>JAHLSL010000015.1:23786274-23856418 GCA_025920805.1 Petroica traversi | reverse complement strand
AGGCCGAGCGGGACGCTGTGGGAAGAGGGTGGCAGCACGGCAGGGTTTTATGTGGGACGGGCCCGCCGCCTCCAGCAGCACCGGCAGCCCAGGGCGGGCAGGCTCCACCCCGGGAGGGACGGACGGACGGACGGACAGAGCGGGGAGGGTCCGCTCCCCTGAGCTGGGCGCTGCGGTGGAGAGCCGTCCTTTTGTCGGCAAATCACCGCCCCGAGCGGGGACTGCCTCAGCAGGGCCTCTGGGTGCCCGACGTGGCACAAACAAATACGGATATATTACATATATATTACAAAAATATTACACAGAGCGATTGTGACCTCTCTGAGTTCAGAGGCAGAAAGCCGCAGCCGCTTTGCCTTCCCTCTTGCTTGTCTCTAATGTCAGCGTTAATAAGGGCATTTGTCACCACCGCCACCAAAGGGTAGTCGAAATTTGGTCTCTGTTAGTTTGGTCTCTGTTGTAATTGCAGTTGAATCCCTTGAAACACACTCTTGGGCACGAATCTCTCTTTACAGGTGTCGGAGCAGAGGCAAAAGTAGCTGAACATAGCCCTTGCTGCCACTTGTTCTGCATGGCATCATGGCACACTGTTCAAGACACTTTCCAGCTGCCAAAGGGGTTCTACTGGGCTCCCTACCATCATTTGCTTCAACAAAAGATTTGGCAGCTTCTCTATGATAATAGTTGGAAGAATTCTGAAGCCTTAACATTTGAGGTTTGGGGATTTTTAAATCTATTATTAATTCAGTAAGACTGGCAGGTGGAATGGAGCATCTGTCAAGTTCTGTCAACTAGTCACCTCTGCAGTCTTGATAACATGCAGAGTAAATCTTGCCCATGCATGCCACCTTTATCAAGAAAAAGCACTTTTTCTCTAAGGTAATCATGACTTTCACTAGACATAACTTTCAAATTAATTACCCCAAGTATGGGTTGAGCTGGCTTCCAGAAAACTTAAGTTGACTTAAAAAAAAGAACAAAACTCTGACACAGCTCACCCACAGACTATACTAAACTTTGGAAGTCTTACTTGTTGCACGTGACACATCCAGCCTTGACTCCTGCCTGCAGTTCCCCTTTCCCTCTTTTTCATGCAAGGGATACAACTCATGTAGTCCTGCAAGGTACCACCCCAGGCCTTCTGATGGGATCCTGTGAGCTAGGTTTAAGTAGGCACAATTCTCTGAGCAGCTGCATCAGGCTACAGGGTTGTAAAAAGGTTTAAATCACAATACTGTGTTCTAATTAAGGACTTCTTGAATGCAGTAGGCAGCATCCAGAATCTCCCACTACAGTTGGTGAGTTAGTGTTTTGTTCTTCCCTCTGTTATAGGGGCAGAGTTGGTCCAGGACTGGATTTTCCAAGCAGCAGCAGTCTCATTTATGACAAAAAAAGGTATATGTGATAGCTAAAGACGTGGCATGTCTTGTGATAAAACAAACAAACAAACAAACAAACAAAAAAAAACAGACAAAAAAAAACCCCCTAATATTTTGCTGTAGGACACATTTTGCCACATTTTGAAAGATAAGATCTACTAAATGACTTTATAGTGCAATATCTAAAATAGGAAAAATGTCAGTGTTTTGATATAAACTTACCGCTTAAGGAAACAGGAGACTAATAAAAGTGAAAAGCATTTGGCCTGAAACATGGATCAGGAAACAAGTGGACTGTGTGTAGGTAAGGTGAATATTTTTGTTATTTACGATGATTGTTACAAGACGTTGGGGAAAATGTTTCAAATTAGTAAGTAGTAAATAGTAAATACAAAATAGTCTGTGAGGCACTGCTGTTACTTGTGTTGGGCTACAGACTGTTTCATAGTTCTGTTGGATTCCTATTGTTATCTCTGTAGTCACACTTGGAGACTTAAAACACAATATAAGAAAACAGGGCAACAGATAAACACAGCCACATAAGTTGGAGACAGATTGCAGTCTAGGATGAGTGTAAGGAGTTTCCCAGAATCTTTCATAATTAGGTTATCAGTCTGCATCTCACTCATTTAGAATTTAAAAAATAAAATAACTCTAAAAGGTGTTTTCTGCTAACTGCTGTCTTGTAGCCAAAATACAACAGATGAAAAAATTTCTCCCAGATAATGATAGGTGTAGTATGGGATACTTTTCCCCCCAAAACTAATTATTCCAAAAAAAAAAGAGAGTGGTGCAGAGAGTAAGGTTAGGAATAAAATGAAACTCACAACATTGTATTGGGTGTGTTCCTCTTGGGAACAGTGAGTAAAGTTTCTTGGCTCAATGACACTTGTTGAACACCTTTCAATAGAATTTGAATTAATTCAGAATTCAAATGTGGCACTAAAAACTGTTTAAATGACAACTCATTCATTACTTGGAAAAATGACCATTTCATGGGTTCTGAATCACCTCTGTCTGGTGGAAATGATGCTTTACTGCAGAGCTGGAAGGGAAGGGAGGCAACTCAAGACAAATCCAAGGCAAGGCAGCAAATGTTACTGGTGACTCAGTGGGTCTCTGTTTTCTCTCTTGAGGGCTAAATTGTGTTTTTGTGCGACTCCCAAAGGACAGCAAAGCATGCAGTCACTGTGTCCTTAACAGATTATCTAGAGTTAGCTACAAAACTCACCTACTGCATTCTGAACTCTCTTCTTTCTCTCAAAAGGAGAGAAGTTCTTGTTGCCTTTTTATGTCCTTTTGTGCTTGCTTGTTGGCATCTCCTGGCATAAAAGCAGGGCAGGTCCCTGGCTGTTCCTGCCTGTGCCTGGCTGCATGTGTGTCATAGGAGCCATGGATGCTGGGCTCTTCTGTGCTGTGTAGGCCACATAGCCATGGCAGAGAAATGGGGTGGCACATGACACTGCACAGAATTAAAAGTTAAATGACGCCTGAGTGTTCTTCTGGGGATCTAGATGCTGCTGATAAAGGAAGTGCCATTTGAGTGATATATAAATCTAAATTTATGAGCCCATAACCATTAAAATGCATACTTAATTTCTTGCATAGAAGAATATTTTCCACTCTGTCTTGTCCCAAAGCATACTGGGTAATTATGTGCCATCTCTTTAAATCACTGTGTATCTCTTAGTTAAAGTGACAAAGCATTCCAATTCACACACAGTCCTAAATCCTGTTATTCTAATTTGTCTTGGTGTATTCATAACTTATAAGTTTCTTTGGAGTGAATTTCTATGTAATTCAAATTGCTTGTTGTCTCTTTAGTATGATTAAAGATCAGAAACACGCACTGCTGTTATAACCTACTATACAAATTGTGTAAGTTAAAGACCCTCTGACCTTGCCATTGAGGTCTCTAAATTAGGAGCACATGTTTAATATTCATCCTCAGTTCCTCGTAGGAGTATTTTGAAAAGAAATCCAAAGCGTACTTTAAACTGGAGTAATAAACACTGTTTATTTATCAGATTGTCTGCATCTCATTTCTGAACTAAACAGCTAAAGTCTGTTTGCACTCCTGACATTGCAAGTCTCACAAGCTGATCCAAGAGAACATCTGTCAGTTTGTTTTCAAGACTGGACACTGAAGAAGAAAAGAAGAGGTGGGAGGAGAAATGAGACTTTCACAAACACATCAGTTCAAACAAAGTGAGAACTTTCTCAGCTGTCTTCATAAGCCAGGAAAGCTGTGCCCTAGAAATATGCTTTTAAGGAAAATTTCTTTCTCTTTCCTCCATTCCCTAATAGCATTTGAAAGGCAGATGTCATTTTTCTTTTCAGTGTTCTGCTGAAACAGTAAATAATCTTTGGAAATTTTAGTGAATCCAGAAGTCTATTCAAGAAATGCTCTGAAACTGACTGAAAGCATATTTAAAAATTCAGAGGTTTTTCTCCTCTGATATGTATTCAGCTATTCTGAACTATTGCTTTTAGTGCAGGAGAAAAAAGAGGTGGATTTTTGGCACAGAGAGAGGATGATCTGAAGGAAATGCCACAGCCTGCTCTGTTCTTCACTCCCTTTCCAGCCAAAAGAACAGTTTGTGTTAGTATGTTTAAGGAGAGGAAATTGATACTGTTAATAACAAGACTGGCCTAGAAATCATATGCTATAAATTTTGACACAGTCTTAACAGGCTTTTTTGTAGCTGTTGAAGGGAGACTTTTAACTCAGACTTTATCATTAAGTTATTCTGCAGTCAAAATATGAGTGTATATTTGAGCAGGTGTTTGGGAACAAAATAAGAATCTGGTTTTTTTATTGGAAAATATTGATTCATCAAAAGGAAAGTTGTCCAGAGGAACAAAGCAAGATGACTTGTGTTTCAAAGAGCTGTTTGATGTGTGAGGGTGTTTATAAAGAGACAAGGGTAGGTCAAAATATGTGTTTGAAGAGGGAAGAATGGAGAAGAGAAGAAGGAAAGAAAAGACCCCTTTGGTTTTTCTTTCCATAAAATCCAATGAGCAAAATTTCAGGCTTTTTTCCTGAGCTGTAGGAGACAATTTCAATTCTCTAATCTTTCTGGTCAAAAACAGGGACTTGGCTTTGATGATTTGGTGATGCAGGTAAGTATTCGGTCTACACTGAAAAATTCATTTTTCTTATATACTCTCAGAAACTTTTGTTTTTTCACATAAACAAAAAGACAGGGAAGCTCAAACCCACCTAGGAGTGTGTTTCCTGCTTTGCAGCTCCCTTTCCTTGCTGCACCATGCAAGCTCAGATGGCTGCTGAGGGGGCTTGGGGGGCTTGGCAGACCTAAGGCCATGTCACTGCTCAGCAGAATACTAAAATTTGCAGTTCTCTAAAAACACTGGTCTGATCCTTTCCTCTTGCTGGCCTGCAAAGGGAAAGCAGTGATACCAGCTACTATCAGTTCAGCATGTGTAGGGACATCAGAAAGAAACAGGAATCTCCTTCAAGTCACACCATTCTTTTGTGGGTTCTTCATACAAGACAGGTTGTCAGGCCCATGCTGCATCTGCTCTAGCTCTTAGGTTTCTGCGTGTGTGATTTGAATTTGTGGAACCAGCAGTCACATGGAAATGGTTGTGAATCATAGAAACTCCTTATTTCTGTCATTAATGGTTACGATGATTTGGAGGAAAACAGAAACATAAATGGTATTTTGCTTCTTTCTGCTCCATGTGCTGCTGTTGAACAACTGCCTAGAACTTCAAATAACTTAATCCCAGCTGATGTATCCCTGTGAATATACATACCCTGAAACATCCTGCTCATCAAAAAGGATACAATGCATTAAAAGGGACTTAATTCCTATGGAATGAGTTAAAGAAGTCACTTTTAGATGTTTTCTACTTGGCTGGGCCAGTATGTTTCACCTTAGGATGCTCTTAATGAATGTCAGAATCAACCTAGAAGGGCAGTTCACACTACAGTGAAAATAAAATCATCTTATAAGCCTTCAGAAGACCATTAAGTAATAAACAGACATTATGATTAAGAATGTACTTTGTCTCACAAGTCTAATTTCAGCTACAGTAGAATAATAGTATTGCAGACTGTGTAAAAGCTGTGGGTGTCACATAATTACCTACTGGTATTACTAATATCTTTGATAATATTTTTGTAAGCAAATAGGGAAATTATAATCTGGGTGAAACTTCACAATGCACAATTTGGAATTCTGCTGTCCAAATAGTCCTCAGTCCTTCAAAGTCCAACAGAAATTATGTTGGATGTTTCCATAGGAAATGTCTTGAGCCCAGCACTGTTGTTATGGTTCCTGCAGCTAAGTGCAAGACAAAAGGATTGGAAAATTGAAATTTGCAATTATTTTTTTAAATGGAGAAATGTTTCCAGTAAATAAGATGCAATTCAATAAGAACAATGGCAGAGTGCTCACTTTGGCACAAGTAATGAGCAATCCAGTAGTGCAACAGGGACTGACTGGCTCAGTACAGTTCCCCATGTAAGTTTTCAAGTTTACGAGAGACCCCACTGCCTCACCTCTCCTGTTTCGTCTTTTGTCACTGCTTATAAGGTCTCAGTTGGAATTCAGCACCTAGATTTGCATTTGCTGCTTAAAAAGTAATACATTAATCAGCTGGAGAAAATTCACAGGAGCGTAAAATCATTAGAGCTTTAGAAATATCACTTAAAGCTAAGCTTTAAAGATCTGAAATTGTTTAGTCTAGTACAGAAGAAGACAGAAAAGAGACATGATAAGAGTATTCAAATATGTAAAAGGTTGCTGAAAGAGAATAACAAGCTGTGTTCACTGGGCTAGCTCAAGAAGAAAGAGACTCAAAATGCTGCTAGGGAGCTTTAGCATTGGTACTAAAAAGATCATCTTCAGTATAAAGGGACTTGTATTTTTAAATGGAAGATAGAAGTGAACTGGAACTGACTTTGTGGACAATACATGTAATCGCTGTTTTTAAAGACCTTGTTTATAAGAAAGTTTATAAAGTTATTGTTCAGAAATTACTCTAGAAAGAACAGATCCTGTCTTGGATAGGTAGGATCTTGAACTCCCTTCCTACTTTATTTCTAATTGTGTCACCATAATGCAGACAATCAGCCTGATTAAAGGGTAGCATTAAATGAGTTCAGGAAGCCCACTCAGAATTTCAAGATAAAAGAAAGAAAGAGACAGATTGGAGTTATAGATGGAGGATTAACCTAAGACTATTGCAGACTAGGAGTTTCAGTAGTTTGATAAGAACACAAGGCAAAACCCAAAGAGAAATACAGTGAGACTGAAAGTGAAAATGGTTGTATAGCCAGAGTTTGAGGTTAGGGATGATCAGAGGATAAAGTGCTGAGGATGGGGGGATCAAAGAGAAATATATAACAGATGGGAGAGTGAGGGAAAGAGAGACATTTCCTCCAGGTGGCATGTATTATCTCCTGGAAGGATTGGCAAGATTAGAGAATTTTGCCAAGAGGAGGATATACTGTGAATAGAGCTGTACTAACTGTATTATAGTAAGTTCTATTCAGCAAGTAAGAAAAGACCTCTAGGAAATTAGTTACTCCTATAGAAGTGCGGATTCCATGTATTAACCCAACTTGCTCCCTTTGTACTATCATCATTGGTACCACTCTGTATTCAGTATATAACTATGCATATTTTCTAAAACATCCCAAAATCAACCTTCTTCTGTTTTCCACCTCTTCCCTAATTTTTTTTTCCTTGATACCATCCCGTTTTATGTGACTGGTTTTCTCCTTGCTGGCAGAGTAACAAGGTTCGAGGGCCTGCAGATTTTATGAATCATTTTATGGTGGCTTGGCTTTGTGAAAGGATGGTGTGGATGTCACTGGATATCAGCCAGTCTTCTGTGAGAGGGTCTACAGGGTGGGTGCCAAGAGGGATGGAGTTCGGAAGACTGGAACAGAATGGAAGAATTAACTTCAGAAATAAATGTAGGATTAATTCTAGAAATCAGAGTTAAAAGTTTAAATTTGTGAGGAAATCTTTCTTTTTAATTAATGAAAGGATGAATTGTTCAATTTAACTTGGAAAGAGTTAGGGGATTTATCATAAAAATGGTGCTTGCCTGGAGTATATGATGCTTTTTTCTCATCAAATTTTTCTAATTAAACAATCAGTCCAAATGAAGATTGCTGAAGAAAGGTGGATTTAAGAGTTTTTCCAATCTCAATATTTCAAACTCCTGAGCCTTTTCCTAGTTATGAATTTAAAAATTAATAACCTATATCTGGGGGGTGTGTATTTATGGTCTTCTTTTTATAAGCCTGGGAGTTGTGTTTTTGAGCTTCCCTCTGTGAAATGAGAACTGGAAAATTGTTTTATTATGGAATGGAAAGTCTCAAATTACTGCAGTTGTTAATGCTTGAAGAAAAAATACGACATTTTCAAGAACTGCCATAAAAGTATAAGAGTTGAAAATTTTAGGTTAAGTCAGAGGCCTAAAATTTCAAGGTAAGTAGAAGTACTGAGAAATTAAAGAAAAAGCAACTTAAGTACAATGAGGAAAATTATAAAGCAGCCTCAGTTTTCCCTGTGAGGACAGAATGATGGCAGAAGAGAGGAGCTAGAAGAACTCGAAAACCAGGGTAGGGAGGTTGATAAGTTGAGGGAAACCATAAAGAGAGAACATGGGGACAAGTGTAGAGAAGATACGGTCAGTCCAAAGGGCCAGTATCCTCTCATTTATGGTGACTTAAAACAGATCTTTGGAAAAAAAGTGAGGAAAGTCACACTTCCCATGTAGATGGTGCTGCTGATTTGGAAGCAGCAGTTTTCTCACATCCTGCCACCACTACTGTTTTAAACTGGAGCTCTCAGGCCAGCCATGTGACTTGGAATAGCTTTGAGTGAAAAGGTTGGACTACAGAGGTGGGTTCTTTTGCCTTCTCACCCAAGCTATGTGCATTTCTATTAGCTCAGCCTGTGAAATAATTGGCCAGAGCGAATTAAGAAGACAGGTGTTACTGTTGGTCTGCGCTGTTTGCCACAGGGTTGCCTTTGCTTACCCTGGCATGTTTCATGTGATGTCACCGCATAAAGAATGTTTCTGAAGATAAAGCAAACAGCAAATGATTTCATGAGCCTGTTTGTGACAGATGTGTGCAGTGTAAAGAAACATTGTGGCACAAGCTATAGTACTCCTCAAGATCATGTTATTCCAGCTCATTAATCACTTTTCTCTGGTTTGTCTCCACGGATGACTATCTGTGAAAACTCACCAGTGCTCACGACAAGGCTTTCTGCTTGCCACCCTCTCCACATTGAGGCCTGTTGAAATTCTGTGTATCGTTATCAAAGCCACACTGAAAGACAGATGGGAGCTGAACCTCTTTCACGTCTGCTTCACACTCCTCTTCCATTTGGGGCCAAGAGCTGCCTTGTATAGGAAATATCCCACAGCATTTCTTGCTGAAAAAAAAGGGTTTAATCAGTATTCTCACCAAATTCTTTTATCAGTGTGCTTTATCCAAATGAGTTAAAACCATCAGAGCTTTTTTTGGTGATGACTGGGTAAAAGAAGAATAAATAATAGATGGTCTAAATTAGAGGAATTTGCATAATGAAATTACTGAATCATATTGCTACAGTGAAATTGGAGCATAAAATATGTTTGGGAACGTGTGTTTTTAAGGGTATCTTTTTACGTGAGAGAAAAAGAGGAGATGCTTGTCTTCTCTCCACTCCAAAGGACCCAAGGGAATGTATATTTACTGCTATCCCCAGGACTTCTGTGTGCTCCTGGCCCAGTCTTTGGAAAATTTTACTAGTCAAGGAGTCATGCGTGCCTGTTTCCTCATCCTTTACTTGTCATGGAGCAGCTGCATTTCAGAGTTGTTAGGAAAGAGCAGTGACTACATATGGAAGAGAACAAGACAAATATATCAGTATTTGCAGTTGAGATTAAATCTGAAAATAAACAAGTAACGTGATGTTCGTTGTTGCAGGGAAGAACAGGGATTCCAAAATTCCCTTTCTAGTGGTGTAGGCCCATAAAGTTTTTCCACAGGCAAACCTTTTAACATTGGACATTTTTGGCAGGTTGGGTCGCAAGGACAGTTCTTTTATGATTCTGCCAGTTTCTTGGTGTTCAGGAACAGCAGCAGTGAACCCCCCTGTCCCAAATGGAATGCACCTTTCTCCACTGGACTGATGTTCAGTCAGGTCTGAGAGCCTCAAAGTTCCAGTCCCGCTGTCCCCAGCTCTTCCTGCTATCCTTAGAGAAGGAAGAAGACACTGCACTCTTAGTGGGATTAGAGTGGGCTTCAGTTTTCCAAGGCAGCAGATGAAGTGTTTGGTGTTACACAGTGCTGCAAAGACATGAGCAACTGAGAGGGGATGGAATTCCTCACAACCAGGTGGCTGACAATCCTAGAAACAGGCCAAGTGTGGAGAGCCAACTGCTGTGAAACAAACCCAGGACTGAAATAGCTTCTGCACTGAGGCATCTGGGTGTAATCCCTGATCATACATTTGCTTAAATCTTCCCTTCAGAAGATCTGAAAGAGATTAAGTTTTAGTCATATTTTATATAGCAGTATAAAAATTGGAGAACTCATCCTGAAAGCAAGGAAAAGAATTTGTGCCGTTTTCACCTAGAGTGTGAGAGGAGCTCCTCCTGGCTCTCCATCTAACCTGTCAGTAACGACTTCCCCAAGTTCTTGGGAGGTTGTCTTATCAGAACTACTTTGCTTAATGTTACCTTTATCTTCTCATCTGGCTTCTTGAAGAATCTCTCTCCTCATTTCCTCCATTCATCCCCTGCTTCATTCAAAGAGATGACTCTTAAACCAGATGTCTGACTTGGATGTGATGAACTTCACTCACATATAATTTATCAAGTTATAGAGGTCCCTCTTCATCCACCAACACCCCCAATTTTTTTCCCCCAGAGCTGCTCTCAATCCATTCTCCTTCCAACCTGTATTTGGATTGGGAATTCAGTCAAGTCTGTCTGTTGCATTCACAGGGTATAACCAACCCAGAGAATTGTGATGATGTTTGTTCCTTCATACCATGCTCAATGTTTTGCTTGTTCTTATATAAACCAACCTGCTCTTCCTATTTTTTTCTCCTATTAAGCATTCCCCATCTTATAATATGTTTTAAAAAAACCTTTTAGATGAAAGCATTTATCATGTTGAAATGTTTTTATCTACAAATGGAAAGTCATCTGGTATCAATATTTAGTAAATAAGTAAGATTTACCAACACCAAAATATTTTTTCCCCATTTTTGTAACACTCTTTTCTTGAAGTGCATCAAGTGCCAACAATCTGTTTTTTCTATTGTAGTTAATGTTTTCTTATACAGGCTTTTTAATGGCCGTGATCTAAAAACATCTGCTTGTGGACAGGATCACTTGGGATTTTGGTTGCTTTTTGATTTCCACTTCAGACTTTGGAGTTCAAATAACTCCCACTCACCTGACAGCATCAAAACCAGACCAGAACAAAAGCCCATCTGCTATGGGTGAATTTCCCAAAGCACAGCTGACAGCAGATCTAGAAGGGAGCTGAACTTGGGGCCAAGTCCAATGCAACTTTTGGTTTGTAAAGCTCATTTAAGTCCAGAGCACACCAGGAGAAATCCTGGCACCTAACACTGAGTTAGGAATGTAAAACCCAAAATGTTCTGGACTTGGTTTTACTAATGTTATATAATCTGTCCAGGACACTGAGGTCAGTGTCTTTTCACTTGTGAAATGTTCAATTAGATCTTTGATTGACCACAGGCCACCGAGAGTCAAGTTTATCTTTCTCAGTGTACAGGGCCTCTTTGAAGCACATCGGGCATTTGGAGGGAAGAGGGCTGTCTTCTGAATCGCTACCACCCTTTCACTGCAGCATCCAGCAGTCCTTTGAGATCACAGCTGCCATCCAGATTTTACCCACTCTGAGCCTGCATTGCTCTACGTAGTCTGGAGAGGTGATAACCTAAATTTGTATAGTATCTGAGTTGAAAGTGCCTCACAGTTTCAGAAACCTTTAAATCAGTGGTTGATAAATAGGTTCTTTACTATGCAGGCAGGCTAAAATTTCCACAATACTTACAACTTCCAGAATAAAAATACACATTTCAAGACAAAACTAGAAAAATCAAACTGCTAGTGAATCAAATTAATCAATCAAAAGCTAGTGAAATAGTAGAAATGTATAGGGAACTTAGATTTCTTATTAGAAAGTCTGTCTCTTCAGCTTGGAAGCTCCCTCTTAGATACCTTAGTCTATGTTCACAATGAAACAGTTTTGCACAATTTTCAGGAGATATAGAAAAGTATATGATCTGGAGAGTCATTACTGTTCTCTGAGGAGAGAAAATCCTTATGTATCAACCTGGAGGCACTGACCAAAAAATAACAATTCAGCTCAGTGTTGGGTATCAAGCACAAGACCAGATACTCTTTAACTTTCTTATTGTTGTGGACTGTGAGTTATAGAACAACAGAATGTTTAGTTCAAGACAAGTATAACATTTAGTTCATTTCAATGGATGAATATCATCATTGATACCCATTAATATTAAGATTAGCCTGGACACTTGAGTTACATATAGACATGTCCTTTGCAACTACTTATTACTCAATCCAGTTGCACACAAATGGATCTATCCCCATCTGAGCTGCATTCTGTCTGGCCTGCAAAAGGGCACTGGCACTGCAGAAAAACATAGCTCTCTCATATACCCCATTTTTCCTGACAGCCTTGCAAACATCTTGAATATATTGAAGTGCTAAAAATCACAATCTGCACTGACACTTAGTTGAATTCAGACCTTGAAGTTAGGGGAGAGGAATCACATGCATTGTGTCTTGTTTACTTTGAGAGCTTGAAAATTATTTAGTTCATATTCCACAGAAGATGCCATCAATCTTTCCCTGAGTTTAGATGGGAATCAGATAAGCTGTATGAAGTAAAGGTAACAGCTTGGGAGACTGAATAGCCCTCCAAACTGACACTATCCAGACTGCATTATTTCATTTCAAATAAAAGTGAAGCTGGTCAGAATCAAAACTTATTCTCATCTAAAGGCTGTTTTTAATCTCAGTCCTGTGGATAAATAATTACATGCCTGATAAAACTGGTGAAGTTGATAGTAGATATGTGTCCAAGACCCAGATTTTATAATGCTCCCAATGAAGTTCGATTCAGCTTGAGAGCTCCAGAGGTCTGTAGTGGGGAGTTACTTTGTAATCTCAGTGGTCCAAGCAAAGGCAAAGCAGGTCTGGCAATTGCCCAACAGCTGGAGGTTGAGGCAGGGCAGTCACCACAGCAGTTACAGTGGAGGAATACTGTACAGTGCAAAAATGTTGGTGTGATGGGTCCTGATGAATATTTTCTGAAATTTCTGTCAAGCACTGAGCATCCACACTGCTTATCAGATTCAAAGAATTTTGGAGGGGGGTCTAGAGCATTCCTAAAGCATGATGGACAATCTAGCATATCCACTCTCACACAGCAGGGGAGGCATTCCCTCTGACTCTGGGATCAACAGGAGAAGGACTCAAAGCACACTTCTGCTGCCAGAACCCTCAGAGCAGAAGCTCTTTACAACAGCAAAAAAAATGTATTTATGAGTTGAAATGCAATATGTGTCATTTTTCTGTTAAAACTTCCTTACACATATAAAGCTTTGCTTCTTGTCTTGTAGTTGTCCTGTCCTGACCAAGCTGGATATCAAGTTGCCTGTTCTCTAATAAAGCCCATTGCCATCCACACTGTTTGTATCTTTATGCCAATTTCTTTTCAATGAATTTGTTTCACTAGGCATTTCATGTACACACAGAGAACAGTGACCAGCAGGCATCTTACATTAATTAATTTACCCTAAATTCATGGAATTTACCCTAAAGTCATGGAAAGACTTTAGGGATATGCTTTTAGAATGAGACCGCTGTCTCTTTTTCCTGTTGTAACTGTTTTTTTCAAATTTGGCTTCCCTTTGACAGCAGAGAGATTAGAAGATTGTGAAGGGTTTATGAATTGTTGCTAACAAATTTGTGTTTCATCTTTTTAGCTAGATTTTCACATTTGAAAATAGCATCTGCTCCTTCCCTCTCTCTCAGTAAGACTTTTTAGAAAGAGATTAGATGCAACCATTTTCAAAAATCCCGATATAATGAAACAGCTGAAAGAGAAGCTTAAAAGAAGGCAACTGAAAAAGAAATATATTCCCCACCATGATCATAACTCATTGCTATATGTTGTGAGAACTCTTACAAGCTAATCCGCCTGGTTTTGGTTTTCAGTCTCAGATGAACTAACAGGCTCTCATTTAAGTTACTGCATGGAACCACTGTGAGCTTAAGAAGCATTAGTCATTTTATTTGCATTCAAAGGGTTGTGTTTTTTAAAATGTAAGGACTATCCCTTCCCTTAAGGAAGGAATATATCCTGCATAGCAAGGATTAGCAGAGAGGCAGAAAAATCTGTGCTAGCTAAAAATTGATTACATAGACTCATTTGGGTTGGGCAAGGATCCTTCTGTGTCATCAATTCCATTCCACTGCACCAGCATCAAACTGATGATACCAATCAGATTGTGGGATGGAAGAAAGTATAATTTCAGAAAAGAAGAACCTAAAATTATTTCAGTGTATGTGTATGAAATTAGGGACCTTGAGCTGTTCTGATCTCTCTCCTGTAGAAAACACAAGCAAGATTTGCATTATTTTTGCCAACTTTCTCTTTAATACCCTCAGATGGATACACATTTTAATTCTAAATATTTGTTGTTTCTTTTCTCACTGTTTCTTTCAAGAATGTTACCAAAAGTCCTTCAGGAAGTAGTTATTAGCAGATTACATGAGATTTAGCATCCATG
Organism: Petroica traversi; assembly: GCA_025920805.1. Taxonomy (NCBI): domain Eukaryota; kingdom Metazoa; phylum Chordata; class Aves; order Passeriformes; family Petroicidae; genus Petroica; species Petroica traversi. The sequence continues at coordinate 23,842,200 of JAHLSL010000015.1, read as the reverse complement.
CTTTTGCCACATAGCAAGGAAGATGATAATGGACTTTCAGCTTGTCTAATTCATTGAGGCCTGTAGCAGTTAATGAAAATTTCTAATTGTAGAAATATGCTTCCTTTCAAGGGAAGCCATACCTGAAGGAAGCAACTTTATTCAAAACAGGCTTTCTTTTTTAAGAGCTCACCCAAGTCTGTTGTAGTTTTTACACTGCTTCCATTTGGCATTGGGTCAGACCTCTTCAACGTTGAATTTGAAACCCTGATAAATAGGAGAATATTCTATGCAATAAGAATTCAAAGAAATTACCATGTTTCGGTGAAGCATAGAGGAAAAATTTGCTATAGTAAGAATTCTGGTCTTTCATTTTGGTTTTGACCTAGAAATTATCTGACATGCTATAGACAGATAAATTGTTACCATTTTTTGATTGTATGCATCATTTTAAATAAGCTCAAGCAGCTGTTTTTCAGTATGTTTTCTATTCTTTTTTTATATTGCTCCTATTATGCCTTACTCCAGTGCTATAGATTTCATAGGAAGGCAGAGATTATCTTAAAGAAAAAGTTGAACTACGTTATCCTTAACTCACTGGCAAAGTGTTCCTAATTTCTCATTTCTCAGTCTGATAAAGCGCGCAGCTGGGCCTGGAGGGTGTTACCTTTAATTTAACACATATTTAAGTCAATATATATCTTGTTGTCCTGCAGCTAGATAATTGATCAGACATGGTTACATGGCAATACACCCCAGACTCCTACAATGTAGGATATTTCATTTCCCAAGGAACCATAGGGTAACAGCTTTGTTCACAGGAAGCATTTTTAGGACATCCCTGTGTAAGGTCTCAGCTTTTCCTTCCCAAAAAGCTCCTGGGAAAAAAATGGTTGTGTATAACTTGAGTCAAAGAAGTCCAGATTGCTGACCGGAAAGACAGAACAAAACTCTGAATTTCTGTGGCCAGAAAATCTCTGTGAAATAGTGCTATGTTCCATGCAATGGTACTTCTGATGGTCATTTTATGGGGTTTTGGTTTGTTTTTTTGGGGGTTGTTGTTTAGTTTTTTTTTGGAGGGCGGGGGTCATCTTGATATTTTTGCATTTGTTTGGGTTTGTGTTTTTTTTTTTGTTTCGTGATAATCAGTATGGTGTGACTTTTTCTGTGGCCCACATCTATCATTACCTATTGTTCCTACTTCTTAGTAGTTCTGTCACCTTTTCTATTAGATTATAACGTTTTCACAGAATCACAGGATTACCAGGTTGGAAGAGACCTTCAAGATCATTGAGTCCAACCTCTGTCCTAACACCTCAACTAAACTAAACCATGGCACCAAGCGCCACATCCAGTCTCTTTTTAAACACGTCCAGGGGTGGTGACTCCACCACCTCCCCAGGCAGACCATTCCAATATTTTATCACTCTTTCTGTAAAAAAGTTTCTCCTAATATCTAACCTCTATTTTCCTTGGCGCAACTTAAGACTGTGTCCTCTTGTTCTGTCAGTTGTTGCCCGGAAAAAGAGACCAACCTCCACCTCACTACAACCACCTTTCAGGAAGTTGTAGAGAGTGATAAGGTCACCTCTGAGTCTCCTTTTCTCCAGGCTAAACAACCCCACCTCCCTCAGCTATTTGGAGAAGAGGATCATAGTCTTCATTCTACTGAGATAATTTTGTCCACATACATGAGTATATAGACATATGTGTGAAGGAATTTCTTTTCAGACTTCCTGGGGGCAATTTTTTGTTCTCTTTACAGGCTTTGAGGATATGTCCTCTGTAGTGTCTGCTCTGTTACAGTCTGGGTAATATTAGTAGAGATCCCAGAAGCTGTTTATGTGAGAGGTTAGAAACTCATTTACACAAGCTGTTATTCTCCTAACCGGCTTCATAGTTCTCTCCTACAGAAAAATGGGATTTGTTTTGCTTTCCCTAAGGCCTCATGACGTAGGTCAAGATTTTCCATGGACAAATACAATCACCACTGGTATCATTTCATAACTCAAAATGGCTCATAAATCCACAGAAATTTTCCATTAGTGGGAGATAAATTTACCTCAGAAATCTGTTTTATGAAACCCACAGACAAAATATTCTTGAAGTCATCTCCTTTTATATGAATGGTAATAGCTATTTTGCCTTGAGGTACATTTGGAATTATTGAATTTTCAGTTTAATATTCAACAGAAACATAATTTATTGATCTCACTCTTCTTTCCTCAATAAGTCACTGATCCTCTAGAAGGGGGGAAAAATTCTGTGTATTTCTAAAATGAAAAATTGTACTAAATATTTTATTTCCCCAGTATTTTATATACTTTACTTTTTTGCCAAAAGGAAAGTAATTTTTCATTAAAAAATTATTTTAAAATAATTTCCGATCCATACTGCTTATAGTAATGGGCTGGTTATTTTTAGTAACAAAACCAGGACCACATTCTGCCTTATGGCATATAAAGGCAAACATGAGGGTTGGAAACGACAGCCTTAGTGTTGTCTTTTCAGTCCACTAGTCTCAAGTACAAATACTTCATTAAAAATGAAGTAGTTCAATACGAGTAATCAGAAGATAGTAATTAGGCTCAAGGTCTTGTGACAGGCAGATTCTATAAATAACAGCAAACAGAAATAAAAAATGTATGCCGTCATTAAAAAAATTCTATTGCTAAATTATGTCTAGCACCTGTGGAAGACAGCAGTCAGTACCCAGCCTATAAATTTAACATTTTTTATTCACATAAGCAAGTCTCAGTTCTCGCAGACTTGCTTCTGAGCTTTGCCATTACCTCACTGAGGATTTGTGCTCGCTGGTGTGTTTGTGTTTGTGTAGCAGTGGAAATTTTTTTTCAGCAAGTATAAGAAAGCCTGCATGTTTTTCAATTTTGAAAATATTATCCTTGGCAATGAAAGTGATAAACCGAGTGGCTAAAAATGGTTTACTTTCTAGGGTATATTTCTTGGTTTATGCCTGAAATAGAACACCAAACTCAATTACAACAAATCTCTCAGGTGACAAAATTAGCACAGTGGCATGAACTCTGCCAATTAACCACGAGAAGGCTCTCATTAGTCTAGATTTTTGGAGTAATGAAGTGATACAAATAATTTATTGCACATATTACTGATTTGATACCATGGAATGGTTGTGTGCACCTTTGTAAACTTTGTAGTGTTACTGGGCAAATACTGTAGTCACTGGAAAAGCAGTTGTCTTTTAAAGTCTTCAGGGTGCTTGCCTGAGTTTTCATCAGCTTCAAACCATAGTGCCCAAAGCTGAAAGGCCAATAAAGAACAATCAACAAAGTCAATTGGATGTGTAATGGAAGTTTCCAACACTGGAATCACTGTACTTCACACACAACTGAGACCTAGCAAAAGTAGGCATATGGAAATTGCCCCACTGTTTTACAGGTGAGACTTCCTCTTCCAAAAGAAACTTTTATCTCAGTCATCCCACATATTATTATCTGGGACCTTCAGATAAATACTAAGATATTCAGTGATGGTGTCCATCAGTTTATGGGAAAACACAAAGCCAGAGAGGCCCTATGTTATTTCACAGTCTTATTGACCTATTTGGAGCATACTGATAGAGCTTCCTCCATTTTCTATTATCTCTTCCCCATAATTAACAGTGCCTGATGATTAGGGAGGGCAACCTGTTGCTGTTACTCCTTTTCAAAGACTGATTTTTTAATGAAGTGTGACTCTGCTTTCTGGATTGAGCTGTCTATCAAAATAAGCAAAGGAATATCTTGTTAGCAGATTCTGATGGGACTTAGATTTGAGGTTTGAGTTATTAATGATATAGAAATTAAGGTTATACCATAGGAAGAACATCACTCAAGAGAATCAAATGGCCAAAATTGTGTCTATCAGATTGCTTTAAGTAGCTGATAATCATGAGTTTGAAGTTCTGGAGCTTTGGTGTCAGGTGATGAATATGTCACCATTCATCTGTCTAGCTCACACAACAGTACTTTGAAGTACTTTCATTGAGAGCAGTGGATAGAAAAGAGATGTAAGTCAGAAGAAACAAGTAACAAGAAAAATTTCTGGAAAAGATTGTGTCATGCTTCATCCACTATTACATTGATTCTTCCTGATAAATATAGTAAAATTTTGCAAGTAGCTTCATTTTTCAGTTACCATTAGGGAGTCTTACATTCAGCTGAAATAAAAATGTGCATATGAATCAATTCTGCTTATAAAAATGTTTTAGTAGTGTAAATGAATTTCTGAACAGACCAGAAACTGGCAATTGATGTAACATTCCTGTTGTAAAGTGTGGGTTTATAGTCCAAGATGTAAGTGATAGCTGTTCATTAGCCTACGCTCTTCTCTCAATCTCTGGGGGAGAGGCACCCATAGCAGTATGACCAGTCTTGGTAAATAATTGTTTCTGCATCAACCTGGAGACTAAACTATCCTTCCATAAACTGAGAAAGCCTTTTAGCATCATGTATTTCATGCTGTGCCTGTGCTGTGCCTGTACAGATAAAGAAATTATGTCTATCTCTTTTGCTGTCATATCTACTTTCATTCACAAGCACTAAGCTTGTCTGAGCACAGGAACAATACTGTGAAAAAGCTAAATCTTCCAAAAAGATTTTTATTGTTTAGCTTGGGTATACCAAAGCCCATTCAGTCCCTGCAGGATACGTCATTCCTCACTAAGTATCTATCCGGTGTTTTGGTATAACCACCATTCAAAATCTGTCCTGAACTCTTCAACCTGATTAAATCCCATGACACTTACAGCTTTGTCAGTGGTCACAAGCACATTAGCCCTGACAATGCCAAAGATATGGCTGTAGCCTAAAAAATCTGAAAGAAATCAGGTTTCCCCTATCTCTTGCTCTAGTGATATAAGCATGGTTTATTCCTACAGAGCGCAACCAAGTGAAATAATGCCTTTTTAGTTAGTGGTTGGACAACTAGACATGAAAGAGTCTGAATCACCATCTCCTTTGGCTTCTATCCACTACAGTCTGGGTCATTTACACATGGAAGTCTTTTGATCTCTCCAGCTAAAGCTGTCCTGTTTTGTCAAATTAAATCCTGAAAGCATGGAAATGCAAAGGATCAGAAGGATCCCTAGGATCTAGTGCAACTCTGGTGCCCTGAGGCAGAAATACCTCAGCCAGGACACCAAATATTAAAAAAAATATTTATCTAATTTGTTTTTAAAAAGTTGCAATGAATGGCTCCTCCATATTTGATAGAACTTGGTGCTTTAACGAAGTACTCCTTCTATTATGAAAATATACAGTATAAATTGTTTTCCTTTCCCCTGCAGATGAGAGCCTCTTTGTGAAAGGCTTTTACATTGTCAAGCCTGTTATATCTGCTCTCAGCCTGCTCTAGACTAAACAAACATTGCTCCTTCCACAAAGTTCATATTTTCTAAACTTCCTATCAGTTTTATTGTTCCTCTTTGTACTCTAATTTGTCAACATGTTTCTTGTGTTGAGTTGTGCCTAAACTGGATACTGTCCCAAGATCTCACTGGACAGAGAATAAATTTCTCTCTGTTGTCCATGACACTTCTACTGATTTGAAGCTTGCCATTTTTGTACAACAGCCAAAATTTTTATTAATGTCTGACTTGTCACCCATCACAATTTCCCATTCGCCTCTGTTACCCAGTCAGCTATTCCCCATTCCACATCTAATTTCCATAACACAGGCCTTAACGCAAGTTTCCTTTCTCAAAGAGATTTGAATTCTGATGCTGCCCTCAGCAGTGCATTTAACCCCTTCCAATTTGCCACTGAAGGCAAATTATAGACATCCAGATTTCTTCAAAAGAACGTTCATGTTTTAAATCCCTTATATTTTGATAGTGCGAACTCCCAGCTTCCTGTTTTCTTTATAAATCACATATTAACATCATGTATTCCTGTTCAAGAGGATGTATGAAGTGACACCGTTTTACAGAATTTGTGGTTTACGACTTCACCTTCATCCACTGTCCCATTAAAGCCCTTACCCTGGGAAACTCTCATGTGTGAGCTCAAAGACACTTTACCATCATCTTGGTCCTTACTACTGCCAATTTTATGCCATGGCCCATATTATGCGTTTGTTTTCTTAAATACCACTTCTGTGATCCTTAGGGTTCCAGAGGGAAGGTGGTTACCTAAATGACTGCTACAGCTTTCTCAAAGTGTAAGGATTGTCCAAGATAATCCAAGAATTGCAACATTGTTGTCAAATCTATGCCGCAGAGACTTTCTGCTTTTCTGCTGGACTCTCTGTAGTAATAAAGAGTTCTATCCAAGAGTAAGCTCTTGGGATTGAACCAAATTTATATGTTCTTTGGAAAATGATGTGTGAAATAAATTTGTTACAAGACCTTTTATTTTAATAAGTTCAATTATAAATACATAAACCTACTTCTAAGTCATGATTTAAGCCTCTACAATAATGAGAATTTATTTGCGTTGTGCTTTATTCTAAAGATTTTATTCATTTGTTTTCACTCATGAAAGATGAATTTAAAGAATGAACATGATTTTAATGTGCAGAAGAGTATGGACCAAACGAAAAATTATACTTTACTCCACCTAGCAAAGAGCTACACATCCCCTTAGTAGACTGAGAATTTGAAAGGAAGAAAAAAGCTTCAGGTTGGTTTCAGATGTTCTCTAAAGTTGGATGAATTTGACCCATTTTGTTTCCCACCATTTACTCAGAAGTATTGTCTCAAGATATGAATTATTTCAGTCACTAATATTCCACCATACCCTGTAATATAGGACACAGAAACTAAACATGATAGTAAAAATTAACAGATTCTTCTTTCTTATTCCTGAATTCAGACATTTACCAAGACTGTGAATGTATCTGAAACATTTTTACTCGGTTCACTGAACCTATGGATCTGGGGAATTCAAAGATTGTAACTTTTGCACTATATTCTATGAGATCTAACAGGTATCTTTGTTTCATATATCTTCCAGAGTGTCCCAATCCTGCTTATACTGTATGAAAATAAATATTTCAGTCAACTAAAGCAAAATAAAAATAGGGCTAAAATCTTAACATGAATTTTATGTTTCCAAAAAATAAAACCTTGAAGAATTTCTGATCTGCAGTAAAGTAATAAAGGTACTTAAGAAATGCAAAATAGGCATATTGTACAAAATTTTAATTCTGCAATCTTCCACCTTTTCATAATTCTTTTGGTACTTTCTCGTGTGCATTTCTTACTCTCCTTGCTTACACTGTGTTACTGGTAGCTCAGGAGTGAGTTTAATGGCTTTATCTTTAGTTTCTATGGCATAACTAATCAATACCATGACAATACACTTTTGAAGATGTAATGAAGATATTTAAAATTCATTGCTGTCCTGTGCTTGTCCAAAGCACAGATTTAATTGTTTTTTGTTGTTCTCTGAAAGAACTGTTTGCATAATTTATTCTAGATATTATGGTTGGGGTTTTTTACAGAGGGGAAATGAAGACATTAAAAGCAGTGTAGTAACACTGGATTAGATAAAAAATAATGCTAAAAAAGAGGATCTACAAGGGTCATGAGGCTGGTTCTGCTATGCTGGAATTCTGCAAACTACTTTGACCATGGTAGAGAATATCCCATACACAGTGGTACTTGAATTAAAGCCTAGATGCATATTTAGTTAGATGTTTCAAGAGTATTTTAAATTAGCTAAGTGATATTGAAAATACATGTGCTTGCTTAACCAGAAACTTTGTATTAAGGTGTTTCAGCTTTAAGTTACAATTGCTGAAATTACAAAAGAATTAGGGGAAATATGGCTTGATACAACTTTTGAGAAATAAAAACCATTCACAGTTTGCCTTATATTTTCCTCATTTCAGCAGAACTGAAGGCACAGTTTTAAAATCTTCTGACTCCCCAGTATTGAAAATTAAATGAAGAATAAAATTATCCTCTCATTGATAGTCTCTCTTGCAGTCTAACTGACAGGTTGACTGTGGAAGGTTTCTGCACAAGATAACAAAAGTAAGCAGGAATCCAAGCAGAAATTGTCAAACTCATATTCCAGTAAAATCATCCAAATATTAGCTTCGTGAAAGTGTAAACAAAGCAGACAGTGACTTGGCTTAGGAATTGTGGAATGGGAGAATACTCTAATTACAGAAATATGAATCAGCCAATAAGGGATAAAGGATTTTTTCCAGAAGAGAAAAAAACCTGTAAGGTCTTAACTATAAGAAAAGTGAGAGACAGGTTTTAGAGCATGCACTTGTGATCTTCTTCCAAAATCAGACCTCTCTAATGGGTCTTATAAACCAAATCCTGTAAAATGTGTCCCACTCTGCAGCCCATTTTCCAGTAGAACCTTTAATATTTTGTAGAGCAGTAAAGAAGAGGGGAAGGTCACTGAAAGGACAAGCAAGAAGGATGTGTAGGAATATGCCAAAACTTCTACATCCTGTGGAGAAGTGCTCCTCATGGTTTAGTGCAAACACAATGATGAGGAAATCTCTCCAGTTATGCCTGCCCACGTAACCCACTTCTCCAGACTCTCACACGGGAAAATACGCACCAGAGCTGCTCCCAGATGGGAGAAAGATTCAGTCTCTCAGCCCACATTCACTGTTTCCATGATTCCATTCAACTTGAGCCCTTCTGCAAGACCTCAGCATTCAGCTTTTATCTCCCATGGCAAGGGAGTGTTGTGCTAGATGTAGACCTTTAGCCAAATCTCAAATTCTTAATTTGACCCAGATCTAGGGCTTTATTTTAATGGAGCTTGGCTGATTTATGTGAGCTGAGAATGTGGCTTATTATCCAAATCAGAATTCCATGTCTCAGCAATTGAGTAAAATAAAACCTTAACTTGTGAACACAGAGGTCCAAAGGCAGCAATATAAATATTTTTAAATGCTCAAAGTTTATATTAGATTTGACTTGCTAAAAACCATATCCAGCATATTTAATACAGGATTAGTTTATAAAAAATAATTTTAAAATACAACACAGGTCAGAAAAGATCAACAAATACATTTGAGTAATCCAGATATGGATTTTAAAGTAAAGTTGATGAGCACTAAAAAAGCAGCTTGCAAAACTGCAGATATTTGCACATTAACAAAAAAATTAAACCATAGAGAAACTTGCTCAGTGCTCTGCTTTTAAATTGTACCCCTTGCCAATGATAAAGGATGTGTTTAACAAAAAGCAACAGAGAATTCTGAATCCATGGCATTTTCCCTCATTTTGAGCAGAGGATAAATATTGTTCATACTTCTCAAATCTTTTCTCTTTCTCTTGTAAATCTTGCAGGTTTCTTTGCTGCACGCCTTTCAGAGCACAGAGTGTGCAGATGGCAGAGCCTGCTCACTCCTGCCAGATGCAAGCAGATGAAGCTTGCTCAGTAGGCACCAAATTTTGGTAGTATGCTTCAAAACATCTTTCCTATGCAAGTTAAATTTTTTTAAAAGCTTATGACAGGAATAATTTTTGATCGGAGAAAGCACGTTGTTAAAAAGAAAACAAAACACTTTCTTGGCAAATCAGACCTCCTGATTTGCTTAATAGTGAACAGGTAACCAAACTGCACTCGGTCTAAAATAAACATTGACCAATTAGTACACTTTTCTCTAGACTCATTCTTAGAAATAGGATTGATTTTTTTCCAACATTAACTGGTATGTGGCAGACACCCAGGAACCAGCAAGAGTGATGAAAAGCCTGGCAGACATAAAAGTGAAAACGATGTCTAAAAAAGGAAAGCAACAGAGCAAACATAATTGGCAAAAGATGCAATAAGGACAACTTTTCTCTGATTTAGTAAGAAAGTGTGTCATCTTTTTAATGACCCAGAAAGTCACAGATGCAAATTTATACACACTGATCAAGTGGTAGGCAGAAAAAGGAAATATGTAATAGCAAAGTGGTTCTACACAATAATTCCACTGTGAAAGAAGAAAAAATATGTCAGAAACAAAGGCATAAATTAAAATTTGTTAGTAAAGGGCAGATTTTTAGCCTAAGATACTTTTTGATACAAACCTCAATTTTCTTGAAATCTTCTGTAGCTGCCAATATTTTGAGCTTTTAAGAAACCTGTAGTTATCAATAAGTTAAAATAAATGGGATATCATGGATAAAAAAGAAAGAATAATAATAATTATCTAATTATCATTATTTCTTGCTGAACAACTTATTTACTCAGCTGTATGTTTGCAAGCAAGATTGCTGTTATCTCTGGTATGCAGGAAGAAAAAAAAACTTTTATACAGTGTATAATTGACAGACCTACAGCAGAGCATAAAAGAAAAACAGTTTTCAGATTACTTAGTAAGCAATTTACAAATGTTTTCTCTTGAGTTCAATTCATCAGTATGAGAATGCTTTATTTTAACCATGTCTTTATACAGCATAAGTCTTGACCAATATGAGACAAAGATTCCTTATTTAGAGGAATTTGCAGTGCATATCACTTTAATCTACCAAGGAAATAGCTACAGATTTATGCCAAGAATTAAAAAGTCAAGAAGAATTAGTTTCTAGGGAATAGCTTCATGGATAGAGTAGATGTATTATTTCAGTGTCCTATATCTCTACAATTTGGGTATTTCTGTATGGTTAGTACTAATTTTACAGGAAGTTCCACCTAAATATGGGGAAAATTCCTTTACTGTGCAGGTGACAGAGGAGTGGAATGGATTGCTCAGGGAGGGTGTGGAGTCTCCCTCACTGGAGATATTCAAGAACAGTCTGGACAGAATCCTGTGCAATGTACTCTCGGTTGGCTCTGCTTGTGCAGGGAGGTTGGACCAGATGCCCATTGTCATCCCTTCCAACCTCACCCATTCTGTGACTATAGGAAAATCAGCTCTGAAAACATAAGACAAATCCTGACCACATTTTACATTTATGCTCAGAAGTTTAAGTCTCAGTTAAGAAGTGAAGACTGAGAAGGGATCTCATCAATGCACAGAAATATCTCAAGGGCAGGTGTCAAAAGAATGGTGCAGGTTCTTTTCTGTGGTGCCCAGCAGCAGGACAAGGAACAATGGACATGAACTACAGCACGAGAAGTTCCTCCTCAACATGAGGAAGAACTGCTTTCTACTGGGGGTGGCAGAGCACTGGCACAACTGCCCAGGAGGGGTCATGGAGTTGCACTTTCTGGAGACATTCAAAACCTGGATGTGTCCCTGTGTCACCTGCTCTAGGTGACACTGCCTCTGCAGGGTGTTGGATTGGATGGTCTCCAGAGCTCCCTTCCAACCCTACCAATTCTGTGACTCTGTGAATTAGGAGTTAAATTGTCTCAATAAATAATAGGTTGTTCGAGGCTGGAGATATTTTTTTAAGGAATGTAGACTAATAGTAATTCATTTACACTTGAACTTCAAGGAAATACAGATGCTGTGCTGCATTGCCACTGAAGAACGGTGTTTTTATATGTTATTACATGGCTAAGAATTGCTAAAAAAAATTATAGAAAAATGCAGAAAATAACTTCTTGGTATTGGTATATCCCTAAACCCAAGTCCCCAGTTCTCCTAAAAACACGCTCCCCCACCCATTCAAGACCAAAGGTCAAAGTGTACAAGAACTTCAGAAAAGGAGCCAACTTTAGGGTTCACATTCAGTTTCAGTCATTTCTGAGGTGTTCATTGCTTTTTGACATTACAAAAACCACAGTTGCACTGGCACTGGGATAAACCTTGAGGGAGAGAAAGAATTAAATGTGTTGCATCTCAAACATGCACTCATGGCATGTATTAAAGGCAGGCACACAGCAATGTGTCTTCTTAAGCAAAATATAAACAAGCGGATAATGGTCTGTGACTCTTGGGAATGGTCTTTCCACAGCTTGGGCATGGACTGGATCCTGAGAAGTTTCTCTCTCCCTCAGTGTAACCTGACTGATAGAACACAAGTGTCTAGTACCAGCCCACAGTGTTAAACATACTTCAAGAAAGATTCAAAAAGAGCCAGTGTTATTTTTAGAAAAGCAAAAATGCTCCATTTATTATGTTCACTCCAACTTCCAAAAAATTAGATATTTTCCATGCAATGGTGAAATTCCCTTCTGTTGACTTGGCAAAGAAAGGCTACTTCGAACAGATTTTGTACATCTGCTACATCAGGAAAAACACCTGCTCACAATTTTCAAGAGTTTCCCAGCACATAACTCTCTAGAGTAATTCAGCATCTAAATGGCATACAAGTAATTGTGTTTAATTTGCCTTTTCATGGAAAGATACAATCCATTTAGTATGTCAGTGCAAAGGCAACTTAGCCTACCACCCAGTGATTAAAATACCAGGGTGAGCAAGATATTCTGTGAAATTAAACGTATTTCTTACCTTTATTACCTGAAATGGCCAAATGAAGGCAGCAAAGCATTAGGAGAAAAATATTTAGAGGAATATTTCCTGAGCATTTAGCAGTGAATTGCCAGCCAGGCAATTTATATTAACTGGGAAAACAGCTACTAACTGCTAATGTCTTTGGTATAGCTTCAGAAGAAGTTCTTGGTTCCTGATGGGCACTGACTAGACGACTGTAGCACCAGGCTCATACACAGAATTCATGGAGCATTTCTCTTGGCAAAACAAGTAGACATCAAAAGCTGATCACTTAAAAATAATACCAGGAGTTTTCAGCATGTGCCTACATCCAGCCTCATTCAGTAGGTTGCTCGTCTACCAGTGTACTCTGCACTTGCACAGCAGTTTTCTTGTTACAAAATAAATTTGCATACTATCTTACAGCAGCCAACTAGCCCTAGATTGTTTGTGGACAAGTCAGTTAAAGGCATTTCAAAGTAGCTTAGAATTATCATCTTCCTGCAAATGCTATTTTGCTTTCTTGGAGCCTATTTCCTTTGCTGTAGATGCTGACTGGTGAAAGTTTTGTTCCTTGCTCTGGTAAAGGGGCTTGAAGAGTTCTAGCTCATCCGTTTTTAGAGGGTGTATTTGAGTGGCTCATGGGTCTGTTAGGGTTGTTTTTCGTTTTGTTTTAAGAAACTTTAGCTGGACGGGAAGGGTAATGGAGAAATCGAGGTATCTCTAAGTTCATGGATTCCTTTGTGACGCTGGCGGGCGGAAGGCACTGATGCAAAGCTAGATATTGCCACCCCGTGGCCAGAGACGCTCGGCTGGCCAATGCTGGGGCTGGGCCCGCAAAACGTGGACTGTTCAGACCATATTAGAGGACCAGGGTCCTGGGAAAGCCAGCATGAAGGGGGCTTAACTTCTCCAAGCAGGCCAAAGTTGCAAAAATGGGAGTATGTAGCTCTGACATGTATTACTCCAAAGTGAACTGCTTGTTCATGAGAGGGGACAGGACTGCTTGCCCTTGCAAAGATACACACAGAACACATAGAGTTTCTTTTTGTTGTCTTTTTATTGACCCAGGAGAGAGGGAGAGGAAGGCCCCTAACTGCCTGAGTACAGTATTTTCCTCCTTAGAAACATGAGTTTTTTTACAGGAGGACATCCTTTCCAATAATTAAGTATTCCTATACCATGAAACTATCACTACATTTTCCTTCTTTGCGATCCCATTTTAAAAACAAAGGGGTGATACTTGGTAAGGTGTCATTCCTGGATAAGAAAACACCACAATTATCTGGCTCTATATGTGACAAAGTTCTAGACATGGAGCTGCTCACAAGCACTAGTTCATGGCTTCCTGGAAGCAGAACACTTATTTCAAATCAAGCAGAAATACCTACAGTGTGTCAGTTCCTGCAGAGCTTTTAACAGCTCAGCAGGGCTTTTTGGCTCATTAAGAGTTACAAAATTTGCTACTGATCAGCTACATAACTTGTTCTGGGTAAAACCCTCTTAATGTTCATGTGCTTCCTGTGTCTTTTTTCATTTATCACTCAAACATCACCTTCCTCACTGTCTTCACTAACAAACAAATGCTGCAGAGGTAAAATTTTATACTGTCTAGGCAGTATCTAGACTCCATGCTGTTCAGCCTTTTTGCTTCATTATACTGGAAGAATGTTCTACCAGTTATGTGGCCAAAACTGCTCGTTTACATAACGGCTATGAGAAAACAAAATTCTATAATTATCATATTTTCAGTCAATAAATACTTGCACCAGGAAGCTCACCAAGTAAGATTGATCTCACACACCTGTGGAATTCTACATTGCAGACAGCTGTAAATTCCAGATTTGCTGTTCAAGTGCATTGATTGCATTTGTTACCTCAGAATCATAAAATGATTGTGCTCCCTGGAGAAAAAGATGTATTTAAAGATCTAGCAGGTTTTGAAGCAGCTTTTAAAAATAAAACTTGCCATTTATATATATAGGAATGCAATTCTTTGAAATCCTCTGCTTGTGATGTACTTTAACCGCATGCAGTAGCAAAACAGAATTCCCATGTCACCAGAGCAAGGAGAGAATTCAGATCCTGCCTTTTCAAAAACCAGATACATTTTTATATACTGCTCTACTGGCTTCAAAAGGAGTGGTCAAGAAATTTCATGTGCTATATGTTGCTTAAGCACAGTTTAACACTAAAGAGTAAATTAGTAATGTAGCACTAGATTGCTATGAAAGCAAAAATTTCATCGAATCAAGGCAACATGAAGTAGCTGTGAAAGAAACAAGATAGGCCTTATCAGCAGAATTGAATTCCAGATAAAGTGCAGCTTCCCTTCCCAGAATACAGACTATGATTGCAGCAATCAGAGTCAGGAAGAGGTTATACGTTTAGCTAGTCTGAAAACCAAATGAAATGGAAAATAGAATGTCAAGCACTGAAAAGAAGTTAATCAACAGAAAGCAACATCCACAATTTTCACAGCTCTGCAGAGATCTTACAGGACTTTTGTTGAGTCTTCAGGTCAAAACAATGAAGAGCATATGGAATAATTAATTTCCCATGCTTAATGGGACAATATCACAGCAGCACAAATCTGTCATCAAGTAAGACATTCCTAAGACACCATTACACTAAAGCTTTCAAATATACAGTGTCAGAAGAGAAAACCAGCAAATAAAATGCTTATTGTGCATAGAGCCTTCTGGAAATAACAAATACAATGTGTTTAATCTCAAAGGTACAGCACTGAAATGGCACTTCACTTTCTGGACTTTGAGCTAAGAGTAGGACCATAGTGAGTTACCTTTACTAAGTCATCCCACCTCTCAAGGTAATTAAAAGGTCACAGTTATCATGATAGTGGCAATTACCTATTATACAGACCATGGCAAGACCAAGGAACAAGATGCACTTCCCACTTTCCTGAAGAGTACCTCATTTATATCTAGATCTATAAATACAGACATATATACGTAATATATATAAAAAATACATACTTTTAAAATATATTTATTCACTCCCTGTAGGAAATAAGTAAAGCTGACAAAGAATTGTAAAGGTCAAAGAGATGACAAAATTATACGCATATATAGAATATATATTTAGTATATGGGTATATATATATAGAACATATATATAGAAAGAATTCAGAGCATGCTGAAAAGAAAGATGCAAACAATACAATGCGATAGCATAGACACAGATCTGAAAAAAAAGTTTTTCACCTTTCCCCAGACATGACAGTATAAACAAACATAATATGTAGCAATCAGCCCCATCTGGTTCCTGACACTATGTTCAAATTCCAAAAGCTTACATACTTCCATTCTTTGTAATATCTCTTCAAAATAATAAAAAAAAAGCAGTGTCTGAAGAGAGTTCTTAAGAGAATGAAAAGGCATAATATCAAAATGAATCTGAATATGATCTGTCATTTCTGCCATAGCTTCAGTACAAAAATGTTTTGAGACACAAAGATTTAGAAATATCAAAATTAACAACCTGGATTTTTTTGTAACTGAAGTGAAATAATATATTTATCAGAAAAATGTATTATAATTCTGTGTAACACAGTAGGAAAAGCTGAAATAAGTCATTGCAGGCAATAGTGACAGTTGTGAAAAGAGCAGTTATACAAATTGTCTTTGAAAATAAGGAAGGAGAGCCTTCACATGACCACTGAAATCCACAAAACTACTACTCACACATTCTGAGAGCTTTCAGTTCTACAAATCATTTAGTTATAATGTGTATGTAAGTTTTCTTGAATTAAAAGATAAAGCTTAACTAGTGCCCATAAGAACTGCAGTAGAGAAATTTGACAGAAAATGAGTAGTGGTGTCTGGGGAACTGGGTCAAACCAATTGTAACCCCATCTAACATGCTTGTGCAGATGCATTTACTTGATGTCAAAAAAAGTAATAAAGCTAGATCAGGCAAAGGAAGCCACAATTCGTATTGAGTGGTTTTTCTTCTGTAACACTTTATTAAATATTTTTCATTGCATTTATGCATTAATCATTTTCCAGTATCCATCAAGGCAGAAAACTATAGCAAAGACATTTGTGGTTCAAAAAAAAGAAAGACTGTTTGGTTTTGGTCTTAGTTCACAGACTGATCTTTAAACAACATGTACAGACTGTATCTTAAAGACAATGAAGTGCACTTCACTGTCATATAAACTGGTAATTTAGTCTGGGATGAAGAGCTCCACCTTACAGCACACAGCAAATGAGTCATTGAATGCAGTCTGCATCCTCCTACAAAGCCAGTTCGGTATTTTCTTGGTACTTCCGTAGTAGTTAGGCCTCATTTTCCAAAAATGCTTATGAACTCTTGTAATAGTGATCAGGAGCTAAATTTATTCTCCTAACATTCAGCTCTGTTGCAAAGATTCTTGCCTTTTGGTAGAAGAAGAGAGACATTTCCCGATCCACGAGGAAGTTATGGTAAATCACAGCGAGTCTGGTGTAAATCTTCAGTTGAGCTTGTTTTTTCAGGACCCCTTTGATGCAGCTGGCTATTACCACTTGGCTCTTGCTGCTGCCATGGACCTGGGCAATAAAAAAGCTCAAAGACAGTACAACCAGTGCAAGAGGACTGCAATGCTCAGGTTTGAATCGAGCAAGAATAACAGATTCTGAGCTTCTGGAGGTTTTCCCCCAAACACACAAAACCAGAACATGGCAAAATCTGATTCTATTAAATATTATTCAGTATAAAATTTGCTGCAGAAGTTATTAAAATTTCTTACCTTGAGGTCATAGAATATAATATCTCCTAAGATTGAGTACACCTTGACATAATAGAGTGTTTCCTCCTCAAACTCCAGAGGAGAGGAACAGAGGGACAAAGCCTTTAAATAGAAGTGTTCAGCGAGTTCACAGTGACCCAAATGGTGATGGATGGCTGCCAGACGATGGTAAGCTATTCTTTCATTTAGTTGATTTCCTAATGAGAGAAAATATGAGTCAGGATAAAAACAAAGAGACAAAGTACTCAAACCTATGTTACTTTTAAAAAATTTATGTATTGAATTTGCAAGGCTTTTATTGAATAAAAATACTTTTGCTTAAGAGATACATGATCAAGAGCTGCCCTTCAAGAAAAATCCTACGGACTTTCTGAATTTCCTCCTGTAGCATTTGACAGTGTCTGGGATTTTAAGAAATAACTACATTAATTTCTCATTTACATATATAATATATATACACACACACAAACTGTGCACACTTACAAAGAATACAAATAGAATATTATTAAAGAAATGAAAGAAAGAAAGTTAATGGAAATAAAGACTCCCTTGCCCATATGTTTAACATGAACATTTACGACAAAAAGATTATCTTTAGACAGATCAAAATGACCTGTCTGTGCTTGTACAGAAGGTTAAGAAGGTTCTTAATCAGTTAAACAGCTCCAAATCTTGAAGAATAGTAATTTTGCAACTAGATTTATCACTTTTGATCTTTCCATCTTGTGTTAGTTCACTATGAGCAAATCTCAAAGTATATGACACCCAAAGGCCTCTCAGGACAATATTATTCAAGAGTTTTGTATCTTAGCTGTTAGAAGCACACGCAATTAGGACATAAAACTCTGTGTTTAATTCTGTGCTCTACCAAAGGCTTTCCATTTGATCCTAAATTAGAAGAGGAAGCAATAAATTGCTCATTATTGAGTAGAGGAAAAAAAAAGCAATTATACTAATGTTATGAAATTCTGGCAAGAAATGACTAAATACAAGGGAAGAAAACTTTACATTTATTGTTCTGCTGTTTTTTAGAGGTATCACTCATACTCAGCTGCAATGGAAATTGTTCTTACCTAAATTTACACTGAGGATGAGAGCTACTCTCGCGTATTCCAGACTGTCCTCATAAGCCTTCAGATTCATCAGCAATTCCACCAATTTATTGCATAATCTGAGTTCAGTGGTTTTGTTGCCAGTCTGAACAGCAAGTGGGAGAGCCCTGTCCTGAAATACACAACATCAGCTTAGGTATGACTGAATCCCAAGATATGCACTGACAGGCTCTCACTTATGTAAATCAAGTCACTTCTGGTTTCATTTTGCTCTTTGCTTAGAACAGTTCTTGCAACCAGAAGAGGATTTGAAACAGGCAATATCTACTAACACCATGACAACTGCTCAGCTGCAATAGCTTATAAACAGTTTGCTGGGAGGTTCAGCTTTTAGTTCAGCATTTGTGGAATACCTCATATGGTGGAAGGAACATAACTATCAATGCAGCAGAAAAACTGCACAAACCCTGTAGAAAGTCACTGCTTTCTCCTTTTCCCAAGTACCATTGAAAAATATGTCTCCTGCAGCTTCAAACAATTCCATTCCTAAATTTGGATCTCCTGTGGAAAGAGCAGCATCCTGAGCAACCTAAAAAGAAAACAAGGAATGGGGAAGGAAAGAAACAAATTAAATCTTGGTTACTCTTTGGCAAAAAAAATCATAAGTATTAGCACTTGAAAAACGATGTTTTTATTATCTCTCTTATTATAATAATGAGAAAGGCTCTATTTGATGTGAACGTGTTCTTTTTTGGTAGCCTGTCTTCAAGCAAGCCAGTGGCAGGTGCTGAAGAACAAACAAAAATCTGGCTTCCTTTTTCTGGCAATAGTGTCCTGCTACCTTTGTCAGCACATGAAACTCTAGAAAAAACAGTGCATTTGATAGCTGCCACATGCTTAATTTGAATTGGATCAAACATATCATAGAAATAAATTCAAATTACAAGTTAGATTTACTAACTGTAGATTTAAAAGCCTGTGAACCGATTTCTGTAAATAAACACAGGTCTACTGTTCTATTCCCATGGATAAATACATGTCAGCAAAGAGGATTTAATAAAAGACTGCATGCAAAGCAAGAAAACCAGGATCCTCAGTTATAGGCAGAGAAAATAGTAATGAACATGCGCCTTTTACCTAAGACAAGGTTAAGAATCTTGCTCTTGCTTTGTCTTCTTTAGTTTTCAAATTGCATTCAGTTAATACATGTCCTTCTTTCTACTTGAGCACAGAGGTGTGCAAGCCACGTGCCTCTGCTCTCACAGATGTAAAGTCAACAGCAGCTCCAGCTGGCTCTGTGTCTTACTAGGCATGGCCACTGAAGGAAAGATTCAGATGTTTTGGAAATGCTTCCCGAAGAAGCTACTCTATTTTCTTGGGCATCTGGCCCAAGAGTCAGCATACTAAGGTGATTATTCTGTTACCCACCAGCAAGTAGCATGCACATGTCATATAAATGCTGTGGTGCTGTAGAGCTGGTAAATGGTGATGAAGAAACACACAGAATTAAGAGGAACTAAGAAAGGTCACTGCCCAAAATTCTTCCAGAGTCAAGCAACAGATTAAAATGGATCACCAGTGGAAAATGCTGAGACTTTCCTTTCAGCTGCTGAGCATTACATGAATGGTATCACTTTATGTTCAGAACATCAATTGGCAATATCTATGGAATTTTTTTACCTAATTAATTACTCTTATCATGCCACCTGCATGACACTGATACATGTGCAAGCCTGCAAGTGTTGACAACATACCTGAATATAAAGATCCACGAGCTCATTCTGCCTCAGAACATAATATATCTTTCCTGCCCGTAGCCAAGCATATGCCTCCTTCTCTTTTTTCTGGAGATCTATAAATATTCCAAGGCTTCTTTTGGTATATTCCAAAGCTGACCTGTAGGCCCTAAAACAGGGAAAAGTGCTAATCACAGAAGGGTTCTTCAGAACGGCAAATGGTTTTCTTCATTGTGAGTAAAGCCTTATGTTACTATAAAAGATATTCTGTTTCCCCTATTTAGGGCACAATTCTAAATTCTCAGCTATATTTCACTAGTAACTAGAGAACTCAGTCTTTTTCCTCTTGTTTTTTGTTCCATTTAGGTGTCCTGGTTGATTGTTACCTATTATATTGTTATATATTATGTAAATATATGCTATATATAACAATAAATAATCTGTTATTATATTATATCATTCATACCATTTATCCTGTTATATTGTATATTCTCTCAAGATTGTTTATATGGGGTCCTTCCTCTACCTCAAACTTGTGAGAAGTTTTTTCTTTCCTCATCTTTAACTTTCCTATAATTTATGGATTTTTCTTAACAACTTCAGAAAGAAGTTGCATCTGATATTTTTTAAATCATCTATTCATCTGACTTAAGTGTAATTTAGACTAATCAGCAATCATTGAAAAAACAAGAGAAACTGGGAGGAAAGTGGTAGGGCAGTCAAGAATGGGCATGTCATGATCAGTTCAAGTAGCACTTAAATGATCAGATTTTTTGACATGATGGTGCTTTATACCAGACCTAGAAACCCTAGACTTAATAAATCATTCTCTATCTTGTGCTAGACCCCCATCACCTTGACCCAGTGCATTTTCTTCTGAGCGCAAGATAGAAACATTAAAATATAACGTGACCTGAACAGTTACGGTGAACCCTTACATAGTGCATCTTCAGAACAGCCTCCTTAGGCCTCCAAAGAGGAGCCAAAACAAATCTAAAAGTAATACCCTCCCTTGTATCAAGATTTCAGTTATCTCGACAAGAGCTCATCTGAGGTGAAAAAAAAATAGTTTTTATCATGTTCTGATTCTTAGAGAAATTGAGGAGACCTGTCACTCTCTCTATAATCACGAGAGGAAGTAATGATTCACTGAACAAGCCTGACTTTTCAGTCTTCTCTGCTAACAAGCTGCTAATGTAAGCAAAGGAAAGGTAGTTGAAGCCGACAGATTCAGTCCAATTACTGAGTGCCAGTCCCATCCCTCCATCAGAGCTTTGCCAGCAGATAGAAACACATCCAATCCATAACCCTGCACAGCAGCTGGAACGGGTCAGGCTGGATGCACTGGCATGGATACTGTAGCTGTAAACAGATGGGACATTTTTGCTGCTTTTCATAGATACATCCTTACCACTCAGGGCTGCAAACACAGAATACTGGGGTACTGTGGTTTGATACCATATTGAGTTTGTGCTAATATCTGGTAGCATGCTAATTTTACACAGTCAGCTTCTGGGATATACAAATTCCATATACTACAAGCACCCAAAGCAGCACTAGCTTTCTCCAGCTAGTGAAGTCTTTCTGCAAATCCCAGACAGCTTGAAATATTAACCTTTGTCTTCAGTCTATCCAAAGGACGGTCACCAACTATATCATTAAAAAGCAGTAACAAAGCAAAATAAATTGGGTGACCTACTAAGCACGTTAGGTGCTCAGACTGCATCCACTTAAAGCTAAAATAGGCATCTGTTCCCTTTCCATGACTGAGAGTATTTTTGCATCCTTACTGAGACAAGCTTGAAAATATTTGAATCTAAAGTAAATCCTTGAAGTGAAGTACAGCAAGAAGAAAAAAAAAAAGAAACAGAAAAAGCAGCCTTAAAAAAACACTTTAAACATTCTTAGTGAAAACTGAGTTTCCTCAGCACTTGCTATTATAATTTAACTTGTGCAGTTTGTTATTTCAATAGATCAGAGCAAAAAATTGATATTTGGAAAATAAGAGCAATATAGAAATTGCTGAAGAGTAAAACTATGCATGTTTACACATCAGCTTTGTACTTACATATGTTTTGAAAAAAAGCCTTTCCTCAAAGAGAAACACTTACATAGAGACAATCTAATGCCTGATCTGTTTGAAATATGTCCTTTGGTGTCTCAAAAAAAGTCTTGCAAAAATCAATGCAAACAAATCACCTGATAGACCAGTCATCAAGAGCTGCATAACATAGAATAGATTTTAAATGTATGTACATAGATTTTAAAAATAAATTGGGTTTTGAAGTAGTGCTAATCCCTGCAGAACATCTTGTCTCCCTTGAGAGATTATATTTATTTAAAAAGAAAGAAGAAAATTCTCCTTTAGCACTGGACTTTTTAGTTCTGATGAAGCATTCTACCAAAGCAGAGAGGAAAAAAAAATTTACAAATCAGTCGTATTCAGCTTTTGCACAAATTGAGATCCTTTGCAGGATGGAAAAGCTAAAATCAGAATGAAAGAAAAGTCATTCAGCATGTCTTACCTTTCTGTTCCTAAAGACAAATAGAGCTGACTAATAGTTTCCAAAATTTGTCCCTCCAGAACTTTGTTGGACATCTTTCTAGCTAAAGATAGTTGATATTCATTGTAGATGACACACTGAGTCTCATTGGGAGCAACTGTACTGTAGAACTGACACAGCAGTTTAATTGCTTGTAGTTGGCCTGGAAGAACAGATTGGAAATACGAACATGAATTGCTGTTAATTAATTTTTAAATTATTCATTCTCACTAGTTCACAAATTACAGCACAGACAATGAAAACTATAAAAATCACAACAAGAATATCCCATTGCCATTTCATTCACCCCCAAAGTTAACAAAGGCCAGAGGTTATTCAAACTTCATTTCCAAAATAAAATAGTAACAGTCCCCTTGGCTACATAAGCTGCCTCAAGCGTGGTAGGAAGAATAACAAAGTAAGATATGCATCTTCTAAATACAGATCTAACATACCTATATAACTAACATTCCCAAACAGGGTACATTTTGTAACTTATTAAAAATACACTTACTCTCCAGGTGACTTGTCTCCATCGCAACTAAAAAAGCCCATTCATAATAAAACCTTCCTTTCTCTCTTTCAGCTCCACCAACATAATAATATCCCAGCTGAAGGAGGACTTGGATAAAGTCTTGACCACAGTCCATAATTGGAAGCTTGGAGAATAGCTTGACTGCCCTGATAAAATAATGTTCTGCCAGCTTGCTGGCTGCTGCATGCAGGCAGAGTGCCCCAAAATTAGCCATGGCTATGGCTTGGTTTTGGATCATGTCAGTCTCTTCTGAAAGACGCAAGGCTTTGTAGTAGCTCTCAGCAGCCTCTCTGGTGTTGTTTGTCCTTTTCAAAGCAATGGCAAGCATGTTATAAGCAATGCCAAGCTGCTGAGGATTGCTCCATGCAGAGGCTACAACAGCATTTAAAATGGCAACAGCCACATCATATTGCTTGTAAAGAATGTACAGCCAAGCAAGGGAAACCAAATAGTTGATCGTTTCCTCTGGCTTAGCAGAAGCAGAGTCCAGTGCTTTCATCATGTAAGCGATGGCTTTTCCATACTGTTTGTGGTGGCTGTACAGCTTTGCTAAGCTGAGATAGATGGTGCTGCACAGTCCTTCCTGCTCATTAGTAAACACAGACGAAAGTGCTTGGATGAGGTAAGGTGCAATTTGGGATGGGAATATTTGTCTGAGTTTTCCCAGGCCATAAAGTTTGGGAGCATTTTTGATGACTAAATCAATCCTTTTCAGGGAATCCATTAAGGTACGGGAGCTCTGGGGAGAGGTAACCTTTATGCAACTTAATACAATGTGTGGCAAACACTTTTCATGGTAGGACTCTGCCAGTTTGAAGTAACAGTTGTTGGACAGATTGTTTTGTAAACCCAGGTCATTGAGCAACAGCTGAAACCTTTCCAAGAATGGCAGTGCCTCTTGGTGCTGTTTGCGTGCACCAAAATGTTTTGCCAGCAGAAAGCATGCCCTTGCCTCTGCATGTTTGTTCTGGCTCAAAACTGTCCTCTTCAGAGCATACTTCAGTATGTCTGTCTCCAGGTCAGCACTGCCAATGTAGTTGGGAATTCCCATGAGAAGAGATGCAGCCTTGTCAAAAATATGAGTACACTTTTCTTTGTTCTTCTGGGTCAAGTAGATGACTGTTAGATTTGTATAAAGAGCAATCACAAAGTACAAATCACTAAACCCTCCAGCTACTGCTCTCAATGCTTCCTCAAAATACACCCGAGCTTGGGAAAACTTCAGCTTTTTGACACTGAGCCTGCCTAAAAGAAAGCACAGCCTTGCTAGTGCCCAGGACAGGCCTGACTTCTTTGCTGCTTCCCTCGCTAATCCTAAAAAACTAACCAGTTCTTCTTCTTCTGAAAATCCAGAAAACATGCTATTGGTAAATGAATAAGAGAAATCATACAGGCTTTTGAAGTTACTCTCATACTCTTTCCTGTTTAAGAAGAGTAACAATGGCTCCAAGATGTCAGATGTTTGAACATTATCTTGACAAATGTGGAAACAAGGCCCTTGAGGTAGAGAAGATATTTCAGTCTTTGAAGAAGCAGCAGATTCCTTCCCTTCAGCAGTTGGCTCTTCACTTTGAGTGGTCTCCAAATTCTTGAAGTTCTCCAGCAATTCTTCTATCTTGCCATTCTTGCTAGTGAATCCTGGGCTAGAAGGCGAGCATGGAATTTCTGAAATTTAAAAATAAATTACAGATCACAACTTCCTGTATACATGAACACAAAGATCTCTGATAGACCAACTAAAACATTTGTCAGTGAAGATGCTGTTACAAAAACATTATGTAAACATACTGTGATTTCTTAACAGTATGTCTAGGAAACAAGCCAAAGGTGTAAAAAGATATCAAGGAGGATGAAGTGTGGGAGACTGGAGGAGTGGGAATAAACAGCACTTGCCCCTCGTAAGCAGGTTAGTGATCAGTGCACTTGTCTAGCCAGGCCCTGGGCCTGATCCAACACAAGTCCAGCATTAATTCAAACTGTCTTTTTTCTGTATATACTCAAAAAGGAGACTTGGTGTATATTCTGTCCTCTTCATGTGCACATGAACAAAAGTCCTGCAAAGAACTACAATTCAGACTGGCTGATAAGCAGAAGGAAATCTAGGGAGACCCAAGGTTTGAAGTAGAGGCTGCATAAAGGATCCAGGGTTAGGGCATGGATGCTGGTTGGATTTAAGGTGTGAGGAAAATGGGTATTCAACCATTCCAGTAGGGTAAGGGTATGGCTAAGCATGCTAAGGCAGGTCAGCCAGGGCAGGGGATAAGACTGTGCTATTTGAGCTGATGAAGTCTCACATGGGTGCTTGAGGGTGCCTGCCAAGGTTCTGTTTTCCTGTCCTGTCCTGGCCAGCTGTGCCAGAAATTTCTTCTATCAGTGAAATATCAGCCCTGATTATCTTTCACAAAATTACCAATTTGTGGAAACTGATGTGGGCATTGATCTAAATTCTCCTGGTGACAACATCATTGAATACCTTACAAATATAATAAAGACAGCTATGCCATCAATTCTTAGTCCTCCCACTGTTTTCCAGCCCAGTTAATAGGGCAGGGATTAGGGATGGAGTACACAGTCATAGTCAGTTCTTAAGCTTACAGCTGCAGATCAACAGGAGCTTGTTGAAGTTACAGATTTAGAGCTCAATTCCCTTAGAGTCTCATTTCTGAAATTGCAGCAGAATCACAAATACTAAAATTGTTGTCTAGGAAAATGTAGTTCAATGTGAGTAATGATAGTGACAGCTTAGCAACAAAAAGCCAAAGGGAAATAATTCTGCATCCTCAACAAAATATCTCTTTTGGGAAATCTATTTCTGGGACGAAGTTTTCTAGTACACAAAAATCTGCTGGAATTCAAACTCAGCAGTTGCCAGGTGCCCCATAAGCAGTATTTTGCTTTCATAAACAATGTGGGGGGCCGGGAGAGGGTGCATGTGTGTCACATCAGTGAAAGTAAGTAATAAAATTTGCATCTGGATAGCAAGTTCCAAAAAAGACATTTGATATAGTGAAAACCCATAATGTCTTACAGAAAACCTAGTAAGAAGGGGTTAAAGCAAAATCTCAGAAAGCAAACAATGAGAGAGGAAAATTAGCATGTGAAGAGACATTAGAAGGAGAATAGCTGGCAAAGACATCAAAAATATCAGAAGTCTCATTAATTTTATGTTAAAATTGTATGTGTATGAAGTATTACCACATTCATGAGCTTTCTGAAATTCAGATTCTTCTATCTCATCTGTAAGAAAAAAAAATCATGTTAGCTATGCTTAGGTTTTTTCAGTTTTAAATTTCCTAAAATAAGACTACTATTTTTTTAGTTGATACTTCTTTGTGTCAGAAGAATTTGATATGTCCTGGAAATTTAGAAGAAAATAAATATTCTAAGTCTGACCCAAAGCTAACAGGGAATTACCCTCATGCTGACACAATTCACTGCTTCTACATGGTTATCATCATGCAGCTACCTCAGCTCAGTAAGGTGGGGAGAATATCACTGAATTAAAGCCAACCTGTCCTGCATGAGGGAGGCATTTCTGCTGCATTAAAATACAAGTGGGCAGCAAAGATAAAAATGAGGTAACAAGAAGTCCTTAATATTTTTAGTGTCGCTCCCAGGGCAGTGGGGAATTATTTAGGGTTGTTTGTGTAGAAAGTGTTTATGGCCATTCCAAAAGCAGTTGGGTAAAAAAAAAAAAAAAATCACTCTTATTTTAAAAGGTTTATCTTAATTCTATAGACATTATCACTATAGATATGGCTTTACATTTAAAGTTAGCACATCTATAGAGCATTAAAGAATTACTATTTTGTGTAGCAGACATTTCTCAAGGCATTTCAGTTGTCATGCTGCATTTAAGAAATATTTTCACTGTCTTTCATACACTCAATGCAATAGAAGTGGTACTGAGGCTATGAAGGATATATGCAAAAGCAGATGCTCACAGACCTATTTAAGCTGATGGAAAGCTACTTTACCAGCCTTTGAGAATGACCTCTCGCTGATTGTTTACTTCTGGATCTCCTTTTTATAAATGCTTTCCTGACTCTGGGGGATGAAAGCCACAGATGTTTACAGTAGTTGTAACTTAATGCTCTGAATATCTAATCAGGGAAGTACTCATAAGTAAATACTTCTCAGTAGATTGATGTAGAAGGAAGGAATATAAAATTCAGATCACACAACAAAGTATCATGTGAATATTGAAAATGCTTGCTCTGGATAAGTTATGTGGATCAACTGAGCTGTTTAAGAGAGAAGTGGTAGAGATGGTCAGCTGGGGAAGATGTAAAAGAAAGTGATATAAAGACTAGAGAGGAGATGTAGTAAAAGATGTGCAACAGCAAAAATAGCAGTATGCCCATTAAGCCCATGACATTGCTTTAGTACCTTAGAGGTTTGAGCTTTTGTTCCCAGGCTTTTCATTTGAGCACAGGAGGTGAGAAGTGGAGGCATTTTGCACATTGCCACAACAGGTCTGGCATGCCTCAGTTATTGTTCACACACACACACACACACACAGATTTGCTGAATTAAACCAAGACGCCCAACTCAAAGCTACCCAACAGCTCCTTTCAACCTGGAGCCTAGGGGCCTGTACCTCAGGATGGCACTAATGGGGATAAAACTTTGTTAGGTATTTGACAAGCATATGCACCACCAACAGCCTGTGGGGGAATAAGAAATTTCTGCCTCTGTTCAGTTCAGACTATTATGTCACCCTGCCTTCCAGTAAGTCTATAAAGGTGAAACCTCAATTGCTTATGCACAGCACAGAGAAACAACAGCTGTACCAGAGATGATGTTTCTATGACTAGCTTGTGCTACTTTTCTATACCTTTGAAAATTAAATCAAGCATGAAGAGGTGTGTGTTTGCATTAGCTGTCAATAATTATTATGCTATGCTACCTTTCCCAAGACAAAAAGTCAGCAGTGTTTGGGTGAACATACTGCCTTTTATAATGCAACCACGTGAAATTATAATTTATAATTCAGTCTTGTAAAACTTGGAGATCTGTGCAGCTCAATTAGAGAGTTTTTTAAAGTCCGCTGTTTAAATTCACTTAGGAAAAAAAAAAGGCAAAAGATTTGTAAGTGCTCTGCTGGGAAATGTCTTGAAACAGCAGAAAAATAGCAAAGATAATGAAAAGGATTTTTTGCATGCCATATCAAAGATCCAACTGAATATCAACTCTTTCAAAATAGAATGTGATTGCTGGAATCTCATTGAAAAAAGTGTTATAACAAGGGTATAGGAACTACACATGTATCTTGTGCAGTAAAAAGGAGTAAAACTCATACTTACCTATTCTGTAAACAGAGCAAACATCTGTGATGGAGGTTTGTTTCAGTAAATGTACTACTTCTTCCAAATTTTTTTCTTTTGAAAAAAAAGATAGCTCTTCTGCTTCAAGAAAATCCAGATCTTGTGGTCTAGCAAAGAAAGGAGTAACTTTGAAGGTGCCTGGAAGCAGATTTGTCTTAAGGAGCTCACTGCATCACTATCTTGTTGGAGAAACAAATACAATCTTTACATTATAGGTTTTGCTGTGTTCAAAATCAATTTCAGTCAACTGAAAAAATATGCATATAAACTGATGGTAACTATGCTTACAGCTAACAGTTTCTGCCATATTCAAGTAGGCTTTATGCATTCAGTGTCATTGAATAGCATTTTATGAAAGTATTTATTAGAAGCACGAGTCTTGAAGGACATAGTGATACTGATTTTCTATTATAAGCCTAAAGTTATCAAATGGACCTGCAAGCAGCATTTGAGAACTCCTTGTATCAGAAGGCAAACACTTCAGGCATATTAATAAGAGCAGCCTATTTGCATAGTGCCAGTGCATGATGAAATACACCCTTTTTAGAGGTTTCAAGTCTGCATTGGTAGGAATTATTTTCAAAGGTCCCATTAGAAGCAAGTTAAGGTGAATAACTGGGGGTACTAGAAAAAAAACAGAACTTGGATGCTTTAGCATAGATCTTGAGAGACCAGCAAGAGAACCTTCTGCAAGGGTAAAGCTACTTGGATCTTATGAGTCAAAGAATAGAAATTGAACCAATATAATAACCTCTTTCCCTGGGAAGAAGCTCAGCTGCAGACTAACAATATTTGGCAAGATTTAAGTAGAATTCGTGGTCCAATTCCTTTGCAGTTTTTACTGATACATGGTATGACAGTTCTCATTAAAACAATAACAAAAAACCCCCAAAGCAATGACAACAACAACAAAAAAGCAAAAAACCCCAAAACATAAAAAAAAAGAAACCTAAACCACACCCTGAATTTAATGTTCAGCATTTTAAAATAAGAGACTAGGTCCTTTTTCTTTATGAGATATAAATATGTATCACTCACTTATTTCTAGATAAGTCCAGTTTAACATGACTTGTCTTTACAAAACCTATTTGGCCAGTAAACACATGTCTTCCAAGAAACCACTCCATGCATTCAATGAAGTAGCCAAGGATCTCAATTTTTTCCCCTTCCTGGAAACTCAGCTCTTCCGGCACAATACTTTCATAATTCATCACAGCTAGACAGGATCCCGTTGCTGTGTAATAAGGAGATAAATACTATTTGCAGATAAAGTAATTTAACAATAGAAATGCACTTAATAGAACAGCAACTCAGCAGAATATATTTAGCAAAAGACATTCCTGGAACCTGTGAGTTGAATATCTGCTGTGGCAAGATTTAAAGCATCTAAACCTCATTGGTTTGGTCTGATGATTAGAACTGTAAATAGCATAAAAATCCTCATTTCCCAGCCGTTAGAAAGCAAAGCTAGAATGTTCTCACAACTCTACCAAATTTCATCACAGAGCAGCAAAAAGAAATGGTTTAAGTCCTTACTTTCCCTTTTACAAAGGGCTCTGAACTTGGGCCAGAGTAAAACTCTTGAATCAATTTTTAACCAATTAAAAGAATCCCTATTGGATAAATATGGCTATATACTAGTAAATACAGTATTAAAACTGATATAATGGAAGAAATTTGCTCTCTCAAACCATCTGTATAAGTTTCATTTCTCTGGCATATTGGTGCCTTTTCTTATTTAAAGGATTGTCATCACAGCTACAGGGGCATCCTCACTCAATTACTCTGTAGTACATCTTGTGTAGTATTTAGGAGAGAAAAGGGGAACTACGAGACTCTGGAGTTTGACTCTTTAGAGTTTAACTTTAGACAAATTTATACTCTCACCGATTTTACTGCAAGCTAATTTTGATAGCTGTTTCCCCACTCTAATAAAATGGACAAAAAAATATTGAACCTTTTAGAGTCTGTTCTAGCAAAAGCAGAGTAAATTTGGGGTTATTCTAATGTTGATGTTTAAATGGAATTTCTTACCAACTTTTCTGATGGATTGAGATTCATTTTTATATGAAAAATCAACAGGATTAGAATACCCTTTAAGAAACCATCTGAAAACAGAAAAATAAATTTAAATTCGTGTATAGAACACATCACTAAATGTTGTGACAATAACAGTTATATTTAAAAAACATATGAAAACTGATGTGCACCTCCCACGATTAGTTTTCAATTTCAGCATTGCCCATACACTTTAGGCATGCTTATGATTTGATTAATATTAGTAATAAAAGTACTGCTACTTTAGGAAAACAAATCAAATGGAGAAAATCAAGCTATTTTTCCCTGCCCCAGGTCAACAGAAAAAAAAAAATCCCAATTTTTTTGCACCAAGAACTTACAATTTTCTGGTGATTCCTGAAGTAAGTATTTTAAAACAATTTTGGTTGTCAGCTTGGACATGAACTTGAGATACTGCATTAAGAAGTTGGATGACTCCTGTCAATATTGTTGACTAAAACCACTGCTAGCCTGCTATGATCCACATTTGTAAGCAACTCACCTGTTACTACCCATATTTCCAAGCATCCTGAAAATTTTCACTTTACGTTGCTTTAGAAATGTTAGCAGATTTTATGTCATACACAGGGGAAAAAAAGCAATGCGTAACTCACAAGATGGCAAACCAACTCTAAATGAAGCTCTGGCAGCATCTGGATTAGTTTCATTTGTGTGAAAGGAATTAGAGCATATTTTTATCAGCGTTAGTGAAGATGGATGTTCCACAAGTTAACCTGTGGACACATCTCTAAGCACTCATGTACACATGAATCAGGTTGATATGAAATAGGTAGGTAGAGTCAGGTACCTACTGATGGAAAGGCTCCAATGGCTCCACAGAAGCATTAGACAATGTGGGCACGTCACTAACCACAGATCCACCTGTTACATCTTCAGAAAAAGCCCCACTCTCAAAATAAGTTATTTCATTGTCTGTAACCATCATCCTTCTTATTGTATTGTCAGGACATAAAACAAAAAAAGATCCTGAAACAAAAGCAGTTGAGAAGATGTCATTTTATGCAATGTTTTAGTGTCATAGAAGCACTAAAAATGACTTCAAGAGCATCAGTAATATTCATTTAGACACTGAAAAGCTAATCTTTTTCCAGAATTTTCTTGCTGATTGTCAGACATTCATACGTTTCTGTGTAGTGTGTCTTTCAGTAAAAAAAAAAATATGCAGAGATGAGGTCTTAATGAAGCACAGAGCCCTCTGCTGCAATTCTGAATATTCGTATTGCAGAAATAAATGCTCCACCTATCCTGTCATCCTGACTCTGGCAGTACCAGCAGGTTTTGCTGTTTAGGAGAAGCACATGAGCCTGGCAATTGTTTATAATCCTTCTGCACATCTCCAGAACCTGCAATAATATTAAGCAAGTTGGAATGTACATCACTCCCTAATCCTTTTGGTATCCATTTGTGCACCAGCTGCACATGAATTTCTTCAATCCCTTCATGATCTCACTGAACTTAATCTCTATTCATGCCTTTATTTTATCTTTACAGAGTACATTTGGAGTGAGGAAATTTAAAGTTCATTAGGTATTTGAACAGGTTTAATATCTAAATTTGGGGATTTTAAAAAAAGGTGCTTCCCTGAACTTAACTTTGCATGTACAGTCTTACTTACCTTCCTGTACTAGCAGACTTCTGTACATCAAATTTAATGATTTTTCATTAATACAGACTTCAATGCCTGTATCTTCCTCTTCTTGGGAATATAGCCAGAAAGACTGATCTAGGAATAAATTCTCCATGCAATGATTTATAAAACCTAGGAAAAAGAAAATCCAAATTGTTTTCTTTGCCATTTTACAGTATTACACAAAACTATAAACTTTCAGAGAGTTAGAGACTACTCCATTATTGCTTAATGCACAGTGTATAAATCACAAAATTGTGTTCAACAAGTTCCCAGAAATTGTGTGCAATTGAATACAAAATAACATACTGAACTGTTGTATGGTAAAACAACTTTACCCAGTGAGTGGTAGGTTAGAAACTTCCATATTTCTTCAAAAGTTTTAAATGTCACCACTATTAGATCTTGATCACTGTGAATAGACAGGAGTCTGGCAGAAAGCTCCTAAAAATCAAAACCAATATTTTAATTACAATTATATCAGACTTAAGCAGAATTTCTCACTAGGTAACACTTAGACTACAATACTTTGCATGAAGAAGGATAAAAAAAATAATTCTGGATTTTATCTGCATGAGATACCTGTTCTCTAATATACACTTACAAAGTACATGGAGCCAAATTTTAATGTGACTCTTGTTTAGCAATTGTACCAACAGTTTCAGTGAGGTTAATTTACAGAGGAAATAAAGACCACACTGACTGAAAGCTTGTCTTGTTATGTCTATGTAGAGTCACCTGTATAACCATATAGTCAAGTGTATATATAGGAAAGCATATAGTAGTTCTTTCCAAGAATACCCTCGGCACAGGGTGGCTTGCAGCTTGGAATCTGCCTTTGCCAGATGTGTGGCCATTAATATTAAATAGCAGAGAGGAGCTAGTTTGGGCATTATTTTACTTGAAATTTCTCACTTGATCACTGTAAATTTTTATATTCTAAAAATTTAGGTTCTACACCTCCTGATGAAGATTATCCTCAGAGTTCTGTACACATACACAAATGCAGCTCTTTTGATGCAACTTTGAACCTACTTCCTGATATTGTCAGTCTTTATCCAGAAGAGATATTGAATAGTTATTTCCAAGTTCACTCTTTTTCAGTTAAAACAAATATACTAAAGTATTAATTTTCTCTTTTTAAAGATGCAGGAAGATCTTTATTTCCCTCATTTGTACTGGTTCACATTGCTTATCTTTCTTACAAGTTTAATTTAATGTTATCCTAGCAATGAGCATTGTAAGTGGTAATGAAGGATTTTAAGTTATTCCAGAAATGCTAAAACCTTCAAATAAATGAAAGAAAATCCCAATTTGATGGATTGTGGACACAGAGGGGTAATGTACAGTCTGGTTGCACTCCAATTTGTAGCTTCAAAACAGGGCTCTTCAGTGATGCTGGCTATTGCCTTTCAGGGAAATACAAAGAACTGTGATAATTTATGAGACAAGTATCTGAGTTACTATCTCAGAGAATAAATGAAAGGTAAAGCTAACAGGTATAATGCTACTGCACCCTTGCTCCCATCACATTAAAATTGAAATGCAGCTTGAAACAATTGAAAGACTGATCAAGAAATTGATTCTAGCTCAAGGCAGCAACAAGGAAGCTGTCCCTCAAACTTTTTCTGTAGTCTGAATAAGATAGAGCTGATCCACTAAGTTTATGACTGCTACAGCACAATTTGAAAATGTCTCTGAACTAATTCTGTTTAACTTCCATATTTTCAATTCACACAATCTGAACGCATTGAAATATAAAATTCCAACCTAGGCTTCTTCAGCAGGCATGTCTCCTCACTGCTTTGATCTTTTGCATGCACCTTTCTACACTAGATTACATATTAATGAGAGCCTGAAATCTATTAATAAATTGCCAACACATGCTAAAGTATGTCAGCCTCAGGGGCTTCATGCACTGCTGAATATCAAAACAACATTCTAAGGAAACTTATCATTATCCATCTTGTTTCCTTCAAAGCCTTTCCCAGTCTGTTTCTAATAAGACCACAAATCGGTCTATTTGTTTGCTCTTTTCCTTTGCCTTCCTTCCTCCATCTCCCTCTCAACACAATCCAGGCCAGAGCAGCAGGAGCTCAGACTGTTTGCACAGCCACAAAGTCAGCAGGCTGGTGGTGAGGTGGTCACAACACATGGAAGGAAAAAGTTGTAGAAACATATCTGTATTAGTCAAAACTAGAACTAATTCAGATTTCAGTAGTTTAGTTTGCTAGTGTAGGAGGCTGGACCCATGGCTCAGACAAAAAAAGGAACACCAGAGCTCAAATGGTATCATTTTGAATTTTTTTTTCCAAGAGGGAGGAGGAGACTAACCTGTATTCAAAGCAAATGTCATTGGTTGTAGAGGACAGATTTCCCATATACAAACAAATTAAAGAGAGTAATAAAATTTGGCCAGCACTTGGATCCTTTTTAAAGTCATGGTCATTTAGCCCTAGGAAGTCCAATGCTTAGGCTGCTCTCCTTCAGACTTCCTTTTTGGCTTAGCAGTGAGCTTCCCAGGAAATTAGCATGCAAATGACTTCAAGTGTCTAGAAACTGAAGTGATGAGTCAATACAAGGGCAAATTAAAATAAATCAAAGCCTCATTATTTCCTTTGATGTAAATGAAAGCAGAAATTTTTTAAAATAAACTAATTCAATGTCTTATTAAGCTAGGTTTATTTATTTTACATCAATTCGATGTTCCAGTCTTTTTCAATAATTCAGTATTTCCAAAGTCCCTAAGCGTTTATGGGCCACAGGAAACTGGTCACTTGTTTCAAGCACCCAGCATGTAGATGGAAATAGGACCCAAATGTCTTGCAGACTATTTCAGTAGCACAGAACATTATCTGAATAAATAAAACAATTTCCAAGCAATTAACTTACACTGAAAACTGTCATCACCTCCTTGCTGTCATTTTCCAGAAGTCGGAGCTGCCCTCTGAGCTGTTTTTGGAGCCTGGGATCAGGACATCCACTCTTTACCATTGTTAACTTCAAGGAGATATCTGGAGGAAGACATCCATTTTCAATAATACAAGATTGTGAATCAGCTTCAGAGAACCAGAAAATCCCTCAAAATGATAGAATACACATTAAGATATATTTTTTCAGCTTCATAGACCCACAAAATACTGATCTACTGAATGCTTCTTTTACATTTTTATTAACCTGTAGACATAGGAACTTAGGATGAAACAATTTTGAGAGATAATTGGTACTTACGGATGGAGAAGAAAAAAAAAGAAAAAAGCAAGTAGATTGGTAATTTGTCTAATTTTGTCAATTTAGACAGCTCTGGGCATTGCAAACGTGTCCAGATTTCCAAATACTCCATGCATATTAAAATTCAAAGCAAAAAAATATTGGCATCACAAAAAAAAAAAAACCCTGAACAACAAAACTCACAGATAGTTCAGCATGTTACAACCCCTCAAACTAATCTCAAATTCATAGCTACCTAACATGTGACCCCACTACTACAGCAGTCATTTATAAATTGAATATTGTAGAAGCTGTTTCTCAACTAAGCAGTTGAGCAGTACCAACCAAGTCAAATGGCCCAACTAAAGGCTCCCTTGCATGATTTTCCCAGCACATCTGAAAGCAGCTAGACACCTATTCCCAAGCTCCTGGCATCTGTTTTTACTACAGCTAAGGTACAGCTCCAGCTCCAGCCAGCTTCTGTCAGATAAAGAGGATCTCTGATAAAGCTGCTTTCATTCCGCATTAATTTGTTAATTTAGCTCAACAACACTAAATCATAAGTTTTCAGATACCCAGATGGGCACATATAAGCCAATAATACCCAGTCAGGAAGAATTCCAATTGCGAAGTATGTAAATAGGTCACACTTCCAGCAATATGGGACTGTTGTGCATACTAAAATATTCTACCTCCTCTGAGTTTCACATTTTAATCCAGTAAAATAGATGTTTTTCACATTCTAGTCTAATATGCTGTATCTTGATCTGTTTTCAGAGGGCTTCCTATGCATGTCTCCAGGAATTTCATCATGACTTGCACCTAAATTACTCATTACTTTAAGGTCAAGAAAGGTGGCTCAGAAATATAAACCTGTGTTACTGAATTACAAGGCCACTCCCTTTAAGCTGTGGTCATTTAGTGAATTGTTAGTAGAAAGAACACAAACTAAAGTCTCTCAATATTGTTCAAATCACTGCTAGGGAACAGAAGTATTGAACTTTTCATTTTACCTGAAAAAATAAAACATACTGGCACAAGAGAAGACTGTTACTTTAAAAATGTATACATTCATTTTACAAAATCAAATTAGTTCTGAGGTAAATATGTAATGGTAGACATATAATCTAACCTTCATAGGAAGTTAATGTTACTGAAATAATTATGACATTGAATTAAAACAACAGAAATACAGCTGCTTCTGCCCATAAAACCCCTACAATAACGCCTTATAGAGACGAAATATGGTCTAAAATCCCATTATAATCTCTTGTCTTCCGTGAGCCCTGACCCACACCTG
Organism: Petroica traversi; assembly: GCA_025920805.1. Taxonomy (NCBI): domain Eukaryota; kingdom Metazoa; phylum Chordata; class Aves; order Passeriformes; family Petroicidae; genus Petroica; species Petroica traversi. The sequence continues at coordinate 23,805,753 of JAHLSL010000015.1, read as the reverse complement.
AAGTTACAAAGAACCCAAATTCTACACACAGCAAGACAAGCAGGTCCATAAAGCACAAAGAATGTAAATAGAAATAACCATATGCCTGGGGAAGGCTGTCTGCCACATGCGATTTGTCAGGTCAAGGCAGAGAGCAGGGAACAGCTCAGGGTTGGTTTTGGTGGCACAAGAAGGGAAATGTGCCAAGAACCCAAATTCACAGAGCCTGACATGGGCCCTCCAGAGGTGAAGCCTACTGAACCCTTTTACTCAAGAACTGCACTTAATTGATACTTCACTGAAAATACAGCTTTAAAAACAATAAAAATAGATACTTGGAAAGGCCACAAACTTTAAAAAATAAGACATTTGAAGAATTTAAATGCATGTGTAAAATAAGCAATTAACTTGTAACTTGCTTCTTTATTTTTTGGTAACTATTACAATATAGTACATAAATTATCTCTGCTTTTTATAGCAGTTGCTCCCTCTTTTTATGAGGGCTTTTCAACAAATCTTATGTACAAGTTGGTCACTTCACAACTGCCATGAAACACAGTACAAACTTTACAGGATTGATCACTGCAAATGTTGACATAGTTGAGTTGTCTCAAAAATAAAAAGTAAACAATGAGAAAACATCATATTATAAAGGCAGGATGGGAAAAATGCCTTACCAGTTGGAAAATTCTCTGACTGACTGGAAAGGGTCCTTGAACTGACATTCATGCATTTTTTGCTTGGAGGACACTCTATTAGGATAAATGAAAGGAATGGTTATGTGCCTTTTCCAAGTCGTATAAATCATACTGTAAAACCCAACAAAATATCCCATGCTTTCAAAGCCTTTGATGCATCAGATAATTTTTAAGAGAGAATAACTATTTTCTCCCCTTCCTGCTGTATAATTCCAAGCTCCACAAAAAGTATCTGTAGAACATTTCTTTCCTCCTGGGCTGGAAGGGGACGTTAAATCTTTATTGCATCATTTTTTATGTGAAATTTCAAGATGGAATATTGGTGGAAATACAAGCTCTCAGGAAACAGAATTCTTCTTTGGGACGGAACAAAGGTCAGACTTCATTTCCTCTTGCCTTGCACCTATACTAAAAATGGCCCCCATTGATACTTCAGTGCCATTTACCAATTTATACATGGAGAAAAATAGCTCTTCTCTTTATTTGTTACATGTGTAATACTTGGGAGGAGAACTGCAAAATCAAGTGATTTGAAGTGTCAGAAAAATAGCACAAATAAGGTATGTTTTATATTAATAATAATCTGCTTTTTTCTTTTAGCCCATATTTCTTCCTGTCCTTCAGGGAATGATAACTTTTCATGCTGATAAAACACCCACTGCATCACTTCCATTTTCTCAAGGCTCCCTTGGCAAATACCATTGGAACAAGGCTTAAGAATTCAAGTGGGAGAAATAGATCTTTCATTTTTAGAAGAAAATTTCTAAGGCAATTTTCATGTATCCCAAGACATTATCCTATGAAGATCTTCTTTTAAGGAAAAAACCCTGTAATATACCAGGGCATGGTAATTTCCAAGTACTTTGCATCTTCCCTCAAGTGCATCTATGAATGTTACATGAAGTCATGCAAATAAATAAGGATACATAAAACAGTTTTCCCACCTCTCAAAGAAAGGAATTAAGCAGTTAAAACATTGTCTTTACAGCCTATTACTAGCAAATAGTTTAAAGTACTAATTAGGTACAAAAACAATATGAGCTCCTACTTAGTGGAATGGCTTGCATACTTCTTGGAAGGACAAAGAACAACACTACACCACCCTGGGATGTTTGTACCTGGTCTTTGATGTCAAAAGTGTTGCAATTATGAACAGAAGGACATTGTGCAAGTCACAGACCATATACTTTTAAGGAGGTTTTTTTCATGATTGTCTGAAATATTTTCACATTCAGAAAGCTCTTGAACCTACTGTAAATTAAGAGCCTGGCCATTGCCAAGTCACCCCAACTCTCTACCCAAAAGGTTCTTCTGACCTGTATGATTTTACCCCCTAAAGTAGGGTTACATTTGCGCAAAGACAGTACTACACCTGTGATGAAAAATTAACTAAAAAAAGTTATTAAAATATAGCCTTGGCTTCTGAATCTTACAGATATTGCAAAAAGTGCTAGAAAAAGAACTTTTATTTCAGTACTCTGGTTCCTGGGTTCTAATAAATCCTTATTATCTAATAAATCCTTATCTTATCTTACTATAAGATAATCCATTTGCCTGCCCCAAGTGATTTTCAATGCAGATTGTTCAACAGTCCAATCTATGCAGCATTTCTATGGAGGAAACCTAGCTGCTTGTTGTATTTCAAAATAAGCCCATCTGGGTTGTGTGATTCTGTAAAAACACATGACGGTTCTCAGCTTGTGCACCATTTAAAGAACACAGTAATGCAGGCACAAAGAAGTTAGGAGCAGAGGCAGCAGGATGTGTTGTTTGCGGTCTTACCCATTTGTTCTTGCAATGCATCCATCTCGACTCCGTCCCTGACAGTGCTGATGGCAGCACCGCTTTCCACATGTTTGCAGTCACCCCTGCACATTCCCTGCTCTATTTCTTCCCTCTCCAAGTTCCTGTCTTGCTCCCCCTCGAGAGCAGGGATGATGGCGTTGGTGCTGAGCATGGATGTGCCACCTGCCGCTGCCAAACTCTCCATAATTTGAAGCTCCTCACAGTGATGCAATTAACATTATCAACAACCTGAAGGGGAAAAAAATCAATTATTATTTTTTTTTAAGTGTCAGAGAAGATGAAAATATTCAAGAGCTGTCTCTCTGCTGCAGGAGAGTTATTTTTAATTGTAATATGGATTAAAGAATTTCCTAAAGGCTTCTTTCAGAGGAACTGTTGTGTAACACCCAAATTTATCCCAGAGAGAGCTCCTGCAATGAGATGGCATCACTGCTTTAGCAACAAAGCAATAGACTTGGCTAGCAGCAACAATCCAAGGCCTGGAATGAAATGTACTTGTGCCCACTGCTAATTATTCATTCTTGGCCAGCTATAAAGCAGAGCCTCCAAGGGATAACATCATTCACATTAACAGAGGAATTGCAGGGGAAAAATATCATTTTCTAAAGGTGACAAGAATGAAACGAGTACTGCATGCTGAAATCAAACAACAAAGAAGGTTTATATAAATTCAGCCAAAGAATGAATCCTCCACAGAAACCCAGTGTGCAGGAAGACAGGCATCCAAGGATCCAAGTATTACTTTGCAGCAAAGCAGAAAAATTAAGCTCTGCTGAAGTTAGAGGCTGAGTCTGGCAGCAAGAAACCATTTGGCATGAACAGGAAGAAGGAATAGAAATGGAAGAAGAGCGCAAGAAATTGCAAAGTTCCAGTTGCACAGCTCCTTCCAGTCACTGAGGTGAAACATCCTGCAATCCCATTTTTTGGGCACAAGCTACTTCAGGGTCAGGAAGATGCAGCCAGACCAGCAGCCAAAGCATCCATAAAGGACCCGACTCGGGGAACCAGCTCATGTCCACTGATATTTACACCCTTTTCCTCAGCAGGCTCTCACATGTCTAAGTGTTTTCATAAAGTCACAGGATAGATTTTGCTGTAGTCCTGTAGTTTGGATTTAACCTGAATTCCTCTGTGTTTACCCCAATCACACTAATTAATGAGCTGCATTCATAATGAGTGTCCAAACCTGTGATCTTCAGGAAATTTCAGCTCTCATTTGCTTTCCAGCAGAAACTGGTTAAATCTGCAGCTGTAGATGAAGGATGTATTTCTGCTCTGCTAAAGCCTCAGACTAGTGCCTGGTCACCTAATATCCACTTGTGACCTGCCTTCAGTCAGATCTAGAAATATCTCCATGCAATGGGATGTCTCAAAGCACATGGTCCTGGCTTTTTTCTTTACAACCCAGCCTTCCAACACTTCTTGCCTTCCAAGCTTCACATCATCAATCCCTAAACCTGAGCCAACCCAGCACCTACATGAACTGCACAACAGCTGCCAGGAGCCTGCCAGGGTAGGCAGGATCTGTCTGCACAACTTTCCTACTGTTTTACAGTCATTGAAACCTTTACCCCAATTGAGCGCTTCTTGAAAAAAGTGGTGAACTATATATAGACTGAGGCAAGTTATGCAATTAAAGAAAATTAATGAGGTATAGTTACAGGCTGTATGACCAGCTCAGAGAATTAAGTCATAACCATATCCACCGCAAGTTAATGAAGTATGAAGAAATTTAGGCTGGATTTTGCTTTAATATTTTCATTGTCCCATTTTGCAATTTATTCAAAAGTACTTATCAGAGTGCTGAGGGTGGTTTTCAAAGATGTTTTTGGTTCTCTAAATAAACCTATGTGTAAAAAATTCACCTATGAAACACAGGTGGTAATTCAAACACCAATAATTTTTATCCCTTCTCTCACAAAAGAACATTTTCACTAACACATTTGGTTGACACTGAAAAACTGCCTATCAGACTTGATGACCTAGTTATAAATGCTTAAAAATACAGGCCTGCCAAAGGCCAAACTCACTTGGCCAGGAACCTGTTTTTCCATTTATATAGCTGATCTTTTCCTTGAAGTATTGACAGCAGCTAACAGCATTCTTTTCATTACTGTATCAGGGATTTTATGTAATGCATTCTAATTTTCCCACTTAGAATTTAAATACTTTTCTGCATATATTTTGTAAATAATAGTATCTCCTGTTGATGAAGATCCAAATATTTTTATATTAATGATAATTTAATTCCAAAGGTGGGTGTTTAAATTACATTGTTCTGTGAATCCAAAGCCAGTTGTTATTTTTAGAACAGGATTACCCTTAATCTCAGAAATGAAATTCAATATTCAGATTATTAATTTTTTTCCATAAGCTCCTATCCATAAGAAAAAATACTATCCTGCACAAAATTTAGGAAAACAAATATACTCTGACTGGAATTAGAATTGAGTTGATTTGGAAAAAATATACTGATAAATTTTTCATGTCTTCTTCATCAGCTTACATTGGTAAAGGTAATATATATGCAGGTCTGTGAATGAACTTAGGAAGCTTGGTCCTGCAAGAACAAGTGGGACATCTGAACAAATCAAAATGGATATAATCTGTTTAAGAAGATTCGGTCATGGTATCCCAGAGCCTAAGCCAGGGGAAAAAAAAACAGAATGAATGAAAGGAAAGGAAAACAGGTATGTTCATATGAGTGTTTTCTCTTGGTTCTTCCAAGATGCGCAGAAGAAAAACTCTCATCTCAAACATTTTTAGCAGTCATGTTCTCCTCTACAGATTCCTTTCCCCTTTTAAGCACCAAAAGTCAACCCCTGTGGCTTTGTGCAAGTACTGAGGAGAAGATACTAAACTTTCCTGTAGTGAGGCCCCTCGTTTACCTAGGCCCTTTTGAACATTTATCTGGCATCCAAATGTATCCTAACTGACACTAATTTGGTCCCAAGTGACAAAGATTTCATGGAAATTTACATTACATCTCTGTACTTTTATTATTTGCCTTCAACTATCATGTAAGTACCCCAAGAAGTAAAACTTTAACACATAAGCAAAGCTACAGTATAATTATCCTATTTATTATGCTGATGCTTTCTCAATTATTAAAGTATTCCAGCACAAATTAAAGCAGATTTAATGGCACAACACCAGAGAAAACCATTCATCCAATATAAAACAGCTTTAGACACTATTAAACTGCTGTGCTTGAGTCACTCGCATTATTAGAGTTTTTTTCATAAACCTATAATGCTAGTAAATATAAGGGTAAGTTCGCAACTGACCATTTGTTGATAGCAACAAATACAAGATCCAGCACTCACCATATAAAGTTTTTCTCCTCTAACCAGTTCTTACAATCTACATTTATGTGTGGATTATATGTACTGAGATTCTATTTATAATTTAGATAAAATTATTATTCTCATGCTCTTTGAGGCTTGACCAAAAAATTCCTATTTGGTGAAGGATGCTGGCCATAAAACTTAATGATCGTCCTGTTTTTCTGAACCATAAGCCAAGCTCTACTCAAAATAAAAGCCATGCAGGCAAGATGTGGCACTCCCCACTGCTCAGGGGGACGCTCAGTTTCTGAGGAGCAGAGTGAGGAGAGGCAGATGCTGGACAGCTCAGCACCTTGGGTGCACTGGGGCTGTGTCCAATGGCTCTGTGTGCTGCCCCATTCCCCTGTCCAGCCTTGTGAGGCTCAGTCCACCTTCCCTGCCCCTTCTCAGGCCACAGCAGGCAGCAAAGGACTGTATCCAACAGCTGTTGTACATCAGGTGGAAATGAGACACGATTTTTCCTTCTGGAAATATAGAATTTCCTTTATCATGTTTTTCTCTGTGTTGTTGCTTCCTTTTTACTGTGTGTTTTCAAAGCCCAGCTAGCTGAATGAAACCCATATAACTTGAGATTTTCCATGTAGGCTGAGGGTTGTTTTTTCTGCCCTACCTTTTTTTTTTCTTTTTATTTTAAGAGGTATTGTGGATGACAGGAACACAAATTAATTCCCATTTAAAGGGTGTTGAAGGAGAAAACCAATACCATTCAGTGAACCAGATTCTCTCTCTCCTTCTAAAGGTATATTTCTGAGAGTAGGACTCAGCATATAAAAATGGGCTTTATTCAAACTAGTTTCCTAAAACCTGTATGAATACAATATTTCTTTCATTCATCATCTGCCCTCTAGGAGCCTCAGGACAATGCACTAATGACTTACTAAAGACCTGTCTCGCAACACCACTGCCCTAAGTTAATCTAGATCATTTTCCCAAACTGATGCTAATTTTATTCCTTCTTCTCAGTTTCAATTAATATTTCACATCATCTGCATTAGGCTACAAACATCTTGAAGTCAAAATCATTACAAACTTTTTCCCCAGAGAGTAAATCACAGCCTTGATCTCTACAAAATTCAGTCAAGTGAATATAAGGGGAAAAGAATCCATATTAGGTTCTGTATAGACAAGAATTTTTATGTATTACATAGAAAGGTTAAGCAAATCTATAGCCAGGGTTAAAAAAACTTAGGAATCTGAGTACTTTCCAAAACCGGAAGATTGACTCCTTTATCACTGAAGTAACTTTAGGTTAGTTAGCAATTCTCAGTAAACAGTGTTGCAAGCAGTATCATTGTTCCCGGCTGGTCTACAAACAAAAAAGCCCTAGCAAGCTTCAGAGATGCAAAGGATTCCTTTGAAAGCTTTAACCCTCTCTTATGATTAACTTTCTCCATATCTCAGTAGCACTGACATATTTTCCATCCTCAGCACATCTCTGAAAGTACCATACGTACAAAATTTCCAAGTTTATGTATGGAAAAATTGGAGACTAAAATCCACAATCTCATAACTGCTTAAAAATAAGAATAAACTCTAGGGATTCTGGGGATGCTTTAAAATGAAAATCAGATCACTCTTAGGAAGCTATAAAAGGCATCTGTGAATCTCAGTACTTCATTCTGAGTGCTAGATGTGACAGAGTTTGACCTGTGGCAGAAAATGCAGAGGAATGAAGTAGGAGCTGTTGCTACTGAATCACAGCTGAGCTCACACAACACTACCTAGAAGAGGGAAACCAAGCAGCACAGAAAATCCCAGCAGGTTCTCATAACTGTGACAGACCACATTTACACATATTTTGCAGTGGTTTCATTAAGGACACACCAAAGAACAGAACACTACCAAAACTACCCCTGTTTAACTGTCTGCAATTCTAACACATTGACAATAAACCTACATTCAAATCCCAGACCACAAGTACCTAAAACAATCCAAAAGAGGGACATGCAGATATAGAGCACAGGACTTCTCCTACCTTTTCCAGGTCTGATCCACTGTAATATGCTGGTAAAGAGCAGGCAGATCCCTGCCTTCCTCAGCTCTGCTCAAAACTGACTCCAGCACAGCTCTTCCTGTTTGACCTTCTTATCTTTCCTGTTGATTGCACAGCCTGGCCTGGATGTGGCAAGTAAAAAAGTTGTCTATTAACCAATATTGTTAATTCCAAAACTTTTTTTTTTTTTTAAAAGAAAGAAACACTCCTGAGCAGGGAGTTGATCTACTAAAGTTCATTATGCAAAGCAGAAATGCATCAAGTGTGCTAGAAAGTGCATTCACACACTCCAGCTTTTCAAAGCAATAATTCATTGTGGCATCTTGCATTGGTGGCTAAAAGGCTCCAAGGGACACATCCAGGCCATTGTGTTAAAAAACACATTGCTCAGAAAAAAGTGAGAAACAGTCCTTCAGATTTGGTACAGGACTTTGTCACCCCTTTGCTTTTGGTTGGAAAATTAGATTTCTTGCTATCATTACAGCTGCATAAAGCACTGATGGAAAACTGTTTCACTAAACATTTACACCAATAGGCTCAGGCTTAAATTGCAGAAGTGTATTATTTAGCAGATCTATCACACACTATACAGCATTAAATATCAGTTTGGGGAGTTGAGCAAGACTGTTGTGGAATGCACACAGAGTTTATCTTCTGTGTAACAAGACTGATCCATGTGCCATATCCTAAATGACCCACAAAAGCAGTGGGGTTTGAGGTGATGGGCTGTCCCCGCTGCATTGCTGTCCTCCTACAGCTCTTGCCAGCAGGAATACCAAAACTGCCAGCAGGAATACCAAAACCAGACCCTTCAGATACCTTTGGGACTTTGTTATGACTCCTGCCAGTCCATCTCGAGGAACATGCACTTACGAGCTGTTTTTAAACATTAGAAATTAGGTATTAATTATAAATCCTATGATTTATAATTACCTTTTTTCATCCCATCACACCTTGCTGTGCAAACATGAATTAGAAATGCTACTTCACACTGATCAGAGAGTCTGTTCGTGCAGTGTGCTTGGGAGCTCTCCATCTTCCCAGAGATTATGAAGTTGGAAGGTACTCAAGTGATTGTGTAAATCACAACCAACCAATCATCCCAGTGGGAACTAATTTGATATTGCACTATAATGCAGTACACAAAGCATGCCACTTCAAGAGTAATTAATTTATGTAGTAACTATGCCAACAACATGAAATACCACATTTCTGTCTCCACTTTACTGACTAATTTTGCATGAGCTTCATAAATGTCTAAGTCTTCACATTTATTTTAGATGCATATTTAAAGATAATATTTGGTTACATTTTATTACATCATTTTTTTTCATTGGTATTCCTCTTTTTTTAAGGGATTCAAAGTTGTGTCAAAAAAAACCCACTAAAGATTCATCTAAGTCTATATTTTTCCCAATGGATAATAATATTTTAGTCCCTTTCTGGTTCCCAATCACTGTAGAATCTACCACTGATTAGTATGTCCCTAAAATCTCAAAAGATACAACTAATTTTTATTTTAGAATACTGAAATTAGGAGAGATGCCACTCCCTTCAAGAAACACATCACAAAATAGCACCAAGTGAACTCCAGGCTCCTTAGCTCCATTTTCCATACCTGCTTAGGATCATAAAATACTTTGGTTTGGAAGGGAATTTCAGTTCTTGGTGGTGTATATGGGCAGGCAGTGTCAGTGGAAACAAGAAAAACAAAGTTTACAGCTTTAAGGAAATGACATCAAAAGCTGGCCCTGGACTTCCTGTTGTCTTATTGAAACAGTACTAATCTGCATTACAAAAAACCAGGTGAATAACCTTATTTGACAGCTGCTCTCATGAAATAACTCCAGAGACCAATATATTGCAGCAAACAGGAAAAAAACAGAGGTAGCACAGATTGGTTTCTATGTTAGTAATCACATCCTTTATACTACATTTTGATTACCATGAATTTTATTGCCTGTGGGAGATTTCCTTTTGCTAAAAATAGGCTTAGAAGTGGTATCTTCTAGTTAATTCTTTAACTAGTAAAATTACATGAAGACTTGATGGTCCTGTTTATTTTGGGTTGTCCCTGATCTCTTCAGAATTATTAAAAGAAGCTGACAGGAGGCTGGGGAGGACATTGGGTGTTGATACAAGACACTTCCTCTAATTGTCTCTCTCAGGCATTGCTTTTCATCGTCCTGTTTGTCTGCCCTTCTGCAGCTGCATGTTTGTCTGACCATTTTTCACTTCAGCAGCTTCTTTTAGGGAAAACAACACAATTTTAAGGCAAATTTTTACCTTCCAGTGTAACTATTATTCCATCACAGCTGGGGAAATACCTATGAAGGAACAATCCACTGCCAAAAGGAGTAACTCTAACTTGTAAAAATATCAAAACATAACTCATTTGATTATTCACTGATAACTGACAGAAATGCCAGTTTTAGGTGAGAAGGGATCTTCCTACATATTTTACTGTCTGATTTCTTTCATTCCAAATTCAATATATATAGGCTTATTGCCCCTTGCTGGGACTGATCATAAAAAGATCCTTTTTGTTCCATGTTTTGCTGAAACTAGCATTTTCCACTTCTTGCATCTAACATAGCAAATTTGAAATCACACAAGATACTGACTGCTGTCTTGGCTAAATTAGTCTCTGTTGGTTCCTCTTTCATCTAGTAATTGAGGTACACCCACTTAAAAGAAATGCAATGTTATAAAATCTGTACTGCAAAGCTCACAAAGAAATATCAATTGAGCCCCTAGATGTGAAAGCTCGAAGTACTAACTCACAGTGGTGACATTTTAGCAAATTTACACAATTTTATTAATTTCAGCCAGATTATCTGCATGCAGGGATATTAGTTGTGTTATGTTCATGCTATGATTACACACAGCTTCCACAGAAATAGGTTCAGCCATATGTTTCCTTTTGATTAGCATGTTATCTCTCCACAGCAACTGCATATAGAATTAGCTAAAGTGCTTTCTTCTGGCCTCCTGTCATCTTTGTATCTGCCTGCTTGAAACCCAGATAGCTTTACTTGCCCCCAGATCTTGAAAAAACACCATCCCGGCTCCACAGCCAGGTTCAGAAAGGAAAAACAGAAAACATGAAAAGAAAAATACACTGCCACCCATCTGTACGGAAATGCTGTCGCCTTGTAGTCTGCAGGAAAATGCTGAGTCAAAACATCCAGCTGTTACAGCACTTACCCAGTTCCTGAGCTGTTTACACAGCCCTCTGCATAATGGCTGAGTTTGCTTACAGTCACCAAACTGCTAATAATAGATGTTACTGAGCTTGTTCTTCCCGAGCACAAGCAGGAGCATGGGACACACCTGACAGAGCTTCCTCCCAGGTTTGGCAGCTCCCAAGGGCCACTGCCACTCTCTTGAGAGCACTTTTAGCTGCTGACCAAAAAGCCAACATGCTCCTAACCAAGGAAGCTCATATTCAAATCTCAGCAGGCAAAAAGTGATCCAGTCACGATTCAATTCAGAATTCCATCTCAGCCATGGCATGGGTCATTGGCCTTCCCACAGCAGAGAAAGGGAAAACTTCTAGAAGAGTTTCTCATCAGCTCAGAATAAAAATTATAATTATCACTTACTACTTACAATCCCTAATACTAAGGTCAATCATTTCATTTCTCTACTTTCTGACTGAGCAGAATTTGTTTTGTGCCCCACAGGGGTAACAGCCTCCCCAAATCAAGCACAAGCTTTGGAGTCCCATGCAGCACAGAAAGCTCATTACTTTCTGAATCACCCCAAACCAAATACACCAAGGGAATTTCTATTCACAAGCTTCAGCATAGGAAATGAGCATTCCTTATTTTTTCTTTCATCTTGCAAGTGGAATTAAATTCCTCTTATCTACTGGAATTAGCAAACCACTTGGCAAATAAAGCCTCTAAAACATCCAAGTATCAAGAAATTAGGAAATATATGTTGACATGGAAACAATAATTCTGTTCATCTACAAACCTCCGACTATTAAAGGGTGGAAAAAAAAAGCCCAACTATATTCCAGGCACTTTTCATTTAAGCTCCCACAGAACACCCTTTTAAAAAAAACATTATTTTTTACCCTTGACAGGATAAATCCCCACCTTTTGCAGCATTACAGGGGAATTAAAAGAAAAATAGGTACTTCCTTTTATAATTAGATGAAGTGATTTTTAATTAAAGGTTAACTATTTTCAGCTGCTTCAAGTTGGCAGGTAAAAATAAGATTTTATTCTTAAGGAAACCTTCTTATAGGTAGCCAGGAAATAATTACATAATCACGTATTGAGTAGAGATTATTTGTTATGTTGTTCAAATGGATTTGATATCTCTTTTCTTTCACAGAGTCACATGTCCATCAAGGTTGGAAGAGATCTTGAAGACCATCCAGTCCCACATTAAGCACTTCGAAAAGGGCACCACTCAAGGCTTTTTCCCATAATGAGATTTCTTGCTTAGGTTGTCACAGCTTTTCTTTTTAAAGCAGGGAAAACTATGTCAGTATATCTAAAACTGTTTATTCTGAGGAGTGGAGTAGAAAGCCACAGCTCCTTGATCTTAAAAAAGAAGAGGGAGGAGCAGTAGCAATGAATATTTAGTTCTGCTTCAATTCCTTCTCCCTTCTGAGGATTTGCATAAATGTGTACTATTTGAAATATATTTTTATATTTCTATATACATATTCAAACTCTTTTCTTTACTAGCATGCCAGAGCACTTCTGGGATGGATAAAAAGACTTTCAAGAAAGAAGTCCATACGATCCTTAGCAACACACTGAAACACTTAATTTGCAGAACTGAAATTTTACCCAACTGTTTGGTGATTCTGCTTAGTACTAAAAAGTGCATGGAAGTTTATTTATGGGAGCTTGAATATATGTGGAATACAGATATCTCCTGAACTAGTTTTGGCATTGAGAAGCTAAATTTTCACTTCCTTGGCATTCAAAAAGTGGAGAAAATATATTTTGATATGGATTCAGTAGAAATGAAGGCTTGCTTTTGTCTCTCCTAATGCTCTGTGGAAGAACATGCCTGATGGAATATATGGAAGACCAAATAGGTAGCCACCACGATAGAAACAATCAGAGAATTTCAGTTTATCTTTTCCATTCATTAAGTACAACTTGGTTTAGTGTCAATAGTTTTCCCTTTGATCAAGATAGTCCAAAATAGTATCTTCCCATAGTTTTGAATTAGCGTCTCCAGCCAGCAAAATGTCTATAGTAGAGAAAATCCTACAGTGGATTCCTACACTAGTCAAAATTCTAATTTTGACTTCAACAATAACTATGAAAGTCTGCCTTCATATAAACTGGCAAAATAATTGGAATTTTTCCAAATTACTGCTGCCCTCTAGTTGAGACCTGAAGAAGGGTTCATGTGTCCATTTTTTGCAGCTTTGTCTGTAGATCTAAATTATAATTTCTAGTAGCAACTTTCCTCTCACATTTATCTTTTTAGACCATTTGGCCACCAAACTAAGATACCAGAATTAAGTGTATGGAAAGGTGTTTATGAACATAACAAGCACAACAATTTCTGCTTAAGTATCCAGCCATGTATGCTTGAGGTAGTATTTCTTGTAAGAACAATGAAGTCTTTAAAAGGTATAGGGCAACCCTCAGTCTTGAGAAATATGATGAAATATTTTCTATTTATCAGGGAAAATCTGAGACACAACGAACCTTTTGTCAATATGGATCTGAAAATCATGAAAACTCTAGAAGCTTCCTGTCTGAAGTTTGGCCTTGGAACCATCTTACAATTCCATTTATGGACCTTTGATTACATCAAGTGTACTTGCACTGGCCATTGCAGACAGTAATGATGCTAAGATGTGAATGCTATAAAAAGATTTCTACTAAATTTAAGGCTATGCAGCTAAACACAAAAAAATTTAGTAAGCATTAATACATTCTGGACTCACTCCATTGAATGCACAGCATGTTTCATGTCCATTAATTATACTCAATGATATTTTTTCCCCTTTTTCCATGCTTGAAAAAAATATATTATGTTTTAATTCCTTTTTTTTTTCCTAGCTGACATCTGTCCATATGCTATGCATAATAGTCATGTAAACTTTAAGTTCTCTTTTAGGTAGGCTTGGTCCAGGCCATTTCCTGCAGATTGAGACCTTCCCCTAGTGGAGCCTGGAAAGCAACACTGATAATACAGGACGGCTTTGATGCAGCTGAGGACACAGAGTGAAATATCAGTCACAGCTTCAATTTTCTAGAGCCTGATATCTCAGGAGTGTTCACTGCCAGAGTGGGCTGAAAGTCCTGTAAACTGTCACACATCTTCTCAGGCAAAGCCTCGCTTACACACAGTGCTACATGAGAATTTTATCACCTCAAAAGAATTTATATTCTGCTGGCATGAGGTTGTGTTGTATGGATTTTTCACATAAGAACAGTGATGGATATGCAGTGTAGGATAAGGAATGGGAAATCAGCACACATCAGCTGCAAAACAGAGTTAAATTGACTCAGGGCCAATGGACTGTAATATCATCTACTTCAAGGGAAAAGCTGTAGCTTCACATAAAGAGTGGTTTTCCAAGGAGTCACATTTGCAAGGGATCACAATACGCTTAATAAGTGTTAACCTCTCTGCAACAAAAGGGACCATATTGTCCTTCTTCTTGTTTACTACAGAAAGCACAACGTTATTTACATGTTTACTGTCATAAGTACTGATATCAGTGGTTACACAGACTGTTATAACACTGCACTGAAATCCTTGCATGTTTCATCTGCCATTCCCAAATTAAAATTAATTTTTGCCAATTTTTTTTTGCAAGTTTAGTAACTTTTATATTATTCATGGTTTGTTTGGCTCTTCCCCAAACCCTTCTCTGCATTTGTATTTCTGCATATTTCATTGCTGTAACATGGGAGCTTGTTATCCTTGTGTATGAATTCTATATGGATGCTCATCATTACCTGCTAGGCTTCCAGCCATATGCAGCAGCCTGGGATTCTAAAATTTATTTGTTCCGACCAACTTTCCAAAAGCTGACTGCTGACATGAGAGAACAGTCCTTGATTGTCTCACTGTAACAAAGATTTCTTTCATCCTCAGCCATTGTTCCCTTTGATGTTATTTCACGCTTTCTGTTTTCAAAGTTTGCCTGGAAGTTTTATTTGACCTACTGATCACAATGCATTTAGGTTTGTAATGGGTAATGGATATCTAAGTTATAGCTGCTGCTGCAGTGTTTATATTCTTCCCACAGCGTGAGAGGAGCTTTGTATAAAAGTTATTACTGACATCTTGGTAGTGCAGCTCAGACATCTTAATACAGTGCTATGTTATTATTTCACTATGGCTGCTTCACACTAATTCATTATTTATAAACACGTGTGCTTCTGGCTCGGTGAGTAACTGGCAATTTATTCCCATACCCACAATCCCATTTAAAGATCCCAGTCTCTTACTCTTCTGGGACTTCAGACTTGCCTTATATTTTATTTACTATCAATTTCATTCCAGTACAACACAGTAAGGTGGTAGAGAGGTAACTGCTGTCACTGGTTGCAAACACAAATGTGGTTTATTTTGTCAACTGCCACAGTACCAGTAATTAATTCTGTGATGTAATAGTTTTAATGTCAAAAAGCTCATAACTCGATATGGAATTAGTCATACAATTAGAGAAGTTTAAGTCTAGTTACAGGACTGTAACTCAGGCTAAGTAGCCCAGTCCTGAATTCCTAAGAGATATATGACAGCAGAAAAATGAAAGTAGAAAAGTTTTTAACGCACATGAGCTTTCTTCACACAAAAGAGAATCAGTAAAAAGCAAAAGAGGGGTCATGACAGCATGTCATGCCAGGTTCCTCATCTTCTGTGATAGAAAAGAATTTCTATTTTTGAATTAATAGGAAAATGACATATTTCTGTAAATTTATAGAATGCTTTTGAAGGCTAATTTGTCATTTAAAACATAAGCACTTCAAAATACATTACTATAAATTGCAAGATTTCTTTGTCTTCCAGAAGATATTATAGCTGTCAAAAGACAGCAGCTTAGAGTGAAAATCAGCCTATAAAGTAGATTTCAGGTTAAAAATTAAAAACTACTGAAAATTCTTAAGAGCTTAAACTCAGTTTTCAGGACTATACAATAGAACTTAATGGCATGAAATACAGAGCAGCACAGTAAGATTTACAAAACCAGATCTAATTTATGCATTTTCTTTCTGATTTTTTTTCCATGAGATGTCTATTTAGGACTTCTTCAGAAGGGTTTTAACAACTAATAGCACAGCTGGCATAAACTAATTGTTCTTTTAAGTTTCACTCCAAGTTGGTATTTGACATGAAAATCTTGTGATCCTGTATCAGCTTTGAAGATAAAGCCAAGGAAAAACTTCACCAGGTTAAACAGCTTCTTGGATTTGTAGTCTTCTTTAGTTTGGATTAGCATGTAAATAATTTCTGGCCCCTGGATGGATGATGGCTTTTTTCACAATTTTTTCTTTTGTCTGTTGTTGTTTGGGTTTTGGTTGGGTTTGTTAGTTTGTTTGTTTGTTTTGTTGGTTGGTTGGTTGGTTGGTTGGTTTGGTTTGTGAGACAATGTTCTGCCTCATTCCCAGTGCAGAATTTCTAGTTCCTCTCTCTCTCTCTCCCACTCTCTTGCTGGACCCTCCATCATTGAGATGCGATTAAAATATGACTGCTCTCAAATGGCAATGACCTAAAAAACTGCAGACAAATAATCAAATGAAAATAATAATTTTATTGTCCTGGAAGCCCACGACCACCACATTGTTGGAAACTTCAGAAATATTAGAAACAATCCTTTTTTTCTTGCTTCAACTCAACCTTTTTTAACTGAAGATACACTATATTGATTTTTTTGTTTTTCTTTAGATTTACAGTGCTCACTGTTTTTTTTCTCTACATGAAACCATATTCCCTTACTTGAGGGAAAATACATAAAGATAAATTCCCTTGTGTGAGGAGGATGCATTTCTAATAATTAGGATAGTTACAAAATCAGTAGATAGTGAAGATTTTATTTTCCTGATACAGATACACAATAGAGCAAGAAATGAGGATGTACTTGAGGCATACAGTTTAAATGTGAGTGGACAGTAAGATACAAGGTTCTTCCATGACATTGTCCAAATAATACTAGTGGAGAACTATTAAAAAACATTTCTATGCTAAAAAGTTAATCTGTCTTGCATATTTTAAGCTCCTTAAAAGAAAACAAAAAAAAAACCAATGCTCTTAAAAGAATTCAGGATGACACTGAGAACGTGAAGGATAAAACAGGACTATCAGGTTTGCCAGGTGCCAATTCAATTCCCAGTAATGACAGAAGTGGTGCAAAGTGCTGACAGGTCAAAGGCTGACTTTTCAGCCTTCTTGCAGTAGTTGAACAAGCTGATTGCTTTCAAAAAGGAAAATGAAGAGATGACTGCCCACTAGCCTTAGATTACTAATAAGAGGCTGAATATTACAGTGCCCCAAAGAGTGTATCTGCCCATTATCAGGATGGATCATTGTCCTGAAAGATTTATTTCCTCGGAGAGACTGGGTGCTCAGTTTAAATTGTTTAGTAGAAGCCTTCTTGCCAACTCTCTGAATGGTTCCACTTTGACTCTGAAACCAACAATTCCACCACACTTTTGCTATCAACCCTTTCAAGGGCAA
Organism: Petroica traversi; assembly: GCA_025920805.1. Classification (NCBI taxonomy): domain Eukaryota; kingdom Metazoa; phylum Chordata; class Aves; order Passeriformes; family Petroicidae; genus Petroica; species Petroica traversi. Next base: position 23,788,255 of record JAHLSL010000015.1, on the reverse strand, counting down.
CTTCTGAGAGAAAGATACAGTGTCTTTCTGGAGAGCAAGGATAACATCAAATCCAACAGAATTCAGAATAAAGTCTGGCAACTATTTTTGCCATTGACCACTCATGCACTGAACTGTGACCTCTTCCCAAGTAATGCTTGTTTCATCTTTGTCATCCATGATACCGAACTATCTCTAAAAGTCATTGAAGCAAGGCTTTTCCTTGGACACCTCAACCTTTCAGTTGTCTCTCTGACTTGTACGAAAAACTTCCAAAAACCTCTTGTGCCCCTGGGGTACTCACTGCAATGAATTATGAAAGGCTTTAGCATGGATTCTCCTTTTGCACTGCCACCCAGCAGAAGGGTCAAACTGTCTTTTAGCAGCCTTCAAGCCCAAGGCAGTTTCCTCTTCATTACCTCCAATAAGGATTGTACACCCACCCGTTCAAGACAAGAGTTCTGTCTAATTTAGCTTTTAAAGCAACACTTATGCATAGCCACAGGGCTAGTATCAGTAACATCACTCAGAGATTGCTTTGAACTTATGAAGATTATTATATGCAAAGACACTCCATGATTAAAACCGAAATTGATAATCAAGCAATAAAACTCCAGAAAAAATGACAGAAAATGACAGATAGCAGCCTGGTACTGAAGTTACAAGTCACCCATTTTAAGTAGTGACTAACTGGATTAGGAGTGAAGGGTGGAATCTGATTGAGCAGTGTAAATTCGTAAGTGATACGGAGAAAGGGAACAGGGAATTACGTTTGCTGCCTCTTCTACTACAGGATTGCGCAGGTATCAAGTAAAAATAGCAAACAGCAGGTTCAAAACTACAGCATATAGTCCTTCATATGAGACAGTTTGGCTGTGAAATTCCCTTGCCTGTAGTTGTTTCAAGCATGCATGTGTTCAAGCTTCACCTGGACAAGACAACAGAAGAAAATCCATGGAAGGTTCTTCAAAACAAAGAACACACCTCTGGCTCAGGAAATCCCCCCAGCAGATACCCACTGATGCGGCTGTGAGGGATGGAATACTTACTGGGATGTCTGATCCTGTGGCTGCTTGGATTGCATGTCCCTATTCTTCCTGATGGTAGTGATTATGCCCAGAGGTTCCCCAGTCCCATCAGACAAACGACATAAGAGCAATAGGGTACTGCTACACTTCACAGGGCCAAGGAAATTATTCCCTATCAAACTGTGACATGTAAGTGCTGCTACTGAACTCTTCTCACTTCAGTTTCAGGTGTAGGCTGGGAAAGCTGTGTAGGTTTTATGCTTACAACTGTTAATTAAGTTATTACTGTTAGACGACTGTCAGTGGAACAGAGAGTAACCAGCAGATTGATGTTAATGCAAAGCGAGTCTTCACACCCCTGTTTCCTCATGCTGTTACTGTAACCCCAAGCTGCCCTGAGCCCAGTCTGAAATAAACATCAATGCAGCTGTGCAGAACGGCACGCTTATGCAACCACGCCGGCTGTTTTTGTATTTGTTAAAACTGATGTTTGGGTGTTGATTTTTTTTTTTTAAACCCCCATAATTCTCACAGAACTAAAACAAATTTTCAGACTGATGAAATACTGAATAAATCGGTATCTAATAAATAAATGGCTTTAATAATAATTATGTGCCCTTGTACTTTCAAATCCAAAGGATCAGTGAAAGTTCACCTGATCCAGAAAGCACTGCCTTCCCCTGCTGAACGCCCGGCCTTGCTGCCAACACCTTATGTGCGGTGCGGCGCTGCCCGGGAGCCTGGGCTGCGCTGAGGAACAGCGCAATCATCGTCACCGCCCGGGCGCTTGGGGGACACGCCGGAGCACCTGTGCGCCTCATTGCTTTGCTCGGCATCACAAGAGCCGAGCACAAGCGGGACAGGGAAATGCACATCTCAGCCGCAGGGCGAGGGAGGCCGGACGGAGCGGTGGCAGCCGGCAGGTGGGAGCGGCTGCGGCCCCAGCCGAGACCTGGGGGGAAGTTTCTGCGGGG
>JAHLSL010000015.1:23650717-23785874 GCA_025920805.1 Petroica traversi | reverse complement strand
CCTGTGTCCATCCCCCGCTGGTACCCAGCGGCTCGGGGATCTCGCCGCAGCCCCGCGGCCGAGGTGCGGTGAGGGCGGCATCAGCTGGTGCCCCTGCCCGCCCGGCATCCCGGGCTTTTCATCACGCAGCTTTTCAGTCGGGGACATTTGGGTTAAAAGCCCGGCCTCTTCTGCCGGCCGAGATACCGTGGTGATAGAGAAGGTGAATATTGGGGATATGCCGCGGAGCCCAAGCTAGGATTGCCGCCAGGAGGAATCCAGTTGCCCAGGGCAATACAAAAGTAATTTATCCTGTGATACGTGCAGGATTTGAGAACTGACTCGAAACTGCATTTTTTAGCGATTCAGCATTCATCTGCGCTGTGTGTCGGCGGCGGGTGGTTATTTCAGAGCACAGCTGATCACAAAATATTACAGTCTTTAAGGCAAATGCAGGGTTGTGCACAGAGGAGAGGGAGGGCTGTTGGAGTTCGTTGTGTATTGCGTTTCTGAGAGTAACTGTAGCTGCTAAATATACGCTCTACCACAACAACAGGGAGAGGCTGAATAGCTACAATTATGTGGTGACTCCGTATGTCAACATGCTTAATCGCACCACATCCTCGCACCGAGCCAAGCGGGAGCCTGGTGCAAACAGAGGAGAATGAGCTGCCGGTTAGGACAGTGAGTGACCTGGGGTCAGGCACCTGCTGTAGATTTCAGCTGAAATCCTAGTCTGGTGTTTCCTCATGTTTGGTGATGGTGTAACTGCTTTCATGTGAGCTGTTTGTCCACGTTCTCACACGGTGTGTGGGTGAAACCTGTGCTGCCAGCATGCCAGTCCCCTCATGGGAGTGCCAGGCCAAGGCAGGTGTGCAGGTGAGAGCAAAGCAAGTGTGTGTTGCAGGGTGATTGAGCTGTGCTAGAAATCCCAAGTCTGTTCCCTGTCTTTAAAGAGCATGGAGATGGTTAACAGGGATGGTAACATCTCCTTTGGCACTGATGAAACACCAGCACAGAATCCTTTCATTGGGTGCCTGGCTGCAATTTTGAACGGAAGAATATGAAATACTGACAAATGTTTAAATTCTGTCGTGGTGGAAATGAGCCTGATAGAGGAAATATTACAGTCCAAATTTTTATCTCTGAAATGTTTTAAATTTCAATTAAATAGATTCCAAAATTGTAAATCTAGTAGAAAAGTTAGTGCAGAAGAGACTTGACACAATTCTATCTCAGTAATTGCTCCAAAAATGGTGTAAATGAAATAGCAAAAAATGAATAGTACCAAGATAAAAATAACATCCTGGGAAAAAAAGAGAGTGGAAAAAAACTCTGAGAGTTCTTAGGTCTCATTCGAAAAAATAACTGGCAGTTTTAGGAGTTTTGGTTTTAAGCTCAGGGTTAGCTTTGAATATTCCAGGTTTTGATTTTGCTTGTCTGTGTGGGCTATGTAAACAACTTGCAATCAATTCTCATGATAAATTAAATGTGAGGGGCCCATATCTACTCAGTAAAATCAATGGAAATTTTCCATTAACATTGATGGGGCAAGTATTGTACAACAAATTCAGTGCCACGATTTGTCTAAAATCACCGTTCCTAAAAGATTTCCACTAAAATTACTATGCAAAGGCTTTAATTCAAAGTTTGTTGGTTACCAGAAAGATATTTCTGGTCCTGCAAAGAAAACCAAGGGGAAGTGGGGTGTTAAAATCAGCCTACACAAGATTCAATGAATTGCTGCATGATTTGGTAATCTAGGAGAAATCCCCAGTATTTCTTTTGTTCTTGAGATGGAGCAAACCATTGTGGATCTGCCTTATTACTCCAGAAACTTTTGCCCAGTCTGTGACCCCTCTTGCACCAAGGCAACTCATCATTCACTGTCTGTATCAAAGGGTTTCAGGCAGTGCTATGACACTGCCTTGCCACTTTAACCATGAGATTTGGCATTAGCTATAGAAATGCTTATATTGGGTAAATGAGATGTAGTTTGTAATATATTGATGTAGGTAATATACTTAAAAGTGGTTCAATAGTACATTAATTGAGCCATTGTCGTGATGAATGAACTGCGGACTCATGCTATAATTTTAAATCTAGAAAGCATATGATCATCTGGTATAGTAAGGCACAGCTCAGGTGCATTATTACATATGTTGTAATTAGATTTTTTCACACACGATTTCCTCAGCTGCCTTCTATATACTTGTGGCTTATTTCTAAGACAGAGCCTATTCACTGCTTTTTGTAACTTATATGAAATGTTGTGCTTTTAGGATACTAAAGATACTTTTAGGAGTTTATAATATGGTTTTCAGTCTGATAATTCAGTTCTTTGCCATCTTGAAATCATAGCAAGAAGAATAGAGTAGGTTAAATATTTGAGATTGTGAAAATGAGGTTCTCCTCAATTGCCAGAAATAGGGTAACATGATGTCTATTATTTAAGTGCAAAAAAGGGAATCACAGAGCTAATTACATACTAGGTGAATTAGATTAGATTAGATTAAATTAAATGTCATGACACAAATTCACACAGCTATTTAGTCTTTAAACTCTTATATTAAAGGGGCAATTTGATTGCATGGATCAGAGAACAGCTAATGGAGTGTCACAGCCCAAATGGAGCAGGAATGTGGTGGCTCTGGTTACAAAAGAGGTTACTCAGGTTGGTCACACTGGGTCCAGCTCTGCTTGGAGATGATTAATTCCTTTTCAAAGTTCCCATGCAGCTATGCTGATAAGAATCCTCACTAGAGACAATAGTTATGATTGTTTCAGACTGTTCTATATTTTATACTTAGATACAGCATTTTTTCTTTCAGCCCTTCATTCTGAGCACTGGTAAAAGCGCATTGAATTACTAGATAGGAGCACCAGGAGGTCAATTTACTTTGGAGTTTGCCAGCTAATGAACGTGTTCACCTTTATAAGATGCAGTTCTACATGTTTCATAATTAAACAAAAGTAGAACTACTTCATTTCATTGCCATTTTAGCCAAGTTTCCCTGAAAAAATAAACAACAATATAAATTTTTGATGGTATTTTATTCCTCTGAGGTTGAATTGCAAAGACTCTATTTAATTTCTTAGACTGTAAAAAGCAGGAAGCTGTATCTTGGATTCATTAAGGTTTTGGGGGATTCTTTACAGCTCTTAAGAAAATGGTTTCAGCTCAGTGTATGTATCTTTTAAATGGCAGCATGTTCTTGGATGGTGGAAACAGAAAGGTTAGGAGAGGATGAAGTAGGTCAGATGAGATTCTCAGGTGATGTCATATCAGCTGGTGGCTCCTGACTGCAGGACATCCTGTCTCCCAGTGGCCTTCACAGGCTGCCCAAGTGCTGCAGCCCATCTCTGGAAAGGTGGCTAGTTCAGCTTCAAAAACCCAGATATTTGGCTTTCTGAGTGAGGTTTCCTCCTTGCCCACCTGCCTGTTTGCAGTGCAGCACCTCTGCAGTCCTGAGCATCCTTCTGGGCTGGAATCTGTTTGCATCTGACTGCCCTGGCAGTATGATGTGCAAGTAATATGCATTCAGTTCTGCTTCTCAGGATATTAATGCTTATGCACTTAATCCCTAATAATTATCTTTGACATAAAAACATAGAGGGCTAAGAAATGTAGAGAAAATTGAGAAATAAAAACATGGCTACTCTTCTATGCAATGGGCTGGCCAACATTCGAGGAGAAGTAAAGAAATCCTGATTTTAGTTTTACCTTTTTTGACAAATAACTCTCCTCTACACCACACAAATTGAGGTTTAGCAGTGGAAACTCCTCTCGCCTGACTTCTGTTAATTGTGAGCTCACTGCAGGACTGCAGTTTCCAGTCCTGTAGGAGTTTTCTGGTGCCATTAACTCAGCTTTGGACCTTGGCTTCTCCAACCAAGCATCCAGCATGCACAATAATAAATTAAACATATTTGTGCTGCACGGTGCTGTTAGAAATAGAGCTTTGGAAGTGCCAGGATGAAAGGGGGCCCAGGCAGCAGAGCTGGGTCTCTGCACAAACCCAGCATCAGATGGAGGGCAGCATACGGGTCTTGGAGATTATTGGACAATTTGCTGGCTTGCTCTCTGCATCCTTAAATATAACCTTAATGCAAATATTTCTGAATTTAGTTTATTCCCTGTGTCAAGATCCATTAGCAGCATGTCAAGGTCCATAACTGTTACTCTCTGAAATATTGGAATTTTTTTTTTCACAGCTTATTAGTTGATGTTCGTGCTCTGAAATCTAGATTGGGTATTGTTTTGCATGAAGCATGGTTATTTATTTTTCCATTTCAGACAGGAAATGTGAGATGAATAAAAACTTTGTTCAGTGAATATTTCTTTCTGCTTTAGGAGCTGTTTTTTCCCTTTCTCTGTAAAATCAAATACTTCTGCTGGCATTAGTCAAATTGATCATTAACTATATTTTGAAGATTCTTCTGATCTTACAGGACAAGTTTTGTTCATCTGTAGGTAAAGGAAAACAAATTCTAAATGCAGTTGGCCTTGGAAAAGACATTCCTGAATTGCAAGAGATCACTAGCGATGCTTTGAAATACTTCAGTGTTCTTAATTACAGGGTTGTGGGGTTTTTTTTCTACTTAGAAACTGTTATTTTTAGGTTTAAGTAATGCTGTCATTGTAAAACAGTAACAGATTGCAGTTGCTCCTCATGGTGGATATGAAGAACAAGTGTGTAATCTTGGTTGTTACTGTGTAGTAGCTGCTCACAAATACAGCATGCAGTTCCTTGGGAAGTTGTCAAGTACTCTTCTGTCAGTTCATTTCTAGCGTGAGGCGCTACAATACTTCAGAAGAGGATGAAATATGATTCTTCCTCTTCCCTGTTGCCAAGTTCATTTGAGTTTCAGTGGGAAAAAAAATCCCTCACCTGTACTGGTTTATGGAGTGAAATAGCTGGATAAGGTGTACCAAAGGGGAGCTCTGAGCACTCAGTAGTTGTGTTCCTTTAAGTCTGTTTCAGGCGGTGACAAAGTCAGATTGCGGTGCTCTGATACGGTTTGTATGGTAAAATTCGTGGTGAAGTAAGAGTTAAAGTTTGATGCATATCATATGAAGAAGAAGCCACAGAACCTGTTCTGCTTAAGTGTCAGGCAAGAGCTCCTGTCACTTTAAAAAATAGGTCATATACTTCCTTCTCCTCCTAAGTATATGACTTAGAGTATATGACTTAGGATAAAGGGAATTTCACAAGTGATTAATGAGGCAGTTTACCAGTTGATGTCTAAATATATATTTCTCGGTGTACAGATATAGGATCTTCTGTATAGGTCCTTCTCTGCTGGGCAGCTCAGAGTGGGACTGAATGAATGGGCAGCCTTGGATGCAGGGATTCATTTGGAGAGTTCTTGATCAGAGACCACTTTTTTTTTCTTGACTTATTTTTACCTCTGTCAAGAGAGTTTACTGAGGTACATTTATAAATCCCAGTTTGCTGTAAATTTTGCAGTTTAAAATTATGTGTATGCCCTAGAAGTCATGAAAATACTTTTACAGTTTCCTTTTTGTTTTTGTCTCAGTTACTTTAATTTGCTTTGCTCTGTTTCCAAGTTATTTCTCTCTCCTTCCCTGTTGGTGTTCTCAGTATTGCAAACTCAGCTGGGACCTGCAAGTCAAACAGGTTTTTCTGTTCCTTACCTTGTAAGAGCCCACCGAGGATATTTGATTGAGTACAGCTGGGAAGTTTGGCTTTACGGAGTCTTGAAGGGTTTTCTGTGGTGTTTCCTTTGGCTTTGCAATACCACCAGCATTAAGGCAACCACTCAGTTACAATTTTAGATGCAGCACAGGTACAGAGGGTCTAATCTTTAAGGGCATACATATAATTGTGCACTGATGCTGAAGGAAACCAAAGAAATGGCTGTGTTGCCACTGTTACCCTTGGTGAGAGGAAGATGGGACTGGAAAATGGTTTGCAGCCAGGAGCCTTATCCAGGACACAAGGCTTGGAGCAGCTGGGGCTGTGTGTCTGTACCGCCAGTGTCTGGCAGTGGCTCAGCGCCTCTCCCCTGTCACTTGCACATATGCTCTCTGTTCTGCTCCTCTTAACCTGGCTGCAAGTCAGGCTCAGGGACAGCCAATTGCAGGGTTTCTGCCTGTGCTCTTAGCCTGCTCACACTAAACTCAACCCCGTGCTCTGCTGCCGGCTTCGGGCCGTGACAGAAACATTCCTGGGTGCAGGTGATGGGTAAATAGTGATGATAAGGGAGGAGAGCTGTTTTGCACTGACCTTTCCACGACTAATAGTGTAACTCGGCTATGATGTTCCCACCCGCTTGGTCAACAGAGTGACCTAGTGGGACTGGTGCAGTGAGCATGATGGGGAAGCCGTGTGCTTCTCTGAGAGTGTGGCATGCAGGGACAGGGGGTGGAGAGGTATGCTCTTGATCCACCTGGAAAAGAGAAGACAAGACAAAGGGGAATTAAATTGTTTTTTTCCACCCCGTGATGGGTAGGTGAAGTGGTGATGGAGCCAAGCTCCTCTCACAAAGGCGTAGAAAAAGGACAAGAAGCAACAGTCAGAAGGGGTTGCAGGAGAAGTTCGTGCTGGTTGCAAGGAAAAGTGAAATCCCAGTGAAAGTGCTTGAACCCAGGAAGGAATCAAGGAGGGTAGCAGAAGGGCTTTGAAATCTTCAGCCTCTGAGATTTTCAAAATTTAATCGTCCAGGTTGCTCCTGCACTTGCCAAACTAAAGATTCATCTGCAGTCAGCTGGGTCTCTGGGCATCTGGTCCAAAGTTTTCTGTGGGTATTTGAAACTGTCCTTAAAGGTGACTGCAGAGCATCCATTGTGCTGCTGCAGAGATCCACAGGCAGATTAATCTTAAATGTTTTGTGTGGCCATTTACCAATCAGTCTTCCTGGATGTGTTTTGATGGCTCATTCCTGCCTCGGAAAAATGGAGAAAAATGAGTCTCAGCTGCATGTATGAACATTGGTAAGCTATCCTGAACTAGACCCCATGGAGAAACAAGGTTTATGTATCACAAATCTACTGGACAATTGCCTAGAGATGCAGACCTGTCCTGTGGGTTACATATGTGCAGCTGCAGAGCCCCTCCTCAACTGGGACAGAGTTTGGTGTGAAAATCTGGCTTCTCCACTGCTGAGACTTTGAGAAGTTCTAAGTATCCATCGCCCATGGGTGAAATCACTGTGAAATGCAGTGTTTTATCTCTTTGAAACTGGGACATTTATTTATGTGCCTCTGTACAGAATTAGGTGCAAACATTTTAGCATCTTTGTTCTAATTGTCACAAGTTTTCACGGCACCAAACTAAGGTAACAAGCATCTCACAGATTGCCTTAATATGTTGTCAGCGAGAGCATAACCAAAGCTTTTCTAGCACCCTCTTTAAGGCTTCTGTCCATGTGAGCCATGAGACCTTTAGTAACGATAAAGCACAATAGATTGTATCTAAATTTGCTGGCATTTATTGCCATTATTTGAGATCATTACACTGTACCAGCTGGAATTGAAGGCTGTGTGGCCCAGTAGCCTGGTTCCATCTGTGCCCATTGTCCTCTCCTGGGAGCTAACGATGGCAGTGGCTGTGTCCATCTTGGTCTTGTATGTTTTTCAAGATGATTCATCACCTCAGATGATGAATTTTAGCCTTTTTTTTTTTTTTTGGTAGTGTAGCCTTCATTGCATTAAATGCAGAAAGGCAGTTTAACAAAGTTCTATTTATATCATAATATAACAGTGACACTGCTGTAGATTTGTCTATATTACCTATAGGATTTGACCTAAGACTAAAGCCTAGGTCGTGCTGAGAGCCCTTAACTTCCATTACTGCTAAACTTTGGGATTTAATCATCTTCCTGGTCTGAAGTCCTGTGATACATTTTCAGAAAAACTGCTGAAGCGATAGGCACGTTTTGCATTTCTTTCCATAGATCTATAATTTTAACTTTGTGATATGCCTGAGTTTGTTTCCAAGGTCAAAGCTGACTTTTGATGCGAACAACACAGGCTGTGTCCTGTGAAGTTTATGAGATTGATGTTAGGGGAGTGCTGCCAGCTCTGAGGAAATGCTCTGCTGAGCTTTCTGTGTCTTGTCTCTGAAGCACATAAGGGCTACAGAGATCTAGAAATGTGCCATAGTCGTGCCTATTTTAGAAAGCAGCAAACAGCACGAGCTGCAAATTTAAGTTGGCAGAAGAAGCCTGGCTGTTAAGCTAAAGCTGTCAGAAGCTGCCACAATGTTGGTTGGACACTTGATTTACCTGTCCTGCTAAAAATCAGAAAGGCAAAGCTTCTTAGAGCCTTCCTAAATAAAAAGGTAAATAGTGTTTTTTGAAATACATATAAATCCCGTATGTTGGAGGCAGTCCCAGTTTTCATCCCAGTAATTTTGATACCATACATGTGTTTTGTATGATCAGCAATTATGTTTTTATTAGAATGATGGATGCTTTCAGTAGAGCTGTTTGCATTGTGGCATCAAAAAGCACAAATATTCCATTTCCAAATTCTATCTTTAATTTTAGTTACTTGTGTAAACTATTTTTGAGACACTGCCTAAGTTATGGGTCAAATTCAGCTGCTAAACCATCTAATCCTCTCCTACTTCTCCACATAAATTGCTGTTTTCACTCATATATCCCAGTACTGAGTAGTTTGCTAAAGTGTCTTCTTTCAAGGCAATAAAAGGTATTGAACCTATCACTTCTCCTGATAGTCCATTTCTGTGCTAGTTACAAGCATGCTTAGAAAATGCTGTGCTGGTTTAAGATTTTGTAATAAAAAAAAAAAATTTCTTTTTTCCCTAAGTGAACCTGTGACTCTATTTTAAGGAGTTGCACATCCATTGTTGCTTAGCAGTGGGTAAACAGCAAACCTTGACATTTTGAAGCAAGATTCCTACCTGTAGCTTGCCTAGTAGCACTGTGCTGTGGATCTAGAAGGCAGATCCTGACTCTTGTGTTGGAAGGCAAAGGACTGAAGTTTAGATAGCCCCTGTGAGTTTTCCATGGAAATCATTGTAACTGTGGGGAAAAAAATACTATATGGTAATTATTTCCGTTGCATTGATATTATGGTACCATGTAGAATTAACAGTGACCAAAGACCTTGTTTTGGTCATTGTCTACCTGGCATTTCACCTTGGCTGCTCTGTACAGGACTGGAGCAGTGGGGAGGGAGCAGTAGAAGCTTCACATCCAGAAAAGCCATTGTGCTTACCCATAAACAATTCAGCCTAAGTGTTCCACTCCTTCCTATCTCTAGGCTGCTTCCAACATGGCCCTTAAATCTCACTGTCAGTGTTAAAATCTTCTTTTATCAATTTATTTCAACTTCTTGTTGTATACTTCTTTGTAAGCATCCTGAAATGGTACGGCTTACAGAAAGCAATAATGCAATAAATTATTGGAAAAAAATAAATACAAATAATGTAATTATTATGGTAATTGCTGTTATATTAATATTCCCTTTATTTTTTTCTGAATGCTGTTTATATTGTTTGTAAACTATTGGGACAAGATGCTGTCTCTGGCTCTGTGTCATAGATAAACAGTTGCACTATTTTTAATCCCAAACTAAAAAATAACATCTTATCCTCAGGAAAATTTTTCCATATTTTGCAGGAACCCCTTCCTTTTTTTTTTTTTTTTTTTTGGTAGGATGTATCACATCTATTTTTTCTGATGTCAGGTTTTCTTTTTGGTTGAATTTCATTATGGTATATTCGGACTCATATTTTGTAAATATATTTAGCTTTCTAATAGTGTTTTTGGTCAATTGACTGCAAAGCTCTCACAAGAGAAGGGGATTTGCTTGCACATACAGAACTGAGAAGAGATTTGTGACTTGTGTTGGGTAGGATTAGTCAAGAGAAGAAGAATCCGAAATACCAAAGTCTGAATTAAATGTTCCTTCAGTTAGGTCACACTGACTTTACATGTGTAAGACTTAATACATTTTGGGTTGGTTTTGGCGTTGGCATGAGTGGCTGACATTTGTCTGTAGGTGTAAGAAAGGAAAATGAAAGGTTAATTTGTCTGCCATCTTTCCCTAAGTTTTGAAAATAATATCTGGTCCTTAGCTTGTCCAGCAGCTCAAGGAGGGAGGAAAGAGTTGGGCTTGAGAAAACCAACTGCAACAAAGCCAATTTCCTGCTGCTAACTGCATGCCCCTGGCAGCCTAAATATTCCCGCCCTTGATTTTTGTTACTCTCTGGATCATATCCATGAGGAGATTTCATTTCAAAAAGAAACCAACGTTGCAACTGATGTCACCCATCAGACAAAACTGCACAGGTTAAATACTTAAAAAAAAAACCCTAGAGCCCAACCCTGGACATGTTTGAGTCTTTTTTTTATATTATTTTTACATGGTAGGAGAAGGCAGCATGTGCTGGCACCCAGGCTGTGAGCCCCACCAAGGAATCTGTGCAGCCCACAGTGACGCCTGTCCCAGCACACCCCTGCCAGCAGCTGTCACTGTCACTTGCCACTTCTTGAAAGCTCTTTAAAGGTGCCATAACGTGGCAAAGAGATAACGTGCAGCTTTTTCCTCTAGAGGCAGGCTTAAGTTAATATTTCCCCAAAGGCCAGTGTTATGGATAAGTGCAGCAAAGTGGCAAAGCTCTGAGTTCCTCTCTGCTCATCCATCTCCCTTTCCAGGTGGGTAGAGAAGCTGGGGTTTGAGGCAACTTTCCAATTTTTCAATTTCTGCAGCTTTCATCAGTTACAATCACATGGATTCCGTACGTAATTTAGAAAATATTTTTGATTCGTTCCAGGTCACACTGATAGCACGTGTCAGCTTTTGTATCCCCTGGTGACCTGAAAGCTGAATTATTGAGGATTATTTAGTTTTGAGGGCTGGTACTGAGTCAAGCTTCTTTACTGAGTACGTTTTTCTAGATAAAGGGAACCTGCTCTAAGCTACACATGGTGCTCCTCCTCAAAAGACGTTGAAACAACCAAGTCCATCTTAAAAAAATCTGACCAAACTGCACCAAGCTGATTGTGTCCTATTGCTCTCTGTTTGGAAGCTTCAGATTCCTGTGTTCATTTCTCTGCCAGCAGGTTTTGATCATTTCATCATTGCAGAAGAGTGTTACTGCTGTTGTAATTTAATTGTTGGGCGGAAAGCACATGAATAATGAGAACTATTCCAAGGAGTGGTGGTGCAGACAGGCCATGTTGGGGGTCCCTGCTGGGGACAAGCACAGGCTGGTTCTGAGGAGCTGTGTTGCTTCCTCCTTCCAGCTTTTTTGTTGTTAGAGGCCTTTTGATGACATTTGGCCTTTGTTCCAGAGGTGGCTCACAGTGGGTTGTGTCTGCACCTGTGGTGCAATGGGTCATTGCAGTCTCAGTGGGGAGTGGTTGTTTGCCCACCATCAAGTCAGATGAACCTGCTGTAAAGGAAAATGCAGACAGGTGTTTCTTTGCATGAATTCCTCAATATCATACAACATCTTCCTTTAACTGGGCTTATGAGCCCAGAAGCATTTTTCAGAAGCTGTATTTTTAAAAGTGCACTCCAAAATGTTGATTTTACATTACCTTTTAAGAAGTTCATGCGGGTTGTGTGCAGAGCTGCTGATACGACCCCGCTGGGGAAGCAACAGCCTATAGGAAAGGGCTGTCACAGTGCAATGCCTAACCCAGATCACCAAAGTTTTTCACATGCCCAAAGTCTCAAGAAACCAGAAGTGTTACTGCAAAGGATGCTGACTTATCAAAGGACTGCAGCTACATGCAAGAGGATTAATTTTACTAATACATTATTAGAGTTCATCAAGCTAATAAGGCTGTGCAACATCTCTTGTGAACCCACAGAAAAGTTCAGTAGACTTCATTTCGCTCCTTCTGTTTGGAATGTGCAGCATTCATTTTTACAGCTGGGAATTCTTCTTTTGGAGTGCTCATCATAACATTTTAAAAATTATTCTAAAATTGATTCCTTAAAAAGTTTTTGAGATTATTAATCTTCATGTCCATGTATAATCCTATAAGCATAAGGAATTATGTATTTATATAAGAAATAAAACTTCATTCTGTAGTTATTAAAATTGGCTCTTACCTTAGAATTGAGATTTTGAAGATGATTGTTATTTTTCAAATAACAATATTTAGACTTCAGATTTCAATACTATTACTTAGAGACCAATTCCAAATATAGGTTTGGTCTGCTTTCTTATGCAGATACAGAAATTAAGCTGTTATTCCTTAAAGTTAAACCCCCAGAGCCCCTTCATTTATGAATTATTGTGTTGCAGATTATTAATGGAATACATTATACCGCAAGTTTTATCTGCATCTGTCTTATGCAATTTAATGCAAATAAATTGTAGATAAAATATCCTAGGACATTAAATGTTTATTTGTGATAATAGTTCTGTTTGTTCAGCTTGAGGAAACTGGAGGTTAAGTTAAGAGTACACTTAAAAGGAAGCAAGAAAACAAGTTTTAATTATTATTTAAAGTAAAACAAGCAAATAAGTCTAAAATAAAATGATGAAAGATTGCTGTAGGTTGCTGCAGTGGTACATTAACATACTAAACTATTTAGAGTGTGACACATTTTCCACATCAAAATTAAACAAATAGCAGCTTAATACATTAAGTCATTTCAGTGACATCTGCTCTGTCAGTTGCCTTTGGGCTGGAAAATGAAGTATTTTGGCAAAAGATCCACAGATGGATGCAGCAGCTCAGGATTTGCTCCAAATGATGGAGGGATTGCGGCCAGCTCTGGGTCCCTTGGTACCAGCCTTGTGGGTGAGATGCTCTTGGCCCCTGCCTTGGTTTGGTACAAGGTGCTCACTGTGGGCAGTCACCTGTCCCATTTCCCCACCACAGCCATAAAATGGGTGAGTGGAACAAAGAGCTGGTTTCTGCTGTTTCCAAGAGGAATATCACTTGCTGTGGGAGTATTTTTTCTTTTCTTTTTTCCTTAATATTTTTCCTTTCCTGGGCTATACTGATGCGTGGAACTGCTCTGTCAGCTCTTCCCAACACTCTGGGAAAGTCACTTCAGACTAAAACTCATTTGATTGGTGTTCTTTTTCCAAAGCAAGGTATTACAGTGTATTTCTAGGACTTTAAATAAATAAATTTTGTATATTAAAAAAAAAACTATAGTATCATCTGTTTACTAGAGAGTATACAAGCAGAAACCAAAATGTTATGTATATCTCTGATATCTATATATTAGGCCAGGTACATGCACAAGAATATTAAGGCAAAAATCACAAACAGTGGCATCCATAATCACAAATTGGAACAGAAATTAGAGCCTCTTTTTTACTGTTTGCATTTTGTTTATATTATTCATACTGGAAAGGGATGAGAAGACTTTCTAGAATGTTAAAAACTTTTAACCTTTTTCTGCAGCTATGGCAACTAGAATCAAATTAATATAATAAAAAACTAAAGAACAGATTGCTGCACAGTCACGTATCTCTGAGGGATGGTACTTAATTTAAAACAACAAGTATTTCAAGGCTGTGATAGAACTTCGAGGCTTAACAATACTTCTTATATTGCAGTCAAAACTCCCAGAGCTCCCATATGGAAGAGTCAGCCAAAATTCACAGTGCAGCCAGATTAGCAGTGTTAATCACATTGCCTGTTCTTTAAATTGCAAGGAACCTGGGCAGGATGTAGAGGCTGGAAACTGGATACCTGTGATCCTGAGGATTTAGTGTTAGGTGGGATTGGTGTTTTCTGTCTCAACAAAATCTCTATTTGTAAGGCAAATTGCAATGTCAAATGTGTAACTTTGTAAGCTGCCTTGGTTTCTTTGTATGTTTGGTGTGTGCATGAATTTAATAACAATTTGGCTGCTCTACTTCTGCTGTGAAATTTTGTTGGTGGGATCACCAAGGTCACTGTATATCTAATATTTGGTTTGTAGGGTCAGTCCTTGGGTCAGGCTGCTGCAAATCTACTGATAACACTGTGGGACAAGAAATTAATTAAGACATTTGTATCTAAAAGAAAGGCATTAATTTAGTGTTTTAAACATAATTATATATTAGCTTTTATTCTTTTAGAATCCAATGGTCTAAAGCTTCTTGTTCGGATGAGAAATGTTAACACTCCCCTGAGGATGTTCCAAGTTCCTTTATGGCAGATCCAGATAGAATGAGTTTTGCTTTGTTGCTTATGATACATTATACTATGATGGAAGGTGTCTTTGTAAAAAAGCCTGGGTGGGCAAGATGCTGTGCACTGAATGCTGTGTCAGCTTTCAAAGGATGCAAAATATGTGTTTGGAAGGCTAATTTAAATCACCCTGCTTTAAATTGTGTGATCTCACCTGTGATGGTGTTCATATTAGAAAGGGATTTTAGAGAGATCAGTTTTGCTGTCGTGCCAGGGTGCTGGCACTGGGAAGAAGTGGAGCAGGTCTGTGGACAGGGGTCTGCAGGAGGGTCTACAGGAACCAGGCTCTTTGGGAGCCTGGGGGAGAACATCAATGTTTTTGTGTCCCACTGCTGGGCTGGAGAGAGGATGGACCCAGGCTCTGCTCAGAGGTGTGTGGCAACAGAGCAGGAGTCAACCCCATGGCAGCTTGCAACATGGCAAGTTCTGACTAGGTACAAGAGGAAACAAATTTCCAAGGTTGTAAAGCGCTGGACAGGGAAAGTGGTGGCCTTACATTCTCAGAGGTTTGAGATTTGCACAGGACAAGGCCCTGGGCAACCTGATCTAGTGGGATCTGTGCTGAGGAGGAGGCTGGACTAAATGACCTCCAGAGGTGCCTTCCAACCTAAATTATTCTGCTTCTAAATATAGCATGTGGGAGTGCTAAACTTGACTTTGGCATGATTAAAATTACATTTAAAGCTAAAGCAGGACAGCAAGACAATGCTTCTGGGACTACATGCTCACGTACATTTCTAATGGAAGCTCAGTTATTCTGAAGCACAGTGTTATGCCAGAGAATTACATGGTGCTTTGGAAACCATAGCTATGCCTCAGAGTGTGTGTGGTGCTTACATGTGCTTTGTAAGAGGTCAGATTTATTTCTACAGGTCACAAACTGAACAGCTGAAAGGATTGGAGGCTCCTAACTCCCATTCCGTGACAGATAATTAAAAGATCTAATCTCTTGTACAGCTGACCTGAGAATAAATTTCTAATAGCCTGTGGATTTGCTGCACAGCAGAGTATAGAGCTTTTCATTATAATGTAATATGTTGTTAGTACAACTAGACCAATTCTGAGATAGTGTCTTGATTTAATGTTAAATCTTGGGAGTGTTATTTTCTTTTTGGGTGAATGTAAAATATATAAGAAATTCCTAGCTTGGAGAGGTAGAACCTCAATAGTATAAAACTGTCTGTAAAATGATAGAAAAACCTACTAGGAGCTTTCTTTAAAGATAGAGCAATTTCAAGTTTAAAAAAGCAAAGTTTATTTTATTAAATTTTCTAATTATGTCCATACCTAATCATACAACCAATAAATGGATTTATATGTGCCAAGGTTGAGGTTTAGCATTATGGCTAAATTTAGTATTTACAGCTTTTGAATTGGTCTGAGTGTGTTTGAAAGGTTTTGGATCAGTGCTTTAAATAAAATTTATTAATTCTTACTGTGTGAGTAGGATAATAAATTTTAAAGTGCTTGTCATAATTCTAACTTTGTACAAATGTAATCTCACTGGTTAAAAAGAGAACATACAAAATTAATGGAAAACTTCATCTCAATGGGTTTCAGAGTGATAATGATGAGTCTTTTCCCAGTTTCTTGCAATAATTAACAGACCAAATATGGAAGTGGGAAATCTGTCAGTCTGCTGGAGCATCTTTGGGGCCTGCTATTACAACACTGTAGAGCTGGACACCCAGACTGCCTGTCTGGAGGACAAACAGATGATTTCCAGCAATTTTCCTTTACCCTTACCTGATGCTAAGTGGAACTCTCAGCTAAAATTAACCTAATCAGTTTGTAAATAAGTGTTGGTTACACCTGTATGGATATAACCACCCTTGCAGACTGTCAGTTCTGGGGCTAAAAGCAGGAATTAGGTGGCAGGTTTGACCTGCTATTAGAAAGAAAGTTAAATGGAGGTTTAAAAGGAGCAAATTGTGAGGTGCAGCAGAAAATATTCTTGAACTAGAGGTTCAGGGATTCTGCTGCTTTCCCAAGAGCCCTACTGAATGGCCTTGTATTAGTGGTGTATTTCTGAATCAGTATGATATTATTGCTGTGTGTATAGAAAACCTCTGTGACACCATCTTGAAAAAAGCATATTTATTAAAAAAATCCTGTCTTTTTAGATGATGATTGTAGAATGATACAGTATTACTCAAGGCCTATTTTGTGTGAATAGCAGGGCCCAAGAACAGGTAGAGATCTTCTGCCATTTCTCCATTCCAGAGAATCTGTTGCTCTCTTACTATTAAAAATAGTAGCTGGTGAGGTTTGCCTTTCCCCTTTTTTTTTTCCTCAGTACCACATCTGTGTTGGCCAGCAGTTCCCATGTATTGTATGCAGGGGTTTTCTATTGTTTTACAAATCTTCCCCTAAAAGAGGCAGTTTTGTTCTTTCTTCTTTGTCTTTCTTCTTTCTTTGTTTTTCACTTAGTCTAGAAAGTTTTGATATGAGTCTACATTAAAGATACAGTTTGCACATTTATTTAATATTTTGTTATATCCTGAACAAGCATAATCAGCATATGGAAATAAGAGTTTGTAACATTTTGAAAATACTCGGAAAGATAATTTCTTCTTCCAGTGCCTAATTTTAAAGCTTAGAGATTAAAGATGTTTCATTTTTATTATGCAATACCACACTTTGTTAATTTTTGCCCAAGAGATATGCTTAAACCATTAAATGTAATATCTTTGAATAAAATATTCTTTCACATTGTTTCATATACAGTGTTCTCACTGAGTGATTTTGTTTGGGAATTACTAACTCTTCTGATAAAATTTGCATTGCTATTGGCAATAGCATTTCAGGAAACTCTAGCAAACAATGGGAAGCTGAAGTTTTACCTGATCTCTGTATTTGTATAAAGCTCCAGTTTACATAGTGGGAGCAACTGAAAACTTGTTCCTTCTAAGATTTCAGCTGCCATTGGAAGAGATGCCATGTTAGTCTTACTCATGGTGCTGTGGAATTATGAAAATGCTTAAAAGCATTTTTGTTACCAACTCACTGAAACAGCGCAAGGCATTAAAACCTGTCTGCCATGGGCTCTAGCAGGGCGTCAGACAGGGAACCTGTGACATGATGGGATCATCAAGCTTGTATGGCTTGGAGCAGAAGTGGAAGTCATTGTTCTGTGCTAGACTGAAATCCAGACCAGAGTTTTCAACTCTGTTTCAGCTCAGCATTGGAAGAGGTACTAAAATTGAGATAGCAGAATTTCTAATGCTTAGTGATACAGCAAATGTTACTAAAGAGTCACTTAAAGAGTTGGGACTGATTTGTGATTGACAGGATGAAAAATGTTGTCAGAATGACTGAGTCTGGAAGCCAGGTCAAATTAAGGATTTCTGCAAGTCATGGTAGCTAATTCAGAGTTTTCTGCTTTTGGCACCTATGGCCTCATTGGTTGGGTGAGCTGGTTGGTTGTCAGTAGAGAGAAGCATTTCCCCAAGATGTCTCATTTTGCACAGCCCCAGTGGCAGTTGTGGCGAAAATTATTACAGAGGTAAAGATTGGATTGCATTAAGGAATTGTTCCTAGTTCACTGCTTATTTAACACGTTAGCCCTTACTATGTCCTTTTTCTAGCTCTTATTAAAGAAACAGTATTACTGAGATAATTCAATTGCATCATATAATTTTTTCATACCCTGAGAAACCCATCAGTCATTTTTTATGGCATTGCATATTGTGCTTTGAATATGAAATTAATACTCACTGCTTCCAGCTCGATCAGTTTAAGTTTATTAGACTATGTTTTTCTTAGCTACCTCTCTCAGTGCAACAGTTACATCTGTGTTTTAAGAGAGTACCTAGTAAAGCAAAATAAATTTTTGAAATCAGGCCTGTTCCTACAGAAACACTATTAAAATGAAAAAGTTTTAAAGTCCAGATAATGATAGTGCTTAGCACTGCAGAAGAACAACTCATACATGATAGAATGTTGATTTCAACCATTACAAAGCAGAATTGTCCTTCTTTAATTCACTGAGAGCAGGGCTGTCACTCTAAATGATAGAAGTGGGATGTGATAAAAAGGGTATTTACCATCTGAGTCATCATTTACTTTAGGAGTATCTGGACTGGGAGGAGATTTATCTTTGTTTTTACTCTGTTTTGAAAATAAACGCTGGAAATGTGCTGTGGTAACATGGATCACTTATTCTTTCTGTGTGTTGCATTAAACTAAAGTTGGGCATCTCTTTAGTTAAAACTGTTATTTTTTTGTGATGCTCTGTGAGTAGAGCAGAGCCAGACTGTGCTCTGATGCTCTTTGGGTACATGGTCAGCAGTGGGGAAGGGTGAACAGAGCTCCCACGTGTCACAGCCTTGGGAAACAGCAAGGGAGACTCACTTCCTCCAACAACATGGTGGAGGGAAGGTGTGAAGAAACCATGTGCCCAGGGGAAGGGTTGAAGTTGGGGAAAGGAGACATTAAGGGTCGTCAGGGAGGAGCATTTGTTGAAAAATGAGCTAAATTAGGAATAAATGGACCTTGTTGCAAGTAGATTGGCTATCGGGTATTGTGCTGCTCTGGGTGTACCCCGCACCTCATTGCCATAGCTTGTCCTCCGTTCTTAAACTGTGTGTGGGTTTGATGGGGCTGCATGGGCTTATTGGGCTCCTTGCTGGCTGTGTGCAGAACACATCCCTGTGCCCCGTGGTCCCCCAGATTTGGCTATGAATAATTTATCCTGCTCCTAGATAATGCCAACTGCCCGAAGAGCAGCCGCCGGTGCGAAGACCAAACCCATGTGTAAGCAACCACTCCCTGTGGGGCAGTGGGAGGGAGCCTGAAGTGCTTTGGAGGGAGGGCTGGGTGTGCAGACAGCCTCAGAGCCGTGCATACAGCAAGAAGGGGATGTGGTAGAAGGTGTGGTGGCACAGGCTGGGTCCTTGAACAGCTGTGCCTGTGATGGCCCAGCAGCCCGAGTCTCGCTCCAGCAGCATGTAGGTCAAGGGACAGCGTCCTGCGTCACTGCTGTCTTACTAGGCTGTTATTAAAGACTCAAATTGGTGGGATTATTGGCAATTGGAGCAGCTTGCAGCCAGATGAAACTTCTGGTTTCCTTGCCCTCTTGAGGAGGAGGAGGAGGAGTGACCTACATCTACCCAGTGGGCTGTCAAGTTCCCCACAGCAGTGGCTTGCTAAGCTTTTCTCTGTTAGGGACAGAGATAAAGGCTTTTCTTGAGACAGAGGGAAATAAAGGTTCTTGGTATTCTACAGGCCTTGGCTATAATTTTAAATTATGTGCGGTATTAACCAGGTTCTGTCCCAGTGAAGCTAAAAGACAATTTAGATTGAAAGTCCTTCGAAATTGTTTCCTTTGCTTTCTCCTGTTTTGACTTGAAAAGTTTTATTTTGGTATTAGTCTCCAACAATATTTTACAATTTTCACCCTTTATGAACACAAATGAATTTTTGAATCACAGTTTTTATCATGCAGGACTGCATTGGTTTGTTGTAGAACCATAGAACTTCAGTGGAAAGGGATCTTGAAGATCGCCTGATTCAACCGTTTGTGTTTAAAGGAGAGGTTGGCACCCTCTCCAATCACACCTTGAAAATCTCCAGCAGTGAGAACTCTACCACATCCCTGGGGAGGCTGTTCCAGGGCAGGATTGTTCTAAATGGAAAAAAACTCTTTCTTATGTCGAGATGAAACCCCTCTGGTGTAACTTGCACTTTTCCAGTCTTCTCCATGTGGCTCCTTGTACAAAGAGAAGAGCCTCCATCTGTTTTGTAGCTCCTGTTTAAATACAGCAGTACTCTGTTGAGGTCTTCCCTGAGCCTGCTCTTCTTCCTTCTTTTCCAGTGAACTGAACAAAAACAGGCAGTGTGAAGACTGTGGCAGCCCTTTTTGTGCTCATCACAGCCTCTCTCTGACATAACGCTGGGATCAGACCTTGGCTACCAGTTTCCCTTGATGCCTTACAGAAGGCTGACCTGAAAACCCAAGCTAGACAGAATTAAAAGAATAAAAGGAGTATTTTTACAAGGTACATTTCGAGCAATGCAAGAGTCTCAAAGAGACTACACCTCAAATGGACCAAAATGGAGCATATTTTTTTCAGACAGATATACCTTCAGTCCATCTGCAGATCAGAAACCAGTTGGCCAATTACAATTTCAGGTAGTGGAGTCCCATCCCCAGTTTGCCCCCCTTCTTCTCTCACTACTGTCCACAGTTGTTTGCATTTCTGGGCTTTTGGACAAACAGTATGCCCTTGAAACTCAGGCTTAGAGAGAAATATTTTTGTCTAAATAAAACAGCAAAACAGCAGCTGACATGTTATGAAGTTTTAGAGTTATATACTGAAACAGTGCTGATCTGGAAAATATAAAAGCTAAAACTTAAGGCATCACCCTCACCTCTTCCAAACTCAAGTCTCCATGCAAAAGCAAACTGAGAGCAGAGTCTGGATGGGGAATAGTGGGCTTCAGGATCTCCTGACCACACTACTCTTCACTTGACACAATGGAGATACTTTGAGTTTCAACCCTGTTGAAATCAGGGAAGGGAGGTTAGTGTGGAATTTGGCTTTGGATTTTCATTTGTCCTTCACTGAATTGCATTTCTGTGCATTATCTGGAAAAAATGCTGTGCAGTATTGTTCTTTTTATAAATTTGACATGATTCTATCTGATGATATTGCTGCTTCCACTTCTGTCTGTAAAAGGTGAATATAAAGCTTCAGAACAAAATATTTAGTTTGAACTAAAACTCGTTTGCTGTCTGATTGAGGTGGTGGTTTGCAAATTAAGCAACTCAGAACTTGGTCTAAAAGCATGTTGTATAGATACCTCAAAATGTTCCTGTTGGTAATAGAACTGTGAGTTGCAGAACTGTGCAAGAAGTAGCACTGTGGCTGAAGACCCTGGGGTCGCATTTGTGTGAAGTAACACGTTTCTGCTATGAATGCAGTGTCAAAAGATAATTGATGGCAGAAATTATGTAGCCTTGAATGTGAAAAGGGAGGAAACGTGCTGATGTGTCTGATGGGGTTGAAGCAGAAATAGATTTCTATGGGTGTAACTGAATCTAAGAAGAAATTCTTGCACTGTGACAAATTCACCGAAGATAACTAATTTGCACTGTGTAAGATAGTGTGACTTTAGCACCAGAACTTCAGTAACATCAATATTTATATATATTTGAATTATCGCTATGATTGCAATAAAACAAGAGCTAATCCCTCTCTAGTGCCAAATTAAGCAGAGCAGATAAAAGCAGAAGTTCAGTTTTATATTTCAGAGTAATTATTTTAGATATTTTTTATGTTGTAGACTACAACTTAAAAAGGAAAGAACCTTTGCAAACTTCCTTTAATTATTATTTGTAATCCTTTTAGAAGCGTATTTCATATAGCATTAGTGGAGAATTAGTAAATTACATTAATTAGTGATTGAGGTTGATATATTGTGGTTTTGCTAGCAAAATGAACTGTTGCTTTCTTTATTATTTTATCTTGCCTTTTTTTTTTTTTTTTTGGTGTTGCTGTAACCAATAGGCATCATTGTTGTTGTTATGACTCTGTTTGTACCGGGGAATGGAAAGAAATGAGCCATGGAAATTCCTTTTGCACTGTTTTTCCCCAGTTGCAAACATTTGCTCATTTCCAAGCCAGGGAATGTGCTGGTTCTCCTCCCCCATTCAAGGACAGAAATGGAGCAGATGCCAGTGTGAAGAGTGATGCAGAGCAGGGGTGCACCCAGCAGGTGCTACAGACCTGGGGGGAGGAAATAGCACCAGAGGGACAGTTTGTGGTATTGGGTCACGGCTCTTTAAAAAAGAATGTCCTGAAGATGAGGGGATTGACAGGAATATGGTTTGGGTAACTGGTGGAGGTGCTAGAAGTGATCATCAGGCAGCCAGGGAGGGGCAGAACAGTAATAGATACAGAGTCCAATGATTTTGTTTAAGTTGATTCTTAAGATTTTTTTTTTTCTGCTTACGGCAGTACTGAGCAATAAAGAATATCAATTAATTTAGACACACTCCAAGGAAAAAAAAAAACTGCTTTGTTTCTTGGTATTAAAGTGAGCTTAAAGACATAATTGCATCTCAGATGTTACTGATGGGAAATTGTAACCTCAGGCAAGCAGGGGAAAGGCTGAACTTTCTGGTTGTGATGAGCCAACTGCTAAGATCAAAACTTGACAGAATTCATAAATGAGTGCTGATGAAAGATCAATGATAGTTTTACTGGTGGACTTTACTGGGAACAGGGTTACGTGTAACAGCATCACATTTCCAATGATGACTTCTTTTTTACTTTCATAACAGCACTCCACATTGTTGACAAATTCCTCAGCGATCATCAGCCAAAATGAATGTATTTAAGTAGGATTTGGATCTGACCTGCTGCTTTGCAGCTACATCCCTTTACAGAGAATGGGATTTGGAAAGTAGGCAGAAAAATGTTCTCTGGCATGGACACTGTAGGCTAAAGGCAAGGATTAAAGTGCTGGGAGCTGTGTGTGTGTGCAGGACATGGAGTGCTACAGATGAGGATGTGTCTGAAATCCCCACTCCCCTCTGGGGCAGTTTTCTTCTTCAGGGCCTTTTTTTTTTTTTTTTTTGGGATTCGCAGTCCAGATGCTAAACATGATTTTCAGTGTCTCTCTCTCCTTTGCAAACCTGAGCAGAGCTATCTGTGCAACACCAGGGTTGGACTTGTGGCTTCTTGAGCCTCTGAAGAAGAATTTGCAGCCATGGTTCCCTATTGGATCTTTTGGTGTAAAACTCACCTTGCCACTTGTTCTGATGGCCCCAATCTGAAAATGACAATCAACTTTTTTTGCACTCTGCATGTGTGTTTGGCCATCTCTTATCTGTCCTGGTAGTGCCATGCACCACAGCTGGTCTGAATTGCAGGGTTTGTGGAAAGGCATCCCAGGCTTGTGGGATGAGTGTGTCCAACAAATGTGACAAGGATTCAGAAGGGTCTCTGTGGTCACAGAGTTGTTGTTTCTTGGAAAACAAAGAAGGTAACTCTTCAAATGGAAACTTCTCAGATCTGCTGGGTGACGCCAAATAAAGCAGTCAGTACCCCACACTCATAAAAACACAAGCCACAAACAAGCACATGCATATTTCCACTACATGTGGAAGCCAAAGGTGCTTTCCCACAGTCAGCCATGGACACCTGGGAAATGGGAAGTGAAAAATGAGCTTACCCTGCAACCCTCAAAGTTAAATTTATTGGTTCTAATTAAAAGACATGAGAGATTTACTATTTTTCTTTCTGAATAGCACCCAACCCACATCATCATTTGATAATTTTGCATGATTAGGTAGCTGGCGTTGCAGAACTATGGCAATGTCTTAGTAACTTTTCAGAAGAGAGCAATTGCAATGAAGGTCCTTTAAGTCTGTCTAATTCTTTAGATAATACTACTGTTTATTCTCTATTCAAGCACTAGAAATTCCCATTGATTAAAAATCCAGACAATTTAAATGGTAATTTTATAAATAAAACAATGATAACTTCAAATTCTGAAATCTCTTTCTCTCTTGTGTGCGCCCACACAAAAAAATCCTGCCTTAAAAACCTGCACCATGCATTCATTTACTCCCAGAAGAAATACCCGAAAATTATCTTGGCAACTTTGCAGTGCCTGTCATCTTTCTTGCACCTCGCATGATCCCCTAAATGCCAGATTCGCATTGTAGTTTAAATCCTCCTGTATTCAAAGACATAAATGAGTTTCTCTAACTCTCATGCCTACCACGTACAACTCTTGGCCACACCAACTGACATTTTTTGCCTTGTTCTGCTTCTTTGATTTCCCTCCCATAAAATTCTGGGCTTGGATTCTAGTTTTTTTCTGGGTGATTCTTCTTACAGTACCTTTTCTGTTGCAGCCAGGATGCCTTTCCTTAATACAATACATCCCATTATCCTGGCTCACCACTGGGTATACTGTTTCCCTCTTGCTTTCCAAAGACCTTTCTCTGAAAAGTCCCTTGTAGTGCCTGACCTTTTGAAAGGAATACATTTTGTTAATTGCTTGCCTTATCCTTATTACACGATAGGTTTTTTTCTGAGCTAAATTATAGCCTATGACCTCTATCTGAGCAGATAACCTCTAAGCATTTTCTTGCACCCTATTTTTGGGTTTGATACACCACTGTTTCCCATTATGAAATCTCTACTAAAGGCTTTGTAGGGTTTATTTTGATTTCTCCTCACTATTTTGGGTATTCTGAATACACTGTTCTGAAGAATATTAGATGGTGCTTCCATTCTAGTTGGGGGAGCAAAGGGAGCTAATGCCACCTATGGTCTGGATCTAGGTCTGCTGTAGAGAGGCCCCTCATGGAGAAAGGAGCTAGGAGTGGGAGAATTTCTGCCTTCATTCAACCAACTTGCTGGCCAGCAGTCAAGGGCCATCATGGATTTCAGGGCTGAAGGAAGCTCTTCATTCCCAAGAGATAGCAAGGAGCAGAGCAGGACTCATGACCCAGTTACCTCTGGAGCAAGCACAGCTGCCTGCTCTCTGTCATGCAAAGCTCAGAGTGGATCCTCAGCATGATTTTTCCTGCTTCATAAATATGCAGTATTCACAGAATCAGAGTGGTTGAGGTTGGAAGGGACGTCTGGAGTTCCCTAGTCCAGCCTCCCTGCTAAAGCAGGATCTTAACTTCAATGCCTTGTTCAAGAGCCCACTGTCTCTGACCTGGTTCTATGTGTTTGAATTAAAGATGACCATGCACGTGGCTCATTGCTGTGCCATTGATGAGAGGTGTTATCTCATGCATGAACTTAAGGATGGAGGTGTTTGAGAGCCAGGAGCTTAAACTCAGGCTTTTTCTGAGCAGGACAGATTTTGGGGGTCTCTGAGGGCAGGCTTGGGTGACTTTGCAAGTCCATTCCCAGTGGAATTGGGATTCATGCAAGAGAGGCTGGGCAGAAATTTAGAAAGCGTGAGTTTAGTTCTAGAGTCACCATTTACCCTGCTCTTTTTCACTTCTGCCATGGGTTTGTCCTTTTTTGTTTCTGTCATTAATTCTTGAGGACATGGGCCATTCAGCAGTAGTTCCAACTTTGGACACAGCTGCTAGAAATACATCAGTTCAATTAATAAATTGTGATAATTAAAAGGAAATATTTGTTGCTTGATTTTATTAGGGTCCTAGCGATAACATATTACCATAATCTATATCATTATATATAGAGATATATTTAATTTTATTGTATTTTTCATATAATAGAATATCCCGAGATGGAAAGAATGCACAAGGATCCTCAAAGTTTCAAGTCTTAACCCTGCACAGCACCATCCCCAGAAGTCACACCATGTGCCCCAGAGCATTGTCCAAACTTCTTGAACTCTGCCAGGCTGATGCTGTGACCCCTTCCCTGGGGAAGCCTGTTCCTGTGCCCAGCCACCCTCTGGGGGAAGAACCTTTTCCTGAAATCCAAACGAAACTTCCTCTGACACAACTTCAGGCCATTCCCTGGGCTCCTGTCACTAGTCACCACAGAGAAGAGAGCAGGGCCTCTCTTTGTTTGTGATCATATTATGCCCAGTATAAATTCCAAATTATCACTAACCTGGATCGAAACTACCAAAACCAAAAATAACATGAAGCAGCACTGCAACCAGTTTTAGAACTTTAGAAGAAAATACATTTTAAAATATACTGAGAAAATC
Organism: Petroica traversi; assembly: GCA_025920805.1. Classification (NCBI taxonomy): domain Eukaryota; kingdom Metazoa; phylum Chordata; class Aves; order Passeriformes; family Petroicidae; genus Petroica; species Petroica traversi. The sequence goes on along the minus strand of JAHLSL010000015.1, from coordinate 23,760,089 downwards.
TGTGAAATCAGATGATTTATTGTATTTTCCAGCACTTTCAAAGTAAAAATCATTAAATACAGATTATTTATGAAAAGTTAATGTCTTAATCTGTATTGAGGCTGGACTCTGTAATCTCCATTTGCTATTAAACAGACATATATATGATTGGTGTCTTGAAGTCCAGGAACATAGCTTTATAAAATAATAAAAGTTCCTATGTTGGAAGGGAGCCATGGGGATGGTTGAGTCCAACTCCTGAGTCCACACAGGGCAACCCAAAACTTAAATCAGTATGCCAATCCCAAACAACAAGAGTTGCTGCAAGCTAACAGGTACATACCTGTTGTAAATCACAAACTCCCTGAATCTCAGATGGTGTTATAACTCTGATTTAAAAAAAAAAAAATTAGTTAGAAAACACTTCCATATTTTATAATGAAGAACAAATGCTACGTTCTTCTGCATTTAATAAAATAATTGTTCGAAATGATTTTCAGAGACAGACTGAAAAAGCTCAAAACATGCCTAGTGAAATGCTATGAACAGGGAAGAACAAGAAGAGTGTTGGACTATGTACTGGGACTTTCACAGAGTCACAGAATCCTCTTGGAATATCTCACATTGGAAGGGACAACAAGGACTCCTTGCTCCTTGCAGAAACTACCTAAAACTAAACTACAACTTGTCTAGTTACTACTGACATTCATTTTAGCTTAGACTGGGAAAGAGGGCAGTGAGTACAGGAAAAAAGCATGAGTTAATTAGGAATGGGTCTGAAGACTTTAAAATGTCTTTTATAACTCATGGTGCTACAGGTTATAAAGACTTTGCAGCCAACTAATCCATTTCAGAGTGGCCTAAATTCATTGCTGTCTGTTTGCAAAGATACTGGTGAAGGCATTGAGCTGGGTAAAAAAGCAAACCTGAAAAGAGAATGAGGAAGAGCACTACTTTGGCTACCAGGACTTCACTTGAGATTTTAAGAGGAGGCAAGTGTCCTGTCCTTTTCTGTAGCAAGGGCAGTGTGCTGTTATTACTGTTAAAACAGTGAAGTTACAGGTGTTTAGTCTGTGTTGTTTTGAGAAATCGGGTTAAAGCTACACGGTTTTCTGGATCGTTTGCAGCAGGAGGTCTCTGATCTCTGGCCTGTGCTGCTGCCACTGCTGTCCCTTGTCACTCTCCCCTGAGTCAGCCCATCACACTAATGAGGTGCAATGGCCTCGTGCTTTGGGCCTGAGGAGCCCACGAGTGATGATGGAGTTTCTCAGAAACACCATGAAAACCCTCTGAGCTCCTCGAGTGGGATTTCTCCTTTGCGGTAGCCGAGAGGTGAGACGGCAGGGGAGGCTCAGGGATCACACCTCAAATTGTAAATACAAATTAGTGCACTCTGTGACTGCATTATGATCATACAACATTAAAATGCAAGTTACCAAGCATTTAGGCTTGGAAGCCTGGCAAGCCGAGGGAAAGGCTGTGTTAGAGTGAAAGCCCTTTCACTTTTCCTGCCTATTAATTTACGTGCCTTCAGAGTGTTGCCATTTAGCAAAGTGCCTTTTGTGTATCTGCCAAGCTGAAGTAGCCGCTGGGAAAAACTAAGTAGGCCAAATCCTGCAAATATCTGGAGAGCTCAGCCAGGGTGGCTGATGGTGATCCAGAAGAGTGTGAGGATGGATTTGGCTTCACGCAGGCAGCACAACAATACTGAACAAAATAAAATGCTGCCCTAAGAGTTTCATATCAAAGGCAGTTGCTGCAAGATAATGCATATATAAGATTTTTTTTCAATTGAGTAGTTCATGGTTTTGGTTCAGTACATAGAACCTGGGATCTTCAGATGTGTGCTCTGGGTCTCAGGCCATGGCAGCTGGGGCTATTTAAAATTACAGACCATGTCTGGCATGGCCCAGGGCAGTGGCGTACTCACCATATAGATCTCCTAAGTCAGAGTCCTTATAGAAAGTTATTCTGTTCCCATGTATTGCTTTAAATAGCTCAGCACATCACTGTTACTCCAGTGATACACATTCCAGCTCCATATGAGCAATCAGGGGAGAGATTTTTGGCTGCCAGGTATCTCACAGCGAGAGTATCTCATGCTTACATCACCCCCTTCTGATATCAGTGCTGTGAAGGGAAGGGACCGCTGAGTTTGGGGGATGTCTAGAGGGGTTTCCCTGCTGCCTCAGCCTGTATTTCTAACTTATGACAAGGAATTTGTGGGTTTTAACTCTTTCAGCCTTCCTGCCCAGGTGCCCAGCAGCACCCTGAAGGGACTGTGCTATCACCTGATGCAAAGACACCCCTCGCTGGCACATCCTGCATCCGGTTCCTGTGGGACCCTGCAGCGGTGCCACCCCCCCATGGACGTGACAATATTTTGGCTCCTGTGGGGTGCTATTTTTACACAGCAGTGACGGTGAGGTTGGCTCAGCTCCCGCCTGTGCGTGGGTGCTGCAGGAGTCATCTGACCTGGGTGTGTTGGGTGGCAGTGGTGGCTGTGGCAGCGCACGCAGCGGATCCTGCTCCCCACACAGCCACCACACAACAACTCCTGGGAGAATATCCCCTGGAAGGGGATTAATGCAGGAATGCCTGAAGATACAGGTACAGTGTGATTACTCCTTGCTTTGGACAGCCTAGACCTGAAATGACTTGTTTTTCATCTGGGGCTGCGGTAACTAAATCACTGATGCTGTCATGAGAGTAACAACACTGTGTTTATGTGGAAATACAGCAGAGCAGGGAAAGATGGTTAAACACTTACTGCAAATTATGCTTTGTGTTCTTTTAATTATATGAATGATGATTTGGAAATTATAATTATTGTGGTAGTTAGCTGTCAGCTCAATTTGAACATTTTCCTCATTTTTTTTAAAATTTAAATTGACTTCAGAGTTTATATTAGAATATAATGGGGAAAAAAGCTCCTATTTCTTGATGCAGATATCTTGGAGTGTTGTTTCTGTATCCTATCTCATTGCAATCTAGCTAAACCTGTACAAAAATAACCTTTACAATGCTGCATTAGCAGTTACTCAAACTCAGCAGAGATTTTTACGAACTGTGTTTGAATTGGGTAAATGTTTTGTTGTAATAACGAGGGCAGGAGGTTAGCTTGTGCTGGGTTTGTTTATGTGATGTGAATTTAGCACCGAGCATATGGTGAGATTTGAGGCTCATGTGTGGATACTTGTGCTGTTTTGCATCTCTCGTTCATGGTTTATTCACATCCTGCTGGATAACACCTCTTCTTTGCCTCTGGTCCCATAAACTCTGTAATTGAAGATAAAAGCAGAGGTTACCTCAGCTGTGCTCGCGTACTCTGTATCAGCTGTGCGTTTCTGTTTTGGTGATGGTGAGTAGGAGGTGCTGGAAGAGGCATGTCTTGGAAAGGCACTGAAGGAGTGGTTGTTAATATGGAGTAGAAGCAGGTATACATTTCAAAAAGAAACACAGTTCTTGAAGCATTTTACTTTGTATTTCTGGACAATGTGAAATAATTAAATTGAGACCTATTGACATAGAGAATTTGATGAGTATTCTCTCTTTTAATACAGGAAATAAGAGAGATGTGACCGTGCTTTACTGTATGAGCCATTGCAGAAGTCTTGGAAAGAGCAGTGAGCACTTCTGGGGGGGTGCCCAGAACCTTTCAGTTCAAATTCACTCCCCTTCCCAACAGTGCAAAAAAGCACTGTTGGGAAGGGGAGTGAATTCATGTGCTGGCCTGGGGACACTAAAGCCCTCTGTGCGGCCAGCTGGAGGGCTCAAGGGACCATGCAATATGGACACTGACAGCAAAACTTCTTCCCCTTTATCCTGGAGATCTCCTGGTTTCTCGTGAGACATACAGAAGAACAGGGCATTATAGTGAGAAGGCACCATAAAGCAGGGAAACACATTTAACATAGGTGCTAATTGAGAAATTGGGTAAACCAGGTTACCACCACAATTTAATATGTTGTTGCAGAGCATCTAACTCATCCACTGCTTAGGCAGGGCTGGGGCCAGGGAATTCCTCTTCCTCACTGCTGAGTGGAGTTAGCAGGATGGATGGGAAGAGCTTGTGGAGTTCCCATTACACAATTACTCTTTTTCTCATCCTTTCTGTGGAGAGGACCAATGTGGTCTCAGGCCCCCACAAGGCTCCGTAATAAATCACCCGTTTTTGGAAAAAAAGCCTGAACCAACTCCCTTATCTAAATTAAATGTACAGCTGACACCCATGTAGTTCTGTAATCACTGCATGTATTACTGTATTTTTTACTTCTGTGTTATCCTTACCCTCACCCCAGCACAGCTCCTTGTCACTGGATTTTGAACACAGACAAGACAGGGAGAAAGCAGAGGCCAGCTATACAGCGGGAATAATGCTTCACTGGGATATTTAGAGGCACTTAAATGCTTCTTTCCTTTGCTTTCATCTGGATGTTTTTTAATTCAGCCCTGAGTGTTTTGACTCAGTTGACACAAGAAGGGTTTGTTAAAACAACAACTTAAACTCCAATCTCTAATTCCATCTGGGTGCTGCTGTACTTGTCTGCATCTCCTTTAATCCTGCTCCAGGAAGATTGTAAATTTAATTTCCCTCTGGGCTGCTGTGAACCTCACCCTCCCCGAATCACTTGATGCAGCATGTCAGCAATCAATAATTCTGTCCTGTTTCTCAAATAATTGGTGAGGCATTTAGGTCTCATGTTTGTTTATTTTGATTTTCAGTAACCACTTCTAGCTATAGAGATGACAGGTTTCAGTGTTGACACAAAGATAATTTGCTGGTAATTCCTTCATGCAGAAGAATAACCCTTACCAATGCTGTGCATTTTTGGTTCAGAGTTGGAATGTGGCCTTTGCCTCTGTTGAAAAAGCTGAACATTATTATGAACTAAAGAGCTGATAATTATAATTTTAAATATTTATGTATTTCTAATATTTTTCCCCTAAAATATTTTCATCTCATGAAGAAAGAGGTTGTGGAGGAGCCTGCAGTGCTGATAGTTGCTAATGAAAATTGACAATTGACGTATCTTTTCTGCTGATGGAGGGTTGCTGTTGCAGGCAAATGATACTGTATTTGTACGAGCCTGAAATGAAAGGCCTGCACTTTTTTAATCTGACCTCCAGAATACAATAAAAAACCCCCAGAACAACCCACACAAAGGACGGGGAAGGCAGCCCCCACCCCCAGGCCCTTTGGTTTTTTCTTTCATTGTTGCCTTTAGGCTCTGGTTCTGCACTATCCTTTCAGGAACCTTGATAAGGAATTACCACTTTCCCTGCAGAGAGAGGTAATTGAGGGAATTGTAAATATTAGGAATAAAATTTCTTTTCACATTACTCTTGTCTCTCTACAGAAATTGCACCTTTCTTTACATCACAGTACTCTTAAAAATGTCCATATCACAGAAGGGCAGGTTTGATGGGGCTTTGAGCAACGTAGTGTAGAGGAAGGTGTCCCTGCCAATGCAGGAGGGTTGGAACTAGGTAACCTTTAAAGTCTCTTCCAACACAAATCATTCAAGGATTCTGAGAATTTAATATCAAAGTGTGTCATTTGGCCCTTTATAATTTTGGGTTTCTTTAATCACCTAGAGCAGTAAATCTATTAAACTGGTTTTTAGAACAGGGTTAAGTAATGTGGCACAAATAGGTTACGTGACCTTAATTATGTCTGCATGGTAAACAAAAAAGGTGGAAATCTTTAATAATCAATTTTATAGTTGAGGTTTGATTCCAGATTAAATGTGTATTTTTAAGCATGACGCTTCTTAATTTTCAGTACTTGATTTCCAAGCTCAGAAGTGGCTTCTGTAGGCTCCTATGCAGAGTTAAAACAAAACACACCAAACTGGGAAAAGCGTTAAGGCTGTGCCAAATTCTGCACTTTCTGGACGTGTTTTTTCTGTAATCTTCCATAAAGATTTCTCATTTAGCTGTTGCAGAGCCTAATAGCAAAGGTTTGTCATCTCTTGTGTAGAACAATTCTAGACTGGATCTTTTGCCAAGAGTTTGATTTCCCTCAACGGTTTGTTCGCAGCAGAGAGAAGGTGACATTTTCTGTCCCAGGCTCCCGAGCAGAGCATGACCAGAGACTTGTGAATCCTCTTCCTTCAGTCATCACCATCACCTTGTCTTATTCTGCTTCCAAAGCATTCCTGTCTTGGCCAAATCTTTTCCTTATCTCTGGCACCTTATGCCGATCCCCACGGATGTTAAATCCTGCTCAGTCTAGCAATGCCGAGGGAGCTGGGCTTAGTCAAAGGCATGGGTTTTTACCACAAGCCATGGATATTCATGGATCCAGTGTACCTGTGTTCACCGAGGTCAGGCTGCGGGTTTTGACCCAAATATTTACAAAAGCAATGTGCTCTGCTTTCTTTATAATATTGAAAGCCAGTATATTGTATACTAACTTTTTTTCACCTTATAAAAACTTAAATATATTTTCTGAAATTTTCCCTGAAGAAATGAGTTTTAGAACATCAAATGAGAGTAATATTCATGTAACTGGTTAAAGTTTGGGAAAGCTCTTAGGTAAATATTGTGATTCTTATGGATGATCCTATGCAGGGCAAAGAGTTGGACTTTATGATCCCTGTCAGTCCCTTCCAGGTCAGGATATCCTGATAAGCATGCTGCAAACATCACTTGAGAGTGGCCATAAGATGTGTAACACAGCTTTAATAATGAGCAATGCCACCGTCCTTCCTTCCCTATGGTACTTCCAGCAAGTACACGTCTAGAGTAAGCAGTATAGAAGTAAGTCTGAGGAGTTTATCTTATTTGACAATTTTCAGCAAACCATTGCTGGTTCATGTGCCCTACTTGGTCCAGAACTGCAGAATTATCTGCTGTGTAGCCTGGTGGAGACAGGCTGAGTCTTGACATCAGAGATGTGTGAGCTCTGGACAGTTGGCAGGAATATTGGCAGTAATGTCCCCAGCAGACAAGTCTTGCACAAAGAAGTGCTGTGGAAACTGCTCGTTCATTCCTTGCCAGTTTTTGTCCTTGTCAAAAAGTGAGTGCAGTCAGATCCTTTTAGGGTTTAAGGATTCATGAGGAAACCTCTGCTGGAGCAGAATGTAGTCTGGAGAAATGGAAGTTTAGAGAATCAGGTATTCAGTTGTGTTTTGGTTTAGAAAAAGTAACTTGAAGTAAAGAAGTAAATTTCTACAAATTAGGATATAGTGCAAGCATTTAATTTTTAATTAGCTAAGATCTCATGAGTAGTCTCAGATCATTACATTCCATCAATAATTCATTATTTCACTTATTAAACGTGTTGATTATTTCTTCTGCTGCTTCAAAGACTGTTTTTGATACATAAAGGTAGAATGCTGAAAATTCTCATGTAAACTTATTTCCTTAAATATGGTTTGAAACATAAGTTGAAATGTGAAGTTCCCTAATAGAATTAGTTTCTCAGAATTGTCAGCAGTTGAAATTTCAACCTAAACCATATTAAGTGTAATGTTTCAAAATATAAACTATGTGATTAATTATAGGATTTTGTTGTGCTAGAGGCAGAGTAAGTATTTTAAACTGTCTTCAGAAGGACCTATTTGTAATGATCTCAGAGGCATTGTATCCCACTGGGGTTTTGTGTGAAATACTTAATAGCTTAGTTTTGAACTGAGAGAAAAGAAAAATAATTATCTATTTGTCTGCAGTGTATATTTTAAATATGCTTTGTGCTACTTTAAGATTATTAGAAAAATTCCAATGGAATATTTTCCATTTAATTTCTTTTATTGCTGACTTGCTGAGTTTTTTAAGTTCTGAACCTTAATTTAGAGACCCAAAGAGAAGGAAATGTGTGAAGTCCAGCCCTGTAGCTCTGGACACAACACCAAATGCATAATGGAAAAAAATCTTTCTGTTTTCTGCCACATTTTCAGTTTGCAGCAATTTCCAGAACTTTGCAAAATTTTCAGTGTTCTGCTGTACTTCAAGAAGTGCAGCATTGGACTCCCAGGGGCAAGAAAGCAAATAGAAAAGCTGTATTTTCTCTGGAAATGTGAGGCTACTGTCTCTTTAGGGAATGGGGTATGTTTGGTGGGGTGGGCTGCCCTCGGGCTCTCTGTCTGCTCCTGGGTTCCTCCTGGAATGCTCTGCACCTCAGCTGGAATTCCTGAGCCGGATTTCTCTGGCTTGTGGGACACACCACAGCATGAGCTGGCAGCTCTCCACTCTGGCCAGGCATGGATGCCCCTGGAGAGATGCTGCTCTGAAAGGCTGAAACATGGGAATAGTTGAATGTGAAGAAAAGTCAATTGTTTAATTGTTCAGATCAGAATTTTATATTTCAAATGCATCTGTTTAGGCCAAAATGTTCTGGCTGTGGTCAGCTAAGGAGCTGACTTGACTTCACTAAGTCAAGTCTTTAGTGAACTATATACTACAAATTTGATGCTTGTTAGCAGTTCTGGAGAAAGCAAACCTTTATTTTATAGTTGCAAACTTTCAGCAGCTACTCTTGTAACTAACTCAGGAAAATACTGCGTTTTTGTTTCTTACAGAGTTGATTCTTTTTCAGGGTGGGTAGTTTGTTTTGGGCAGGTTACAGTGCAGAGAGATTCTTGCGTCAAAAGTAAAGTATTGCAAAGTTCAGAGTTGCCTCTGTTTTTATTTGAGGAATAAATCAGACCCTCAGAGTAGCCTGAACGTTGTGTACTGTTTGCTCTGTGTAAGTTTGGGTATCCGCCTTTCCAGAAACTTCCAGTTGCCTGTCGTGCTTATGTGTTTTTATTGGAGATGTCCTTAACTATAACCAGGCCTTCAGTAACTGCTCCAAAGTTCACATTGCCTTGAGCATGACTTTTTTGACCACCACAGAACGTGTAATTTTAGCAGACAAGGCAAAATACTAGTGGGTGGTGAATAATGCCATGAGAAGCTCAATCCCATGTATCTTCTGGGTAAAAAAAAAACCCCAAACCACTTTAGTTGCGGGAGTAGAAAGTGCTGTTTTGGATAAAACTTGCAGCAAGTCCCCTGAAGACTGTGTGGGAGGGGAGACTTAGCATCTTACTGAAATACTGACTCCTTCAACTCGGATGTGGAAAGGCCATTTACACTTAAGGCTATTGGTGTATGAGAGGTTGCTCTATCTTTCTTGGTTGGTTGGTTGATGAGTTTATTTTGTAGCTAAAATTTAAATAACCTCACTTTGAAATAAGCAATCCAGCTTTGGAGTAAGCATGCCACATTACAGAAGAAAATGTCATTAAAGATGTAATTTACTTAAAATGCTTTATATGCTTTCCTCTTATTAGTTCTTCACACAGGGAAAAAGCCAGATCTGTTGAGTTACAGTACAGTTCCTTTATAATTAACTGCCTTGATGTTTCCTCTCTTGACTCTGAAGTACACTGTGATAAAAAATTGATGCAAGTACTGCAGCAGGATTGCAGGAATAAGGTCACGTCTCACCTGTTCCACATAACACGCTGAGATGCCAATTTATCTCATGTTATCAACAGCACAATAAATGCAATTTCTAATTTACATCACAAGATGGCAGCAAATTTTTAATTCACTTAATTTTCACTAACCTAGGTTAACCTAATCTCTTGAAATCATGGTTTCCTTACAAAATGACAGCAACCTTTGTTTAATAATCAGTTATATGTGGTATTTAAAGGGATGACAATTTTTCAGAAGTACTCAAAGTATCTACAGAACTGTATTTCTGTGTTAAAATCAGTAAAAAAAGGCATTTACCATGAATTTTATAGATCAGTAGCTCACAGTGTAAGAGTTACCAAGTGCCATTAAAGATATTTTGAATAAAAATGATAGCTTTTATTTACAGTATTTGACTTCTTGAAGAGAAAATATGACAAAGCATTTTTTGAAATTCAGGCAGAGGCTCTCAAGGCTTGATCATGTGGATTCTTTATAAGAAATTCTGATTTATGTTTGACATGTGTTCAGTCTAAAGCTTTCAAAGTTATGAAATGACAAGGCTGGCTTGGCTCAGCTGTTTTTGGCAGATCTTTTCTCCTGTGCTGGCCAATCCCAGAGATTAAAACTTTTGTCTGCTTGACCTAATTTGTCCCAGGTGTTAATTGTCATTACTCATAGATCTTACAGAAGAGGCATCTACAGCCTTTAAAATGCTCTACCTTTTGTTTTCCCTTGCAGTTTCACAACCACAGGCTGTGCACAGCCAGCTGGAGAAGCCGTCAAGTACCGCAATTCTCTGCAATACTTGTGGAAAACCATGCAAAGGAGAAGTTTTGAGAGTTCAGAACAAATATTTCCATATTAAATGCTTTGTTTGCAAAGGTAAGTGTTTGTGACTGCTCCTTCTGTGAGTAGGCATCAGCAATGGTGTGGGACTTAATGATCCTGAAAACTTCACAAGCATATTTTACAGTCCAATCCATGCCTGAAAGGATTTACTGTGAACTCTCTGACTGCTTACTGTAAGGTTATAAACATCCTAAATCCCAATACTGTAGTCTGTTTTCAATGAATATAAAGCTGTTTATATCCGTATTGGAGTTTACTATAGGGCTGGGATGTCAGGAGAAGAGCAGCTTGGGAGAACAGGCTAGGAGACAGTTAACATTTGCAAAGAAACTCAGGGATTATCTCTTCTCCAACTCTCTAGTGCATGCCCATAGGGAGGGCCATGGCCACATCTGTTCAGGTTCTCTTGTGTTGGACTGTGGTCTTTAATTTCCAGAGGGACCCTCTGTGCTTTTCAATTTTTAGGGGGAATGACTTGGTTTGCTTCATGTTAGTGGAAGGATGGTCACAGGAAAAGGGAATCTACTGATACAATACCCATTCTGTAGATATTTGCTTGTTTGAAAACTTATCTGGAAGCTGCAAAGATCTAATTTGTTTTAAATGTACAAATACACAAATGTTAACTGATGTTTACTGAACAATCTGCTTACTCCATTATTAACCAGTGCTTCAAATGACATTTATTAATCCTTGTAGCTAAGACTAGAAACATGAACATGTCTCTGGTTCCAGATGTGTTACTGTAACTATTTCTATTCCTCTTTAGAGGAAATGCTAGAAAGAAAACTGTCACTGTCTGTTAACTATACTGATATTTTTAAAAATCCTGTGGGATTAAGTACATACTATTAAGAAACTGAGACAGACAGGACTAAATGTTCAGCTCAATAATTGTTTTCTTTGCAAAATTGCACAACAAGCAAAATAAGCATACTGCAAACAAAAAATAAACATAATTTCCTAAACAGCAAAAAATATTTTGGTCATCTATTCCAAAGAGATTGATATTTAAAGCAGAACATAGCCCATACATGCATCTTTTAAATTCTTTTAAAGCTAACCATTCCTATGGAAAATTTTACTAGTAAATCAGTTTTTCAGACCTAACTCAGGGAAAGAGCAGCTGATTTATTATTCAGTAGTTTTGTGTCCTGCATGAAGCCTCAGTAACATTTTGGTATTTTCTCCATATTGTTATCTTGATGAAATCCAAGCCCCATTTATTTTTTACAGATTTGCTATGAGAAAACACATATCCTACAGAGGAAATAAGACAGAATCGTACATCCAATTTTTCATTCCATAGGCCATCTCCATTTAGATGAGGCCAGGCCACCAGCAAATGCAGCATGTGGTCACTGAACCGATTCACTGATCCCAAATTTAGGCTGTGCAGAGGGTTTTTTCCCACCCCTATGCAGAGGAAGATGATGAATGCACTATAGAAGCTGCGTTGCCCCTGCCTGTCTGGAGGAGATAAGAAGGAGGTTTTTTTGCTTCTGGCAGATCTTGGATAAAATAAGAAAAAAATCACAGTATTAACAAGGTAGCAGGGTAGCATCTGTCAGCCACCTGTCAGTCTCTCAGCTGGCACAGGAGAGTGTCAGAGATGTGTGGTTAAACTGCTGCTTGGTGTCAGTGCTCTTGGCCTCCTCCTTACTAATCATTTTGCTAAGTGCTAAGTTTGCACACATGGTTGATTTGGGGTTTATCCCTCATTATTTAAATGCCATAATTTCTTTTCTCACTTTTCAGGGGTTTCCATCAATTTTCTGGCATTCTTCTGGTATCTGTTTGTGTTTCTGGGTTTTATTTGTTACTTAAGAAGCACAAGTTGTTTTGTAATATGGATTTCCCATGTTATGTGAGAAGACCTCTGGAACAGAACAGAGCATTGAACTTACATTTCACTAGCTATATAAAAGGGGAAAAATCAGGTTAGGCTAATGTGATTAGGATTTTAAAATTAATGGATAAAAGAATAAGTTCATGTTTAGGATTTAGCAAAAAAAATGGTATTCAGATCTGATCAGTCAACCTACTTTCAGCCTTGGAAGAGTTTTGTGCCATGAGCCCTGCTGTGCACGGGCTGGGTGAAGATTCTGGGAATTTATTTATCTTAGCATTGACTCCTCCCTGTGGTGCATTTATTTTGATGCTCAGCAATGCAGTTTGCTCTGTCTCACCTCATCCACCGAAGACGGCACGTGGAAAGAGGCTCACGTGTCCAGCATCCAGTGAAGCTGCAGAACTGTCCGGGACAGATAATCCCATGTGTGGTCATGCTGCAGTGCCCTGCTAAGATGCCTGCCTGCTTTGTTGACTGCCTCTGTATCTTTTAGCATGCATCAGAAAACATTTAATATTTATAAAGCTGCAGAAAATTTTGGTCCCTCTCACAGAATTTACAGCTGTACAGTGATGGAAAATGCAAACTGACAAAGAGCCCTCAGATAAGAATGACAAATGACCATGTCTTGTAGAGTGTCTAGAGGTATTTGAGGTCTGCTTGAATAACCTCATCAGTGATAGATGATATTACAGTGGAAGAAATCACACCTTTTTGAATATGTGTGAAATTTGAAACTTTTTCTTTGATAGTGTTGGATAAGTTTTGAGGTTTCAGAGGGTCAAATGCATTTAATTGCTTCCTTTTTATTTTAGTGTAGAAAGGTAGTTTTGTTTATTGCCATACCACTGTCTGGTTTTTCAGGGAATTGTTTGGGCGTTTTGTTCCTAACCCCTGTCATATGGAAGGACACTTTCAACTAGACCAGGTTGCTCAAAGCTCCATCCAGCCTTGGACACTTCCAGGGATGGGGCAGCCACAACTTCTCGGGCACATTTCTTATGGGGACTGTGAGTTTTAAAATGGTAACAGCAACTATGTAGATGCCTTTTGTATTAAAGCTAAATTACATAACCAAGAAATGTTATTATAAAGTCACTAATTCCCAGGCAGTTCTTCTTTCATTCCCATCCAATTCTTCTTACATTCCCCAGATAACGACTCTAAACAATTCAAAGTTTTTAAAAGATGAATTACTCTTATTATTCAAGACTAAGAGACACAAACAAATTAAAAAATTTAACAGTAGTACTGGGAGCATCAGCTAGTTTTGCTCAGTATCAAAGTTTTAAGGACCTAGGGAGATAAGTAGGCATTAGGAATGAAGTTTTTATTCATATCTATTTATGTATTTTATTTCTTGTTTAGCTGCACAGCTAATCTGCTATAAAATGCTATAGGGGACTTAAAATTTTTACTTAATTTTTAGTTTAAAATAGATCCCATTTTAATCAGGTTTTATAAAAGTACTGCTATAATGAAGCAGATGCCTTTGATATGGTAAGGCAAAGTTTCATTAGTCTTCAAGGGCTTTGGTTCCCATGTTTCTAATTATTTTTTTGTTACCACTGTAATAAAAGCATCAAGGAAAATTACTAAAGTGATAAAATATTAATGACTCAGACTGTCAAATTTAAAAAAAAAATTGGGGTGAGTATGAACTATTCTGAAGGTGTCTGTCATGTAAGAAGAAACAAAAGTCTTATCTGTGTCCTTTCCTTGTTTGTCTTGATGAAAGGAAATAAACTCCCAGTCTGGGCCATAGAGGTAAAAACCTGACCTATGTGCTATACATTCTTCATTGTACCTCATATGAAACTTGTTTTACCCCAATCAAAATCCTCCTGATTGCTGCCTTGCTAGCAGTTGCAAGTACACTTTTCCCCCCATTAATTTTCACATTTTTAAAAAATTAATCTGTTAGAATTTATTGCATCTTCAGTTTAGAATGGGGTATGGGTTCTGGGGATCAGTGTTTTCATGGTGCTGCAGTGTCCTGGAAATTGTGAAAAAGCCCAGGTCTGGATATATCACTTCTGTACCATATTCTCAGTAGAACATGCAACAGAACCCAGAGTTACATCATTAATGGAAAGTCCTATTAATGGGAAGGACTAAGACAAAACATTTGTTGAAAATATTAAAAACATGGAGTAACTTTGCAATAGGAGTTATTTGTTTCTTAGATCAAATGGTTCTGCTGGGATATAAATATGCTCAAAGCTGCGCTGAGCAATCCGAGGGACTCGCATTTGAACATAGCTACGGGGTTTCACATTTCAAAATGGGAGTCATTTACGGGAAGCTTGTTTGTAATATTTCCGAGTCCCAGATTTTTGCCAGGCAGTAGCAATTTGTGGTATTTATGGTGTCATGGGCACTGGGGATTAGTGTAGGGACTCTTATTCATCAGGCGCCTTCAGCAACCTGTCCAATACTTCCTGAGTCCTTCAGGAGTTTGCAGTCCCAGATCATATTAACTCACTATAACTGGAAAAACTGCTTCCAATGAATGTAGTGCTCACCAAGTCAGGGTTGCAGAGTGTGGTAGGTTTAGGGCTGCCTTACTGATGTCACGTTAGCTTATTATTTTTATTTCACTGAAATTTTGATTATGATAATAATGATGACTTTTGCTGTGCAAAAGTAATTTAATGTAGCAGCAAATGGTTGTATGTTGTAGTTTTAAAACCTGAACTTTCGAATTTTAATCACTAATTTTCTAAAAACAACTCAATAATTAAAACATGAACAAATTTTGCTCAGTTAGTGAATTTGCACTATCATAAAGTAATGGATAATTTTCCTTTTGTTGTAGTCATGTTCTTACAACCTTTCTTTGCATTCATTAAGAACTTTCTGCAGCCCCTCATGTCCTGGCCATTTACTCATCACATCAGAACTCTAGCAAAACCGTTATTTCATGGCATATATTTCAACCAGATTCTGATGCATCTTTTTTTAGGAGTACCTTGCATGAATTTAATGAATACATAATATTAGCAAAGCATAGTGAAATGGACAGGGAGGAATCATGGTTACGAGTATTGGTAAAGGAGTATCTTAATAACATTCAATAAAAGTTAGCTAACTATCTGCCACAGGAAGCCAAACCTCTGTTACTTCCATTTTCCAGTTTGTTTACTCCTTATTTACATCCTTCTGGTCCATAGAATGAGAAGCCATAGTAGAAAGCTAAGTGCTCATTAGAGGATAGGATTTTCAAATCTATGTAAGCTTTGCAGGCAGTAGAAGTACTATTCACAGAAAGAAGTTTTGAACATACATAGTTTTGGTCCACATTAGATAATGTCACAGAATTAGTATTATCCAAAAAAAGCCTGTAAGTCTTTTTAATTACTAAAGTTCTCTTCTTGGAGTGAGTTTTTACCCTGCAAAAACAAGTCAGTGCAAGGATGCCTTTATGCAGGGGACTTCCAGTCTGTGTGATGCTCTTTCCCTTGAGGACACAGCAGGGATACAGCAGCACTCTGGTAGCTACTGGGTATTTCAGTGCACTGAGGTGATGTGATGCCTGCATGGAGACCCAGAGAGAGTTGTTGCATAAAATTCATCACTGCCACAGTGGTGTTATTTCACCTCCCACTTTCTGCAACTCATTAACACCAGACCATCTGCCATATCTGTGAGCAGAGGAGGGACTTAATTTGCAAACCTGGAACTGGCACCCAAACCACTGTTTAAAAAAACCCTGAAAATATTTGGTTTTGTTCCTTTGCATGTTGGGGTTTTTTTGTTTTTGTTTTTGTTTTTTTTTTTGTTGTGGGTTTTATTTTATTTGTTTTTAAAAAGCTGTTTTAATTAGTCTGGCAAATGACAGCAGTATTTTATCATAAACAATTAAGATGCTATTAGGTTGAAAATGGACTAAAGCACATTATTCTGTTTCTTAAATTTCTTTAGCATGCTTGGAAATTTTAAATAACCAGATTGAGTCCTTAAAACAAGAAGTCAATAAAAATGAGACAGCTTTTCCAGTGTTCCTGGGGATTATTTTGGTAGTTTAAAACAACCACATACCTAATGCTGTGAGGACCTGTGCTAACCTCTAAGTCAGTGGAAGAGCTTTTATAGGGCAGTAACACTGTCTCTAAGCTATTGGGAAACTATGCCTCCAGAAGGAAAATGGAAATATACTTTCTATAGAAAAATTACTTGATGTGTAGTTCCCATTTATTATAGGAGTCAATTGTGTAGTACACAGGAAACTTCCCAACTTCTCCTTCATTTTAATTGGTAATTGTTCACTCTAATGTTTGGTCAATCTCATAAGAACATTCTGAATCTCAAACGGTGTTCCTGCACTGAAGTATTTACTCCACAAATTAAATTATGGACATCATGGCCAGTGTAGCCTGTGAGCTTGTGTAGGTGCACAGTACCCTGTATCCTTTATAGCTTTATCAGTGCTCCATATGCATGGTGAAGTGTTGCAGGATATGATATATCCCTACAATTTTCTGTATCTTTTCTGCTCCCAGAAGTTACTGGTTTTCTTCCATCAGACCTGTCTGCCGTCTGCAGTTCCTGGTTGGAGTCTGGGGAAGAGGCCAGCGGGTCTAAGACTTTTCTGGAGCATGCTGCTTTTGTTTGCCCTGGATAGTAACAAAATGAGGTGTCATTCAAGTCCTTGAGATTATAGATGGTATTTTAGATGTTATTGCTAATACAGTGCCAATGACTGACAGGCCTCAGTAATCTTGATTTCTCAGATGTGTTTGGAAAGACAGTAATGTGATCATCACTCATGCATAGAGGTGTGATTGAATTGTGTGGTTTAAATAACCCATTGAAAAGTTCCTTCTGTCTTACTGCTGCTCACCTATAGACTGAAGTTTCATGATATTCCCATGCCAATATTTGTATGGCCAGCAAACTTGGGGCTGGGAAAGACTTCCCCAAAAGCTTTGTGAGAAGCTTATCTGGATTTACCACACCAGACCATGCAAGGAGTATCACAGTCACAGCCATCTGCTGGAAATGAGCTTAGACTGCTTCAGATTAATTGCAGTTCAATTTGAACTTAAGTCAAAGCTGTAGTGGTGGAAGTTTGCCAGGTGGTTGTGATTCCTTCTCAGAGGCATAGTGGCCATGAGAAATGTTCCACATATAATCATGGGCTTTTGGAGAATAGGATCCCAGACTTCATCGGTGTATAAAGACGTACAGTTTAGTTGCCAAAAGAGAATAATATCAGCAGTGTAGTACGTGTCATTTTGAGATCTTAGTCAGCCAGCAGCATCCATCTCATGGACAGAGAAAAATACCCAAAACTGACATAAAACCACAGTGCTGAGGAAGAAAAATTTTATTTAACTTACATCGGGCAGAATATGGGAGGGAAAAACATAGACTTGGTATGTGCAGTTGCATGTAAGCAAACTACTTGATTGTCTGGCACATTGACAGCAGAACAGCACTGTTGGGATGGCAAGACCAGCAGTGCATGCTCTGCTGCAGCCTGCTGTAATGTGTAGCAGCACAGCCAGCATAGCATCCCCCAAGCAGCTCAGGACACAGGTGGTTTTTAGATCCAGCATACAGCTAAAACATTAATCTACTTTCAGTAGGCTCATTTGCCAGCACAGAAAATAGATGCATTTTATATTTGTACAGTGCAAATGGAATACTGATGACATATGATAGTGGAATAACAACATGCTTAAAGTTTATTGATTAATTGGTTTACTGCTATTTGTTTTTATAAAATTATAGAATAATGGAAGGGACATTTAAAGGTCATCTAGTCCAAATCCCTCTGGAATTACCTGCGAAATCTTCAACTAAATCAGGTTGCTCAGGGCTCTGTCCAACCTGACCATAGAAGTTTCCAGAAATAGGCCATCTATCACCTCTGTGGACAGTCTGTTTCAGTGTCTCACCAGCCTCACTGTAAAAATTTCTTCCATTTATCGTGTCTAATTTGCATCTCTTCTAGTTTAAAGCCATTATCATTACACACTGCATAAATTTCAGTGCTTCAGGTGTTGTTACAGACACTAGGGAAAAAAGTAGTCTTTTGCTAAACCAGTACAGGAACCCCTCAGATCTATATTTAAAGTTTTTTGGTGTCAGGTAACTGCAAACTATCTTGAAGAGTGAATTTATCCAGCTGTAAGAGAAGCCACCCTGAGATATCCTCCCTAAAAATGGTGTGGAATTTGCCCCACTCAGGTCCCATAGCACATCCAGGTACTGGCTTGCTACTAAATACCATAAGAAGAAGAGAGAAACACTTATTTATTCACTACTTTAAAATTACTCCTAAAGTTTGTAGCTGTCAGGAAAAGGCATTGCCTTATGCAGAGTAATACCAAGAGAAGAAGAAGAGTTACTCTGTGATAGTCTATTCATTAATATAATTGTTGTGTTTGCAGTGCTTTTCTTTTATCATTAAGATGAGCTCCAGAAACTGTTGAAAACTGTTTCTAGATTATAAATAACCCTACATCCAAATACTCCTTTTGGAAGTCAAATGCTGGGTAGGAGTGGATGTGACATAATGCTGATTTCCTGTCCTAGGAGAGTAAGATCTGGTAGGTGCCTTCAGACCTTCTCCCTAGACTTCTTCCAGCTTTCCTTTCCTGGTTTCTTGTCTCTGCCTAGATAAGCAGCAGATGTAGTAGCATCTCACCTGAGGGAAGGCCAATGGGTCTCTTTTCAGAGCTACTCTTCTTGGCTTTAAATCGTGACTGTTTCAATATCCAAGCCAGTATTTAACTGGAATCCCTGTGTTCTTATCTCGTCAGCTGAGTGCCAAGTTAAATTGGATCAGATGGTTCAGAGAGGGCGGGAGCAGGCAAGGGTTTGTCACTCAAGTCCTGTGGAGCAGAGCTGGGGGTGCAATGATGTTCATTCAACCATTCTTTGCAAAGAGGGAGACTGAAGCGATAGTGCTGCAGAAAGGGGCCTGGTAAGAGGATGCCAAACTCACTTTTATTTTGATGTCCCAACAACTTGTTTTCTGTCTCTCTTTGGGTGAGCAGTGTCTGAGATGCCAGGATTAAGTGCATTAGTGCAAACTGCTTTGGAGTTGCACACAACTTTGGAGTAGTTGTAACATTACTGAGAGCACAGAGAAAGGCAAATATCCTCAGGGTGAGACAGAGTGCCACCAAATGCCAGTGGCTGAACTGTTCCTGACCCCATGTGCTCCAAACCTTGCCCCAGCGCCTGCTGGGCTTCCATTTGTACTATAAATACAGATTTGCTTGTGCAAAATGTAAGGATTGTATGTAGGGACATAACCCTTCCCTCCTCTTTTCAGAAATGCAGTTATGTCCTTTTAACTTTTTTCTCTTATGATCCACTTTGCAAGTTCTAACCCTGTATGATGCAAATTAGAACTGCTCTAGGGCATAAGTATCAGCTCAGCATGCTGCTCAGCATCATCTTAAATCCATAGTTGATCTCTGCTTCTGTGACACCAGCACATAGCTGAAATATATAGTCTGAAAGGAATGCATGATATCCAGCAAGTTGTGACAGATTTTTGGAAAGTCTGTTCAAAAAGGCTGTCCTTCATAAAAATGAGAGCACAGGTGAGAAGGAGAAATGTTAAAGCAAATGTGTTAAGCCTGTGAGGTAGAGGACATGAACAATGTATTCAGTATAAATAATCTAATCCATTTTGTCCATGACGCATGCAATATAACAAGAATGATTTTGAAAGATTAGAACCCATGGTTCTTCAGTTCTTGACCATTACTAGTACAGTTCCAGCGTAAGTGTTGTTTCCTGATTCATAGCAGTCAGGGCTGTCTCCAGGGAGAACGATGAGAATTTAAATCCCACAGAGGGTTCAAAGAGGGCCATGAGCCTCCTGTGCTACAGTTAACAAAGACTATAGAGAAGGGAGGGTGGTTGGATGTAATTTTGAATGAATGATCAGTATCCTCTGCTTTCTTTTGGTTTCTGTGCTGTTTGTGTTACTTTATGCCTTGAGCACCACTGTTGAACGCATTTCTTATAGTTTAGGTGCAGAATGACTGATTCTGACACTGCAAACAGGCTTGGGTGTGACTTGGCAGGCAGGAAACCAAAGTGCCTGTGGACTCTTGGGTACCTGAGTGTAAATCTCAATCTTGAGTTTTAAAAGTGTGAATACTTCTGCTATTTTGGGACCAAGGCACTGAGCAAATCTTCAATGTTTTGTACAAGCAACATTCCCACTCCTTTTCTGTGGGCTGTATTTGAGTAGTGACACTGCTGTGGTTCAGCATCATTTGAATGTAAACACCATTTGCTGATGGGAGCAGATTCCTACATAAACATGCCCAGGAACTGAAGTACTGAAGTCTGTAGTAACAAGTGTGGTTCTGTGACTTGCAATAGTCAACACAGCAGCAGAATCACCACTTTGAAGCCCAGTTCTTTTTTAAATTGAGTTAAGTCTGTTTACAAAGGTCCTGGTCAATGTGCACGATGGTCATATTTTACATGTCTGCTATTTGTGTGTGACTTCACCAGACCATTGTATCTCTCCTTTCCCACCTTATATGTTCTCAAAATTCCAGCCTAGCTCCATCCCTGGTGCAATGGAGAAAACCCCTGAACAGTCTCACAAGCCTTTGGTAAATCAACTTTAACCTTTTCCTACAGGTTTAGTTTAAAAAATAAAAATTGACCTGTAGGGCTAAAACCTTACTTTTGCTGGGAGCAGATGAATCTGGAGATACCTCCAGTTCATACTTGATGAGTGATGTTTAGCAGGTAAACATAAGAGCTCATTTAAACTGATTTAACTTGTGAAAGCTTGCAGCAGTTGCCATGAGCATCAGTCCCTGTGTTTAGAGACAACAGCATTTAAACCCCTTTTGTTTCCAGGAGGAATACCAGACACTTGTAATCTCTCAGAGATGTTTCTTTGTAACACTGGTGCTTTAGATTTTAAAGGTTTGTATGCTTTATGCATTTCTTTTAACCTGTTAAATATGTTTGGTGTTGTATATGCTAACCCTAAACTCAACTCCTACAGGCTTAAAATTTGTACTCACAGCTGCTGCACTGAGGTTGACATTTTTACATTAAATAAGTCCAGGCTATTAGTGTAAAAATATATATAACTGATGTAATTTACTGGAAGAGTAGTGTTTTTCAGATGCACAGCTGTTTTGTGATCATAAAGCCGTGCATTGAAGTGCTTAAATACTCCACTAGGAACCATTCTGATCACAGGTGAAAAATCAGCCTCCTCTTAGAGCATTTTTTCTTGCCTTCTGAGTCTGCCTTTTCTCTTTCTGCAGCTTGTGGATGTGACCTGGCTCAAGGAGGATTTTTTGTGAGACAGGGAGACTACATCTGTACTTTGGACTACCAGAGACTCTATGGCACACGATGCTTCAGTTGTGATGAATTCATTGAAGGAGAAGTGGTCTCAGCACTGGGCAAAACCTATCACCCAGACTGTTTTGTGTGTGCTGTCTGCAGGTAGGTTTTCTACATCAAGTTGTGTTTCATTTAAAAACTACATTTTGAAGGACTGATACCAGGTATTCAAACCTATAGTCTAAAGACAGGGTTTTCTGTTACTCACTCCTTTAAAAAATTACAGAATTAAAAAGAAAAAACCCCTTCACATCTTGAGTGCCTCCCTTTTTTCCAAATCTGTTTTTCTTTTTTGTGTTATCTAATGTGTGAGGTTTTCAAAGTACTTTAGAAACTGTCGCTCTCTCCACTGTAAGATGCTTTTCCCCAAGTCTTGCTTTATTTCTGTTGTGTCTGCTGTTTTGTCATTTGTTGACTGAAGTTGCAAAGGATTCCAGTGTCAGTGGCTGAGTCCTCAGCAGACCAGCTGGATATCTTATTAGTAGATTTAAACAGAATTTTCACAGTGCTTCTTCTCAGAAACTTCAATAGCCATTTAAAATAGGACAGAAAGGTCCTGGACTCTTAAAGATATGTTTGGTTTCAACAAGAATCTCTATTAGACATGGATGTGACAAGTGACACAGCTCAGAAGCTTTTCCCTTACTAAAGCCCAGTGTAGTTCAGTGGGATTATTTCCCACATGGGTCCCAGACTCAGCAATATAAGGGACTGATGTAATTTTGACCCGCATCCTCATCCTCTTGTGAAGAAATAGCACAAACAAATCTAGTGAAGAATTCATGAAGAGCCTTGAAGTCCACTAAGCCCTCAGAAAACACACCATTTTAGCAGTTTGGAGCAAATGGAAATGCTGCTGTAGTTTCTCTGGCTCAACTTGAGCTTTTAGGAGTACAAGAAAAGCAGCCCAACTTTTAAAAGCCCAGTGAGGGTTTGAAAACCCACTGAGGCACTTGTGCAGTACAGTTTAGATGCTCATGCAGGTGACTGAGCAGTCCCAAACCAGCATATCCATGTCACTGCCAGCCCAACCTGCCCTGCCCATGGAGCTGCCAGCTCAGAAATCCTCCTGGGCTGATGCAGGAGCAGGACTTCTCATTCCAGAGTTGCTGTGGCTTTTGACAGGATCTCAATTAAATAAAGCATTTCCATGGATAATAATGGTAGCCATGATAAGGGGAAGGCTGAGATTGGCAAGCCTTTATGATGTTAAATCCTGTCTCAGCTTTGCTGTGTTTAATAGGACATTTTTCCTTTAGGATACTTAAAGCAAATATGAAGAGTAAAGATAAAAAATCCTAAAACCTTTTTCCTTTTTATTTTTTTCTTTTAATAGCAGAAAGAATGATTTCAAATGGATCTCATGAATTCAAATTATTTCAAATGGATCTCATGGCTGCACATGCTCTTGGCCTGCAGCCTGGAAATATTACAACTCTTCTACGGATTAGCACAGCTCATTTTTGGTACCTCTATTCTCAGCACTAGTACCTTCTGTAAAGTGAGGTACTTCTTCATTTAAGAGAAGTCAAAAAAAATGGTTGATTCCATTTTCCTGGCTAACGTGCTTGTATCCTCAGTCACACTACAAGAGCTTAGCAGAAATTTAATTATGTGTTGGTATACTTAGAAACTACCTACATTGGGCTTCAGGCCAATGGATAAACCACTCCTGATGTATTTAGTCAGTCCTTCAGCTGATAGTTTGGAGCTTGGTGATACAGTTAATCTCCCTGGAAATTTGGAATAATTTTCCTTGTGACTAAAATGTTTATTTTTAAGTACCTAACAATTCAGGTGAATTAAATTGCAACATGTTAAATTATTCTTGCTACAAACAGCATGTGTGATGAAGATGTGATGAAGCTTTTAAAAATTAATTTCCTGATACAATAATATATCATATAAAAAAGAAAATCAGAGATGTTCCTTGACTTACTGGATAACTAAATAGTTGTATTAAATGCTATTTCACTGTTTCTAGGTGTTCAGTAGAGTCACCCAAATCTGCTTCTGTTGCTTTTCTTGGAAGGACACACTAATTCATATTGTCTTCATCAGAGCCAGCTAATGCCCTGCTGGCTAGCAGGATTCAATTAGTGTCTCCCAGGGGGGTTGTAACACTAATTTTTGGTGCAGAGTAGCAGAAGAATCCTGTCATGTGTTTATATGCTTTAAATCAGCTTCAATTACCCCTGTCATTTCAAGCCAGACATAACCTGTGTTTTTTATGGGCAGGAGTGTCCTATCTAAACATCATCAGCATTTATTTTGTTGACTGATATCCTCAGTAAAAATGAGGTAGGTAGACTGTAAAGACATGCTGTTTAAGCCAAAAGAAGGAACTTGTTTGTTTGTTTGTTTAAAAAACTGTAATAATAAAAGGGGAGGGGAGGCATAAAGGGCATAAAGCCCTCTACCTTGGCATTTTCCTTAGTGGGAAGAGTCAGGAGAACTATTTGTGCCCTCATTTCTTACAGATGGGCAGAAACCTTAAATACTGAGCCAAAGCACACTGTCAGTAGCTGTTGGCAGATCATACCAACTGCACTTGGCATTACCTTTTGCAGCCAGACTTTAATGTGGGTGCTGTGTTAGAAATCTGACTTCCAGAATGGTGTGAATTTGAGAGGTGGTGACTGCCTGCCAGTGGGGCTGATCCTGCTCTCATGGAAACCAAGCCAGGCTCTTACCATCTTCAGCAGGAAAACACTGACAGCAGAAGGCATTTTGCACTCATGACACATTTCTCCAGAATGCTGCAGGATCGTTAAGTTATTTTAAATGAACACTTCTGCAATCCCTATTTCTGTAGCTGCTGAAGTAACACGTCTAAACTGTTTCTACATTGAATAGTAAACCAGTGTCAGTAGCAACTCCTTTTCTTTCTCCTTATTTTCAGAGGAGATGAGGTTTGAATAGAAACGTTGGGAAGTGTGTGGTAGCATCAGTGAGAAAATCTAGGTAGCAGGAGCAGTGGGAAGAAGTCAGCAATCCAAGCCCAGTTGTCTGCTGATATTACTACTGTTGGATGCCACATGGTCACAGGGAGCTGTATTTCTTGTACCCTCCGCACTGCATTTGTAACCTGCTGCCCCTTCTGTGAAAAAGCTGGTGTGTCAGAAATCCAGCTCACCCTTGGGCATATCTAGGGAGTCAGATTCTACTGCCCAGGACTGCCACAAGCTAAGGTCTGGAAAAAATTCTCTAGAATTCAGAGAAAAACTAGCAGCAGTACAATATATTGTGCCATCCTATTTGATCGCACCTCTCTATCTTGTGTTAACCAAGTGGCTCTTAAAAAAAATATGTTTTAATTGTGTATTTGCTCTGCTGGAGTAAAGATTGAGGGCTTAATCCCTTCTTCCAGTGCTGTTCATAGTCTATTGAAACCTTTTTTCTGCTGTTGTGTTTTGTGATGATAATGCCTAAAACTAGGAATGAGTGGAAGAATAACAACATAGATTGAAAATTGTTGCAGCTCAAATACTTTGAATTCCCAGGAAGTGGCTGAACAATCTTCTTACAACTTCATTAATTGGAAGGAGCGGTGCCCTCCAGAGGGTTGCCAGAGACATTTCCTTCAAAAGCTTCCTGTGTTTGTAAAAGTGAAATAGAAAAAGGGAGAAAATTGAGGCTGGCTTTAGCAATAGAAGCTTACTTTTATTAAAATTGTGCATGTATTTCTTACATGGCTGTCATAGACGGGACAGTGTGGCTCTTACGTAGGATGGGAAAGGGCAGGACACTGAGTCTTTGAGAAAGAAATGGGTTGTCATACCTGTGATAATACTCTGAAAATTGAATTTTTAGGAGATGCCTTAGTGTATTGATAAGTTATATAGATTAAGTAGGCATATATAAGATACATGGTCTGTATTATGTTTTACCTAGACCATGATGTCTGTTACTGATGTATGTTCACTAGATATCAAAAAACTGGGATTTGCTTTTATGGGTATTAATGTAATTAGTAAAGTTGAGGGAGTTTGGTGCTTATGTAGGAGGAGTCCATGTGATAGTTAACACTTTGGTTTCAATATTTTTGTACTTAAAAGTTGGAAAAAATTGTGACATGTAGATGATAAAGAGAGGACAACTTGACCTTTAGCTGGAGGATAGATTAGCACATACATCCCAGATTAATAAGGAAACAGGTTCGTGTTTGCTTTACAGAATTTTGATCTCTAACTTTTTTGAGTTCAGGGGGTTTTCTTTTAATACAGCATCTTGAAAGAAGCTGGATATGTGCCATGTAGAAGTGAGTAGTATGTGAAGGGGAAAGAGGCAGATACATATTCTTCAAGGGGTTGTGTACCAAACCCAGCCATAAAACCTGTTTCGACACATTTGTTTTTTACTGTCTTCAAGAATGTAATTCACTTTGGCCAGGCAATTGGATATAAAAAATCAGAAAGCTGAATTACTTTTCTTTTTTTTCAACAGAAGATTGTGTAGTCCTACACATATAATACTGCTACTTCTAGAAAAAACTGAGATCTTTCGTGTGTGTATGTCTTAAGAAATTAGGGTTATTCTGAAAATCAGAAGTTCAAATTCAGTTTCTTCTTAAACATAGCAACCATCACACACTTTCTTAATATGTTAAACCTTTTTATTTGCTCCCTTTTTTTTTTAGTGCTGCTGAATTTGGAAAGGGTTTGATTTCCACTTAAGAATTACTGTGCGCTTTTTAAGGCATCTCATGAAGTGGTCTTTATGCCACCACCAGTCACCCGCTGAACACTGCTAAGTATTGTAGAAACCAGGGTGTTGAAATTAAGATTTTGAAATCAGCCTGAGTGTTCTTGGCATTTTGATTCTAACCCAAATACTAATACATGGTTCTTCCTGAAAAGAAGAGGTGGTGGTGTGCTGCTCTTCAGGTTTAGGTGTGCTGCTCCTTAGAGGAAGAATCTGGAGTGCAAATCCTGTGAGGAGCAGCTGAGGATACTGGAGTTGTTTATCTGGAGAAAAGGAGGCCCAGGAATACTTTTTGCTTTCTTCAACTGCCTGAAAAGAGCTTGTGGTGAGGTGGGGCAACCAGGCAACCAGCAATAGGACAAAAGGAAATGTCTTTAAGTTGTTCCAAAGGAGGTTCAGATTGGATATTAGGAAAAGTTTCTTCACTGAAAAGGGGGTTAAGCATTGGAACAGGGAGCCCAGGGAAGTGAGGTGGTCACCATCCCTGGCAGTGTTCACAAAATCAGTAGACATGGCACTATGTGATGATGTGAGTATGGTGGTGCTGGATCAGAAATTGGACTTGATGATCTTGGAGGTCTTGTACAACCCTAGTGATTCCAAATGGAGCATCCCTATAGCCCTAGAATAATGTAAGATGGAAGGGATCTGTGGTCCAGCCCCTGGCTCAAAGCAAGTCCAGTTTGAGCAGACAGCTGATGACGTTCCTCTAACATATCTCTAAGGATGGAGATCCAGCGGACTCTCTGAAGAGTGTGTTCCAGCATTCAAAAAGCTCATGGTATTTTTTTTCCCTTATATTGAACTGACATTTCCCTTTTTCCAGCTTGTCTGCTGCCTCTTGTCCTTTCATTCACTACTTCTGAGAAGAGTGTGGCTCCAATTTGTACATGTGACAGTACAATCTCCCCTGAGCATTGTACTCCCTGAGCAGGCACATCTCCTGCAGCCCCTACCTGCCGTGTGTCCTGAGCTGCAGCTCTGGACCTGGCACCCTTCTCTCCTCTCCTCTCCCTCCAGTAAATCTTGTCCTGAGGAGCCCAAGGTGGTGCCTGCTGTAGTCTCTTAAATGATGAACAGCAGGGAAAACCACATCCCTGGATCTGCTGGCTACACTGATGCCTCCCAGGATGTGGCTGGACTTCTTTGCCATGGGGATGCACTGCTGGCTCATGTCCAACATAATGTGCACATCTTCTTATGCTTTCCATCTGATTAACCCCTGTGGAGGACTGGTGCATGGGGCTGTTCCTCATTGCTTGCAGGAGTTAGTATTTGCCCTTGCTGAAATTCATGTACATGGTAGATAGCAATGTCCACTTTGTATCATCCTTTTAATCCACGGGGTCAGATTCATCCCTGTGGAGCACCTTGAGTGATGTGATTGTACCAGGTACAAGTGAGAGCAGAATTTGATCCTGCTGGTCCTTAGGTTGCCGTCTGACATTACACCTGACCTGGTGTAACTGCAGCCAGCTACTGAAATGAATAGCTTTGCTCTCTCCACAGCCCCACCCCAGGCTTCTGTTAATTTTCATATATCAAATTTAGTTGACTGTTCAGCCACAGAGTCAGATCAGCAATTTAAAGAATAGATGGCCATCCCTCTGTTCTGAAAAAAAAAAAAAAATAAAAGAATTCTTTTGTCCCTCCCAGAAAGTTTGAATGGCTTGCCCACACCTGCATAGATGTGGTGTGGTGCAGAGAAAGACAAGACCAGGACCTGACCTTTTGTATCAGCACCCAGTTTCTCTGTATTAGGCTGATGGTGATTTGATGTTTTATTATATAGTTTTGTTGGTCACCTCCACATTTTTTCTGGATTTGCAAATATTGTAGGCAGGTTGATAAAACAAAATTTACTGAGAAATGAATCTTAGATGATTAAAATTCTACAACTCATTTAAGAGAGCATCTTTAAAAATTCTCTTAATTCTCATTTTAAAAATAGATTGTCCAACTTGAAAATCTGAATATTTATGAATATTTATGAAAGGATAAGTTGCTAATTAAAATCCTGTCCTGGTTTCTACAATACCTAGCAGTGTTCAGTGGGTGACTGTGGTGAGATACTGTATTTGAAGGCAGATACTAAGAGCCAGACTGCTCTTAGTCTAAAATCCTATGAATAGTCCTGCTCACAACTTACAGAGCTCAGAAACTGAAACCTTGTTAATTGACTGTTACCACCTTCTGTTGTGCTTTCACTCACACTGGCACTGAAATGCTTGAACAGAGCTCCTTGTGAAAGGGAGAGGTCAGCTTCTACAGAAAAACTGACAAATGTGTTGGGTATGAATTCCCAGTGAACAAGAGAGTGAAACAAACTTAAGACCTATTTATGGGTGTAGAAGACCTGTGAGGGAAGGAAATGTCTTTCTGTACCTTGAGGTGGACAGCTCTAAGGAATATTCCTCTGGGGTTTTTTTTTAGAGCAAGATGTCTTGCATATTTGGAGAACATGTTGTAATGGAAAGGCACTGTGGTTAGCTACTGAACTCTTAGAAAATAAAAGTATGGTTTTATGGGCTAGGAAAACCCCCACAGAGAAGGCTCTGTGATGTGCTGTGGTGCCTGTGAGCTTTGGGATGTTTGTAGGTGTCATCAGCCTGGTTCTGTCTTTGTGCCATAGGAGGTCAATAATCCTGTTCATGTCTAGTTTGAACTTATTTCCTTTTAGATTGTCTGATTGCTCAGATGAACCAATTCAAAGTGGGCAGTCCCTGCTTGTGCTTTACCTGCTGCTTCGTGCATCTGTTTGAGATGGGCTTTGTGCTCAGCTGAAAGTTCAGCTGGAACTTTATTGGGTATATCCCTGAACATCAGCCTCAGGAAGATGTTAACCTTACCTCTCCCTACTGCTCCTAATGTACTACATACAGGATTGCTCAGTAGTCACAGGCATTCTTTATAGCAGTGAATTGCTCACAGCTCCAGCACATCACCATCCCCGGGATTATTAGTGGTGCAAAGCCTGCTTTTTTACTGAGGCATCTCATGAGAGCTGAGCCTTGGTTCCCACAGAGACTGTGGCAAAACAGAGTTGAAGGTCCTGTCCTGCCCAGGGCATACAGTTGTGCAGAGGAATGGAAGATGCCAGGGTGGTTGTATGGCAGTGAGTGCGGTTTTGTGATGGCATCAGAGGAGCAGGGTGATGCTTTGGGTTTAATGTGGAGCAGATTAGCAGTGATTATAATAAGTCTGTTTGTATCTGTCAGTCAAGATGAAACATCTTCCTGGAAACATGCAAGAAATCGATGATAAGTTCTTGTCTCAGTTCTGGAATGGTTGAAATCCCTTGGCTTGTGTCTTTCCAGGTCAGTGATTAGTGCTAAGTTCTAGACTTAATTTTTTAATATTTTGTTAAAATAAAAACATGATTAAATGGTTTCTTTCACATTGGCAGTAGAAAACTAGGACACCATTTGAATTATATCCAATTTCAAGACGGTTTTTTTGTAATTAGTAATGAATTTGTATTACCTGTATAGGAGTGTATCACATTTACTAATTTTTATTCAAATGTTCATTTGAATTAACTTTGGGTTGGGTCAGATGACCTTCAGAGGTCCTTTCCAACCTGAACTCTTCTGTGAGTTCATAAAACCTTTATTATTCCATGTACTAAAAGCATTTTTGACTTAGAAAATTATAAAAATCAGTTTCAGACAACAGTTATGACATAAAAATACAGTGTTGAGAGGTTTTTTGAGTATATAACACAGAAGCTTGCTGCTGCTGCATTGCTGCAAGACAGGACAGCTTTTCTTACTGGAGTGCAGCTCCATCACATCCTGTCTGTCACGCTAGAGACAGTGTTGTCTTCTGGTTGGGTTATTGAGTAAAATTCATGGTACAAACTCTTCTTTGAAACAGGTGGTAATTTAGGCCTCCTGGATCAATACTAACACGGTGTTGGACCTCGTTGTACCAGAGTCACTCATAGATCATTTAGCTGGGTCAAAGAGCAAGGCAATTTTAAAGGCTGTTCCCATAAAATATTTTTCCGTATCATAACTTTAGGTAAGTGAGAAGGTAGGAAGGTTTTGGAGTATGAAGTCATTGACGAAGAGAAAAAAAAAAGTGAAAAGCAGAATTGCTATCAGATATCAAAAAAGGTTATAGTATTTAAACTCCACATGTCCTAATGATTTTTTTTAAATTATCACCAATGGTCCAAAATGAATGGCAGTGTTGGAAACTTACTTAGCTGGTTTCAAATATATCTTAGTAACATTGTAGAAACAAAGGACAGCATTGCTTTTGTTTTTTACTAAGTAATAAAAAATTACAAAATAAGCTTCTTTTAAGCAGTTTAGGGAGCAAAATAGTGTTTAAATTTAGCACAAAGTGTCTGTATAGCTTTTTTAGTGAAGACAACCTCTCAATTGGTATGAATTTGATAGCATTTGTGGAGGAATGCCATGCAAATTTTTAATGAAATGTTAATGAGATAGTCTGATCAGATGGACTTCAGCATGAGGCAGAAGGTGGATGTTATGTTTGTGCCCCACTTAAGCCATATTTTGATAGCCTCGATAGGGATTTAGTTGGACATGAGCTTTGGGTGGAGTGAAATATGTTTCTAAATCCTCACCATCCTTCATTGGATGTGAAGTGATTTGTCCATCTGGTTCCCTTAGAGAAAAAGCCTCAGTGGTTTCTGTGCAGACAAGGACGTGCACATCAGAGAGCTTTTTGTTTTAAGGACATTGATAAAAAGGAATGATTTAATTAAGTGTAAGGAGAGCTGTTGTTGAGTAGGGAAAACAAGTAACGTAGACACTGTGGGTTTTATAACTGGGATAGGTTTTTTCCTTTGAGAGTTCACTAACATTTGTTTTCTGAACATATAGATTAAGAGGACTTTGTGGTAAAAGTTGTGAGGACAAGTTCTGGTTTTTAATGCATAGAAGTCATCACTCTTGTGCTGATATTTAACAATATAAAAGCAGCTGCATTTGCCTCTACTTAACTCCCTGTGATGCCAATTTTATTTTCATTCTGTAACTGATCCTGTTAGTGATGAACGCTGGCTGATACTACATTTCTTAGACACACAAAAATTTGGACTCGAGTGCTCACTATGTTTTTTTAACTTTAGATATTATTTTTTTTTTTCTTAAGAAGCTGTAACCATCTGCATTTGAAGTTGTCTGATATGTCTCTTTGCTACTTAAGCCTCTAAGTGGCTGGAAAACTAAATGAGAATTGGGCAAGCAGAGAAAAAGAAGCCAAAGTATAATCACTTCCTTTATGGAAAGATATTTAATTTTGATGAAAGCGTGAGGCTGTAACCAGTTTGTTTTTGTTTCTGCTGTTGTAGGTTGCCTTTCCCTGCGGGTGACCGGGTAACCTTTAATGGGAAGGAATGCATCTGCCAGAAGTGCTCCCTGCCCCCTTCCAGCAGCTCTGGCTCTTTCCCTGTACAGAACCTGCGAAGTAAGTACAGATTTCTGCTCTCTTCACTCAGTACTGCTTAGTCTGCACGGGTTTAAAGAACAGAATTTTACACCAGTGTGTATAACTGGAACTTCTGCCACTCTGCTGCATAAAAGGTGTCATGAAATATGAGGTAGCCACATGAAAAAGTATAGGGTGGTTTTTTGACAAACTCTGCTATTAAAAAGAAACACAGATGGTGCCATTATAGGATTAACAATACATCGACCCTCTTAAAGATTTGATTAAAATGAACTAAATCAAATTATATGGAGAAAAACATAATATAGATGTTAATATTTTTGAGGATTTAGTCCAAGTAAAGCTGAAATAAAATCCAATGTGAGATTTAATGATTTGTAAGTGTTGCTTCAGAAAATATCAGTGGCAGGACCTCATGGCTGCATACTGCACAGGAAGAGGTTTAAGGCAGAGGATGTTCACCTTGGCCTCAGACTATTGTGCACTATTAGAAGATACAAGCACTAAGGGAAAGAAATGTGGTCTTTTCACACCAACTTTTTTTGCAGTAAATCATAGACAGATGTGTTGCTCTGAACTCCATTCCTCTACTGTTTTTGCTGTTTATTTGAATTGCTGCTGCTGTTTAATTACATAAAGTGATGGACTCTTAAAGCATGCAGCACTTCATGAGCAAAAACAGAAATATTTTTAATGACTGTCTCATCAAGCTGAATTCAGCATGGCTTAGGAAGGGCCCCATGGATTGCTCATCTTCCTGCATAAAGAATCTAGCCCGCTTCTGAGAGAAACATCTCCTTTTTTATTCTGTTTTCTTTTTCCCCCCACATTTCTTCACAGAAGTTTTCACCATCTCCTAACAACATCTTTCTTGGAAAAATGCCTTAAACAAGTGATTCTTTTTAGTAGTGCACAAAAACATGTGACTTCAGGCAAACTTTTTAAAGAAACAAGTAGTGTGCTGGCCCACTGTTACACTGGGTTTGCTCCTGTCTCAGAACTGTCTGATGTGTACCATGTGTACCAGGCAGCTGCCTGTTTATCTCAGCAATGCTTTCAGAACATCTCTTGGGGAGTCACTGAGCTCCCAGCATCACTGCCCCCTCTGACAAGTCCTTTTATTTTCGTCCTCCCCTTTTGCTTCTGATCTCCTTCATGCATTCCATTTGCAAGAAATGAAGAATGCAAAATACTTGCTCTCTGCCTGAGTCCTTGGATTTTTTATTTTATAAGTACCTACCTCTCTGTTTTGTTTTGTTTTGTTTTATAAAAACAATAGCTGTGAAAACCTCTTTTGACAGTGTTGATGTTGAGAGCGTACTCAAGGAAGAATATCAACATGTAGCAGCAAATTGATGTGTTCTGCAGAGTTATTGGTTGAAATTAGTTGAGTCACCAAAGGATGCTGCATCCAAGATGGGAAGACAAGGACGCTGCATCAGTAGGCACTGTTGGCATAGCAACCACAATATTTGTTTGTAATTATCTGGCACTTTACAGAGAAAACAGCAGTTAGGAATAAAAAATGTAGCTCACAAAATACTGCATTTCTGCCCACCCAAGCTTAAACCAGATGAAAGGTGAATGACATCTGAGCACATGATGTTGTATTCAATTTGTGAAATAAACCTTCAAGCAGTGAGATTAAATTAGATTTCCAGATGAATCCCTAGTACAGGGGAGATCACAAACAAATTTCTGATTGCAGTTAAACAATAGATACTGCAGGGACTAAAGCCAGCCACACACCCAAAAGTTCTTTTTTATTAGCAAAACTCAGATGTTCTGTAGTGCACATGCTTTTGTGCTAGGCTTGTTTCCATGTGTTGGTGCTTTAGAGTGTAACATTAAAGAGTCACTTTATTGCTCCCTCAATGCATTCATACCAAAGGAAAATATAAACTGTGCTTTATCATTGTGTGCTCAGTAGTGAAACATTTACAATTTCACTTACACTGTCTCATTAGGGTCATGTAACCAACTGAATACAATCTTAAATCAGAAATGTTTTAAGAGGACTGTTTAATGAGATCCTAGGTTTAGAATTCTTTCTTAATGACTGTATAAATCTTTTTAATGCTGTTGCATGATGTAACATCTCTAAAGACAGCACTCACTGGTGGACTGTTCATGTGGAAACTGAGCATAGATTTAGCTTTTACTATCTTAGCTAAAATCTCCCATTGTTAAAAAAAAGGCAGCCAAACCCCCTGAAAGTCTTGTTTTCAATTACTCTTTCTGGGGAGTATAGTTAGCTAACCCATAGCCTGTTTAACCAGAATAGACTAACCTCTGTTATCCAGATATTGCAAGTTTTACATGTATTTTTTGTTAGCACCTCTAGGAGCTCTATATAAGTGAATTTCTTTAGACAATAAATACATAGACAGCCATCAACATATTGAAATGTTGATAATGCCTCTTCATTATGGTTATGTTTTTACTGGTTACAGGAAATTTCATATCAGAATTTCAGCTTGGCTTTATTCATGGTTGCAAAAAGAATTTTGAAATAATACGTAGAGCTTGCCAATCCAGAGGCAAAGTCTAATATGAAGAATCAGTTATCTGTTTTACTCTTTGTCTTTTTTATTTCTTTTATCAGGCTGATTTGTGATGCTTGAAAAATTAATCAGCAAAACTCCAGGTTTTTTAATCAAAGTATAAACAAATTAAAATAAAGCCTAAGAAACTAAAGTAATCAGCTTTTTTCTTTGAATGATGCATGTCTTGTAGCAATGTCAGAGCATTCTAAGGGCAGCAACACCTGTCATACATCAGTGAGCAGTGGAGTGAGCTATGGAGCCCTCGTGAGCTGTTACTGGGTCACTGATGGATCCTTGTACTGCAGTAACCAACTGCTGCATGACCCTCTAAAGAATATGATTCACTCATTTGGATTTTTCTTTTGCAGATTGTGGGGGTTGTGGTTCAGAAATTAAAAATGGCCAGTCCTTGGTTGCCTTGGACAAACACTGGCATTTGGGCTGTTTTAAGTGCAATACGTGTGGCAAGCTACTGAATGCAGAGTATATCAGCAAGTAAGTAGAGGAGTATTTTCACCTCTTTTCAGCATTCTTTTAATGCCAAATAATTAATTTATCATTGCATACTTTTTGTTTATATATGTGTGGAGATATATCAGATATTAGAGATTATTGTCTAAATTATTATCTTAAAAAATGAAATGGAGAAAAGTAGAAGTCACATTTTTCCATTTACCTGGATGAGACTTTACAAAGCAGCTATGCTATAGAGAGGCAGCAGGTAGAATATGTTTCTAAGACCCAAATGTGTGCCCTTAGTTACCTGTGGTTTTGCTGTCTGTGATGCTGTAATGTGAACAAGCTGTTCATATTCTTTCTTTACATATTACATAAGCAGAAATGTTCACCAGAAGTTCATAGAGGGTGTACATATCATGCTTTTTTTGCTGCTCCAGACCCTCGTGCTGTCAGATTTGGACAGAATGTGATGACAGCACTGAGAAACATCACAAAGCACGCATGCAGACCACGTCCCATGTCAGCACTTTCATCAGGCCAGTGTCATACAGACCTTCCACTGGCCAAGGCACCTGGGATTAATTTCTGCTTCAGAGAAATGTGTTGCATTGAAATTTTCTTAAACAGCATAGTAACTCAATCACCAGTGCCCAGAGATGATGTAGTTATAGAGCCTATATCCCATTGACTTTCAACAATTATTTGGATTTAGATTAACACAAATACAACATTTAATTTCACAGCTTGCACTGGAGAACAATATTTATAAAAAGGGTGTTCTTAAATAAGGTTTTGCATTGTCTCAGTGTTGTGCTACTTTGCTGGTTTTTTGCTTGTTATTTAATGTAAACCCTCAAAAATTGTAAAGATATAGTTTTTGTGAGATCTTCTTTTTAAAAAGGCTAAATGCCAAACAAAACATCCTAATAGCAGAAACATCCTGGCTTTAATTAATTCTATTAATTATTGTGATAACTTATAGGTTAGTCTCTAAGAGATACTGCTTGCATGCTATAAAACTAATTTCTATGTTTCTCCAGGAAAATGTCTGATAAAATTATGCCTCTGCTAATAAATCTCTGATCATGGGCTGTTTTAGTATAATAAAGAAAATATATTTAGCTATGTTTAACTGACACTTTGAAACATGAGAAGAGTCTCCAGTTTTTTCTTAGAGCAATTTATTTTCATTCTTCAGTTTAATGGCCTACATGCACAACTGAGTAAAACTGTAAAATTAACAGATTCTTGTCAGGGCAATAGCCCAAATGTTCTGGTCCTGACACTTTACATAGAAGCTGAGACTCTGGTTTGCATTCTTCCTTCTCTAAATTGTATCTTAACTCAATTGTGGTGGTGAAATAGCTGGTCGCATCATGCATGAACACACTGCTGCTCAGGCTGAATTCTTGTAGTCACTGCTGGCTTCTGTGGAGCACATTCCCAAGATGTTTGATCCATGACTGTCTTTAAGCAAGTGCAGTCAAGAATGTCAGTAGATTTAAATGTTTATCAAAACTTGGTTTACAGACAAGATAGCTGAGAAATCACTCTCTGCAGTCTCAGCTAAAGGATTAGGCAATATATGTATCAGATGATACATAAATTGGATGAATTAGATAAGTAAAGAGAGGATGAGTAATATGTAGAAATAACAATAAAAGGGGAAATGTGAAAAAGTAAATGGGTAACATGATTAAACAGATGGTGTGAGGGTCTCAGAGGCTGAGTGTTGTTAAAAGGGTGATGGCTGAGTTTAGCAGCAAAGCAGAGAAGTGGTTCAAAATAGCTGTTCATTAACTATTCAGCTTTTTACAATATTAATAAATAGGAGATACTTGGGAGGCAGGAAGGTCCTTAGATACCCTATGAAGTGTTGAAACACTGACATATTTTAGATGCATAATCTCCTAATAAACTGAAAGCCTACCTAAAGCAACATCTGTATTGCCTGTTGTTCTTCCCTAGGGATGGGGTTCCATACTGCGAAACGGACTATCACACCAAGTTTGGGATCAGATGTGACAATTGTGAAAAGTACATCACAGGAAGAGTGCTCGAGGTAAGAGAATCTGCCATTCAAGCACATCTCAAAGGGTACAGAAGGGGGTAGCTCTTTTGGTTTTAGTCCTGTGCTCACAAATGAGTGTTAATGCAACAGCTTAATGTCACTTCTATGAAATACCAGGAACTTTTTCTGTAATCGGGTTTTTTGTTTCTTCTGTTAATGATTGGTAATTCACAGAGTCCCTAAATGGACATTTATGATACTGGAGAATGTTCAGGCAGAAGTCATAAATGAGTGTGTTATCAGGCACATTTTAAGATGTTTGCAAAATAAATTTGGAATATCTGCTTTTTAATTCTCTTTTATGTTCCCCAAAGATAGGGGGAAGATGTTGAAAAGTAAAATGAATGATTTGAACTGTGTTTTTCCACCCAGAAATGAGCTGTGTGGCTCTGTGTGCAAAGATTTTTTTTGCACCTGTTGCTCTAAGAAGCAGGTGGTTCTTTGATGTAGGTGCATGTTTATGCATTATGCAAAAATTTCCATATAACTGATCCAGTGACAGAAATTGATTTATTCCTTTGATCTGAATGGAATTTATCCTTGGATCTAAGTGTTTTGTTACCCTATCAATGTCATTGATGATCTACTTTTTCTTTCTGCTTTTCCCTGTGTCTTGTGAAGTCCAAGCAGTACTGGAGCACAATTCACTCTTTTCATCAGCTAAAAAAGCCTGGAGAAGTCTCAAAAGACTTCCACCAGGGAAAGATCTGCTTGGAGTCACACAAAGACTTAACTGTCCAAGTGGTGGACAATTACAACTTGTTAGGAAGTGGCGAGCAAGTCTCCGTACTGGATGGGAATCTGTATTTGCTGGGATGGAATGGTGTTGGCATTAGGCACGTGTGACTCTGGTTGATTCTTCTGGCTGCTTGTTGAGAGTGAAATGAATAGGAGGACAGTTCCTTGTTTGTAGATGGGAGAGTAACAAACTTGGGAAAAGCTGATTTTTGAAAGCTGTTGTAGGAATTCTACCATGACAGATTACATATGATGGTTTTGATCAGTGTGTGTGTTTGTCCCTCTCCTCTCCCTTTCCCAGTGTTGCTCTAAGTGCAGCTCTGTAGCACTGATTCTCATCTTGTTTTGGTACTGGCTCAGGCTGGGAGCTGCTTTCATTTGTCTGTGGCATTTAACTGCAGAAAAAATACTGATGCAGGATTCTGAAACCTTTAAAACATAGATGAGGAAAAAGGACTTTCCCCATCTGTAAAAACACTGGCATATCATAGTGTCATTGTGAAACAGGAAAGATAGGTTTAAGTTAGGATGAAGCAGGCAATGGATTTGAATGGTTACAATGACATTTAATGTCTGGACGCTTGTTAGAAAAACCTGGAAATTTTATGATCTGTGAGCTTTTTTTCTACAGGATTTTACAAAACAATTTTGTTGGGTTTTGTGCAACAAAATTAATAAGGCTTGAACACGGGTGCATGTCACATGTCCTAGCATTCTACTGTCACAGTAGGTCCTGTTCCTCATGACATCTCTGCTCCCATGCCCTCTGTTTTCCCATGACAACAGCTTTCTTTACATTCCCACTGCCTGTTTACAAGCAGT
The DNA here is from genome assembly GCA_025920805.1 of Petroica traversi. Taxonomy (NCBI): domain Eukaryota; kingdom Metazoa; phylum Chordata; class Aves; order Passeriformes; family Petroicidae; genus Petroica; species Petroica traversi. Next base: position 23,721,883 of record JAHLSL010000015.1, on the reverse strand, counting down.
GACTCACACTATGAGCCTTCTTCCATGTCATCAGCCTGGGATTTCCATGAGTCTTTGGAAGTCTGTAAAGGATTAATTAAAATGGGCATTGAGTTTCGGTGTAGACTGTGGAGAGCAGCTGGGTGAGGCGGTGATACACACACCTCATTTCAGCAGGAAAACAAACAAAAAGTCATGGCCTGAGCAAACAGATTTGAAAGGATGCAGGGACCGTGTCCACAGCTAACGTGGTTAAGGCATTTGTTGGTGTGCAGCAGATGGGCTTGTTCAAAAGGCTTGGAATTGGGGATGATCTTTTCTCTCTATCTGGCCTTGGTATCAAACTTGGTATCAATGTCTGTTTGTCACCAGCAGGGTAATTGATATGTTTATATATCTCCTGGTCAGGAGGACAGAAAAAATACAAAGTAGTCATGCCTGTTCTTTGTTGTAGGACATGTTTTTTGTGGAACTATCTGGAATCCTTACACATTTTTCAAAACGTCAGTATTTCTTTTTACCATCTTGAATATTATCTGGAGTAACACAGAAATAATAGGGCAAATTGCAATTAAAGTGAGGGGAAATCTTGACAGCAATACTTATGAGGCAGAGGAATACTCTCCCAAGGGAGCTGCTGGAAACTATCACTTAGAAGTCTTATAACAAGATTGGACAAGGCACTGGAAAATCTACGTTAGGGAATAGTCCTGCAATGACAAAGGGAGGGACTATATGACCTAATAGGATTTTTTCCATCTCTGATTTCTGTGATAATGTCAGGAGGACAGCTGCTTCCACAATTATTCTGTGCCCAGATTTTATAATATTGTCTGCCTTTCCAACACTTGTTAATTTTAAGTGTTTATTCAGCAGAAAGGAAGGGAGAGTCAACTAATGTGAGTTACTGATAAGTTAAAAAAATATGGCTGTTTTTGTAGGTTGTCAGCCAAATACAAGGATGATTTAGTTACTTAAATTCTTCTCTCAGCCCATTTTTTGAGGGCCAGATTCATTCCATGCAGTAAATTAGCTTAAACACAGGATAGCTTTGTTTACAATTCCTTTCTTGTTTCTATCTTCCCCTCCAGTCCACCTTGGCTTGCATCCACTCTTCCAGGGAACTTGTACTGGAAAAGTTATGAAAGGGGCTGAGCAGTTCATCTATGGAGATGATAAATTATTTTGTTGCTTTTTAAAAGCAATAGTTTTGCTGTTGTTTTTTAAAAAAACCTTACCCACCAGTGCATTTATGGGCAAGATTTGCTTTGTTTCTCAAGCACACAGAGCACTTGTAAATGCAAATCAGTCCATTCCTGGAAGTTGTTTTATTTTATCCCTGACCATATACATTGATAAACCTGCCAGCTTGAGTGTGGAGCAAGAGATTGCTGGAATTTGCTTTAAGAGTTTGGCTTAAAATGCACTGTGACTGAAAACCTCTAGGGAAAGAAAGGGTTTATATCAGAGCTTATCCTGTATCTTTGCTGCCAGTCCTGCAATAGTTATGATCATGCAATAACACACATTTTAAAATAACAAGCCATTGATTTTTATGACCAGCCATTTCCCTTTTGTCATGTTGCAACCTATTTCTCTGCTCTTAGCACTAAAAATATTTTTCTCCTTTTTCCTATTACAAGCAGTAATTTATTAGTTAAAATTTCAACTTGGGCTAAGGAGCATATCCCCAAAAAAAAAGTTTAATTGTATTTTTAAAAAAGTACTATATCTCTTATGATAATTCAGAGCCTGTTTCAAATCCCTTTCAGTCAAGAAAACACTTTCCATTTGTTCCCTCATTTTTAATCAGTCTTTTAGCTGCGTTTTGCTGGGGGAGGCAGAGATGTGTTGTCTGTCTCCCAGTCCTTCCCACACAGCAGGCTGTGTAAAAGGTTTGGAGAGCTGTTGGGGTGCATGACAAAGCTATGTGACAGCAATGACTCCTCCTTGTCCTCTCCTGGAAGGCGTCTGGGTTTCCTTAACATCTGATACTTAGAAACTTCATCTCAATTCCAGCACCTCTCTATTTTTAAGTGGTCCATGTGTAGTTAAAAATTCTTTGGATAAGATTAATTATTAGCTTTTTAAAAATGTTTTCCCCTTTAATTGATGAACTCAAAGGAGAATTTATAGAGAATAGTCTTAGTTCCTCTCAACTTTTATTTTGCAAAATTGAGTGAACCAAATTCTCTTATGCTTATAAAGTCAGCTCCAGGCTTTTCTGGTAATGATATTGGACCTTCTCACTGAGGATTCCTAACTGGAACCACCTTCTCTTAGCATGGATAAACGTTGTACTCCAGAAAACTCCTCACCACTAACTTGTGCAGTGATAGTGACCCCTTCCACTCTTTCTAAAGAAAGTATTTTTCTGGTATATCTCACATTGTGTGATTTTTTTTTTTTCTGTGAGTTCTTTAACATTGGCAACCCATAGTGAGATATTAGTTTGGGGGAAGAGGTTTTCTTCATCTGCTGTTTCAGCTGCTGGTTTCCTACATTGTTAGAGGAGGTTTCCATATCCAAAGATAACCTCTGGGGATGTTTTAATGGCAAACACAATATAGGCTGTGAGGGGATCACTATTGCTTGGATAGGCAACTGCATCTCATCGGTGGCCAAAATACCCCTCAGAAGTATTGTCAGCACTTGACTTTTATCTGCAATTGTCCCATGATTCACAGCTATGGAACTGTGCTATAAATGCATCTTACAAGTGCTGTTGAAAAGGACTTGTCACTTACAGCAGTTGGAAGCATCTTGGTGTTTAGTATCTGACATCCTAACACGCAGCATGGCACTCAGTTTATGCAGGGGAAGAAAGGGTTAAAATTTTACTAGTTTACACATATGTGTAAATGTCTAGAAAAGCATAATCAATACATGTTTTTAAAATCTATTAATCACAACCATATGTTATTTTGAAATAAGGGAACAAATGCAGTAGACATTAGGCAGGAATGAGACTAGAAATGTCAGTAATTTATATGTCAATTAAATGTCACTTTTACCTCAGTGACTTATTAATTAAAACATTAATCTTATTTCTCGTAGTTTGTTTTTTTGCTTCACCCTAGGGTTGAGCTGGTTTTGTTTGCAGCCACTACTACTTTGTAAATCGATTGCCTTTCCCTTTTCAAGAGTCTCAGTATAGCAGAGAGACGATACTAATTCTTTAGAGCAGGGAGTACAAATTTCTGCCTGCAGTGTGGAAGAATGGTTCATTCTGCAAAGTCTGTTACCCTGCTGTTTCATTAACAACAGGACCTACTGATGTGTGAAAGGTGCTTGAGCAGCTCATTATTAGGCATTAATAAACATGCAATAAAGGCGGCTCTGTCTGTGCGAGCGCAGGGTTCCCTGCAGCATGGGCAGCCTCGGGAAGGCTGTGAGAGCAGCTGAAGGATCCAAGTGTCAGTGCTACCTTCGTTAGGAGCTGCTCTCTACGCCAGGTTTCTCCCTTCAACAGAGAAGAAAGAAAACTGCTGGAAATGCACATCTAAATAAATCAGCACTAGTTTTTGCAAAAGGAGACCATCTAAGGTAGGAAACGTTAACTAGCACTTCCAATGCATAATGTTTGCTGAGATTCAAGGCATTTTGCAGCTTGGGAATGGTCTCTGGTTTGATGCCACTTGCATCTGACTGGGGCTGTTGGCTTGCAAAGGCAGGTTAATCATCAGTGCATTGTATCTGAGTTTGTCTGGCTAAGTGTTAGTTGATAGTTGACGTAGACTTTCTGGTTTAAAACAGGCATCGTTAAAAATACTATCAGCAAGCAAATAAATAGCAATGAAAATGCTTTTTTTCCTTAGCTTTTCTGTAGCCCAGTATTGTTGGTTTAGATTAATTTACCCCATCTTTCTCCCACTTTCAGCTTTTCCCCTTTTTTAGCCACCTCTTCTCTCCAGAAATACAGACCTACGCCTCTTTGAATAGCTTCCACCCTGTAGATAATTTGTTGGGTTTATTGAAGAGCACTGAGTACCCCCTGATGATAGCTTAAGACTGTTGCATTTTTACCAAAGCAAGGGGTTCTGCAAACTATTTCTGAATAACATAGAAAAGCTCAGGTTTTCAGGGAAACCAGTTGATAGAGAAGAAAGAATGACTGTTGCAGGTTTTGTGGGAGATCTTTTTTTTTTCTTTTTTCGGTTCCTTGCTTGCTTTTCTGTTGAGAATTCCTTCCACATGTGTGGGGAAAGCCCTCAGTAGTGCTGCGGTGCATTTGTGCTTGCATGGGTTTTATGTGTTAGTTTTAGTGCATAGTTTGATTTTTGAGCCTGACAGACTTGTGGTGTCCATTGTCTTTCCTCATGCAAAAATGTAGTACCAGTTAACTGTTTCAAATTATCTGAATTGACTGACTAGAAGGCCAAAGGAGTGATTCCAGTAGTCACCCTGGTACCTTCTGAGCCTCGGATTCCAGCAGCACAGCCTGCCAGCTGCACTGCCTCTCTAAGCCATGTGTTGCTGTGGTGATGCATTAATATCCAGTGCTATTTGCCAGCATTTGAGTGTTCTGACAATGTGAGTATTGCACTCCGTGGATGTCTTCAGTCTCTCATGCAGTTACTTTGAGTATTCTTTCATTGCTGATGGTCTTCTGACCCACATTAGGGAATGCTGCTGTGGCACAGCTCTGTAAAGCCCTAGAGCTCCCATGACCCAGTCAGCAGCACAAGCTCCTTCCTCCAGCTCCCTCCTGTAACTATTGCAGTGGTAAAGAGTAAGAGTACTCAGTGACAATTGCCTTTGTTGATAAAGTATCTCCAGGAGGGTCTGGCCCATGTGAAGACAGCTCAATGTGTCTGCTAATAGCAGAAGAGAGCCTGTGACTCATTTCTTGTAAAAAATTAAGATTTTTTCATCCTACTAACCTTCAGCATTTTTCATGTTTTTTCAAATGTCTTCCCTCCCCAAAGCAAGAACTTCTGAATGGTACATTGAACTGGAAATATGTGGATTAAGTCTGAAAGTAGAAAATTCCTACTTTCAGGAAGGATTATTAGTGTCAGTTCTGCATGTGACAGCAGCATTTCCAGTCCCAGGTAAATCTGGTGGTCCAGGTTAGCAGTCCTTATTCAGGTACAGAATGAGAGACAGTGTCTGTTCTTAGAGGTTTACAGCCCAGATCGTCACGTTCAGTTTGACAAGAGCTATGCTGGATTCCTCTGATAAATTGGGCCGTTTCTCCAGAGCTGTTCAGTGTTGGTTGAGCTTCATTCTTCTCATCTGAAATGGGTGGGCTAAATGCACAGCTGCAAAGTTGAAAATTAAGGGGAGTATGTCTGCAAGTCATCTTTCTCCTTCTTCACTACCTTTCTCCTATCAAGAGTTGGCATAAGTGAGAGCCAGCTGCAGCTTGTCTTGGCCCCTGGGTGGGTTTTAAGGAGTGGGAAAGTGGAAAAGAAATAAAGGAGATTTGTTGAGCAAATGGAAAACAGAAGCCTCTTCCAGTCTCAGTGGGTGACAAGAGAAATAGCAAAGCTGACAAGACAAAAGAGGCACATCACTCCCTCCATAACAGAAACAACTGATTGCAAAAGGTGTGACAGACCTTTTGGTTTACAAGAACATGTACCAAATTCTTATCCTATTCCAGATTCCACCTGATTGTAGCAGGGCTGAATTTGTTCCTGAGCCAGAACTTGTTTGTGGATGTCACAGAATGAGATTACAGTTGAAATAGTGCTATTTTCCTTCTATTATTTATTTTTTCTCATTTGTCCGCCTTATGGTTTTTTAATTACTTTTATTTTATTTTCTCCCACAACCATTAGAAACTTTTTCTTCTGAAAGTCCAGTATTACAGGAAGTTGTTGTCATTCTGAGATAAATGTTCCTGTTGGTACATTTGATCTGCCCCTTATACCTGGAAGAATAAAGTGTGTGGGACGCAGTTAAAATGACTCAAATGTGGGTGGGAATTCTCAAGGCTCTGTGAAACACAGCAGGATGAGCCCAGAACCAAGACAACATGAATTAACTGTACATGTGAGATTGCCACATGCTGCAGGTGCTTGCAGTGAGCATTTCATGTGGCTGTTTCTTGGCATCCAGTAGGATGATAAATGAATCCAGTAAGGAGAAGATGAGTGGAATGATTGATGCAAAACATTACACTGCATTTACAGTGGTGTAAATCCTGATGAAAATGGTTCATTTGCCCTGGCACGCTGTTGGAGTGACTCAGTGGTGAGTCAGGTCCACTGTGACTAAGAGAATTAGTAAGAGTTTTTCTCCACAGAATTCTGTCTTTAACTTCTGGCTCTCACACTTTTTTTCTCCTCAACACTGTTTTGTGACATAAACAATAGATATTTTGCCAAATTCCTTTGCCTTGACAATGTTGCCTGTCCCTTCAAACCCAGTAGATATTATGACAGCTGTTTACTAACTTAACCATTACTGTATACAACTATTACTGAGTAATTCTTCAAGTCCTTCTGTTGCACATGCAAAACTCTTGCTTTGTTAGAAATGTGAATGGAGATTTTGTATGATTCCACTTAAAGCTGGTAACTGAGCAGAGTGTTCTATTCCAAGCACAAATAGCATCACTCTAATTTGAAAATACCCCTTATAATCCAGTTTATGGACACCAGTATAGTCTTTATAATACTCCATAATGTGGATGCAGTGGCAGAGTTAGCATTGTGTGCATCCATTGATAGGTAACACTTGATGTGCAGTGCTCTGCTTCATCTTCATGGTACTCCTGAGAGAAAGACAGGACAAATATCTGAGCCCTAGATTTTACACAGCCTTTTGGATTAAACACACGTTGTGCAGTGTGGGTTGAAGAGCTGGCCAAGAGCAGGAGGATTGTATTAAGACGTGGGAATAAGCAAGAACAATCTCTGATTGGGTTTGCCTAATTGGCGGAATAACTTGATAGGAAAATGTTCTAAGGCAGTTCTGTGCTGTTAGGTCAGAGAGTTATTAGATAATATCTAATGTAGTTCTGGGAGCAGGAATAAAAACCTTTTCTCAGACAAAGTCAGGGAACTGCATTTACTTACAGAAATTGTGAATTTGCCTTTATAAATCAATATAGTGACTGATTGGGCTATTTAACAACAAAATGCTTTATCTCATTTAAAAACTTTATTAAATTTCTAAAAGGAAAATGTCTGGAGTTCCTTTTTAGATCTGTGCTTTATTATCAGTTTCCTGTACATTCCTGGTACCTAAGAAAAAGCTCAATTCATTCACATAATGGCTTAATATCTCAGTAAAAACAATCATTTGAGGAAGGAATGAAGAAGTATAAACAGGATCAATTAAATATCCTCTAAAGGAGTTCAGTGATTTTCCAACTTTTTTATTTAAATACTCTGAAAAAAATATTCCCAACGAAAGTACATTCTGCTCAATACTGAGTTTGAAATTATAGATAATGAAGCAGATATGAAATGATAGATAATGGGAGCAGAATAGAGCCAGCAGATTTCAGGGAAGTCTTCCTCAAAGCGTAAGAATTAGCAATGTGATTTTGGTGGACAGCTATGATAGTTGAGGGGCTGGAAAACATATCCTGAGGAGAACTTGATCAGTGTTGGAAAGTGATGGCTTTAATGGGACCTAATTGAAGTGTTCCCATACCTTTGAGAAGGCCCTTAAGAATTTGCAGTCAAGCACCTTACTGAGGCACATGGTGGGAAAGCAGGAAACAACTGTCACAAATTTAAAGAAGGGAGGGTCTCACTGAATAAAAAGAGAAAAAAAAATCACTAAGAATAACTAATCACTGGAGCAATATTCACAGAGGTTTTCAGTATTCAACTGAAGAAATTCCTGAACAAAATGATCTGAAATGAGCATCAACCCTGCTTCTGAGGTCCTTCCCAACCTGAATCAGTCTATCATTCTGTGGTCACCTGCACATTTCATGGCTTTGAGCTCAATTATATTTCTATTGCCTGTACTATGAAGTTTACCTGGAGCAATCTCAGTACCCTTTGGTGAACGAATGGGAATTTCCATGTGAATGGAAATCAGTCAGGAAATAGAGACAAAATATAGAAAAGTGAATAATTTATTATTTAATCAAATTTTCACTTTGACCCATTTCTGCATTCCCTAAGTATTTTTCCCCTTCCCATGCCACACAAATAGTAATTTCCCTCCGCTTCAAATGCAACAATAGTCAAGTCATATGTCTTCTAAAAGATCTTTAGTCCTTAATTTCTGGTTTAAGAGCTGCCTGATGGAAAGGTTTATTGACTGTCGGTGGTTTTGTGCTTAAGTCTGTTTCCCTCTGCTTGGACAGGTGGTTGTCTGGTGATGACACAACTCTCAAACAAATTTGTTCCACATGAAAAACTTTTAACTAAGAATGCTTTATACCAGTCTTCTATGGGCTTTGTTTGCGGATCAGGCAGCTGCACCATGCCTTGGCACACCCAGCAGTTCAGTGTTTTGAAGGCTGTTTTTAATTATTTCTATTCAGAATAGGATACACTTAGGACTTGATTTGGAAGTTTTAGAGTATGAGATTTGGTTCTACCTCAATAGACAACCCTTAGTGGAAATGAGGAACTATTATAGCAAATATATTGTATTATGCACTCAAAAGGGAAAATATGCTTTTATATGACTGAATCATTGCAGCAATCTAACCCTTTGTCACTTCCACAAACTCTTTACTCCCAGAAATAAAAGATGTCAATTACCACAATGCATTTTTAATAACAAGATATATTTTTTATTGTTAATATTTTTCATTTTTACATGAAAAAGTGTAAATTTTAATTCTCAGGAAAAGAATCAGATAGTTATAAGTTTATCTAGCATATTAAACAATCTTCTGTACTTTGTCGTCCCTTTACTAACTACTTCATTGAGTAATGCAGTGAGATAGGATGTACTTTGACTTGAGTGATGAATCAGACATCAGAAATCTTGAGTCTTTATCCCAGGGCTCAGCTCACGCTCTGAGCTTTAGGCTGCTCAATCTCTCATGTGTCAACCCCTAAGCAGTTGTCGCTCATCAACTGCAGTAAAAAAGTATCAATCATACTTCTAGAAACAGCAGGAGAGGCCAGACAAGCAATGTCATTGTGGTAGAGTTACAGTTTCTGTGCATATCATCTTTTATATATTCTACTGCTTCATCACTTATGGCAGCCATAGCCAGAAAATGAGCAGGGTTTTTTGCTGAGCTGTCTGCAGTAATGTAATATATTTTTCCTGAGTGATGACAGCTAATTTAAAACTCAACTAGTTAAGGTTATTACTTTTGGTATGAACTACTCTAGTTTTGCTAATGCTGCATGTTTTCCAGGCCTGATGATCATACTGCTCTGAAGACTTTCCAATAACACCCCTTCAAATTGTGCTCTGAATGATACAATTCACATTTGTTGCATCAGCTTTATTCTCCTTTTACTTAGTTCAAGCCCTCAGGTTATGAGATATGAGAACAGATGGTTGTAGGTACTTCATTGCAGTGGTTTCTGGCCCTGTTTTAGGTGAAGCATGGGTTTGTCTGTCAGGGTGCTGTGGGACAGGTCCCCATGCCAGGAGCGAAGGCTGCAAGAGGTCCTTGGCTCCCCTGGGAAAACATTCCTCATGTTGACCAACCCAGAAAGCTCTTCCTTCTCTGCAGAAGAGACTTCACATTCAAAGGGGTGTCTCATACCTGAAGGGAAAGCAGTAGCTCATAATACTTTGTTGAGTATTGAGAACTGCTTTGACTCCACTTTAATTTAAACACTAAGAGTACAACTCAGTGATTGTGGAAAGCTGGTGCATAGTCAGGTGAAGAAAAATTAAATTGTTGGTAGTGTACTATATTATTGAGGATACACTTTGCTATTCAGGTTTGAGGTAATCTCAGCTGAAAATTAGTCTTCAAATTGATCTTCTCAATAATACTATCTCTACATATGGATGCCTGGGCACAAAGACGTGGTGCAGTCTCGAAGCAAATGTAGGATATTGAGGAGTTTTTTACAATCTACTACTTGAACCATAAGAGATCTCTCAGAGCTGAACGTTGCTTCTTCTGTGCTGTGTGTGTTGGAATTTTATTAAACACTGAGACAACAATCTGTCAAACTAGGCTTTCAAACTGTGCAAAGAAGAAGTAACCATATGGTTAGGAATTTGTTTGCTGCATTGAGCTACCTCACATCAATACAAGCAAGAAGAGGAAAGATGATGAGGCCTTTACTACAACTAAACCAAAACCGTGCAATACTTGCTGCCCTAAACTTATGAAATATCTGGGTCCTGCTGGAACCAGAAATGGAAGGGTCCCCGAAACTGAAGGAACAGGAGAAAGGGGCACTGATGAAACCCAAGGGGTTCTATGATTCAGACTCAGGTCCTTGGTTTGAATATAATTTATGATATCTAATCAGGGTAACTGCACATACATATCAATAAATAGTTAAATCCTGTGTCAGCTGCCTAGCCTCAGGTTCAGCTAGCACCTCTCATTTAGAAATATGATGGGGTCTGTTTCCAGTACTTCCAAGTGATGAGGAGTCTGCTATGTCTTGTCTTCTGTTCTTTGATTAGATGAAGAACAGAATTAAAAAAAAAAAAAAATTTAAAGGAGTGACAAAAGCCACTGGCAGCACTTAGACTTATATGAAAATTTTTGAGTTTCTCCCATTTTAATTCAGAGATAATTATACAAAATCCTTTGAAGTACTCCTTCACACACTTGCTGGTGTGATCATCAGCAAAAGGGTCACTACGCTTTTCTCCCCTAATTTTTCTGTTACAGTTGTGTCTATGTCATAAAAGAGGTCTTTCTGTGTCATTCAAAACTAGTTGATGTTACTGACTATGCAAAGTGAATTAAAATTATAGATTTGGTTGTACTGTTAAATTTGGGGATATAGACTTTGTTCTGTGATGCATTCAGGTTATCTGATAAGCCGCCCTGGCAGTTTATTTTAGCAAATAAGTTATTGAATTCCCTTAGAGAGTGTTAGCCTGGGAATTGTATCAGCTGTTCTAAATCAGTTGAGTCATTGGGGCTATGCATTCCATTAGCAATGCTTGTGCAGTACAAAGCTTCTGGGCTTAAACACCTGCACTAAGGCAAGCAATTTTAAACCCAAAGTTTAAGCTCAGTACTGATACTTTGTGGACTTGAACTTTAAAGGTGTTAGCACAGATAGTAGTGACCATCTTCTATATCTAAAATTGCAAAAATCACTCTGAAGTCTGCACAAATGGATGCATAAAAGAGTGAACTAGAGCAGAGCTCTTTTCAAAATGGCAGTTCTGGTGGGATGTGTTGCTTTTATTTATTGCCAGTCTTAAATGCAGCAGCAGGTTTTCAGGAGTGAATCAAGTTAACACTGATGCAGTAAAACCAGAGATTCTGTAACCTAGATTTTCTGCACTCCCGTGATTGATATAGTGAATGGCAAAATAGCGCAACTCCCTGAGTGCTGTTTTTGTCACTGGCTCAAGCCAATATTGGAGGTAATTAAATTTAAATATATGAAAATTAATAAATTACTAAGCAGTGCTGACCAAATTGAGGGCTCAGTCTTGTTCTCATTCCAGTCAATGAAAAAGATGGTATTAAGTTATGTCGATTAATCTCTGAACAGATGGCAAAACTCTTGGCCTGTCTGTGTGAGGGAATCAGTGCACTGTGCCCAAAACTGCCAGCTCTGAACTTGCAGTTCTATGGTAGGCTACACACATTCCCCATGGAAATTCTCTAGTACAAGTTACCTGCAAGATACTTTCAAAGCAGCTACAAACATTCTTTGCTCAGAATGGTTTTTGCTGAGCATTAAGATTATACATTCAGTTGTTGCATGATGAATATATGGTTCAGTTGCAAATCCATGCTCAAGGTTATGACCTCCCAAAATCCTCATGCAGGTAAGTCCTAAGATACCCTGCCCCTGGTTAACAGGGAATATGTGTTCATTGCATAAATTCGTTTCTATCATGTAAATTCAGAGACTTAACTATTGCTTATTAACTTTTTTTGCTTTATGTAGGCAGGACCATAATTATATTTTTAAAGCATAAATTATCTAGAATGAAAAAATTGCATTGTGGTTGTAGGAGACTGTTGAACTAATTGTCATTAACTAATTAAATTATTCATATTCAATAGAATGAAAGAAAAACTGCTAAATTGATCAATATGCTTTCTCATCTGTACTTTCTTTCTAAACAGGCAGGAGAAAAGCATTATCACCCAACCTGCGCACGATGTGTCAGGTGCAATCAGATGTTTGCAGAAGGAGAAGAAATGTATCTTCAAGGTAAATTAAACAAAAAATAAAACAGATACACTTGACTCTCTTACCCACACCTGCTTTCCCACACCATAGGCTTGCACAGGAGAAATTCAGTGTTACAGAAGGACTTCTGCAATAATGTGTGCAATGTGAAAAAATGTCATTTAACATAAATATGAGCTGAAATCTTTCATAGGTAGCAACTTTTAGCTCTACTAAACTGATGAAAGAAAACTGCCTATGCAGTTAAATACAGGGGCAAACATCAGAGCAAATTAAGGCTTCTGCATATGTCTTTGACTGGCAGTATCTTTTCAAAAGAAAATGGAAAAGGGAAACTCAGTAGGATGTGGAAACTTGAAGGCTGCTGTATTTTCCTAAAACCACATGCCTGCCCAGATCTGTGTTTACAACTTTGCAATTGTCCATGGTTTTCTAGAAGCGTATTTTGAAATTTTTCCTTAAGCTGGAAAGTTAGAATTTATTTAAAACACAACAGTGGTCTCAGTAAGATCTCATTATGGTTTAGTACTTTATTTTAAATGAAATTTTTATTGTCACTTTGGTTTGCAACAAGAACTAGCTCTTTAAAGGACATAGTGATACTTGTCTGAGCTCATGAATTTTCCCTCAGGAGCCAGAAAATGCTGCAGTTCTACCAGTTGAAAAGGCTATTAGCAGTACTAAAATCCAATATGAAATTAATGCTTTAAAAAAAGACATCAAACTGCAAATTTATTTCTAGATTTCAAACCCTCTGAAACTCCTTTGCAAATCAATCTCAAGTTCCATTTGTTGTTAGGGTGGATATTTGTTAGGGTTTGTTCTGATTTTTAATTCAAATAATAGCAAGGTATGCTCAGGTTCCATTAATTTGGATCCATCTTACTGTATTCCTTGATGCATGAAGTGTTCATACCAGCTTAATCTCCTACCCTTTTTGTTTTCACATAGAGTTTCCATTAGTAACTGGTGTTAATGCCGTAAAGATCTATGCTCAGTTATTTGGACTGCCTAACCTGTTAGATAATAAAAAATGTTAGAGCTTAGGGCTTTATAACATGTTCTTCTTCCTCTCAGGTATCTTCTGTAAAGAATTTACGTGTTGTGGGTTCCTTAGCAGAAATTTTTAGTGGTCACCCAACAGACAGCTTTTGGGTGAAAGGACTTTTTTTCTTCAGTGTCAAAAAGTTCCCCAGCCAGTGTTGCTTGCCCAGGAGTAGTTAAGGGGAAAAAAAAGTGATTTAAATTCTTCTTAAAACCATTGGGATAATTTGCAGCAATTTATCGAACAATTGGGGCAAGCTCAGATCCACTTGTAAGTGGAAGATAATTTATTGTTGAATTTAAAGGTGCTATAAAAGTGTTTCTTAGTTGTTCAGTTACAAAAAAATCAGTAACTTAGTAAACATAATTCATCTGGTCTGTACTATAGATACTCTTTTACTGCAAGAATCTGGGTTATTTTTGTGAAATAAATTCTAATGATCTCCATCTGTCTTCTGGGAAATAGACTTTCTGTTTCTATCTTCTTTCCAAAGTCCACTAGTTAGAAAACTATCAAACTTCTATGAAAACAAAGCATTTCCAATAACTCTTCTTGGTGCCCTCCACCCGATATAAACATTAAATATTTATCATGCAAAGGTTCTCAACTTCCCATTTAGTCAGGCAGAAGTTGCAGTGCCTGATTCATGTTATTTAACTCTGGAGCTTTAATTTGTGGCATGTCTGAGCTCAGACTGGCATAAACATAAAGGTTCCTTCTTTCTATTAAAACTTGCAAATAATTATTTTATATCATTATGCGCATTCTTCTTCCACTGAACACTATTTTGAACATCATATTCAACATTTTGAAATACTTTTTTACTTTGTGACTAGTGCAAAACTAGTCAAGTTTCCATCTCACACTCATTGTTTACTTTCATCTCTTCAAAATCCTCATTTCAAATCCTGTGTGCAATAGAGAATTGGTTCATTCTGTACCTCCTGCTTCCTCCAGGATGGATATTCCCCTGAATTTATGCAGTTCCTTAGCAATTGATTTACAAGAGACAAACATATGGGAAGTGCAAGATTGGAACAGCGAATATTTATTGATTGACAGACTGGATTTTCAGCTGGGGTTCTGTGGCACAGTGCTATTCCATCCCACCACAGTGTGCTACTGTGTATGACCCAAGCCAGAATATTTCAAGAATATGTATTAAAAGAGTGTGGGAAATTCTAACTGTATGTAAAGAAAAAAATTGCCATGGAACAGGCTGCCCAGAGATGCTGAGGGATCTCCATCCTTGGAAATAGGCAAAGCCCAGCTGAACACAACCCTGCCTTCTGTAACTGGACCTGCCCTGAGCAGGAGCTTGGACTGGAGGAGCTCCAGACATCCCATATCACACTTCTTGGGCCTCACATTTTGATGTTGACCTCCCATATTGAAATACATGCAGTCTTCTGAAGTCTTTTAAAAGTCTGTTGTCCAGCTTGCTGGTGTTGAATTGCTGGTTGCCAGTTTGAATTTTGAAAGTCCATGCACTAGCAGGGGAAGTAGTCAGTAAGCTGTGTCTCATAAAACCCTATAGGAAGGGTTTGAACCCTTAAATAAGGTTCTTCTTTTGAAATTTTGAAGGTTCTTATTGAGGAACTGAATTATGCAGAAATTTAAATTTACTTTACAGGAACATCCATTTGGCATCCAGTTTGTAGACAGGCTGCAAAGGCTGAAGAAAAAAACAAGGTAAAAAGACTTTTTACCCATTGTAATACAACTGACATATCCTTTTTTTTTTCAGCAGGCATGGATGGAAGGGTTTGGAAATTTTTCACTACTGTAATTTTAAATTTCAAATGATGGGAATCTATTTGACTAATGAAATATAATAATGTAATATAAATATTCTGCTTTTAATCAGTGATTAAAGCTACAGATTCAGGAGAATGTTGACCTAAGACTTATTTTCAAAATTTTCCTTATTCAGCTTAAATATATATGAATAAGAAAAAAAAAGTTAATTTTTAACTTCTGTCTGATTATGATGTTATCAGTTCATGACCTCTCTTCATGTGGCTCTGAACTTAAAAGATCAGAGGACTTTTATTTGATTTGTTTTTACAAAAAAAGAAATCTCCTTGGAGTTTCTTTTTTATTATCTGTTTCTAAAATGTTGACAAGCCAGCCACAGTTTAATTTAATCTCTGGCTTTAAGTACCTCCTTAAGTTGGATGATTGTGCACCTCTTTGTGTGCAAGGAATAGGGGGTAATTCTGGCACCTTGAATAATTACAAGATTAGCAGATAAATAAGCTGTCTCTAGGACATGAAGTATTAATTATCCTTCTAAGGTGGTGGGAATGAGTTACAACTATCTCATTTAATGTAGAGGCAAAGAGTGGGTTTTTCTGATGTTCTCTGATGCTCCAAGTGGTACCCAGGGTATTCTTTTTAAAAAGAAAAAGCTCCATTTTGGTTCAAGGCTTGGAGGAAGGCACATGGGACAAGTCAGAACAGCAGGCAGCAGCCTTAAAATGATTGTTAAATTTGGTATGTTAGAAAGTCCAACTTTGATTAAATTACAGTATGAAAAAAATTTTTTGGGCTTTACCCTAAAGGATCTTGGCTGTAGTTTTTGTACCCATGTGTTTGGGAAGTGATAGCTCTGGTGTTCTTAATGACAAGTTCTGAATATCAAATAATTTTCCTGAGCATAGCAGTTTTCGTTTTTCTTTGAGTTTTTCCTATTTTCTGATCTCTATGATCATTATTGAAAGAATAAAACCAGAAGGAAGGATGTCATTTCAAAGACAGTAAGAATGAACTTTTCAGTGTAACTTGTAAAGTTTGGAATGTAATTTAATACTTGAGAAATTTGCTGTTTGACCTTGCAGTTTGTTGTTTTAAGTTATCTTCCTATATATAGATATATGAACAGCATGTAATTAAAGTAGGTGACAAAGGCAAAAAGAGAGAGTGGCAGTATGCTCCAAAACTTTGGAGATAGAGTGGAGAGGGAAAAGAAGTTGTGAAAGAGAGTGACAGCATAAAGAAAGATGATGGGAGAGTGAGATTTAAGCAGAAGGGAAGAAGCTGGAAAAGACAAGAGGAATCAAAGCACCAAGCCAAAGTAAAAGTTTATTAAACGGCGTATAGGGAAAAGAGGTAGATGGAAGAAGAAGAAGAAGAAGAATGTGTAGTACAGAGAATGAGCTAACAGAGGCAAAAAATTCAAAGAAGGTATGAGGTTTTATAGAAAAAGCTGGGAGATGATGTGCAGCAGGCCAGGATGGGGATGCTAAGAGGAGTAATGGATCATGAAGAGAATAAAGAATGTGAGATGTGGGATGTCTCGTACCCAATTCTTTAGCCACCAGTGTTCTCCAAGTTCTTCTCCCTTCACCACCCAGTTTGTGGAAGAGGTTTTGGAGATTGCCCTGACCCAGGTGCAGGACCTTACACTTGGCCTTGTTGAATTTCATGAGGTTTGAATGGCCCTGCTTCCCAAGCCTATCAGGATCCCACTGGATGGCATCCCTTCCCTATAGCGTGCTGTCCCACCATATGGCTGGGTGTCAGCTGTAGGTTTGCCAAGGATGTGCTCAATCCCACTGTCTGTCATGGATGAAGATATTAAGCATTATTTGTCCCAGTACACACCCTTGAAGGATACCGCTTGTTACTGGTGTCCACTTGGGCAGGTTACTGGTTATGTGGTTATTGGAAATGTGCAAGGCTCATGCTGGGGACTCCAGTAACCTTGGTGCCAAGGGAATGCTCTGACTGGGCTCTGCTAAGGGCTGTCAGGAAAGAATGACCCACCCCTTGTCTGGCCTTGGAAGGACCCAGAGCTTGAAAGGGACCTCTGGAGGTCATCTTATCCGACCCTCTGCTCAAGTTTGGCTGCCTGGAGCTAGATGCCCGTGACCATGAGCTCAGGACACAGAAAGAAGCTCTGAAGCGTTATCTGGGAATTCTGAGTTTAATCTAGAATTGTGTTTGACTTGAACTGGGTTCAAAATATTGGAATAGCGCAATTTTCTGAAGTTGTTCTTCTCTTCTGCATTGCATGCCCTGTAGAAACTTCACAAAAGAGAAGTATGGTTTGTACATGACATCAGTGCCTTGGTGATGCTTTCATGTCATTTACACAAGTTCTGGAAAACTGAAAAGTTCTTTAACTATGCAGTAGAGGTGTTTAAATAGACTGTCTGTGTTAAATGATCATCTTAGTGTGAACCAGGACCTTCAGGTTGTGTTTGCTGTGAGTGAATGGCATGGCAACAACGTGTTTCAGACATAGAATGGTTTGATGGCATAAACTTGGAGTAAAAATGCTGCTACTGTATCCTCTTGTAACTTGACCTGTCTCTGATAGGGTCCAAAGGCTGTCCTGGCACCCCAGAAATGATCTGGGCCATTTTGTTCTGAAGAGGAGGGAAAAGAAAGCCATGTGTAAAATAATTACTGCATTTTTAAAAGGTTAAATTGATTGTCCAAAAGTGTTCTTTTATTTTTATCTCCATGTTTTGAGCTCTCTATAATATGTCATTTTTTGAGTGATAAAGATTGAATTAAATGTCTTGTAATCTTCTTTTTAAAATAAATTATACTATCTTTGACTCTCCTGTATTTCCCTATCTATTTCAATTCTCTTGCCATAGGAAATTAGGACTTCCTCTGAGAGTATTATTTCTGTACCTGCTTCAAGTACATCAGGTTCCCCAAGCCGTGTGATCTATGTGAGTATTTCACAATGAAATTTGTTCTGTGGGATGGGGGAAACCTCGTACTTCCTCCTACAGTTTAGCACATTATATGGAAAGTTAGTGTCTCCAAACCACTGCTGTTGGTGATTCCTCTAAAAAGGAATTAGTTCCTTAAGTTTAAAATATTTGTCATAACAGAATTCAGGAATTGTCCTCCTATTTTTTGTGGAGTATTTATAGCACTTACACTACAGCTAGAGCTGGCTTATACCAAAGCATGCAGAACACCACAGTGCTTTCTGAAAAGTTTAAGTAAACAGTACAGCCCACAGGTAGATTAGAAGCTTAGATTTGAACACAACTTGTCTAAATTGAGCTCCTGAGCCTGCATCAGATTGCTGTGAAAACACTCGTGTGTGTGATTGCAGGACTCTGGCCTTGCCAAATACCAGTCCCTCACTCAGAGGACCTTTGATGTGTTGCGGTTTCAGAAGTGCTCTGGAAAGCTCAGAGAGAGAATTTAAAATAACAAGTATGATAAAATCTTAGGATTTTTTTTCATATCAATACGAGATCAAAATTGCTGTAGTGTAGTGTTCATGGCCAAATCCTCAAGGCTCCCAGCAACAGGTAAAAAATACAAGTGTGGTATGATGTGTACGATTATGTCTTGCAGGGGTTCAGCTTTTCCAGGGCTTTTCTTTGTTCTGGCCAAGTATCCCTCAAGTATGCAGGTCATACTCATTAGTTAGAGCCATATAGTGAGAAAACTGCTGGAGATTAAATTGACTTCCAGTGATGTTATTATACAAATATTAAGGGCTTTTGTGTCCAGTGCTGAGGTAAGCAAAAGCAATAGAGATCCAAACTTGTCTTTTTTCTTAAAAAAAAGTTATTTTGAATACAATATACCCTTTATATTTTATATATCTTTTATAGAAGTATACCCTTTATAAGATTGAACTTGCAGTGGAACAAGTGCCCCTTCTCTAAATGCTAATTAGTGATCCTGAGCTCAAGTGCTGGTGAATACCAGTGCTTTACTACCAGTCAAGAAATGTCATTGTGAAGACAGTTCATTGTGCTGGGAGCCTATTATCATGTAAGCACTTTCTTTGGCCAGATGAGCTCTATTTCTTCAGACATGCACCATCTCATTGTTTTTTTAAGCATGAGAATTCTCCTAAGATTTATATGCTTTTAGAGACATTTATCTAACTGCAGGATGGTACTGGTTTTATTGATGTTTGTGGTTACAACTTTAAATATGCTTCACCAGCTGTTAAAAGTCAGGGGCAAACCTCCATTCTCCTTTTCTGTTTTTGTTTGCTTGTTTTTAAAGGCTGTCATTAAATCAGCACACAACTCTAATATTTGCTACTGTAATATACAGCTGGGACTGTGAAAGAATAAAGTCGTCTAGCAAATATGAGTCAGTCAGAAAAATAGATTCCCCAGAAGAATGAAAATTCTTGTTCTATCTGTCCCATCTCTCACTGCTTAATTGTGTAAACTTCGTTTTGATTGATTTATTAAATCCTATTTTGACTTTCACAAGCAGGAAAGTAAAAAGTATTAAAAACATGTTACTGACTTCTATATTATCAAAATGATCCCTTGGTTATCTGTTTTTACATGTGTTTTCTATTACAGGAGTGTTATGACATACAGACACACTCAAGATTTGTCTTGTGGGCTTTTGTGGCTGGTTTTGCCAAACCTAAATTCTTACTGCCACTGAAAGGAAGGTCCCACCCACACGTGGCCCTGTCCCTCCCTGGCCATGTCTTCCCTTCTCCTCTTTGCTGCTAATACTAGTGTGTACACAGAGAGATGCAGTCAAATTTGAGACCAGACTGAGCTAAACAATAACCCAGGAAAAACCTCCAGCAACCAAAGAGGCAAAAAAACCGCCTGCTTTCTACATGATGCTAATGTAGAAGGCAGGACAGGGTGGGATGGTGCATGCAGGGCAGCAGCTTGCAGCAGCAGCATAGGTTTAGATAATTAAACTCAAAGTAAAACTGTACCTTACCAACTGGTGAGCTCTGTGAAGTATTTCATGGACAGAAGAGTTTAGAGAAAGCAGTTAAATCTCAGGAATGGTGAGTTCATGGTGCTCATACTTCCAAAGCCATCGAGTCAGAGCAATGCTGAACATCATCCTGAACACCACCCCATGGCAGGGCAGGTGTGGTTCTGGGCCTTGGCGGTGTGGTCAGGTAGGGAAAGGCGAAGAAAGCATGTTTTGGCATAAACCTGAATGTGCTTCATACAGGTGGTTTACTGAAGCCATACCACTTCATTTACTGATAACAGACTTTGGTGTCTTCTTGCACTGAGAGAAGGCACAGGCCAGTGCCTGTAGAGATGATTTCATTATATCCAGACTGAAATTTGCCCTAGGGCTGACAACCCCTCAGAGTCCCTAATAAAAATTAGTTGATTTCTAAATTGTGCCATTAAATAAGGTTTAAATAAAAGCTCTGCTTTATACTTTGCTAAATTTTAATAAGACAGAATTAGATGCTCCAACCTAATATATCCAACTGGAACGCTTACATTAGTTTACATAGCTGTGCTATATGTGCTCTCATACGAGGAATAGAAATCACACTACATTTTTATACAGATTATATGATTGTAAAATTACATATTCCAAATGAAATCAATACTCTGTACTTAAAGCATGGTTTTACCAGAATCTAAAATACCAAATTACTGAAGAAATGGCTTAAAGCCTCTCAGCTGTAATTTGAGCCTTCCTGAGCAGATTTGAACTCCATTCATATAATTGAATGTAGGTGAAACAAGTAAAATAAAAATACGGTGTAGACTTTTGGAGAATTGAGTGTTTAGAAAGCAACTGTATCCCTAAGGTGTTTCTTCATCCAAATTGGCCCGTATTGTTATATCTAAACTGAAAGGAGTTACATAATAAGTTTTACTCCTGACAGATCTGAAATTTAATGGGAAGTTGCACATCTACATGGAGAGATAGTGGCCAAAATGACTGTAATTCACATTTAAATGTTCCCAGTTCTGAACTGCTTTGGATTCACGAGACTAAGGGCCAAAAGCCTGGATAACTTAACTGAAATCACAGCCTCTTTCACCTGCCCTGTAGATATAATGCTGCCCAAAGTATTTCTGGAACAGATGGGATAGACAGATTCTTTACCTTTCCATTACCTGTCTCTACATCAGAGCTTTCCACTGGCTTCTCAGTAGGGAGGGGCTTATTTCATTGAGGGGCTATTTCATTGCTCTTTATCTTCTTAAAGGAGCCACAAAGAATGAGATTTGTCAGTTGCTGAAGAATCACATACTTGGTTAAAACACATTTTTTCATTAGTTTTGAGGATGGGAATATATGATGATTATGGCTTGGTTCTACTTTCTTATTTAATAGTAATCTTGTGGGATTATTATTTGTTTGTACAAATTCATGCATTTTTTTAGAAAAAGCGATAACTGAAAGTTGTCAGTTTAACTTTTTTGTGGATTATTAACCTGATAGAAAATGTCCCTGGAAAATCTATTGAACTTTTCTTAGCTCATACTAAGAAAAAACCAGAATTACTGCACACATAAATCCTGGATACTTTTGTATTTTTTCATGTGGAAAACATTATTATAGTTTTATAGCTGATCATACTGAGATTTTCAGAGAACAGCAAGAGTCACTCATCATTTTGTTGCCAACAAAGAGCTTATCATTCTGCATCTTGAACTGGGAATGAGACAATTATGCTGCCCATTTCTGCATTCTCAATGTGGCTAACTTGTCATCACATCTACAACATAGTATGTGCATAGTTTTGGTGCAATTATCCTAAGGATAATCTGTGCAAATGTGGCAGCTTGATAATAAGTTACCCTTTTGGGGGATATGTGTAGTAGGAGGAGAACGGGGACCAGCACAGCCCTTTCCCTCTGTTGGTTGTGTGAGTGTCATGAGAAGATTTTAACTTTACTTGAGTGGCATCTGTGATCTTCCACTGTGGTGAAAACCATTGTCTGCTGGTTTGTGACCCATAATTAAGGGCTGTTGAGACATAGTCAGGAAAGGAGGTGAAGTTGTGGGGCATGACTGAATGGGAAAGACCAAAGAGCTGACTAATTCTTTTCAGCATCTGGAGAATGAATATTGGAAATACATATTTGATTATTCAATACTGCTTAGAGCAGAGGAATTCTGCACACTGAAACCACTTCAAAATTCAGTGTGTTTTGCCTGAAAAAGACTACCAAATCTGTCCCCTGTATCTGTTTGTGCAGCCAGGAGTAAGTGGGATATAGCCAGGGAATTGGAATTATGCCCTGCTACTCCTGTTAGCCAAATGCCAGTGACAAGGTAGGAAGTATATAAAAGAAAACAGCAGTAGTATTTAGCATTGTGTAGTAAATACAAGAGATTAGAATGTTCACAAGCACAAAAAGCGTTTTTTTATGATTATGACTTTTCTACCTGCATTTATCTATCCTTGTCTGATTGCATCCTGCTCATTTTCTTTCTTATTCTCACTGCTTTCTTTCCTCCTTTTCTTAGGCAAAGCTTGGAGATGAAATTCTTGACTACAGGGACTTGGCTGCTCTTCCTAAAAATAAAGCCATCTATAACATTGACCGCCCAGATATGATCTCCTATTCTCCATATATCAGTTACTCTTCAGATGACAGGCATAGTTATGGGGAGGTACTGAAACATGGGTATTTTTTTTACTATGAGTTTCAGGTTTTATGTGCATCATTGAACATGTTGCTGAAAACTATTAAACATGTGCATAGCTTTTTTTTAAAAATGTAACTTTTTTAGTTATAGTTAATTGAGTCATGTCATCCATTCATTCACAATGCCTTCCAAAAAAAAAAAAAAAACAACAAAAAAACCAACAACCAAACCCAAGATGTTCATTTCTGTTCATTTCTGTGATCATTTTTAAAAGAGATGACATGTAATTAAAATGTTTTTCCATGGGAGTAGTTCTGCATGTGGTAGCAAACAGGAGCCATTGCTAATTATAATGCAAAAATGAGAAGCAAAGCCAAATGTCTTTCATTATTTTTCTTTATCAAAGTGTACCATGTTATTTTGGTAACACAACAATGGTATCACTTTCCTGTGTACAAATTTCTTTCAACTCCCCCTTACTAAACTTCATCCTCATGTCATGCATGCACTTCAGCCTTTTCATATGCAGAGCTAATATGATACAGTTTGTGCTAATGAAATCTAATTTAATATAATACTAACATACTAATAATTAATACTAATTCTGGGATTTGTGAAACATACTTGTATATAACTCCTGTCATGCTAGTTAACTTTTCTTCTCTGAGCATACCTACCTTTCATTTGACTTTCTGATTTCTTTTATAATTTCAGCTACATTTTTTAAAATTAAACCTCTTCAATATGCTGGACATGAGCAAGATACATACAACCTAGCATACAATCTTTGTTCTCTCCACGTGTAAGGGAATGGGCAGAAATACATGCTGCAATTAATAGCCATGATATTAATAATAGCCGTAGTGATGCTATGGCTTACACCTTTTACACTTAATCAGTGCCACTAAGGTCTCAGTACCACTGTCAGGTGAAGTGCAGTGCATATGTTAGGTTTTACAGACTCTCTTCCAAGCCCTGTCTGTACAGGTCTGAACCACAGTAGCTCCACTTTCTTGTATCCAGAAAGAATTAAAATTGTATTTGGTAGAGGGTTTAAATGCTACCTAAATGCTGCTGCCTAACCCTGAACCTGTGGAGCATAAGCTCTTCCTTTCTGTGTCAGAATTTGTTGGTGCTGATGATGCTTGTGGCCTTCCTCAAGTGCCTGGTGACATCCAGGGTTGAGCAGAGGTGCACAGACCAAACATAGACTGTGCTTGCAATCCAACATGCATATTTTCCCACTGCTCCAAATGTTTATTATCCTTGATATTGCCAGGGGAAAAAAAAGATTAAAAATCCTGTCTTCCAGATTTCAGCATCCTGGCTTCTTACCTGCAGCTGCAATACTTTCAGTAGACTCACCAAACTCATTTGAAGGAAAATGAACAGCAGACTGTCAAATTATGTGATGTTTAATTGAAAATTTAATAGTGCAGGTGTTTACCTGCCCTTAAAAAGGTCAGTTCTAGTCCTGATTTTGGAGGTCCTGTCAGTGCAGATTTAATTAGGGCTTGTGTGTAGTTTTGGGTAGTTGCTTTAAATGAGAGTTCCCTACTGCCCTTCTCTGTGGCACAGGACTGGGCACCCAGAGCCCAGGATTTTGTAGTAGAGAAATCACGAAAAGACTAATATGAAATTATTTATATATTAGTCCTTATGTACTTAATTAAAAACAGATAATAGGAAAAATTTCCCTAACTTAATTGTCAGGTGTTTTTCCTAACTGTATCATGTGTTATACATGGATAGTGATATTTTAAGAATAATTCTTCTCACAAGTAACATCATGCATGAATTTGTATCACTAATTTGTTGTGTGTTGCTGTTTACAGTCACCTCAGTTGCTCTCTCCAACACCTACTGAGGTAATTCCCAATGCCTTTGTTCTCCTATTCTGACCCATTTTGTGATGCAAAAACTTGGTCATATTGACAACCATTAGCGTCTAAAATATGGGGTTTGCCCCTTGCCTCTACAGTGCATGGGGTTTATAATTTATGATTTTCAGAGTGTTAATTGTGTTCAATATGTGCTTTGCTTCTGGATTGTCATCTGTATGCATCTGTCCCCTGTCATCCATACTTCTGCTTTCCAAAATAAAGGTTCTATGGTGGTCACTTCTTCAAGCTCTACTAAATAAATTATATTGGAAAATATTATTTATATTCACATTTGAAGCTGCCAGTGTGAGCTGATTAGAATTAATGCTCGGCATAGCTTTCTCTTATTTTTTCTTCTCATTTTTTTTTCCCACAAATAGTTAAACTACTGCTACTATTTGTGTACACCTACTTTTAAATCATTTGCACATACCTGAATTTCTAGATCTGTGTATTCTGATGTGCATTAAACTAGTCATTGTTTCAAAAAACATCACTTTGGAAGCAGTGAAAGCATTTCATATATTTTTCCAGATTGTAATTAAATTACATATCATGGATCTGGCTAATTTCTCCATTATCCCAATTTTATCTACTGTAAAATTTTGGTAATTGTGAAGAATTAAGGACTGTAAATCACAAACTGGTTAACAGAGAAGTTAACCAGTGGAGATGTAATTTATTTGATAATATAAAAATAAAATAATGTTTTATTTAAGTTTTGGTTACTTGAACTAGATTGATGGTTCCTTACAGAGGCACAGGGTACACAAAGGTAAGTCTGAAAGAATATGAAAACCTGGTGTTTTGGAAGAGTATAATAATTTCCTTTAAATTCAGTTACCAAACTGCCTCTATTAAGTTCCAAAGTGAAACTGGTGTGGAGGTTGGGACTGCCATGATTTGTGTGTACTCCCATTTTACCCAGCTTTTCTGTGCTGCTGTCTCTCCTTAGGGAGTCTGTGGTCAGGAGCTTGGGCATCATCATCTGCAAACTTATCAACAGTTTTGTTGCAGAGATTTTTATTAGAGGAAAGTTCCACTGTATCATAGAATTGGACACATCACAGACTATTAGCTGACACTCATAGGATGTTCAAATATCATCACAAGATTTTGTAGAGCCACTGCAATACTGCTTCTAATTCTCTTCACAAAGGTTGGAGTGGGTATTACACAATGTAGGTGCCTTGGGAAAGAAAAATCTCCAGCTGGACATAGAGAAGTTGATGGCAGAATGCCTACAGAGCACTGCATGCTTGGGAAGGCATCAGTTGCTCTTTGCTTTTTTTTGTATAATTACTTCTGAACTTGATATTAAAGCAATAATGCTGCTTGCCACTATAACTAAATTGGTTTTCTACTTTTGAAAATGCAGCTGGTCTGTCTCGGGTGACATAGGAAAAACCTGATGGTGTGAGAGTATTGTACCTCTCTGTAGAGTCAAGGATAGTCCCAGAGAAGCCAAATTAATCTAAAGATTAATGTATTGACATAATTAAGTTGTTCTGATAGGAATCTGGAAGATGATGGTGGGACTAAGTAGGAGCTAGTGAGTGTTTAAATGATGAATCATCCAGTGTGAATCACACAGATCCCTAAAGGCCATCCCCATGTTCATTATAAATGACTGACACTGCTATGGTATAGCATATCTTCACTGTTTTCTACTGGCCTGGAGAGGGGAAGGATTTTTTGGATTTTGACTTTCCATAAAAGAGCATCTGCAGGTTGCATTGATTTGTTCTAATTTAAAGTTAACCCAAGCCAATTCTCATGTCTTAAAAAGGAGGAAATTTAAATTTGCTTTTTTAGCTAGTTTACACGAAGTCACTTCCACATCTATTTCACTCAGTAGTGTTTTTACTGTTAAGAAGACCCTACTTGCAAATTGCAGTTGCAGTTAAACTAGCTGTTGAAAATCAGAGGCTTGGAGTGTTTACATGGTTTTGACTGGTTGAAGCCAAGGATTTAGTGAAAATTGGATTGTTTGACTGGCTCTGCACAGTTCTGCAGTATTAATGCTACATGAGTGTTTCTCTTGGTTTCTTAAGATAATTACGATGTTATAGTGTGGTACACTGGGCAATTTGTACACAGTCAGTTTCATGATGTAATGAAGCAAGCAAATGCTGATTTTTGTGCTGTCTGTAACCATTATATGTCCATTCATATGGGTACAAAGTGACCATAATGCTGTCATGCTAACCTGAGCTCATCTTCCACCCACTTTTATTTGTTCAGGAAATCACGCTGTCCTGAAACAACACTTTTACAGTGCTATGTTCCTTTCAAATTGTATTATAATTTTAAGTTCATGTCTGTGCTGACTTTCCTGGTAACATGACCATTCTCTGGTACTTGGCAGAGCCGTTTCAGTCACACTGCGGGTGGAGGTGCTGAAAGCCACCTCTTTTCATTAGGATTGCATGGAATATTAAGTCAGCATCAGCTCCCATCTGCACAGCCCAGGAACACATGAGATGGCATATTCTGCCTGTTTCTGCAGTTATTTCTTTTCCCTAATGACATGTATTTCCTCTCTTCCTCTAAGGGTGACCAAGATGACAGATCCTTCAAGCAGTACAGGACATCAAGTCCTAGCTCTGCTGGCTCCCTGGGCTATGGTCGGTACACCCCCACCTCCCATTCTCCTCAGCATTACAGCAGACCAGGTAATCAAAAAACAGCCTTACTTATTTTCTGGATTTTTCCATTACTCTCTGTTATGTTGTAAGTAGAATTGACTCCAGCAGACAGGGGTTTAAGATGGAATAGCAGTTCATTGCAGTGATTTATTTACAGTGAACAGAGTCCCATGGGGAGAAAGGAATCAAGTGCTTCAGGAATGTGCATCCAAGAAAACAAAACGAGGCATTTAAGAAAAACTGATTTTATGTAGACAAGATAGGAGGGTTTAAGGGTTTTACTCCTGGTCTCATCCTGCCTGAAGATATATACTCAATCCACAGCTCTTCCAAGGAGTGGCACAGTAGCACTGAATGCACACAAAGCCAAGAGGGTGATCGAGTGACTTTGTGCACGTTTTTGTACCACAGGGTCATGGTTCATATCCCCTCTGCACAGTGCAAGAGCTGGAGGAATGACTAATTCTGATGGCTCCATTTTGAAGGGAAAGTTCTTTAGCTAAGAAACTTACAGAGTGTCTTTTGCAGCTTTGGGCTGTAGTAGCAGCTCTGTGGGTGTTCTTGTCACACAGACAGGGGGGATGATCACCTTTTGACCTTTGCATAGGAATGCTTTACAAAACCCAGTGCATATTTGGGCTCTGTACAGAGTTTTATCCTTAGAAATAATAGGCAAAATTGCTCAAAATTAATTGTATTTTTTCTCAACTCCATCATTCAGGTGGAGAACACAGAGCATTTATATTATTTTTTTGTTGTATTTTAATTTCATTGGGGATACATTATAATTCTAAACTAGTTTGGAAATTTGTGAGTTCTTAATCTTTCCAGGGGAAATGAACATTTTATAGGTAACAGAGACAGTTTTTACAGGAATTGAATATTTGTACTACACAAAGTCTTTGATAAAATGGAAATAAGATGGAGGATAAAAAATCTGTTTGAGACACAATAATCGCTGCTGAAAGGATGGTAGCTTTCATGCCTAATCTTAGCAGCACATTGTTCAAGCAAGGAGAAAAGACAAAGTAATTCCAAATAAATTCTAGTGCTTTAAAATTTAGAAGATAAGATTCATAATCACCATTTTTAATAATTTCCGCTACTCCTCTGAACTATGTTATCAGGACATTATTGCAGCAAAGCAGAGATGACATGAGAATATTTTTCAAGGTACTTAATCACATGTCTAACTTTCAGAGCTCAAATAACTAAAGGATGTTTCTTCAAATACTTAAATTAGCCATGCACTGGAGTGCCCTGGTGCATTGTGAACTAAATCCTGCCAGTGTGCACAGCCAACAGTGAGAACTGGACCCGCTCGTGGGATAGTTCTCTGCAGAGACAAGGCTCTTCCCATTTCATTTCATTAGATCCATTAAGAGCATTTATCATTCCCTCTTGCAGCTTTTTAAAATGCAGGTTTTCCCCTGATTGCAGCCATGCTTTTTGTGGTGCCTTTTCTGGAATATTTTCTGATGCATTACAATTACAGCATTTTGGGTGATGCCCTTTCTGTCTGCGGAAAGCCCCTGTCCCTTGGCCGACCCCAGAGAGTGGCCACTGTTTTTAGCAATAACCAGAGAAAGATGAAGACTTGAATATAAACTGTATGTTTTCTAAGCATCAGGAGAAAAATGTTCCGGAAAAAAAAAAAGGATGGCATTGTAATTTGTGGCTTTCAGTAAGTGAACTAAATAGTTTATTTTCACTTACTCTCTGTTGCCCCCAGCTGGTACTCACAGTCTTGGTACCAGTAGCTGCATCTCCCTGCCCCAACACCCAAGCCTTACATCTACATTCAGACATCATTACATCCCTTTCTTCAAAGGTAAGGTCCAGGAATGCAAAACCGTGCTGTGATAATGTAGATTTATTCAGCTGTGTTTCACTTTTATGTCTGTGCAAGCATGGCTTCCACTTGGATAAAATTTGTCTTAATTTTGTGCAAGTGCTTCCTTGATGTACTGTGTAATTTTTACAAACTGAGTGGGGATGGGGTGTTTTATTTTTGCTTTTTCAGTGATCATTCAGTGTCTTTCAAAGGGGTAGAGGGAAGGAATTAGCTTTTATAATGAAATTGAGGAAGGGAAATTTATTTAAATGTCCGTTCATTCTAAAATACCTTTTTAGAACCCTTTTTGGTGCTGCTAAGTAGTATAATAAGCTTACACATTTGATACAACATAGGATGATCAGTTACTTAACCTTCCAACCTACATTAAGATGTTGTTCTTATTATTTATAGTATTGCCAAAAGTAATGACAGCTGGTTCCATCAGTGCAGCTGCACTGACTATCAATTAATCTGTGGCATATCTTATAAAACATAGTCACTGAATCTGTTCTCCTTGCCATAAGTTTTTTTTGCAGTGATTTAACTTCTAGTGACCTCCATGTGGATGAGACAGATCTGAGGAATGCCAGGAACCTTTGAGGCAAAGGCTTTTCTTTAGTTAGTTGGTTAAATGTCAGAGAAAGAAGACATTCAGTTACCACTTTCGTCTTTCCCTGAGTCCCGTCTTTTCTAGTAACAATAAGAACTGAGAGGACACATGAATGGCAAATACTTTCAGGGCCTGTTCCTTGACTCTCATGTACTTCTTGATTTAATAAAGTGAAACTGTTGTTCTTGTGGTTGTAACCATTAAAGAATGATCCTCTGCAGGAGCCTGACTTGTACATTCAAGTGAATAGCAGGTACTCATTGCCTTTGGAATAATAACTAATGCATCTCCTTTGGGCCGTGATGCTGCCCAAAGTCAGCTGAATTTCACTGGGATAAACAGGAACAGAATCAATCTTGAGAAATCCAAATATGATCCTTGAGAGAAAATTTTGGAGGAAAGAGCTGATGAGATAAAACTGTTGCTGTTTCAGAGTCTACCTGAAAAGCTCCTTTCCATGACCAGAACCAGTCAGCCTCCCTCACGTTTCTTGAAAGGCTGGCACAATCCCTGGTATTCTCTGAGGCCCTGTTTTTTTATCTGTCCTCTCATTTTGCATGGTATTATCCAGCCTGATGTACTGAGTAAGAGACCCTTCTTTGGTGTGCTGCAGCACACGACTTCACTGTGTGGAAATCTCTCTCTCAAAGTCCCGTTGGCAGCTGCTTGGCAGCACTCCTGTGCAAGTGAGTTTCTGCTCAGTGCTACTTGCTGCTTCTCAGAGCAGCAGCAAGTATTCAGTGCGGCTGTTTGGATGAAGGAATCATCAAGTGGTAGCTCCTTGTGCCCAAATAATTATTAGTAATGTGATCAAAATTATAATATTTTGCTATTCTGCAGCACTTTTTTATCAAAGAGCTAAAATATTTTACAGACAGTACCTTACAGTGCCTCGCAGCTCTGAGGCAGGTGAACCTGTTTATAATTTTCCTAAGCAGGTAATCTTGAGCCATGCCAAGGTAGAATAGATTATTTACTGATTTACTCTGAGTTAATGTCTCTGTCCAGAATGAGTCAGAAGATTTGCTCCATACTCTTCAAGGTCTCTGAATTCAGAGTTACAGAATGTGGTTTTCTTGAGGAGCCTTTTGATGGTGTGGATGCATTTTTCTCTTCAAAGTGGTTGGTGTGGGAAAAGAGAGATTGTAGCAATAGTTGGTTTGTGTCCAGACCAACCTTAATGTTGCCACTTCAGTTTTAAGTAAAATCCTGCTTATTTAAAAAAAAAATATGAAATCCAAAAATAATTCACTACTTTATTATATTGGAAGTAATCTTTGTAAAACCAGCACTCCACATATGTCATAAAAGATATTTCTTTAAGATTCCAGTAGACAGATACATTACTACCCTAGGGAAATGAAGACAAGCAAAATCTTCCTTTTGATTTCACTGAGGTTGCCTCATATTCTTCCTGAGAATGACTGGGTTGACAGTTTCTTCCAGTGGCAAATATGATTACTAAGTCCTGTTCTTCTGTCAGTGTTCTGCAGTCTAGCTCTTATGAAGTGTAATGGGATGAGCTGTTATTTGTCATGAAGGCAAATGATTTGGTGGTGCTCTTTTAAGGATTTTTTGTCTTCAAAATAAGTCCTGTGACAGCATCACTTCAAGAAAGCTTCACAGTTCATGCCCTTGCAAGTCATAGGTGTGATATTCCAAGCACCTGTGCTTGGTGTAGCAGTTCCTCTTGAGGTGACGGAGTCTTCGAGTGGGCTGAGCTCTGCTGAAAAAATGTCCTTAAAACCATGTCCTTAAAACATGGTGCAAATTATCTTTCCTTTCTAGTGCAGAAGCACAGCTTCCAAAGCCCATGTTTTGGGCATTGAAAACTCAAGAAGAATTATTCATCAAACTTAAAAAAACTTTTTCTAATTTAATGCACCATGGGCAGAGATGTCAAAGGGTCCAGTCTTGTGAGTAGGCTTGGAAAGCTCCCTCAATAGACTGGTAGCATCTGTTCTTCAGTCCTGAACTCAAACAGCTCTTACTTATTCTAAAATTTCCCATCCTCGTAGATAAGATAAAAGCTGACTAAGAAGGAGATATAAGCAATATTATACTTTTCCTGACAGTCCCTTGAAAAATGGAGCGTGGTCTGAGCCCTGGTGAGTTGGCTCTACACACAGAGGGTTACAAGTGCAGCCTGCCCTGTCAGCAGCCAGAAGACACAAGGAAGTTTTTGTGGTTTACACACAAGTTCAAATTAAGCCTTCCCAGTTTCTTTCCAAGTTAAACAAGAGCTAGGGAAGAGTTCAGGATTCTGGTTTTTTGCTCTTTGCTGATCAGTAGAGAAGATCACAGCCTGTGGCTGCTTATGGCTGAAGGCAAACCCTAAAGTTTGAAAAATTGCTCTCTCTGGTAGTGGTCTTTTCTCTGAGAATGTATTTGAAGTTCTTCTTCAGTCTATGTTAGGCAAACCCTGAAAGAGATAGCTTATTGCCAGTCTCATTTTAGAGATTTAAATTATAGCCTAGGTTAAGCAGCTATCTGTAGCTCCCAGACAATAACTTTCTACATGGGTCTTCAGTTTGCTTTATTATTAAACACTTATTTTTATACAAAATGTGAAATACAGCTACTCACATGTTTGTCTGAATCAGTGGCAAAATTAAAGTTCAAATGTGCATCCATTTATATGAGCGGGGTACAAGAAGAACCTTTTCCATCATTTCATCCTTAATTCTTCCCTTTTGAGCAGGTTAGAGGTGATGGCTTTGCAAACTGCTCCCCACAGAGGATCCTTGCACTAAGCATTTTTAGATTCCCTGTCCCCTGGTACTTGCACTTCTATCTTGTGTTCCTACAAGTTTATTCCTCTTAATTAATGCTTCCTCATGGTTCCTTGCTGACACTCTGCCCTGTCACTGAAGAATGACTTTCTGTGTGTGTACAATACCAGCACCTTGGGTCACTGTTCAGTGAAGTGAATATTCATGCAGATCATTTATGAATAGACATTTTAATTATATGCTAATTTTTAGTATATGAGGAATTAAGACACTGTAGAAATTGCTTGAGAACTTCCATTTTCTGTTTAAATTAGAAAACTCCAATAGCAGTATCTTATCTGAGTGAAGGGCATTATAAGATTTTTAAGAATTTTGGAGTAAGGGACCCTACTTTAGTAAGTATCTACCAGTGACATTGATGCTTCTATTTGATAGGGATAGGCAGCAAGCAGCAAAGAAAGAGGGAATTAATAAATATGGAGT
This sequence comes from Petroica traversi, assembly GCA_025920805.1. Lineage (NCBI taxonomy): Eukaryota > Metazoa > Chordata > Aves > Passeriformes > Petroicidae > Petroica > Petroica traversi. The sequence goes on along the minus strand of JAHLSL010000015.1, from coordinate 23,689,100 downwards.
GCAAACCTGTGACCATTTTTTTTTCTTTCAAGAGCAAAGAGAGCATCAAGAAACTGAGTAACTGTCTGGTTTCTTGTCTGAGGATTACTTGCCAGCAAGCTCATGGTGATGCACCACGTTCTTAGTAATTCCGTAATTTTTCCTTAACATTTTGGAAGGACCATAGGCTATCTGCACCCGTAGTTGGAATTTCAGTTTCTTCAAGTCCCAGATTACACTTTTTCAATGAGAAATCACTGTTACTGAGTGGTCATAGCTGAATAGCTTTTGAGTTTTAATTTTTCATCTACTTTGAACACAACAAACACAAAATTTAGGATGGATTAGTTAGTGTATTGCCATGAGATGACACAGCACTCTCTTCTGACCTCATCTGTCCTGTCTCTGCTCCCACTGAGCTCAGTGGTTCTGTCTCCTTGGCCTCAGTGGTGCATGGCAAGGCTGGCTGTGGTGACAGTGGGATGGCCATGCACCCACTGCTTGTCAGCAGAGACCACCTCCATGGGCATGGCCTCGACAGCTCTGGTCACCCAGAGCTGGTTATGAAACGTCCCCTTCCTGAAGGCAGAACTCAGTTGCAGATCTAATGCCCTGAGCTGCTGCACTTTCTTTGCCCCAGAGAAACTTGCTGCAATTTCATCCTTACTAGCCATTAAATTTGTGCTTCATCCACACTAAAACAATAACAGCAATTTAACAGTCATTTTATGTGAGAATAAATGTCATGTTTGCTTCCAGTTGCTTAACAGTGCTGTAAACTAAAAGGATTTTACAAGTCCCAAAAAAGTAGAGCTTTACTTTTTTGTTTGCCAAGCAGCACTATAATGCCATAGAGTGTGCTTCAGGGAAATAAGCCAAGAGGAAATGAATGGCATCTAATAAGCATTTGACAAAACAAGTGGAAAAATGAAAATGGAACAGTCCTATATATATCTTGAACTTTGGTGAAGTGACTATGGCATTATAGATCCATGACTTGATAATCCAACCTTGTTTGCGTAAAAATGCTGTGGCATGTTACCTGTGGGAAAAGTTTGCAATTGAAAGCCAAATTTCAACATCTTTTTGTCACTGTTATATGCAGGATTATTTGATTTAACCATAACTTTTATATTTTGGACTAGTCCTGCTTTGAGATAATTTAAACACTACTGAATTATTTATTACTGGTTTCAGGGGCAGGCTGTGAGCCATAGCATTAAACTTTTAAAACACTTGATCAGTAGATTATTCAGTTAAGGCTATGCAAAACACATTGCAAGATTCTGGATGTTTTTATCCTTTGATTTTCTTTTCTAAAGCATCATTAAAAGAGAAGTTTTCATTTCAAAGTAGGGCATCTTAATCTGATATCTATCAGATAGTAATTTTTGATGAGGTGTTTGGAGTCTGAGCCAATATAATATGCTGAAAAATAATGGGTTTTACAAAAACATATATTTAAAAATGTTGGATTAACAAGTCATTCTGGACCAGCTTTTATGCTTGAAATACTCTACTTTGCTTTCCATTTTTCTTTTATCTGCTTTCTTTGCTCTTCCCCTTGGAGGCAGTGAAAGTGGTCGGAGCACTCCAAGCTTATCCATGTACTCTGACAGCAAATCTTCACCTTCTGTCTATCAGCAGGCTCCTAGGCATTTCCATATTCCAGGTAGGCATTAACTGCTTAGCTTTTGATCTTCAATTTCTGGCACCTGTTTATTCTCTTCTGAATTTATTTCTCTTTTTTTGGCATTGATTTGGGAATTTCAAAGTGCAGAAAGAGAAAATGTTTACTACTTGAATAACTGTTGTTTAACTTCATCTCAAAAATAAAGGAGAGCTCTGTGCTCATGTACCTGTGTGTTAAAATAAATTGCTTTACAGGAGGCACGGAATGAAAAATGTTACCAAGAGTACAAAGTTACAGCAGTGATGGGTTAGTAGCTGAACTTGATTCTCTTAGAGGACTTTTTCAGCCTTAATGATTCTAAGGTCCTATGGTTTATAGTGCCATAACTGCAGAGATGTATTGAATCTGTATGCAGGAGATTTTGGTTGTTTGGAGTTTTTTCTGATGAGTCTGTTATCTGAATTTAAGTAATATTAACATAAACTTTAAAGAAGCTAGAAGACTTCAGAATTGCAGGAGGCTCATTGTGGCTGTCTGTGTAAGATTACTCCACTGTTTTCAAGTTCAGTCAACAATCACTTTAAACTTACATTCACAACGTTTAGATTTTTGACTGCTAAACACATCTACCTACTCACAATAATAGTGTGTTTAGTCATGCTCAGTTTCTGTGGTTAATGTTTCTGGAAACAGACCACAGTTAGGAATTGTACCTGCTCAGATCCATAGGACTCAGTAAATCTGATGTCTGTTCAATGTGCTCTGGGAACCCTAGACTCTGGCTCTGAGGGCTTCCAGAAATTTCCTGGAAACCCAAGTTAACCATACAATTCAAAATAAAGATAAATTATAAGATTTCCTAAAAGAATAATTTGTATTTCCAGTATAAACATTTATACCTGAACATGTACATTTTACTTGTAAATAATGGAAAAAATCCTTTTCCAAGTGTGACAGTTGTAGTGGTCTGTTCTATTCCTATATGAAATTTAAATAGTGGCAAGTGTGGCCAGTTTCTTTTTGCTGTCTATGAAGTATATATTGTCTGTGAAGTATATATGAAACCATATCACCAAACAAATGCCATTCAAGTTGTCTTAAAGCATTTTGAGGGACTTGGGGGGGGATCGTGTTGCATATGTAGGTATAATGTTTTCAGCAAATGATGGATAAAGTTCCATCTCTTTTAATAACCAGTAAATGGTAAACCACTGAATGAATGGATAGTCTTTGCTGAAGTTTTTGTGGTTTTGTTATTGCTGAGAGGAGACAAGAGCAGCGTGGTCTGAACTGCTTGCTTACTCTTTCATTCTTTTCTTTCTCTTTCCTCTTCCTCAGACACTGGCGTAAAAGATAACATCTATAGGAAACCTCCTATCTACAAACAGCATGGTACAATCTGCTTTTCTCTGTTTTCTCTGCTGCAGTTTTATCCATGTGTGTTTGCAAAAAAAATGTGTATTGACTCCCAAAATCGTTTGCTGTAGTCTTTGCATTTCATTATGTCCCTATAATCTCAAATAGAAAAGGAGAAAAAGTAAAATGAAAATTAACGAGAGTTTTGTATAATATGGTGTCCAAGGATATTCTACACAACTGGGATTATGGTATTTGATATGTTGTAATGATTCAGAGCTGATAGTAAGTGCCTCACAAACTGCTGTGCCACATCCTTACTGCTGTACCACACCCTTTTGCCTTCTCCTGCTCCTCTTTGCTTGCTCCTCAATACAAATCATTAGAGGCAACTTCACAGTGTGAGAAAAGAAAAAATGCAAACAGAAAAAGCTGAATATTATAACAGTGTTTGGAAAAATCACGAACAAATGCAAAGTAAAAATCATCTAGTGTAAGTCAGCGTAGCTTCACTTATTTACAGAAGCTGATGAGAGGACTCTGATATCTTGTATCCTGATTGTGTAATTTAATTTTATACATACTTTTGGTTTGCAAAGAGGATTCTAAGCAACAGCTTTATTTTTGCAGGCTGGGCATTTTTATATCAGTTTGCTGTCTGCCGAAGTCTGGATTATGTCAATTTTGCACTGCTGGATGGAGTTGTCCTCATAATTACTGGAGCAAGCAGAAAATTAAACTAGCGAGTCAGCAATTTCAATAGGGTCACAGAAATATATGTTTTAAATTCTCTTTTCTAGATTATAGATGTCCTGATAGATTTTGTTGGAAATAAATGCTGCTTTTTTATTCCTACCAGAGGGCAAAACATAATTTAACTAAAAAAAACTTAAAAAACAAAAACATAAAATCCAGAAACAACAACAACAGCAAAAAAATGAATAAACTTTCCTTCCAATAAAAAGAGTATAAAGTAAAATTAAATTTAAAAATATTTATCTTTTGTTCTGGATGGACTCCCAGCTAAAGCGTGAACACATGAGCAGCTGATGATTCAGCTCCTCAAGCTAATGGGACACTGAACTAATTCATGCTGAAGTGGAGCCAGAGAACATTCCTTTGTTGAAGAGACCAAGTTTGAACAAACAAGCACAAAAATGTTCTTTAAAACAAGAAGTGCAAGAAGCTCTTCCAAAACATTTGGCTTTGAAATTTGGTTTTAGTTACCTCAGCATCCAACAGATTTGCTGTAGCTACAGCTTCTGTGTTTCTATTATAAACAGCCAACTTCAGAATGAAAAAAGGTAGTGGGAAAATGGGGCATACAAGAGACCAGACTCAGAGCTGGGGTTGGAAAGTGAAGAGAGTAGGAGCCTGCATGGTTGTGTGTGTGTGTGTATGTGCATGTTTTAGAAATATTTGAACATCATTCAAAGTTCCTAAAAAGGTTTTGAAATTGCATTGGGATTCATGGCAGAATTGATATCCCTTGTAGTGGTGAAGCTAATGCTCAGTACTGATGAAATTCAGAGCACTTGGATTTATCTGCCAGCAATGTGTTACACGAAGCCTTCTGAGGAACTTGGGAGGGGCTGGCCTTCCTGACTCCCACTGATTTTGGTTGTAAATCTTCTGCATTTCTTTGAAGTCTGATGCTCTCAAGTTCTTGTGGAACTTTTGAAATTTCAAAATAGAAACCTTGAATCAAGCATGGGCTTTTTTTTCCTTTGAAAACATCAATGTCCTGAAACAAAAATAAAATTTCCAAAACTGCATCAGATTCTCTATATAGATTTCTGATTTAATGAGAGCAAGATCCCTACACATAATCTGAAATAACTTGTTGAGGCTGTGCTCCCAAAATATCTCTGAGCCAGGTTTAGGTCCTTCTTGCAATGCAGGTACTTTATTCATCATCTGTCATGTTGGAATATTCCTTCCTATTTATTCCTCAGAGAAGCAACTTGCCATCTTGGGAAAATACCCTTGTCAGCATTGTCAGCAAGGGAAAATACCCTTGTTGTGAGATAACTGTGAGAACATTACATTTTTTATAATGCTGTTTATACTTCCTGACCCAGCTTTTTTTTTTTTTTTTTTTTTTCCCACACTAAACTGAGGGTGGGGAGGGGGGAAGCAGCCAGACCCTCTAGAGTTCCAGATTTTCACCTCTAACCTACAGATATTTTCCTTACGGCATTTTGTCATTTTTTAAGTACCACCTCCTCAGCAAAACCAGTTTAGGCCTGGATGTGAGCCAGGTAATGGCACCAGAAATTGCTGCAGAATAACACTGAAATGCTTTTGGGGGTGGCCTTTTGCCTGTGTTGTTTAGATGCAGGGCAGATCCTCTGCAGACATGATGGCTGGGGAACTGGAGAGGGTAGAATTTTTCCCAGCTTGCTGGGAGTGTGCAGCACTTCTAATGGTGCAATTTAATCTCCTCTCCATCTCTGACTCTAAGAATGTCATCTGAGCCTTAACTTTCGTCTCATCATACTCTTTCTATTATTAATAATTGCATTTTATGTCTACATTGCATTGTAGATGCAATTGTTACACTCATTTCTCATGGGCTTAACGATATGCTACATCCTTCCATTATTCCAGTTTTGCACCATTAAAACTCTCCCCAAACTACCCAGAGGGATACAAAGGCAAGTAGGGCTGAAATTTTAAGAATTTCTGTAAGATTCTCACATGTAACTCAGTGTCTGGAACAATACTCTAGGACGTAAAGGACAAGATAAAACACGTTCGAGGGTTGGGAGCTATCTAATGAAGAGCTTTTAGGTGTTCATTTTCTTCTCAGCAAGTTGGAAAGTTACAAGGAAATAACCCAATGGTAAAACATCAGCAACTTTTTTTGGAAAACAGTCTTCAAGAGGACATTATGGGCAGAAGAGGAAATTACAGTCATAAAAATTGGTTGGTCAAAAATTTTTTTCAGAGTCTGACACAATCTCTCTTGCAGATTTTATAAAGAGGTAATGCCAAGTTTGTTCATAATTTTTTTACCATGATTGTCTGCTCTCTTTGGGAGCCCAGGAGATCCAGGTGTGCTGACTACAAAATATCTGTGTGACTAATTGTATTTCATGGTCATTATAACACTGAAGGGGAAATTGTTTCCCTGTGTGTGGCAACCATTGGAATTTGTCCCTAAGTTATGATGTACAATTTCCCACCAATCATTCCCTAAAAAACAATTTCTTCCTGAAAAGACAGGTTCAAAATCCAGCAGGAATGGATTCTGTAAATTCACTGTATACAGGAAGAATGAGTATTACTGTAATAATTTCAAATTATTATAATTATTTCTGTGAAACCATAGCTCTGCACATCAAATTTTCTGTCAAACACTATTTTTTCTATTGATTTTCTTCCCCTTGTAAAAATTTTTGGTACATAACTACAGTCGAAACAGAAGACAAAAAATAAGATGCATTCTGTTCAAATTTTTAAAATTGATTTAATCTTACAGCAGCAAGAAGATCAGAAGGGGAGGATGGAAGTTTGGATCAGGACAGTAAGAAGGTAATGATCAGAAAGAACAAAAGGAAGTATTGATCATTCTTTAAGTAAGTGGTTTTTAAAACACATGCGTATGTAAAAGTATTTTTTTAAATAATTGGAATAATCATTACTACTTTTAAGTCTTTCCAAAAAGATGTAGAAAAGCTTAATCTCTCACCCAAAGGGTTCCGAATGTACATTCTACAGTAAAGAGAATTAGGGATATTGAGATTTAGAGCAATAAACTCATGGATTTTCACTCAGTCTCAGTATCTACACTGGTGATTCAGCTAATCCTGCAGACTAGGGTGCATATTAACCTAGAAGAAAAATGTCAAAAGCAGATTAATTATAAGAAAATGACATAGTGCATCTTTTAAAGTGGGGTGCAGTGGGCAACTTTATGAGCAGAGAAACTATTCTCAGCCCAGCTAAAAATTAAAAGCTCTTGGTAGCTGTGATGTCTAAGTCATCATGAAGTCACTTCTAGAATTTGATACAGGATGGTTCAAGCTGCAGTGGGCACAAACAGACGGGCAGTTCACAAAGCATCTGAGAGAGCTGAGGTAGAACTGCCTTTGGGTGTTAAATCCTGTATCTTATAACAGGCTTTTCCTCTCTCCAGCTAAAGACCAGCTGGCTGATTCTGAAGGGGGAGATGGACACCAGGACCAACTCCCCGGACTCGGACACGCGGTCGCTGTCGCTGACAGCCGGGAGTGATCGGGCACAGGACGGCTCGACCGCCGGCTACGCCCGTGAGTGCTGCCCTGCCCTGTTGATGGTGAAACTTTTGTGGATTCGTGTCAGTGAAAGAAGCAGCATTGCCTGTGTAAATGAACTACTGCCTCTTTGGAGAGCAGAGGTTCCTTACCACAAAAACTCACCCTTCATAAAAGTGCCCCCTTATTTTATGATATCTGTTTTCAGTACACAGGATGGCAGTATCAAGCAGATTTTTCATTTGTGCTAATTAGTCCTTGACACAAACGATGTATTTTGAATATTGGTGGAGCCATTTCATCTCTGTCATGATAACCATAAGAAATATGTTGCTCCAGAGATTAACTTAGGTTTTTTTTGTTTTTTTTTTTGCACTCCCGATTATAAGGTCACAGAAGTATTCCAGGTGGGAAAGGGAATAATTTTGCAACTGAATTCTGGTGTGGAGACTATATTCCCATGCTAGCTGTCATGTTCTACACATTTCTTGTTCCACATTTCAGGAAGTCAGAAGCATCAAAATTGGGCCTGAATTTTACTTTTAGGTTACATAAATTACAAAAAAACAAGTTTAGTGAATTTTAAGAGATAACTGGGACATTCCTCTCCCTGCCTTCTCCACTTGATACCATGCAGCAGTAGCGGGTCATCCAGGGTAAACAAGTTGGGGAAGCAGTTTTCCAAAAGAATGTACCCAATGCAAGGCATGTCTGGCAGCAGGGCTAGGATGTCAGTCTTGTGGGCATTTTGGTAATGTGATAGTTGGCTCCATCAGCTTATATTAAGGAAATTATGGCTTAGCTATGCAAGGAAGAGGGAAAACATTTGCTACAAAGTCTGTCACAAGGCCATAACAAGATAAAGTAGAAAACTTACTTCAGATCATCAGTCTCACTGGTTTAGCTTAAAGGGATTTGATTACCTGATCCTCACCAGATATGACAAACATGTGCACAAGGCGTATTGCAGGGTTCCCTGTGCAGGAAAACCAAGTCTGATACCTCACACACTTAACACCTGTAAATTATTGCCCAGGAATGAACAGCTACGCCTTTCATTGTCATACACACATTGGGTATGTCTGGAAGCTATGTGGAGTAGATCTGATGCTCTCCTTCACATGCTTTGAGTCTTTAGGAGCAGATTTTAAGCAGGGAGAAGTATGTAGCACACCAAGAACTTTTATACAGGAACAACATATGGTACTCATTTTTCCCCTGAGAATGTTGCTATACCTGTCACTCTTCTATATTAGCATTTCTTTCATATTTTTGATTATCTTGGGAATGTGGAACTATTAAAACTAGAAATGCAATAGATAATTCACACCTCCGTGTCAGGGTCAATATCACATTTGTGCCAATATAGATTCTGTACTTCATTTTCCACTGCTTTCTATCAGCATTTCTCTGTCCTTCATGAAAGTTGTCCCCATTACCCAATTAGCAGCTACATAGAAATGACACTGAGGAAGTTTCATCTTCCTGAATTTACACTTTTGGTTTTATTCAGTTCTCTGACTGCCTTAATACCTATGGACATCCTAAGTAATTCCTTCTCTAATCAGTGTTTCCCTATTTAGTTCTGGTTATTTATAGTCTGTCATATGCCTCCACTTGGCACCAAACCAACCCCTAAAAAGTTCATTCTCTCTGATAGTCACTGACTATGCCTCAGGGATGGGGCTGAGATGCTACTCTTCTGTGGCCAAGGGGAGGGAGAGTATATGCAGAGTGGAGGAGGTTAGAAGGCTGTGAGTTGGTAGTGGTGTTTCCAGATATACTGAGCAAAAAGCCCTGCACTTTTCTGTCCAGCCTCGAGCAAAGCCGAGAAGGGTTATTTTCCTCTAGAAGACATTTTGCCACATCACAAAACTTAAATGCCCAGAAGAACCCGGGTTTGAGTCTTGGTTGAGAAAACTTCAGAAAGTTTCTCTTAGGCACGGTTTCGCTTTTTACAACACATCACAGCGCATCAATGTGAGGCTTGTGCAATCAGCAGGCAGGAGTGGAGCTTGCATCTCCTTAAAGTCACCTGTGAAAGTGGATCTTGTTTCTGTATGTGTAGATGTGTAATAGTTAATAATTTACCATAATTCATTACTTTAAATGTTGCTTATTTAGGAAAGCAGACATCTAAAAGACGTGTAACCCTTCGTGCGCCCATGATGTGCTGAGAGGCAGCTTCAGGCTGGAGGGAACGCTGGACGAAGCAGGAGGCGCTCCCTGCAGAGGGTAGCTGATGTTCAGTGATCAGAGACGCTGAGCCCGCGGGTGTCCCCGCTGCGTTGGGGCCGCTCCGGCTCCGCTCCGCTCTCCCGGCAGCCGCACGGTGTCTCCGGAGCCGCGGCTGCGAGTCCCGGGCTCGGCTCCCGGCTGGGGCTGCTGCAGAGCACCTTCACCTGGGGCAGCGCTCCTCGGTGACTGAGTGTCATTCAGCGATAGAACAAAACTCACTCGCCCGCCTTCTCTGTAGCCAAAAGGCCAAGAGATTGATCTCCGCACTGATGTCCAGCACAGCAGCTTTTCCCAGGCAGGAACAGGGATGACAGCTTTGTGGCAGATACTGGCATTCTGTCACGCAGGTTTTATACTCTTGGCTCTCAGGTGGCACTGTCATTCACACAACATGCAGTTATAAGGTTTTTGTTTCATTGTTTTGTCCCATCTTAAATTTAAAAAATGTAGTCGCTCTTTCTGAATTGTAGGAGGTATTCGGCTTGCAATTCAATGTGAGCTTATTCCTCCCCGTTTAACTACATTAAGTGCTTTGATTTTTTCTTCTGTCATGACAGTGATTCACTGGCCTACCCTTATTCCACTGGTTTTTCATCCTTGCTCAGTAGTCCACTTTCTGTTCCATGGATGAAATACTCCTCCAGTGCTCCAGCCCTACCTGGATTGTCTTTCACCTTTGCTGAGTGCTGAGTCCTGACCCAGTGTAACTCCCATTGATCCCATTTCTTCTTTCCTCATTCTCTTTTTTGTTTGGATAGCTGGAGAAACTTTTGCTATTTGTTTTAATATCATTTTCAGTGTTTAACTCAGCTTGACTTCTGGCAGTTTTCAGTTTATCTCAGCACACTGTGAGCTCTCTGCTGATCCATCTTTTGTTTTTTCTTTCTGTATGCTTATTCCTAATAATCTCCTTAGGGTATTTATTAATCCAGTGGGGTCTGGATTCCCTTCCTGCATTCCTCTTTGGACACAGACTGTTAACAATTTTGACAGAAAGAAGTGTAGTACATTCAGTTCTTTGAACAGTAACAGTTTGCATCAGTTTTACATAATTTCCTGTACTGGAATCAGGAATGCTTATTGCACATGTGTTTGTTCTTGACTATTTAACTTTTTAACTCTCTTATTAGAGTCTTAATACTAAAAGTAAAGTGTTTCAGTTGCCTCATAATGACCACACACAGTTTCATCACTGTGTTACATCATTTGTTCATGGTAAGATCACTTGGCCAATTTTCTCTGTCTTAAAACTTTCTTTCACTTGGGTGTAAATACTCGCACTGATTTACTTTATCCATTGCCATTTCTTCATTTTTGCTTTTTTCCAAGGGGATTTTTACAGAAAGAAAAAAAAAAATATTTTTTTTAAGTGGTGGGGTACTTTTGTATCTTTTTAAGAAACAAAAACAAAACCCAGATCTCATACAGCACATTCAGAAGTGATGATCTAAATCTCTTTAATCCCAGTTTCAAGTCAGGATTTAATACCAAGTTGGAGGGCAGAGAGTCAGTCTCTCAAATCACAAGCTTTGCATCACATAGGTGCAAGAGGCTTCCATAACATGAGCCCCACCACTCCCTCCACATTGTGCCCCTGGCTTGCTGCTGTTTCTAGACATTGTTACACATGTTCCTGTGCATGAAATATGGAAAAAATATGAGCATAGGTCAGTTATATTTCAATCCGTATTGATCTTGTAATTGTTATTTCTGGATGTTTTCTTGGATTCCCTGTTTTAATAGGCTGTAAAAGATTTGCAAAAAATATAGCTATGTATTATGTCTTTTACAGGCTTTCCATATTCTAAGTCTGCTTCTCTACCTGGCTATGGAAAGAATGGCTTACATCAGGTAGGTGCAGATTTAAATACATTCTCCAGGAAATAATGTCTCATAAAGAGACAACTCAGTAACTAGTTGAAAATCTACACAGTAATAACACTTCAAAAGTATTTTGGCTGCCAGCCCTGTCTGACAGATTCATTCCCTGTGTTGGTTACAGTTTGTCTCTCTGCAAGAGTGAGACTGACTGAGGCTTCTCCTTTTAATTGTGTGCATCATGAGCACTGGGAATCTTGATTCTCCTCCCAAAACAAATGGAGATCTAAAATGTACATATTAATCATAGGATAGCTTGAATTAATGGTAGAGACTGGCCTATAATTAGGCAAGTAATGATCTTTAAGCAAAGGTGGAACAGCCCACATCTACTGCATGCCTTGAACCATCTGTTCTACTTTTTCTAGTAGGGATGTGTGTCTGTGTGTGATGTGTGGTGTGTGTATTCACACACTGCCATTGTACTTTTAAGGCAGGGAAGGATCAATGAAGATGGAATGACAAGCAGCAATCTAAAAAGAAAATTGCCTAACAAAACTATGGTGAGAACAGACTAGGAATTTTTTTCTAATCCTTTTTTTTGCAACTTTTATTAGTCTTTAATAAAAAGGAAGCTTTGGCAGTGTGGCCTCTCTCTCTGGCATCTATCATTAGGAGTTCTCAGTTCATGGCTTGTACTATTAGGTGAAAAACCACTGTAGTTTATAGTAATGAGCTGTCAATACATAGATGCATGTGCACCTACATTTTGAAGATGGAATTGAGTCCAAATTGCTTGGAGAGTGCCTCATTCAAATTCCCTTCTTTCTCCAAAGGAAGATGTGAAACCTGCAAAAGCACATGAGGAGGATTAACTCCCCCAGTGATAAGAGTCATATTGAGAGTCATTGGAAGGAGCTACAAGAAAGAAATTATCAAGGAGTAGCTAAATGGATTTTTCGGTAGCTGTTAAAACGTCCATCCCTTTGAGTTAATATTACAGGACTAATTATGCCAGTGTTGCTTTGATACCTGGTTGCTTGAATTCTTCTCTGAAGAAAGTAATGGCACTGAAATTTTATCCAATAATATTTAGGAATATTATAACCTAATCCCATCTATGAGTCAAGAGGGTTTTTTTCTGACTTTTCAGAACAGGGCTTGCCAGTAACCTGAAGCGAGCAAGGGACACTGACTTGTGCCCAGCCACTGCAGTGGTGAGGCCCCAAAGCCATCCCAAGGCTTCCCGGAGACGAGGCCAAAGCACTCAGGAAGCTTTGCAATTTGATGGGAAAGCAGCAGATGGCAGCATCTGTCCCGCATAACGAATACCAAACCTGTGTAAATGTTGAAAAGGTTGCTCATAGTCAAATCCTTGAGGCCAATATTCCTCGCAGAATGGATGTCCTCTGTTTGGATTGTAGGTTCATACCAGCTTTTGTGGTTTGTTATTTTTAATCAGCCATCCATAGTTCTGCATAAAAAACCCCCAAAAGCAAACAACAAGGAGCCTTGTAGGTTATTGTGGGCATAGCTGTGCACACTATTGATACCCTAGCAGGCAAAAATGAGACTTGGAAAAAAAGTCATATAATAGTGCTTTTCTAATTTCCTGTACTGCTTTTCATCATAGCATTTGCCAGCAAAGGAAGAAGCCAGTGGTTCAAACAAAGCATATATATGGCACATTGTTTTCCTTGGTCAGTGGCATCAGCAGTGTGAAGCAGAAGGAGAAAAGTTTCAATGCAGCAGGAGAGATTTGTGATGATGGCAGTAACACATCTGCAGCACAGAAATGTGACCGTTTCTGTGTTACTTTGCTTACTTGAGCAATTAGGTCAAATTTGAGTGAGACTTATTTCTCTTTCTCTCACACAAGGATCTGTATTTCAGCTCTATGTCTTTCTTTTTTCTCTCAACTATGTTCAGAAAGGGTTTTTTGTGTATTTTGCTGCTAAATTGCTTTTGTCTTTCTTTCTCTGTCAGCCTGAAACTATGGGCCAATATGAAACGGACCAGGAGGCAAGCTGGGGGACGAAAGGTACTTTTTTTTTTTTGCAATATCGTTTCCACTCCCCTTTGTTTTCACCCTTTGAGGATGTTTGTTAACAAATTGCCATAAAGGTTCCTATTCTGAGCTCTTCCTGTGGTTCACATAATAATGACTAGCCAGAGAAACAGCTCAGTATCATGTTTATCACAGAGAATCTTCTTTTTACTTAGCCCAACCTAAAGGCCTGACAGAAGTCTTGCATCATAGGGTGGTGCAACCAGACTGAGTCAATAGCAGGATCCTGGATAAGGTTATACCCTTGTGGTGTTGGTCTCATATCAAAAACAGGAGGAAGTTTAAGATAATCACTCCTTCGAGTCTAGTTGGAAAAAATCCGCTGTGTTACAGTGTGTTTAAAATGTGCAGAGTTCAAAAAGCAGAATTTACTTGCAGAATTTTATTTTATTGCAGTTTTAAGTGGACTGTGCACTTAATATGGATTTTGGTTTGAAATTTTCAAAAGAGCTGAAAAATTTTATTTCCAAGACACTTTAATTCATTTTAAAAAATCTTACTTTAATGCTTCACTTCATGACTCGGTGTTGATAAAAATCTTTGTCTCTGTTTGAATAGGTCAAAGTACAGGTTTTGAAAAGTAGACTTAATCTCTTATTTCATTTCAGACCCTAAAGAGGTCTGTCAAAGCATTTTGGCTGTCCTGGTTGCCTTTAATCACCATTGTGAATAGATAACATTGTGGCAGTCATATCATGTATAGTCATACACTGACCTAACTGGAATTCCCTTGTGCTAGTGTAGATCCAGGAGTCATTGTTACCACACCCCCAAATCATCTTTTCTTCCCTATTGTTATTCCCGCTGCAGTCAGCCGAAGTGCAGGGTGTCAGCATCTTGTAATATCGTATTATCTCAGTGGTTTTCATATATGTTTCCAAACTGACATGCCTTTAATAATCCATATATTTTAACTATTTTCAGTAAAGAACAATAAGGGCAGGACTTTTGGATGACAGACTGACTTAACTCTGCACAAAAGCCTCCTGTAAAAAGAAATACCCAATTTTGCCAGACATACTCACCGTGTAACCCAATGGCATCGGGAGATGGATTTTCTGTAATAAGCCTTTGATTTCCAGGACAATTGCTTTGGTAATAGACAGTGTTACAGGCATTCAGGGCATGGGGGTCAAATTCTTACTGTGCATGCAGTTATCCAACAACTACTGAGAAGAGAGAATTGTAGTAGCATAGCACATTTGTGATGTACCTAAATGTTCATTGTGGTCACACCAAAAGAAGGCTATAAATTCTAAAATGTGAACCTGTTCTCATTCTTTTGCAGAATACAAGGTAAGAAGGGCTTTTCCAACACTGGAAGAACAATCAGATTCAGCACTTCCTAGCAAGGTTACATGGGTTCCTTTCTTTTATTTTATTTTGTTAATTTTTGTCTCAGTGAAATATTTGTCAAATCAGGATGCAAGTATGTACCATTTTTTAGTAAGTTCCCCACACCACCATTTCTATACCTCAGAATTGGTTTCAGCTGGAGTTCATATGCTCTTGTCTTTTTAACAGATTTATCCTTATGAAACACTTATTGTAACAAACCGAGTTCGTGTGAAATTGCCTAAGGATGTGGACAGGACCAGGCTGGAGGTAGGAATGATATTTGCTTGACAGTTTTGAAAGTATTTCTCCTGTTTGCTTACTACCCTGTGCCTCAGTAATGGCAGCAAAGACGAGAGAAAAGAGGAATAACGTTATGTATTATATTTTATTTTTAAAAAATCAGTATGTAGGCAATTTAACTAAAAAATTGCAAAAAAACTGGCAAATGTCTGATCAAATGATGTTTACAAAGATACTGCTGAAACCTATGAATTTTGGATTATTTTTACAGAGGATTGGAGGTTCAGATGAGGAGTGTAAAAATGCGGAGTTTGTTTTCGTTTTAATTCATATAAAAATATCCTCATGGAATAACCTAAATATTATAAAAAGGGCTCCATTTATCCTGAAAATACATGGACCTATATTTGGTCCATTGTCTTATTCAACCTCTTCTTTACTGTGTGATCTGTGATCACTGTACTATAGCTTTGCTGTAGCATCCATGTCTCACTTAAGATAGAGAAATGCAGATATAATTTATCATAACAGAAAGCTTAGTTTCCAAAGAACAAATCCTGAAGCTGATGTTCAATCAAAATTCCCAGGGTTGATTTTTTTGACTGAGCAATGACAGGACAGAATAAAGGCTCACCTTAACTAACGTATCTTTCTGAACTACTATTAAGAAGAGGAGATAGTGCAATAAGAAATATGTGATAACTATACTGGATGTTTGGGGAGAATTATATTTTAATAAATTTACTGTATTTTGAACTTGATAATATGACAAGAACAAAGAAAAATTACTTTGAAAACAAGAAAAGAAGAAAAACTTTGGAGGAGCAGAAAGTTCCTCATTAAAGATCAGTTTTTAAAAATAATTAATTTACCAAATTTGCATACATGTAATATGTTTTGAAATAGGCATTATGTTCTTGAATACTTGAATGTGATTATCACTTGATTATCCAACATGTGCTGTTGATTTGCTTGTAAGGAATTGTGTGCTGTTTTAAGCGTGGTTTATAGCAAGGCCTGATAGCAGTAAAAAAGCATGATGAGTCTGGAAAAAGGGGCAGGGTGTTGGAGAGATGCTCCTCTGGACATAACCTATAAAGGATTCTTTCATATATATCTGTACATGCACGTGTGTCTCTTATTCCTTAACATGTGTTAAGGAATAGAGTCTTTGTTTAAATGCATCAGACTGGTCTGAATAGCAAATGCAGCTCTAAATTGCTTTTTTAAGACAACGTATAGTTTGCTTTGGATGGATCACGCCTGCCCTGGCTGCCATTCTCAGTAACTCATACACTGTCCTCAGCTGGGATT
Organism: Petroica traversi; assembly: GCA_025920805.1. Taxonomy (NCBI): domain Eukaryota; kingdom Metazoa; phylum Chordata; class Aves; order Passeriformes; family Petroicidae; genus Petroica; species Petroica traversi. Next base: position 23,672,878 of record JAHLSL010000015.1, on the reverse strand, counting down.
GCTGTTTGTTTAACTTTGGAGTTGTTCAGTCTGCCTCACCCCAGGTGCAGCACAGGGCCTGTTGGCTCAAGGAGCCTGACCACTTCAAAGGTCTCACAGAGGTTTGCAAAAAAGAACAATAAACAAGATCTGCTTCAAACCTGCACCAGAAAAGCAGTGAGGGGACCAAGCCAATCCTGCTGATTGCTGCACTATGCTAAACAAATGTCTGCAGGAAGGACTCCTTTGTAGACTCTCTTATGTTTAATAGGGATTGGTAGTTTTTTAAATAATTAAATTAGCAGAGTTTTAATAGCACTGTAACTACTGTAAGAACAGAGGCAGTTGCTCATCTACACATTCAAACCATATGCAGAGTTGAGTGACAGGCACAAGCCATTGCCTTCCCTGCCAGCCTCTTCCCCTCTTTCCTGACCCTTTCTTCTGTATTACAGATTTGATAGACATAAGTAGCTTTGCATAGAAAAGCAGCTTATCATTATTTCCCTCTTGTGGCAGAAGAAGAAGATAGTAACTTAATTATTGACTTGTGCACTCAGCAGATTTCAGTCTTGGGAAAGACCCAGGATTCAGGGAATCCAGGACTATGTGAGTTTATAAGTTTGCACAGACCAGGCTTAGAAATGTGGATACAGACACACTGTTAATAGAGGGCCCACTTAACATATCTTGGTATCTTCAAGCTTTTGAGGACAGCACTGGGAATACTGAAAGCGTGTACTAAGGTTATATTTCACCCTCTCCTGAGGTCCATTTCACACTTGCTAGAAGGTGTGATTCAGTGCTTGAGATCTCTAAGAGGCAAGTGTTCTTTCCAATCTGAATTCGTTGTCAGCTGATATTCTGTTTTCATCTTGCATATCTAATGTCACTTGTGAAAGGGCTAGATTTTGCCTACAGAAATGGTGATGGACATAGCAGTGCTAAGTCCGTGTATTATCCAAACTGTAGAGTGATATATCTAGGAAAATCGTCTAAGAAAAAAATCCGTGTTCTAATACACCAGTTTTATTCTGATTATTTGAGTGGGCTGAAGCCTCACCTTGCTGTCACTGCTGCAAATCAGAGCAAGCTCCTGGGTGTGATGGCTGTGGCCAGGGTGCAGGTGGTGTCAGAGAAAGGAGACCTAGAGCTGCTGTGCTTCATATCATACCATCATATCATATCACACATGATAGTTCTGATTTCCTGGTCCACTTAGGAGCAAAGGCTGATTAAATTTGCATGAAGTAGATTTTTTTAACATCCTCTCACAAGTTGACTTGAAGCGGCTCCTGTTTGTGAAACAGTTTGTTTTGAACTTTGAATGGTCCATCATAGATGTCATGGAAGGCTCACTATTGTTTGTCTCTGATTCACTCTTCCAAAGAAAGTCTCCTATATTGAGTGTTCCTATCATGAAAAGTGAACTCAAGTCAATGGTATTAGCTCCTGGGGTCAAATTAGGGGAGGCTACAACGAAACCTTGGCTGATGTTCAAGGACCACAGGAGGGTGGGGGTTTAATGGGTGGTAGTGTTTTCCTAACTTTGCTCCCATTGTGCATGTTTTTTAGATTACACTGTTGTGCAAGGAATTTATTTTAAGGATTATAAAAAATATTTTCTTGTAAAAGTGCGTATTTTTCTAAGCCCAAGAAGTATCTAGAGATTAGGAAGGCTCAACTGGTAATAAATGCATTCAAATAATAGTCATTCTTTCCTCAAAAGCATGTGTATCTAAGCATAGAAACACTCGGCATGTTTTTGTTTGCTTCTCTTAACTCAGCAGTGAGACAGAAGAGCCCAGTTCCTTGTGCTCTTCCAAGGAGATGTTTATGGCAACAGTGAACAAATAGATGCAGCACCAAGAACTGGTTATAATGAGCAGCCTACTGATTCTTAAATACATTGCTGGCACTTTGGTTTTTGAATAAATAACCTGGATCTCACTTTTGTATAAGCTGATTAGAAATGCAAGGAATTTACAGTAGATAAGGATTTGGCCAAGGAATTTTTTTAGGAGTTTCTCTCTACCACAGTGCTGTTTATTGTAATGTTAGATGAACAGAGCACCATTCCCGTGAGCTATTCTAACAGGAAATGGTGAAGAACAAGTTAATTCAGATAACATTGCAGAACAACAAAGCTGTAAGACAGGGGAGGAGTGTACAGCCTTGGTGGAGAAGAGGAATTGCACCCTCATTGTGTCTGCAGATGACAAAACTTGAGGGAACGGCAATTGATGCTTAGATGAGCAGAGCCTCTCTGTTCAGAGGGACCAGGCCAGACTGCAGGAATGGTTGACAGAGACTTCATGAGGTCTAACATAAGTCCTGAGTTTTCAGGACTAAGACATCACCTTTGGATGGTACACATTGGCACATTCCTTACCTGCTGCTTCTCAAAGGAGATTTGGCTTACAGACACTTCCCAATATTTTGAAAATTCTTTTAAGTACTTGAATACCTTTATCATTTGAGCCTTGGGCTCCTAAAAGCATGCACTTGATAATTTTATCTTCGATCGGATATTGTTTGCCTGTTCTTCAGTCACAACAGTGTGGTTCAGTGCTTGCATTTTCAAACTGATAGCTCATGCCCAGCTGCCTGGATTTATGGTTTTTTGCCTTTTGCAGTTGCTTTTATCACAGAGTGTAGGATTTCTTTTGTGGTCACAGGCTGGTAGTTTTGAAAACCTGTGTAGTTAGAATCTTCCATTTGGAAGCCATGTTTTAGTGTTTTCATTTGATTTCCTTATCTTAATGTATCTTAGCTTTTTTAGGTATTTCTTTTGAATGTCAAGGCTTAAAAGCATTATCCATTCATGCCTATCAAATGCAGTAGAAAGTAAATTATTCCACTTTTTGTTTGAGCCTGTTCATTCTTTGTTTAACTGAGACAATTGCTAAGGAAAAATATTCTGGAATGTCAAGTAGCAAACTTCCATTTGCCACCTTGTTCTCTTGTAAACAGAAATGAGAGATTTAAACATGGGTGCGGTCTTATTTGAACAGAGCACTCACATTAAGTCAAACATGCTTTTCCTCCTGGAACTGCTTGTCTGGATTTGCTTTAGGGATAACATTTTTTCCACTAGTTTTCATTCAACAATCACCCTGGGTTCCAGCCATTTGGGCTTCAACCATTTTAGAACTTGTTTCCAGTAATTGAGCCTGAGTTTTTAAGAGCCCAAGCTCCTGGATGTCATTTTAGAACTTGTTTCCAGTAATTGAGCCTGAGTTTTTAAGAGCCCAGGCTCCTGGATGTCCTGGATGTCATTTTAAGAGCCCAAGCTCCTGTGTGTCCCAGCTCCTCTGGAGTTCAGATGAGGAAAAAGAGAGCAAAACTGCAATGCTGTCTGTTTCACAGTTTGTAGTTTGGGGCTAGGTTTGTGGTTAGGGACTCATTTCACAATAAAGCTCATGACCTGGGCTGAAAAACTGTGGGTCACTGACTTCAGTAGAACTACTTCACACTGTTTAACTTGAAAAATACATGAGTGGTGTTTCTCATTCTAGGCATGTACTTGGGTTGTGATCAGTGATGCATGTTTGTATCAGATTTCAAAGCCTTTACAAAAGGAGCCATTATAAAATGAAAATGCACATTAGAATTGATGTGATATGATGTGAAAAGTAATTCCTGTGTGAGTGGAAACACTGTAGGAGTGAACAGAGATTACATGTGGAACATTTATATTACGGATTCACTGAAGTCCAAACTAAGGGGAACTGGAAAATGTTGAAGCTTTAAAAATAAAGTATTTTGTGCCTAAATCAAATGAATTTTTTGAAATTCATTATCTTCTTCATATTTTCATAATTTATTATGGAAGCCAAGGTTTGGTTTTATTAAGGTTTATTAATTGTTTTATTAATTATATTATTTTCTTAATTATTTTCTTAATTAAAATTAATGAATTTTTTATCTGCCGTCAGCTGGAGGCAATGAGTTATGTCAACATCAGTAATGAAAAAGCTCGTTTGATTAAATGACAGGATGGTGCCATAGATTATCATCAGAGATGTCCTGTGTGAATGCTATTTAGATAACATATTCATATGCTTGAGAGAAATACTTCTCAGCTTTTTCTACCTTTATGAGTGACTCAGCTGGAAAAAAACACTGATTTTTCAATGCTCCTGCAGGATACTTTCTGTGTGCCCTGTGGTATTTCCCAGGAGGTTAGCTTGGCAGGACCCTGCAGTGGTACTGCTGAGAGGAATGCAGCTTCTCAGGGAGACGTCACGGTAGCCTGAAGTACTAAACAAGGTGCAGCCACAGATCCAGGAGCCTTGTAGAGGTGCTTGGGGTGATTTGGGCATGGGGAAGGGTCTCAGACTCCTTTCCCCACTGCTTTCCCTGGAAGCCTCTCTGGGGATCCACATTTCTGTGTGGAGGGGAATCTACAGCTCCTGCAAGGCTTGGCTGCACAAGGGCTCTGTTTGTGACTAATTGCCCTTATCTAGGGTAACTGCTGCCTTACCCTCTGATCAGCAGAGCTGCCCCAGTGATCTTTTGATACCTTTTGAAGTTCATTAGGTGCCAATTCATGCCATTTCTTAACTTTCCCTCCTCAATCACATAATTACTTAATAGTTTTAAATATTTATTGAGTGTGAAGCATAATTAGGCCATAGATGAGCATAACATTCAATACTCCCTTGGGAATGTAGCACATGGCTAATTACTGCTTTGCAATTAGCCATGCAGCAGGCTTAGAAGAAACCTCTGAAAAGCCTGCTGAGCTCCAGCAGTGCAACAGAAAGAAGGGTGAAGAGTGCAAACCTTGTGAAAACAATATGAGGATTCAAAAGTCAATAGAAAAAAAATTTCCAGCAGATTTCCTTTGGCCATCTAAGAGTTGTATTTGGGGTAACCTTAAGAGGCATGAGAGAAGGGAATGGAGAGGCAGAGAAGTGAAAAACTGGAGAGGGGAAGAAGCTATTATTTTCTGAGTGTTTGATACTTCTACAATCATGATCTTACTATAGCAAAAGATTGTGTCTCAGCAGGAAACTTCTTGCACCAACTTGAAGAGCTAAGGCTTCGTTATTTACATGAATGCTCACTTACCTGTGCATAAACCTTTCCCAATAAATCACAGTTTAGTCTGAGTATTTCTCATGTTGAAATCTTTGGAGAAGATCCTGTAGCTTTTATTTCTGCCTTTTGTGAATGAGAAGTTGGAAGTGTTGCAAGGACTTTGAATAAAAATGAAGTAGACAATTACTTAAAATTACACTCTATAAAACAGTGCACAGTAGTGCCTCAGAGAGAGACTGGCTGAAAGATTCACTGCAGATTCAAGCAAAGGCAGTGTAGCTCACCTGTAATTTCCCATGAATATAGCAAAGCAAAAAGCAAAAGAGAAACAAACCTGAGGTTTTAAATTCCTCTAGGAGTAATGACCTTGATTTATTTAGTCTTCAACTTATCACCTCCTGCCATCCACTGAGTTCTTTCATTGGTTCAATATTGACTCATGAGGAAGTAGGATATCCTTTGAGCTTCCTACATCAGCAGGTTCTCACATGAGGACTCTCATCCAATTACTGACACAGAACAGAGGTGCTTGTGAAGCATCCCCATGAACTGCAGGTGAACTGCAATTTTATCTTTCTGTGACTTCTTCATACTAATGCCATGTTCTAAGTGTGTTGGTTTTGGCTGGGGTGATTTTCTTCACAGTGGCTGGTATAGGGCTGTGTTTTAGATTTGTGCTGAACACAGGGTTGATAATACGGAGATGTTTTTGCATTGCTGAGCAGAGCTTACACAGACCCAAGGCCTTTTCTGCTTTTTCACACCAATTTTCAGAGGGGACTCTGGCAGGGATGTGGAGGTGAATGGGGGGAGACACAGCCAGGACAGGTGGCCCAAACTGACAAATGGGACATTCCAAATGATGTGACATCATGCACAGTATATAAAGTGGGAGGAAGAAGGCAGAAAGAGAGGGACTTTTTGAAAGAGGGGGACTTTTTGAGTGGTGGCATTTGTATTCCCAAGTCCATGTTACATATGATGGGCCCTGCTCTACTGGAGATGGCTGAACACCTGCCTGCCCATGGGAAGCAGTGAATTAATTCTTTGTTTTGCTTTGCTTATGTGTGTGGCTTTTGCCTTCCCTTATAACTGTCTTCATCTCAACACATGAGATTTCCAGATTTCACCCTTCCAATTCTTTCCCTGATCCCACTGGTGGGGGAGTGAGTGAATGGCTCTGTGGGGCTTGGTTGCCAGCTGGGATGAAACCATGACACTATGTATTAGTTTTGAGCATCTCTGAATTTCATTAAAAACTCAATTATTTTGGGGGAAAAGAAATCTCATTGAATTAAATAAAGATTATAACTCTATTTAGAATTATTACTGGCTTTTTAGCAGACCACAGAAATAGAGACAAGCCTCATTAATTTATAGTGAAAAGCACCACTTCTTTCTGAGATAACACTGTGGAGCAAGTATTTGAATATGCAGTTAATTACTTTTGTTCTGAGAGAGTAAAAAATAAGGATGTGTCTGTCCTACTCATTTTCATGTTCATGTTTCATAGTGGATGAGGATTTTCTGTTCTGGTGGTTGGAATGTAGTGGAGAGGTTTAGCTCAGCCCTTGCTTAGTTTCGTATATCTTTTAAAAAGCCCCAGATTAATACATGACACCATAGTCCTTTCTATTGTAGCAATATCACACTTAACTGTATCACAAATGCTGATATTCTGATGCTGTGAGATCCAGTGCAGCAGTCATTGGAATGAAGATTCATCTTTAAACTATTTACCTTATCTTTTGGCAAGGTTTTTAGGTAGCATCATGTTAACATCATTATGTAGCTTCCAAAATGACCTCACTTGCATAGAATCAGTTCAGAATGTGAGGAGAACACGACCTTGATAGGTCCTCTCTACTCTCCTCAGTGTCTGCAACGTGCCCAGCCTTGCTGTTGATGCAGAGCAGAGAAGGAGATTGAGTTAAGCTGCCTGAATATGGCCAAACTATCACAAAGGGAATTAGGAATCACTTACTAGCACACTGTAAAACACCCAGACTTCCTATGTAAGCAAGGCCAGCTCTAGTAAAAAAGGGAATGAATGTTGCTTTTACTAGTAAGTTTGGCCATTCCTTCCTTTAATGGCCTAGGGATACCTTATTAGCAAAGCTGGATATTTTAAGCTGATCCATTACTGAAAAAAGAAAAAGGAAATCATGTTCTTGGACATGTAAAGCATAGCTTCACACATATTCTGTTATACCTCAAGATGAATATCTTTCATATTTCCTGCTCATAGTTTTCAATTTCCCTTCTTTTGTTTGACTGATGAGAGAAGATAACACTTCAATTAAGACAAACTAATATTCCAGTAGCTGAGAAGAAAGAGAAATCAGTCTAGGATTTCTTACTGGTGCATTTTTTCTGTCTTTAGATTTGGGAAGAGCTCTAGGTTTTAGAGGTTTAAGGAAAGCTATTAGGAAAGTCCCAACTGTAGTGCAGGCAAAATTTAGCATCACATATACATAGAAAAGTCTGACCATAAACTTCTCCCACTGGTGTATTCCCCTGGTGTTAAGACCCTTCAAATACTTGTAGACATTACCATATTTTACCTCAGTCATCATTTGGCTGAACTTAGACATACTTAGGCCTTCTAGTGTTTTCTCATAAATCAAACTGTAACCCATTATTACTTCCATGCTTTTATCTGAAGATTTGCCAGTTTGATGACATCTTTCTGGGATCGAGGTTTTATTCCAAATTTGAAGATAAAATTTATGTCATTGCTGCTTCTAGGGTCAGTCCTAAATCTAGAGCCCATGGTGCTTAAGAAGGGTATGGTGAAAATTTCCAAGATGCAGGGACAACAGCAGGAAATATGTTATACTGGGCACAGACTGGCATTCTCAGAGAGAGTTCAGACCAAAGGGAAAATATTCCCTTCTACCAGAATTATTTTTACACTGATGGAGTGCACTGATGGAGTAAGAAATTGCTAATATTGCAGTCTGTTTGTTATTTCTTGAGATGAGGGCATATGTGAAAGAAACTTAGAAGCAAAGAAACTCTCTAATGGAATGGATGTGGAAATAAGTGAGCTTATGCTTTCCCCATCTCGGTTACTTTGTCCCTGAGCTGGAAACTGTCAACTGCTTTTGGACCAGGCAGCACCAAATGAGACCTTCTGTGAAAAGGAAAAAATGATGCTGTTATAAAACAAAACTTAGGTATAAGAATTAGAAGATGAATATATGCAAAGAATGAAGGTGGTGTCATCTGGACGCAGGCAGAGGAGCACATGCACAATTAATTAATTCTGGCTTGGATGGCTGCGTGTGGATCGAAAGCTTATTAAGCCTGAGGGCAAAGCAAAAGGATAAATGGCAAAGTACAGCATTGGAGGGGGAAGGGGGAATTGCACAGCTTGTACTGAAATGGGTGGCAAGCTTCATTAGGAGGGGGAGATGTAGCAAATGCTTGTCACCCTGGAGGAAAGGGTAATGTAGGGCTCGCTGAGTTCTCCTGCACTGACCTTCACTACTGGAACAGATCTGATGAGTGCTCTTCTTGTAATACATGATGTAAATTACCTTAGGAAAAGAAAAATGGTGAAAACATAGTCCTTTTAATGTGTTATGTAATTTTCTATGGTTTTGGAAATTGGCAAGGTAGATTTACCTGCCAGAGCATAGTCTTTCTCCTTTTCTTTTTAAATATGAACTACTGTTTGCCACTGCTTTCTCCTGAGTGAGGAGATGTCTCAAGTCTTATCCACAATCTAGAAAGTAAAATAAAATATTACACACTTTGCTCATCCAGACTTCTTTTTCAATCCTACAACTTACAGACATGTTCCTTGTTGTGAGAAGCTGCTAAAGTTAAACTTACTCTCATTTGTCCACTGGATTACGAGGAAGAGGTTCTTAAAAAAACCAATCCAGAGAAAAGTTACTTTTTCTTTCTGAGCCAAACAGAATTAAATGCTGTCAGTGAGAAATTGTTTCTAATACACATTGTCAGATGTTGCTCATTTTCATGCGAAAAATGATCCCCTTTGCCAAATATGCATTGTGTGTTTGTTCCATGCTATGAGCAGCATTTATGGTGGGTTGCTGTCATTTGTCAAATGAAAAGTGAAGGCTCAGTTCCAAGATCTTAGTCACTGTTGTTCTGAATATGTGGAATCTCAAGGGAAAAAAACCCAAGGCTGTCCTTTTTTAGGAAACAAGGACCCATGATGAACATTCAAAGTAATTATATATAATGGCTTCTTACCAAAAGTTTCTTTAGTTTTCTTGAGTAAATTACATTACAAAGATGAAGTCTTTGTTAATAAGTGGAAAGTAAAATTTTACTTCCATATTTGTTCAAAAAATAGCTTTGTAAGGTAGGGCCAGTGTTCACCTGGTCAGGTAAACCATCATGGGATTGCCAGGACATGTTAGCATGTTCCCTGCCACTATTTTGGCTAAAAGAGGCTAGTCATCTTCCAGATGATGTTGGGATCTGCTTGAAACGCTAGACAGCCTTGGCTTATTTCAATTGCCAGTACAGAGTCTAAAGGACCCCATGGCTCCCCTTCCCCATGGTTGCTGTGCTCACCCCTCCCTGAGCAGCTTGCCCTCAGTGTCTGCTGGAAGCTGGTTCATTATTCACATCCATCAGGTCTGGGTGTCCTTTATGTTACCCTGCCAGAGTGTGCCTTGGGAGTGAATAAAGTGGATTAGATGTTGTTTCTGAGCCTCCTTCACGCAACAAGAACTTTGAACCAAGGTTTCTCACCTCCTGGGAAGTCCTGCAACTGGGAGGCAGTGAGATGGAAGAAGAAGGTTGATATCCTTGTCTTGAAATAACACAGTTGTCTAACATGTGAGGAGTTTGATTCTGCTGTATCAAGGATGTCCAAGCATTTCTTGTGCTTAGCAGCTTTTGGGGACCTTGTTTTTGGATGCAGTGCTAAAGCAGACACTGAGGTGCTGAGGCTGGGGCTGCCTGGATGTGCCTGGAAGGACAATTGTGCCTGGTGAGCTTCAAGAGCTTGGCTGGGGAGGAGAGAAATAGATTGCAGGACTCAGATTTCAAGGAAACCTTTGTGGAAGAGGGAGTTCATGTTTAAAAATTGTGATTTTTAATTTTCATTGCACTGAATCTGTCCATTTTAGATGGTATGTGCTTAACTCATCAGAAACAGAGAAGCATAACTAATCCTGCTGAAATACTTGAGCAAGGGTTAGTCCACAATTATTGGATGAATTTTACAAATTAATTTCTCATTTGCATATTTACCTTTCCTACCTTTTCTGTGTGGATGCTAAGAATTGCTAGGGAATTGTTATTCTACTTCCTTCCAGTTCTTTATGTTGGATTTCTTCCCTTTTTTGCAACCTTTTTTTTTTTTTTTAATATTATATCATGAAAACATCAAATAGAAGCATATTTCTTGACATTTAAAAACCACCTACTTTATCCAGCTTGAAACTTCTGACTAGAGTCTCTCCCCATGGATAAGCACTTTTGGATTTCAGAATTTAGCAGTATGCTCTCTCCTTTGTTACAGCTTGCTATTAGTGGACCAGTGTGGTGTCCACTGCGCTCATTAAAGATCAAGGCAAAACAAATCCAACTCTAAAATTACATTGTTATCAATCTCTTTAACGTCCTGGAATAACTTAATTGTGTCTCAGTGTGCTCTGTCATTAGGCACCCTGGATAAATACATCCTTTTTCCCAAAAACAATACTTGGAACTATATTGAAAAGATTATTTTTTTCAAAAGTCACTACTGCCATCAATAATTTAATTTTCCAGCTACTCTGAGCTCATTTGGTTTTGTTGCAGTCTTTTCCAGAAACAATTTTGAAATTTAAATGCAAACCCTAATGCATTATTTTGTGGCATGTTTTAAAACTTAGGAAGGGCAGAAATTTCCTGTGCACAGACAAGCTTAATGATATCTTTTGTATTTTCATTTTCAAGAGGCATTTGTCCCCCGAAGAGTTCCAGGAAGTCTTCAAAATGAGTATTGAGGAATTTGATCGTCTGGCACTTTGGAAGCGGAATGACCTGAAGAAAAAGGCCCTGCTTTTCTAAACCCTCCCGGATAAAATATGTGCTTAATCAAAACAAAAATAGTCTTGCCAGAACTATCACATGCACTTGCTGTTGAACCATTGTCCAGCTTCATTGTGTTAGTATGTGTCGGGGAAACAAGGCAGATTAGATGGTAATTGTTGGGATACGGAGAATTTGTTAATCTTGCATTTCCAGCTGGTTTTGTCAGTAACTCCTGGTCCTACCCAGTTTAAAATGTGCAAAAAATCTAGCTTTAAATTTATAGTTGCTTGCATTTGTTGCTTGATGCAAATGGAAATTCTGAAAGGAAGAGAAAAAAGTGTAGCTGTGACACAGGAAATGCATCCAACATTTTATTCCATTCAGTTTTATAATGCAATTTTTACAAAATCAAGTCAGAAATTAATATAGCAATTTTCCAGTGGGGCATCACATGCTGTTAACAATATGGTAAAAGCCAAAGAAAAGCATATCCGCAAGCAATTATTGCAATTGTTTATCTGTGGTACTTTTTAAGAATGAAAGCAGAAATATGGAAGCACCTTAATTCTACTTCTTATATTTAAACACAGCGTACTCTTTAAAAGATCATATTTGTCTAGAAGGTAACTAGCTATCTTTAATTACAACACCAGAGTTTTTATTTTATTAAGAATATATTGTGACATAAAATGGTTATAATTACTAAAATGTATACAGACCTACTTAAGGATTTAGTCCCATTCATCAGGAAAACTGAAGCCTTATACTAAACTGGTTTGAGAGTGTATTGTGCCAGTTGACTGTGTTTTCCTACTAGTTTGGGGTGTTTGAAGAATGGTTTTTTTTACATTTCATGCTGATAAAAATACCATGTAATCTTAATTACTCTGTAGATAGATATATCTACCTATAAAAGAATTATTTTCGTTATTATATGTCCTAAGTGAAGGCATTCTTACTTTCTCAGCTTTCCAGCTTTACACAACAAGCCATGAGAACTGTGTTGGCATTTGGTAGATGTGAAAATGGAACAGTTCAGCATAAAATGTAACAAAAAAGCTTGGTGTGCTCTATCAGTAATACAGACAATTATAATCAGATACATAAAACCCTCATGCATTACTATTTGCATGTTTCTGTACAAGTCAATTTGAAAAAAGAAAAAAACAAACTATGTGATACTGGTGCAGTACCTTGAAACTATCTTAAATAACAAGCAAAGCTAACAAAATCTAAGCATTTGATATAAGTGTTAGACCTTAATATCTCTTCCAGCTGAAAGACTGTATTAAATTTAATAGTTTCATATGGTCAGAGGTATGGTTGCTGACAAAGAATGTTTTAAAGTGAGTTGCTAGTTTTTTGTGATACTAAATGAGCATTACAGAAAGTACATTTTTCAGCCATGTGTCAGTATTCTGCATTTTTACTGCCTTGAGTGTTTGTACTCACCTCCTACTTCACTATGTCTTTTCGCATCTCCTTAAGGTAACTGGTTAATATATGCACTACAACACACTTCCAACTGACCCAGCATTGGAAAAATCATAGCATTGAACATGCCTTCTTCCAACTAACTTTCAAAGTCCATGCTGTTGGAAATAAATATTTTCTCATGACCTAAATGTTTTGTCTGATGATACAAATGTTTAAAAAAATTCATTAAAACAAAGACATAACTGAATAACTTTGCTAATGTGTGTATAATTTTTTAGATCGTATTTCTGCTCTGAATAGGGTCTTCCCATGTAAATATTATCTAATTTGCATTAAATTTTCTTGCTGAGGAGAGCATTGAGTGTACTTCTGAATGCCAAGTTACTGTAAAGTTGGTCATGATTTAAACAATCCATCAAGCAACTGTCACATCTCACCAAGCAAAAGTTGCTTCACTGGTGATGTTCAGAACCATTAGCCTGAGTAGAGAATCATTAGCCAGTTTCAAATGAGAGCTCCTCATCACATGCAGGGCACATCCATAATGCTCTTCAACATGAGAATAGCTTGTTACATCATTTTGTGAAAACTGGCAGCCCACTGAAATGGGACAATTCTAAATGTGACCAGCAGGGCCCATTGCTACTATGAAAAAACTAAATCCAGGAGAACAATTGATTGGAGAACTATCATGAGGAAGTTTGACATTGGCAATGACACTCTTCTCATCCACACATTCCTGGGACATCATATTGATCACAGGCATCTCCTCAGTGATAAGGAAAATCACATGTTGATCAAAGAAATCCGTGTATCAGTGCAGATCAGGTTCAGTATGGATTTTCATAAATAATTTGAAAATTTCTGAACCCCAGCAGCTCTTGTACTGGTATAGGATTCAACCTATGCTGTAAGGAAAAAGTGCATTACTGAGCACCACAGGCAGTGAATAGCTCAGTGCTGCTCCACTGCTGTATGCACCCGCAGATGTATGGCTGATGACAAGTGAGGACAGTGAGCTCCTGTGAGCTGTTTGACCCATTTACACTGTTTTGAGGCAGTTCATCTGTTATAATGTCAAGCCTTAGAAGTGTCTCTTGAAGGTCCTTGTCCTACCTGAACTAAATCAGATAGAATTCTTGTTTTACATACCCCCATCTAGACTTTTTAGCTCACAAGCATCAGTTCTTATCACAATGCCTAACTCTATTAGATGTTGTACCTCTTCTTGACAAATTTGCTGACAAATTCCTTTGTCATTCTTTGTTTCCTTTTATGGTCAGTGAAGAGAAAAAAGCTCTTCATTCATATCTTAATGTTCAAAATGTGAGATTAATTGCCCCTATCATATTCCTGTCCACTGAATATAAAGAAAGGCAATCTCTCTGCAGATGTACACATTGCAGGCTATCTAATCTTGGATGAAATTAATTTTATACCTACAGTCTTTGGGGAAACAAGCCAGATTTTAGCAAGTCGATGGAATACCAGTCTTTAAACGACTGGCAGTTCCTAGACTATGTTACCAAATCACTTTCAAGCAATCAGGAAAGTACTTTGAGTTGCACAGATCTCACAAAACACCCTAATACAGTAATTTTTTGTGCTCATTATACCATTCACTAAACAGGCATGCATTCAGTGCCAAACACGCAAAAATGTTTTAGAAGACAGTCAGTTTATCAACTTACGTTCCTACTACCAGCCAAAACCAAAAAGGAATTTTGGCTTCCATGCACAAAACCTTTGCTGACTTTAGATGAACAAGTACTCTGTGTGTCCTTATTCATTCCCTGGAAGTTTGAAATGGTCTGTAGACGTCTGTTCTGTGCAAAGGTGGCACAGCTTGGTAAGCTGTTTGTTTTTTCACATGTTACTTGCCAGTGTATTACTCTATATTTAAAGCATCTACTGTTATATGGTGCAGTGACCTATTCAGTTATGCTCTCTGGCCTAACTAAATTCACATTTACAGCATGATATTGTGTGCTGGTTTTGGCACCAGCCAAATATACCAATGTAAAAGGGCCATAAAGTAAGTAGCATTGCTAAGCTGTCTGTACATCACCTAAACTCCATAAACCAGACCATGGTATACCAGAGAATACAGGATTTCTGTTTCTAAAATATATGACATTTTCCACATTTAAAAACTGAAAATTAGAATTTCAGTCATGTAGTTTTCTTTCAGGAACTTTGAGTGTCTAATTAAATGTGGATAGACTGACATATGCATAGTAAATATTCAGGTTTATTTTAATAGGGTTCCATATGCTAATCTTATATAGTATTATGAAATGGAAAAGGCATTCAGAGTAATGAGATAAGACTTTGCCAGAATATTCCATCTGATAATGTGGTCTGGTGTTGGCAGTAAAAAACTGAGCCTTGAAAAATCATCGGCTGTTTTTCAGATAATGCTCTTTAGAGTTATTAAGTTACTGTTCTATAGTCTTGTTTTCAAGGATGTGCTGTCTTTCAGCATTTTCCTAAGTATGGATGTGGCTATGCAGCTCAAAAGGATCAATACAGCTCTTGGAGAAACTTATTTTGATATGTATACAAGAAGCAGGGGAATTCTGTCAGAGATTTAATTTTCATTCTTGGATCAGAGCTGTATGTCTCAGCTGCTCATGTCAACCCTATGTATGACCTAATTCTCACCCCATGTATTTTAAAGAAGACATGTCTCAAACTCAGCAATGAAAGAGCCAGAATTTCATCATCACAGTCTTTGAGACAAAGGAATATGTGGGGTTTTGTGGTTGCTGAAGGAATATCTGACCGACAATTTCAGATAGGAAACCAGGCATGTCAGGTTACTATTATAGCTGTCTGAGAAGACTGGACATTTTTGTCTGACCTTCTGTTATTTCTTTTCCTCGTGGTTCAGGGGAGAACTCTGAAACCTGTCATTGCAAAACAAGAAAATACATAGTTGTGAAACAGTACCTGGAATCTACTAACCCTCTGAGACAAGCCTAATTTTACATTGACAAAAAATATATAGTTCAGACAAAGAGAGATGCCTGGTCTTACATTATTTAACATTTCCCAAGTGTGACCAAGACAGGCCAATTATTTTACTACCCTTTTAACATATCTGCAGGAGAATGCTGTTCTGCTCTTTGCAGATGTACTAGATGAGATCCCAGGCGCTTTTGTCTGTCTGGTGCATGAGTTGCAGAGTGTCATTATATTCATATTCTCCTGCCCCTTTGATTTGTGCATAAGGAAAAGCACAGGTTCATTTTATAAGCTTTCTAAGACCTCAGCTGATCTTTGACCAGTGTGATTACTTGATAGGTCACAGTCGTGGCTACCATTTTTCATGTATCTTGAGTATCTGAAAAAAACAAAAAAAAGATGACTGCTATTAGTATCACAGTGACAGATGCAACTTTCTTGCACATGTAAATTTAAACTGGAGGCTTGTATCCCTTCTTCAGCTGCCTCTGAGGTATGGCTAAATCCTTAAAGGCTCTTTGAGTCTTTATATCACTTCTTATATTTCTGTGAAAAGCCATGTTAGAAAAGGTGGTACTGTAAAAGTGCATGGCCATGGAATGCAAGTTCTCAGTAGTTTACTTCCAGGTAATGAAGCACCCACAGCAAATTGCAGTTTGTTGTGTTACTGCAGCAGGTTGTCACTCCTTCCTCACAACCACCATCTCTGTGAGTTACAGCTCAGAGAAGTTAGTTCTAAAGGCTGCTGCTTTTCCTGATTTAGGACATTTTCTTCCTTCCCCTCTTGATTGACATCTGTGCACCCAGGTATGTGTAAGCAGGTAGGTTCCATATGTTGGTAATGGTTGCACAGAGTCTGCAGCACCCGAGCAGTTGGGACAGCCAGACCTTCCCTGCCAGTCTGGACAAGCAGCAGCTCCACGGTGATCAGGAGGAAATGAAAACCCAAAAGCCATGTGTCCCACACAGGTAAATGTATCATAATTTGAGAATTACTGTCCCATCTTCTATGTATTTACATTTTGTTACAAGTCTGGATACTGTTGATTTCTGGTTTTGAATCTTGTTACATTTGTGTTATGGATGATTTCTGTACACCTGTGTTCTCCATTTGCTATGCTACATTCTTTTATTACATCCTCTACTTTGTCTCCCCACTAAAAATTGCAATGTTTTTTAGTTCTTTCAAAATTAAAAACCTTTCTTTGCTCTTGATAAGTCTTTTGAAAGTTTCTCTCAGCCCATTGTATCTTGGGTTCAGGGATGGTCTAACAGAATAAAGGCTTTCTATTTGCCATGTTACATTGAGCACTTCAACTTTTTTCTTTTTTTTTTAATTTACTTTTTGTGAGGGATGGGGAGAAGAAAGCTAAGAATGTCTTTGACGTTTTTTATTACAGATCTATATTATGCTGATGCCTTGCTTGACCTAACCTCACTCTTGCAAATTGCTGAGTTTTTTTTCATTCAAGTGGACATGAGTCTGAACTCTGACATAAATGTCATTATTACTTCTCACACTACTACTATAAATTTTTTTCTATTAACTGATAATTAAGAAGGCACCATGATTGATAGAAAATTAAACAACTGAGGTTGTTAATGGTCTGTCTCAACTTCCTTTCAGTCCTCTGACCTGGAATAATTTACTTGAGGAACAGGGTTAAAATTCTTCAGGTCACTTGACAATTTTGCTAGTCAGACTTTAAAAAAAGATCTCTCAAGTCACAGATGTGGAGCATAAAGACTTTGAGCTCCCCATTTTTTCCCAATTTTATACTAAATATTTTTCATCTGACAATTAGGTTTTGACAGATAGAAGTGCCAGGAAGACTGTATGAGTTACTGTATAATTCATCAAATTGCATTTTTTTGTCTTAATCCCTTTTTTTCAGTATGATAACTGATTATTTTTACAGTGCAATAAAAATAATATAATAATCAAAGACTAATGAAATAATGAACTCCATTTTGAATTGCATGGAAGATAATATAAATACAGAATAGAAGCTAAAATTTATCTTTCAATAAGATTCAATTTTGGTCCAGTCTCGCTTGAATTCAAAGAAAGCAGAGGCAAAGAGGCAAGACTTAGAGGAAATCTTCCCCTATTGTATTCAACATTAATATAAAATTTAAAATAAGTAAAATTACAAGACTCTTTTTTTTTTTTTTTTGTCAGGTTGGTAATACCCAAAGGCAGAGCTACTTTTCAGAGATTCTGAGGGTTTAATATTCATTTAATAAAAGGATGTTAGCATAGTATTTTGAAAATGTCAGTACTAAATGCTAATCCCACTGAAATCATTGGCATTCATACCTGCACCAGAGTGCAAAGGTCAGGTTATACAGAATTTCTTCCAAAACTGAAATCAGAAGGAAGGATTGTTTGCTTTATGTTTAGTTCAAACAGAGGAATATAAATGGGTAGTGACTATTTTTACCTGCACATTAAGATTCTATAAAACGTATATTATCCTTTTTTATCTATTCCCTTCTTTGCCCTGATTCAAAATCAAGAACCTAATTTAAGGTATTTGTATCTCTGTGAATTTACTTGCAGGTAGTTTTGTTACACAGAAGACCTATCTGTGTGGAGGGAAAGGAGAGGCCTGTGCATTATAGAAAAGCGGCATAATCCCTCTTCGAAGTTTCTGTAATGCACACTCTTTCAAATTTTCTTTTTGCAGGAAGGTGAGTGGCATTTCTGCTGTATCAGAAGTCCTTTCTGGACTCAGCACTATAAGACTCCTGAAACAAATTTTTCAAGTGCATCTAAAATATGATTACTTTTCCCCCCAGTGGACCTGGAAATTATGTGGGACCCAAGAAGAAATAACTCATTGAAAAGATATTTCAACAAGATACTCTTTTTTTAAAAAATAAAAAA
Source organism: Petroica traversi (assembly GCA_025920805.1). Taxonomy (NCBI): domain Eukaryota; kingdom Metazoa; phylum Chordata; class Aves; order Passeriformes; family Petroicidae; genus Petroica; species Petroica traversi. The sequence continues at coordinate 23,654,553 of JAHLSL010000015.1, read as the reverse complement.
TATGTTGACTGTTGGGTTTTTAATAGCAATAGATTCTGCTGTAATGGGGTCACAGTATACAATAAGAAAAGAAAAAATATCTTTTTATCAAGAGTTTTTTATGTTTGTAAAATGCATTTATTCCTAGTCTGTAAATGCCTTGAGTGCCTGACACAACTGCAGAAACACTGATGTTTTCCTTACTGAAAAATTCTGGTTTCAAAGTAACAGAAAAAGATTTCTATTCTAGAAAGCCATAACTTGCCTTCTGCTTTTGAAATCCTGCCATCAATACGTTTTACTGAAGAGAGTGGCAATTGCTGTAACGTCACTCCATCTCTTGACAGCCCAGATTGCAGAGTTTTTGCCTGCTTTTCACTCTTCCCTGAGAGCACCCATTCCCCTGTGAGGGCAGGAGGTGGGACACGCCAGGAGGCAGCTGCAGCCAGGTTTGCTCCAGGGAGCTTCACCTCCCCTGCCTGACACACCAGTGTCACAGGGCAATGTGGTGCCTCACATGAAGTCAACATTTTGCCATTTGTAGGCTTTTTTTTTGTCTGCTCCACCCCCTTCAAGAGAAAAGAAAAAGAAACAATCCAAAGAGATACATTACTTTACAGTCTTTCTTGTGCCAGATATCAAGAACATACAGGCTTTTTCTTACAATTATGATTTCACTTTAAGGCACTGAAAAAAAAGAAAGTGCTTGTGTACAGGCACCTTGAAATGTCTTACGGAAAAGTATTGAGCAGACTTTCAGGGAATACCAGTCATCACTTACAGCATCCAATATGTTTTCTTACACTTGTTTTCTCAACAGGATGTTGCTGAGGTTTTGGGGCCTCTTAAACTAGTGAGTTGTTAGGTTATGGACTCAGTCCAAGGCAGATTTGAAATGGAATTGAGTGTATCTTTAAAAACTGACCCATACTTCTAAATGCCTAAAGTACTGTTTTCCTGCCTTTTTACATTACTTATGTGAGCCAAATCCAAATTGCTTGGAGTACCTTACAAGACATAAATCGCAGCAAATGGTTGGAGATTTTTTTTCCCATGCTTGTGTTTCTCAGATTTCCTCCAATGTTGATGTTCCAAGGGAAAAAAACCCTTAAAATAGGCATAAATAACTCTTTTAAGCACATCCTAAAGATAATAAATATGGTCAGTCAATGTCATGACTTTTCTGTTTCCACACACTACAGATTATCTGATGGTTCAAGCCCCAGTCTTGTAAACAACTCTATTTGGATACCATACTGCTGCGACTACTTGATTATTTTATTTTTATTTGCTCTGATTATTTTCTTTTCTTTTGTGATAACCAGTGCAAAGAAGATTACAGGAAGATAAGGGATCCCTATGATCAAGCTTGACCAAGTCCTGCTTGTGAAAGGCTGTTTCTACAGTAATGAAGTCACCCTTGAAATAGTGGAACTGTATAGTGAATTATTGAGAATAATTTTGGAGCACAGCACAAATATTTGGTCTTAAAGCTAAAATGTGCTTTTTTCAAGCTGGTGGACATGCATTTCAAATAGGGACATTTACACAGATTTGCTTTCTGCTACTTTGTGTTAAAAGATGATTAGTTTAAGAAGTTTATTTGGTGCAAAGTATGACATACAGTTACTGTGGACCACAGATTTCCAATTAATGGTGTGACTTCAGTTTCTATGCCAGCAATTCCTTAGGAATCACTTGATTTTATTTTGATGGTATCATGTTCTAGGTGAATTATATGCTGTTCTTTTTAATTCTGTAAAATCAAATTTATATTTAAGTAGTGTCATTAAAGACTCATGGGAAAGAAGTCCAATGAATCACTAAATTGTATTTTGCAGCTGAAGTAGCTTATGAAATGCATATGTACAAACTAAAAAGTGGGGGAGTAGTGGCATTTTAAAGTGTAGCATTGTGGAAACTAAGAATTCAAATAAGAAAAAAAGTCCTTTTGAGCCCTTCAGCTTAAGAGAGAGTTTGTCCATGAGGAATGGCTTGTGCTGTCTGATGATTGGCTCTGTGATAGATAGCCCATTATTTTGTCCCAGTGGAGTTACCACCACAAGATATGAAGTCTTTACCCATCTCTCCAACAGCCTAAGGAAAAATCCTTAAGTTATCTCACTTTCATATCTGACAGAGGGCATAAAGAGCTTATTTTCTTGCTGGTCTTGTGATGACTCTCTCATCTGTGTTTCTCTGCTGATCAGCTTCCTAACTTCTTCAGGACATTTCTGTGAAAGAAATACTCTGAAGTGTTGCTAGGACCAAGCGCCCTTTTACAGACCACAGCACATCTTAGGGCAGGCAGAGGCTGAAGTGTTACTTAATGTGGTGTGTGCATTAAAATTAAAAAAAACTAGAGGCAGTAAAGGCAGCAAATCCTGGAAGTGCTCACTGCAAGCATACAAATGAGAGGTACTGTGCGGATTACACTGCATGTGCCACAGCAGCCATGGGCTGTACTTTTACAGCAACGTTCTGAATTGTTCTCCCTAGAGATCATATTTTATAGGTCATGATACAAATTAAGTAGCTGAAAGAGAGCAATAGCTGCAAGCAATTGAACTGTGGAGAAGAGGAGCTAAGGTTTAATTTTTTCATGACTGCCTAAGCACTTTACTGTTGCCTGCAAAATCACTGTTTCTAAGTACTCCAAAGCCCCCTCCTGCCAATTCTCAACAAGCAGAATACAAAAAGGCAGGTAGGAGCAGGCAGCTGCTGTAATAGCTCATCCAGTAGGCAAGTCCTTCCCTGCCCATACCCAAAGGCATACAAGAAAGAGAGCAGCTGAAAGTAAGATTTTAGGCTAAGTAATATTTGTTGAAAAGGTTGGGCTGTGAATTCAGTTCTCCTGTTTTAGGCTACAAAGATCTCATGCATATCCTAAGTGGCCACACAGTATACTTGCTGACTAAATAGAATTTTCCCTGGTCAAACCTGTTACATTGGGTATCACCCTCTTGGAATGACTGAGGATGTTGAAACAGGACAGAAGAGCACATTAAACCTGGCCAGAACAACCCAAATTTTATTAATCAAAATTTAAGATGCTTAACAAGTTCAATACTCTAAGGTACAAAGTAACTTGTACAGAGTAACAAGCTTGTACAGAAGTATGCACTTGCATGTACAATGTTCTCCAAATATTTCTCACAAGAGCACACTTGTGCATCCAACTGATAAAGGAGTTCTCACACCTAAAGACAGAAATTGTTGCCTTAACTAATGTTCTTTCTTTAGTGACATTCTTCTGTGACCTCAGCTTTCCAGTTTCCATATGGACAGGGAGGAAAAGAAATGCATTTGTAAAAGGTGGAGCATGTTTATCCAGGTTGCCCCTATAAAAGCTTGCTCTGGTTCAGCAATTTTGTTACAAACTGAAGTCTACAGGTTTAAACAATATAAACCTTAGACTCACCTTGATTTAAATCTGGCTTTTATCAAGATGATGGAACGCAGTGTTAAATTTGTGTTAGGTCTGTGCATGATTTTACACCATTTCAACAAAAAAAGCTCAAATTTTAGATAAATGTCGACACGCTCATTGTGCCCCAAATCCACGTTATTCCTCCACTGCTCAGTGCCCAGGTCACAGCATCTCCAGAGCAGGAGTGGGGAGCACTGAGGCTCCAGCTGAGACACCGCAGTATTCCCGCATTTACTCGGGAACAACTCCGGCACCAGGGAGGCTTTTTACTCTGGGGCAAGAAGCCCAGGTTTGAGCTCCCACTTCGGCTCACCTGCCCCTGCCCGGGGCGGCTGCCCACACCTGCCCCATCCCGCCCCGCACCCCGGGGATGCTGCGGGGCTCCCCCTTTGTCGTTTGCGTTTGCTCGTTCTACGTTATCTAGAAT
>JAHLSL010000015.1:23374140-23650281 GCA_025920805.1 Petroica traversi | reverse complement strand
AACGGCCGCCCCGGCAGCGCGCTCGGGGCGGCCCCTGCCCGGGCTTTGGAAGGGCAGAAACCCGGCCGAGATGGTCCGGAGCGCAGCCCTGTCCGCCATCCCGAAACTCGCATCCCGTCCCGGGAAAGGCACCGGCCAGGCAGCCTCGCTGCTGCTTTGTACCGCGGCGAGCTTCCTTATTTTCTGCCTTTTGGGGTGGCTAGAGGTGGTCTCCCTACAGGCTTGGCCATTTGATCCTGTTCCATCGTAGCCGAGAGATTGCATCATGTTACAGTCTGGCAAAGTCAGGGCAAAGGCGAACAGAACCATCTTTCCAGATCCATCCCGTTGGCTTCCCGGGCCGACCCCCTCCTTGATTTCCTGTTGAACGGAGGTTCGAGCTGAGGAGCAGCCTGCTATTGGAGGCTGGGGGGGACAGGTCACAGCGACGTGGTTCGATTTCTTCCACTGAGAGGTTTTTTGGAAGCTCAAGTTTGTCGGTTCTGCGCGCGGTGTGTGTCTGCTGTGGGGGGTTAGAGGAACCTGGCCAAAGATTTGGGCGGTAGGAAAATAATGGGCGGCAAAAGTGCCGGGAAAACGGCCGAAAGCAGGAGTCGCTCCATAGCCTGAAAGCTCTGGAGTGGCAGGAGGAGAGTGGATCCAGGCAGGCATCCCTCGGCAACCCAGGCATTCACCTGCCCTGAAGGACAGTGCAGCTGAGTAAATGCACGCTCTGAAAGGCAAGACAAGGCACATGTCAGGAGCAGAAAAGTATTTAACTCATCTCCCCTGTGAATCCCTTATGATCAGTTTGATGCAATCACTTGGTGTGTCTGTGCCTGTTCTGTTTATCATATTACTGAAGTTTCCGGCTGGGATCCAGCTATGAAATGATAAATCTCAAAGCCAGAGAGATCCAATTAAATAGTGTACTTCAGTCCAGGCCTTCTTTAAACGACAGATTCTGCTGTTCTTTGTGCAGTTCTTTGTTTTAGTCCATGGGGAAAAAAAGGCACAGCACGGCTTGGTTCAATTCTCAGAGGTATCCATAACAATTAATGATTATTCCATAACTAGTGTCTCGCCCTTGCAGGTGCTCTGCCACTGTTTGCTCTGAGTGTTACAGGGCCACTCTTTTCATTCATGAAAATAACAGTATTATGAAGCTTTTTTGTCTCCCTTTCTGAGAATGGTCGGTGCAGGGGCACAAGGGAGCAGCTTGGCAGCCAGATGGATTTATCCATCAATGCTCATCTGTATGGGCACTTGGTGCCCTTCCGTCATCCCTTATGCCTCCTGGTGGTTTCCGTGGGAAGAACTGCACAATTACTTTCTTGTTTTGAACCAACCATTTTTCCTTTTAGAGCTGGTGTTAAAGAAGAGCAAATGCTACTTTAGAGCCAGAGGGAGACCATCCTGTCTTTCTGGGGCAATAGGCACCAAATGGGATTCAGAACAATTTGAAATTAATTCGAAAAAGAAAGATCTACAGTTTTCTTTGTGTGTCAGGCAGCGATTGCAGTGACAAGCCTGCAAACAGAACAATGAGCAGATACTCACTGCCTTTGGTGATATGTGGCACTGTTCGGTGTTTCCTAGGAAATTTGTCAGCAAAAGTCAAAGTGTTATGTTCTATTCTTGTGTTATGTTCTGTATCTTGGGTAGATTTTTAGAGGAAGGGATTTGGAAGATCTGTGGGATTTAAATTGCAGTATTGAAGCAGTGCCAATGAGGAGGGGGTAAAATGCAACACTTCAATAGATCAACCACTTACAATGTTTTAGAATTTTATAATCTTAGTGAAGTATGATTTTCCTTTACTTCTCCTAAAGCTCTCAGTTGGAGAGATACTGTCTGAGACATAAACCCCAAAATCAAATATTGAAGTCTCAATGGAGACAGGCATTATTTGGTACACATATGACTAATTGTGCTATTCCTTTCAGTGGTGCAAAGACAACTTGCTGTAAGACCAGGAATTGTCTTGCCCTGCTGCTTGCTGCTCTCTCCCTTGTGACATTGCCTCAGGACAAAGAGCCAGCGGTTCAGGGCTGGTTGGTGCTATCTGGAGTCAACAGATTTAATTTCCATTCATTTTTAAAAGTTTTGTGTCTGTTATGTCAGTCAGTGGGAGTGTGGTATCCAGGAGCCTGCCTGGTTAACTGCTTTGTTCAAAGCTGTGCTCTTTGTTTCATGAGGAGGGGTCGAGGAGGAGGAAGGGATGTACTTTATCTTCATCGGCAAGAGATCTACTGAAGTGGGAGGGTGGGATGCAAGAACTTGCACGTCCAAACTCCTGTATAGTTTAGTCTACTCTATGCTATTATGAGTTAGTCACAGTAAAGCCTACTGTGGCAATTTTTCAAAAAAAATTATGCATCCCTTCCAGCTATGCAGTTCAACTGGTTTTAGATGTGAATGATACCTAGGTGCTGGTATGGTTCTGACCCTGATTCATCAGTTCATTGACAAATAGTGTTTCATCTGGTACAGTTACTGTCTGGGCTGGGCAGGTGAGTGTGTTACACACTCAGCAGGTCTTATTCCAGATTAATATAGTGTGAGGTGTTCTTAGGCTCATAGTTGAACTCTAATAGTCAAACCCAACAAGAGTAATGGAAATGTGGAAGTCGCCAGAGGACTGCAGGAACTGTGAACTCTGAGCTTTTAGTGAAGGACTGAAAAAATCCAGATCTTGAATGTACTCCTACATCTATATAGGTTGTCTAGGAGGAATTAGTTTTCCTAACTATGAAGCATCCTAATCTGACCTTAGAGCAATTTAAGTTTTCAAGAACATGCCAGATGTCTTTTGGGGAGTGTCTGCATGAAGGGATGCTGAGAACAGTCTGTCAACACAGTATGAGCAGGTGGAAAACTCGTAGCTGCAATGGCATGAGGTGACCCTGAGCACAGAGCTCAGGGGTTACACCAGCACGACTGTGTCGCTGCACCAACCCATCTATGCACACGTGAATGGATCTGCCATTTGTAGTGCATGTGCATCAGTGCTCTAAAACACTATGTGTAGATTAAATTGCTCTTACTCTACTTAGATGATCTTTAAGGTCCCTCCCAACCCAAACCATTCTATGATGCTCTGCCATCAGAAGTTAACTGTTTACTCTCCATGTCTGGAAAGGCATGCTGATGTGAGTAATGCTAATGAATGGTATTGCAGGAACATAAGTTGGGTTTGTGCAGTGGGGGATATCTCAGAGCTGGTAACAGTCTTTTGGGACATAATCTCTATATTCCAGAGATATGGCAAGAAATTAAAACCTGAATGGCAGAACTGCCATCAGTTACCCCTTTGCCACCTTAGCAAAAAGCAATAATGACTCAGGGTGTGTTGTAAGGTTTGGCTGCCAAAGATGCAGAGCACCCTTAACACATCAATGTCCAAATGCGCTGATGGGGGTTACTTTTTTTAGGGTATCCTTTGGAGAATACAGGAGGCTGTGAAAAGGGTGAATCAATATCTGTTGTATATTTTGCCAATGTTCATCAAGAAATCTAGGAAAAAACTCCTAAGAAGATTTTTTTTAATCGGTTGGATCTTGTACAGACAGTGCTCTTTACATGTATTGGTATTTTAAAAATTGATAGTGTATGTTTGGCAGTAGAAGGAACAAACTGATAGGCCTGTGTTCTCTAAATCTCTTTCCTAAACTGAAAAAGAAAAAAAAAATCAGTATATTATTCCTTTTATGGTGACCTAGTGGTGGGATTTTTTGACTGTCTGGGGGATTTCTGCTGCCAACATCTCTCTGCCATTATGTAGTTTTGAGCTGAATGATAAAGACTATCTTTCTCTAAGACAGATGCTTGGTAATGGCCTTATTGTGCCAAAATCTTTATGAGTACAAAATGCTGACTAAAAATATTTCCATCCATTAATAGTGAGTGCCAGAAAAGAATAGACAAGTGGTTTCAAATTTAATCTGTAATGTAGCTGATGTCTCAAAGATAACAACATCTTACCCCCAAGAAATACAACACTGTGTATGTGAGGTAATTGCTATGAGTTATGCTGAATATATATTATTCATTAGGGGACTGTCATTATATCGTGCTTGTGAATTCCCAAAGTCTCTTATCAATGTTCTCATCACATCTCAACATTTATGGAAAAGAGGATTTTTGTGGCCTGCTTGACTGACTGATTCTCTGGCTTGCTAGTAGCCACTTCTAGAAAGCATGCTTGCCTTGTTCATTTAAAATAAATAGACTTTGGGAAAGGAGCTTAGTTCATATATTCACATTATCACAGATAGCACTCCTTCACAGGGAATACGTAGTAGTGTGTTATCTCAGCTTTGCAGAAGAGCAAATAGTAAAAGCTCTTCCATACGCAGCTTTCATGCTAAACTGCTCTGCAGTGTCTTCAAAGTATAAAGGCTCAATATTTGGCCAGTTGCTGTCAATAGATTTTTTTTTTTTTGGTCTATTAAAGGATCTTTAAGTATCTCTTTGAAACTTATCTGTTCTCTCATCCGTTACACATGCTTCTGGCATTCCTGTTTGAAATTGGAAGAGAGGAGAAGGCAAGGTAAGAACAGAATTTCCCTGTTATTAGCAATTAGCAGATCCAGATTTTATTTTCCTGTACCATTTTTTGCCAGGAGCAGCTGCAAAGGAAGAATTACACTGTGACCTTCACAGCACTTCCTAGTGCCGTCATCAATCAGATCTGGCAGAAGCTTTATCACATCTATCAGTGTGGCTCATAAGCCACATGCTGTCTAGTCTGGGGGGAAAAACAAACAAACAATGGGAGCTACTGTAGGTTTGTTTAAAATATAACAACCAGGAGTGAGCTTTTCCCATATGTGCCAGCTTTGTAGGCAGATTTCTATTTTTGCCGTTTGCTTTTGGGCTGATTAATAAAAGATGATGTTTGTAAAGAAGTGGAAGAGACTTTTGCTATGTCTCAATGGCACTGGAAACTCATTCACAAGCCATTGCAGCTTCAGCCTTTCTCAGGTGATACTCTCCAGTCCCATTCTAATCCTCAGCATTATTTTTAAAAAGGAATTTATGCAGTTAGATTAATTAAGGTGTTTTCACAGGTAAATGTTACAGAATAAGTAAGTGTTTTCAGTCTTCTCTGATTGTATGAAATAACATGGCTTTAGTTTAAATAACATAGCTCAGATTAAGTGGTTTGCTGGTTGTTTTGGTTTTTTTTTTTTTTTTGTGGAATCATGTGTGCCTTTGCAGGTCTCTTCCAGACCAAGTTCATAATATAATAGCCAAGATCAGCTGATCAGCTGCAACATCTCCCTTTTCAGCATGCAAAGCATTATTAACACACTGTAAGTGATTCTTTTCTGGTTGGTTGGTTGGTTTTTCCTGTTGGCCTTGGTCTTGTTATGGAGTTTTACTAAAATTTAAAACATTTTGTGTTCTTATATTTTGCACAGTCCTTGCTGACAGGTAGATGGGAGAACAAGAAGCAGTGGAGACAGGCAGAATTGCTGCTGGATGTGTGATTCTATCTGCCTTCATGGTGAAATGTTTGTGTGTATATGTGATATATACAAATGAAGATGTAGATGTAGATGGATAAATAGTGTGTATACATAAAGGTAATATGTCAGAGCTGCCTTTGTGACACAAATTTTCTGAAAAAATGGCTAATTGCTAATAAATAAATAAATAAATGTAATGTTATATTTTTGGGTAAAAGACTAAGGCCTTGAGCTTCAAACTGTTAATGTTGATGGCCAACAGCAGGGTGTGATCTGTAGTTTCTGTGTATTTTAACCAGCCAATTCTTGACAGAAGCCATCTTGGTACCAGATCTGGGCAAGGAAGTTTGACACTCCATATGAAATGAGCAATAGCAGGTGCATGGAAAATGTGCTTAAAAGGTGAAATACATTTAGAAAAAGGTTATCTACTCTGTCGGGGAAAAAAATCACGTGTACTGGCTAGCTGGCTGTGGAAATAATTACTTTTGTGTTCTTCCTCAGTGTGTGTTGTGTCAGTTTGACAGGTTTTACAGCCCCAGCTGCTGCACTGGCTCTGGACAGGGCAGTGGCTGCAGTGCTCAGTCCCTGCCCCACAGAGCAAGGACCCTGCCCAAAACTGTACTCTCTGCTGTCCATCTTCTGGCACCACGGCTGCACAAACACTTGGTAGAGGGGTTATAAGAGTCCAAAGCCACAGGCAATCCAATTTCAGCAGCAGGGTGAGGAGGAGAGGGAAAGCTGCCAGGAGGAGTTGGTCTGAGATGCTGAGTCCCGTGTCATTGTTTGGGGGCTCCTGTTTCATGAGGATGCAGCAAACCAGCTGGCTGCCTGCTGCAGGTCAGACCAAACCAAAAGACAGGGTATCAACCCTGGAAACAAGGTGGGCCATAATGAGGAAATAATAAAATGGCAGGAGTTGAAAAGAGGGGAGAGAACGCAAAAGGCAGAGGGATGAGTAAAGGAGCAGGGCTGCCGAGTGTCACCAGGGCAGTGCTGGTTGGGAGCTGAGCTGCAGAGAGGCCACTCTGATGCTGTTCTGCTGCTGCATCTTAGCATAGATCAAGCAGAAAGAAATTGCCCCTTGGAGAGGGGGATTTATTCGTGTAATGCAGTCCTTGCTAGAGAATAGGGTGAAATACTGGATTTGTCACTGGCTGTAAGAGATCAGGCTGAAGAAAGTAAATATCTGAAAATGTTAAGAAGCTCAGTGATTCTCAGTTCTGTTAATACATAGTATTATCAAAAGAATACCCATTTGGAAAATGAAGAAGTTTGGTTCTTGGAAGGGGGAAAAAGTATTTAGACTGAAGAGCTTCTGAGAATACTCAGAACTCCTCTCCTGATCCCTCTGTCTGCACCATGTGTTTGTCATTAGGACCATGAAAAGCTGTGAGTCTCCTTAGAGGGGGAATGATGGGTGCATGGTGGGTCCTTCAGGAAGAACCAGGAGAGCTGAGAGGAGACAAGAGGCTAGGTCAGGCCACAACATTTTGTTTTGAGCTTAACAGGAATGAAATCCACCCTGAAGAGTCTTGGGGAAAATTCTGGATGAGGGCCACTATGAATAACGCTGAGTGCAGATGGGTGGGACCCCACCTGGTTACAAAAACAATCCTATTTCCAAGGTTAGCTATTTCTGCTGAAAAAAGGGATATTTAACAAGTAAGGTTTCATTTAAAAGAAAAAAAAAAACCAGTTGGAGACCTTAAAAAAACAAACGAAAATCAAAAAATCTAGAAGTCTCACACTTCAGAAATTAAAGAAAACAAGCCCCCAAACATGCAGACAGCTGAAAGCACACACCAAAAACCTCAGATAAACAAAACAAGTGTTCTCTGGGGAAAGGAAGAGTTGTTCCCTCTCTGGGAAAATTTGTCTGTTCCTGTGGCTTATGAACTTTTCATCTTCTCTGGGACCTTCTGCTGTCCTTGGTTTGCTTTTTTCAGCCTCATGGTCTTCATTCCCTGGAGCCTACAAAAGTGTTTATGCAAGCACTAGACTTTGAGTAAATGAATGACGAGTACTGTTCCTCAAGGTTTGGTTTTGGGACCAGTCTTGTTTAACATTTTTGTCAGCGACATGGACAGTGCGATTGAGTGCAACTCAGCACCCACCAGCCTCTACTCCTGCAGCTTGTGGCCACCAAGACACCTTCCCCTTTGTGACAGCCACATCCTGAGCAATATTCCAGAGCTAATCTGGAACAAACTTTATTCAACAAGGCTCAAAAATGCAACAGTTAATTTTAGTCTGACTCAAGTTTCCATTAGTCTCCAGTTGACTACTGTTCCTGTCTGTCTGTCTGCAATGACTGAGCCTCACAACCTCTCAACACTGCAATTTCCTTCACATGCCTTTGGATCTTCCTCTTTATTGTTGTTTGCAAAACACTGAGTCTAGATTTTGCATATGTGGAAAATCTTGCTGAGATTTTTTGTCCTCTTTTTGACCACATTTTTTTCAGAGCTCTCATTTTTCTGTCCTCTTGCTTATAGTCCAACTATGTAATTTTTAAAAGTGGTCTGAGTGTAAAAAAATAAGTTGTAGTGAAGGCTTCTGTGTAAACAGTAGCTCTCTCTACAACCCAGGGACAAGATGTATGTGTAGAAGGCCCAAATGACTGACTGTCCCAAAGAAACAACTAAAATACTGGTTAGATTCAAAGGAAAGCAAAAGTTGTCTTGAAGAGGTGTGATATTTGGGGTTTACTAGATTTCATCAACTCTGTTTAAATCCTTTTAAATGCTTGTTTTCTGCACAGTAACATTAAAGCATTGTGGAACTAGTTCTGCTGTTTTGTTTCTGGTCAGTATATCTACAGGCTCCAAGATACAAGTGCAAACTCAGATTGCCCTGAAGTTTATTGTACTTCACGGGAGCAAAGGGTGAAATCCATCTTCAAGACTTGGGGTCATTTGGGCTGGGTTTCCTGACATACCAGTTCTTATAAAAAACTCAGCTGTTCTGGGGTTTTCTGCCAGCTTAAAAGAAAAACAACCAAATAAAGAAAAAGTACTCTGCCAAATAGGGATCAAACCTTAGTGTGGTTTAAGTGTGCTTTAAGTAGTCTCAGTCTTTACATTGACTGTAGTTAAGTTATTCTTTTGCTTCAGGGAGGTAACTTGGAGGCAGTATTTGTGAATGGGTCTAGCCCTTTCCCTGCACACTGCTGTAGGGAAGGGCTGTTTCTACTGAGGTCTAAGTGTTTCCCTCTGTGGGACAGGATCTGAACAACCCAGAGCAAGACCTACATGTAAATAATGTGGAAGTAAAGATACATGAAGTGATGTTGCTTTCCAAGGTGTGATTGTGGAGTAGTTCTTGGCCAGGAGGCATCACCCGGATGGCACTAAGGGCACCTGGAGACAGCAGAACAGCAATGAGCCCTTGCTCAAGCTGTAGTTTGAGCTATGTAGAGAGCAAAAGGAGCATGGCCCTTCTAGCGAGTTTTCATTGGTGACTTATAAAGCACTCAGTACCTTAGAGCAGCTCTTTATATGTTAATAACTCATAAAAATCTAATGACTTCACAAAATGGGGCAAGCAGTAGGAATTGGAAATGGCAGATGTTCAGGGTGCAAAGGAAAGGGGAAAGCCAACAGGCTACCTGAATACTTGAAAGAAATGCATAATAAACTTGAAAGGATTTTGGTACACTGGTCACCTCTCTCATCAGCCCTGCTAGTGCCTCAGCACTGGTGAGATTTCAGTACAAACCCACAATCTTCTCTAATGAAGGGCAAAGAAGGAAGAGAAACATGTGAGAATCCTTTAGCATCTTTTCCATTTATTCCTATTGCCACCACTGCTTTATAAGCTTTCACCTCAACTCTTGCAGTGCTAGTGAGTTTAGGAACACTTTTTAATTCTGGGATAAATAAGCTTTTATCTACTTTAGCTGGAAACCTTTTGATGTAATGCCAGGTGTTACATCCTGAAGACCTTTTGCTGCAAACATTTGAACTGTGGTTTACAGGGCTTGCGTCACCTGTCCCTTGTGCCAAGCAGCCTGGAGTAAACATCTCACCTGCTCTGTTACACTCCTTACCTGAGTGGTGGCACTCAGTGCTCTCCTGTTTGCTACTGAAATTACAGACTGTGCCCTTCTCCCAGTGAGCCAGTGGAGAAAAGCTGTGTAGGTTTTCTCATTGATGTGGGGTATGCTGAGCTTCTCATGTACAGGCCCTTCTCTTTGATTACCTTCACCAGGGTCAGCTGTAAGAGCTGACCAACCTGGATAGTTCACTTCATGCCAAAATAATCCTTTTCCTGTTCAGCTCAGCTGCACACAGTGCAATGAAGCAACAAAAGCTGTGTGTGTAATTCCAGAGGGCTCTTACCAGCTCTAGAGCTCTAGAGAGGGGTGGAATGAGGCATGGCTCTGTGTGTACCATAACACTTCACAGGGTTGTTTTGTTACAATCAATAATAAAGAGCATTTTTGTATAGTTCAGTAATGCAAAAGTAATATTGAGCAACTGCACCTTGTGATGAGAGTTGCCAGGGTGTAACTACATGAAAGCAGATGAAGGGCATGGCAAGAAGGTTTTTGCTTGGATTGGAGAAATGGTTATTAGTGGCATAGTTCTCCAAAATTGTCGTTGTTGGACCATCTGAAGCCTACCTAGGAAAATATCTAATTCCTTTTGCCATTGTTTCTTTATTAAAGTGAGAATTTCTTCCTGGTGAGATTTTTGTAAGGAAGAAACTTCACATACCCAAGTGGAAGTCGTCCAAAGCAGAAGGGGAAAATGCCTTTTCAAACTGTTAAGTACAGAATTAATAAAAGCCACCTGGAAAAATAAATGTTCATTGCTTGCTGATTTCACATGTAGAGTGTATTTTCTTATGGAATTATTATTTATACTGTAGTAAATCCAATACAGAATTAAATAATTTTATTCAGTTTTTAATTTGGCATCATAACCAGGTGATGCATCTTCTTTCTTGTGCTTTAAAATTAACATTCTTGTCTGCAGTAACTCTTTGTCTGCCTGTAAGCAAGTGAATTTTTGTCGTTGACTAATATCAGAAAGATCAGGGACTTGCAACCCTAATAATAGGACTGCTGGGAAATCACTGAGCACCAGCAGAGAGCCCTTTGAGTGGAGAGAATGAGAATTTTTATTGTCTGCTGCCATTATCTTGTTTTACATTCTGCTTGTCTGCCAGCTTGTTACTAGTAACAAAGATTAGTAGAATCTGGGCTTTTGAAAATCCTATTATTTTCCTTTCTTTATCTGATCCCACCATGGAATTATGTCACTAAATTCAAATTCTGACAGTGGTAGACTTTGTGTCCTGGATGATTAAGCATTTTGTCAGCATAAAGTTGCATGGCTTTTAATTTAAGGATCAGAGAGCTGCATCCCATCTGCTCAGAGTGTAAGGGCTAAGAAATAGCATTATTAAGCTAGCAAAACAACTGTAAAATGTGTTTTAAGACTAGCAAGTGGATTAATGTGGGTAGTTTCCAATTGCCCTAGCTTCTTTATCTTCCAGAGGGTTTTTTTCTGCCTTCTTCCTACATGCATCCATTTTCCAAATTTCTCAAAGGCAGAACTGTGTATAAATAATGTGTCACCACTCTTTTGCTGTATAGTTATTGTAGGATCTTTACTTATTAGCTCAGATTGATGTCAGTTTCCAGGTTAAAAATAGTAACTTCTGAAGGGCAGATTTGGAATGATGTATTGATTGTTACTGTTTTTCCAAATGATAATCTATATCTTCAGGGACTTAGCAACATAGAATGACCTTAATCTAGTTGCAAGTCCAAAAATGATAATTGGTCTGCTGGACTTGAAAAACATTAAACTAGTTTGTCTGCACTCTTCACTTGAAAATATCCTACCCCAAAACAACCATATTAGTTATTATTTATTGTTATACTTGTTCTTAAGCAAGAGTCTGCCCCACACTGGAGAGCTTTTGGATTTGGCATCCATTCACGTCTGAATGATACCCTATCCTCTCTATATGACTTTTGCCATCCTTTTTTTTTAGCCTTACCTTACTCTGTGTTTGATTGAGTACCCACGTCTGTTGTTAATTTTCATGTGTGATGAGTTTAAGATAGGGGTCAGTATCCTGACAAATTGCTTTAGGAGACAAATGGTGAGCAAGTGTCCCCATTGTAAAAAATGAGACCAAGGTGCTCCATCATGGAGATTTTCAGTCCCTCAATACAGAATCTTGCCTATGGGAATTTGTTTGGGTCTGCTTTCTTATCAGAAGGGGATTTAATTTCATATTGTTTTCAATCACAGTCCTTCAAAGAAAGAATGCAACTCCACACATGCAACCAAAGGCAAAGTGCAACCAACTTGGACATTGATTTAAGATAAGAATGATTACAAATAGCAATAAAATTTGTGAAATAAATGCATTGATGCTTATCTAAATCAGGTGTAGAAGAGCAGTAGTGGGATGCAGAGGTGTAGTAAAGGGATATTTAACTGCATTATTCAGTGTACTCTGGGGCTGGAACTGAATTGCTATGGCTGAACTGGTGTTGGTAGGTTAGAATAGTAAAGGCACTGAGTGCAGTGCAAGCCCTGTTTGTCTGTTGGACTTGAGGTAATAGGCTGTTTGTTAAAACCATTTTCGTTATGTTTGTGGTGGGCTGCCATGTTCACTGTTCTTGATAGATGTGTGTCAGCCACGAGCCAAAAGTGCTTTCTTTCCCTCCTCCCTTTTCTTAGGACAGTGGGATGAAATCATTCACTTACTCATCACATCTGTTATGTTTTTCACACCAGGTTTGAGGCTTGGAGAAAAAGACCATGATGAGTCTGTGACAGGAGGAAGCCAAAGTTAAAGTGAAATGAAAATGTATTTTTATGAAGTTATGTTACATTTACCAATTTTGAAGATTAGCATTTGAAAATGTGCTTCTTTACTGAGGATAAACTGTTTTAATCTATTCATATCTAAATTAGGACTCAACTATTGGTACTTGCAAGGGACTAAGAAAAGCGCTCATTCAGACCATCTGTTGAAAAAATGGGAAGATGAAACTGTCATCGTATGTTCACAAGTCCTGCCTGTCCCTGGAGCTTCTAAAAGCAGCCTCATGTGAGTGCTGTGAGTGAGTCTGAAACTGAGGAGGCTCTATGGGATCTCCACTGTGGCTTCTGTGGTGCCAGTTAATAGGTTCTTCAGAAAATGAAAATCTAGATATTCATCTTACTTCTCAGCCAAACTGGCTAAGTATAGTTAAAAGATAACATAAAAATGATAAATAATAATAGCACAAGTAAATATATGTGAATATATCACTAAACTTTCTAGCTATTTTAAAATATGTTACTATAAAAAAAAGCTCTTTTTCACTTTCATTGTAGTAAACATGGGATCAGATTTCCAAATGAAAGGCATGTGAAAGCTGATAGGCACTTAGAGTAGGATGCATTCTGCTTGACTTGAGCCACACACGGCAGAGCAGGTCCACAGCTGAGCTCCTTCCCAGTAGACCTTCTGCACAATCAGGGGATACAAATTGGCTTCTCTAGGATGTAATTAATCTGATCTATTCTAGACATCTATTTTAGGAAGCTTGAATTTCTCCATTGACTGTGCATTGAGCCTAGGGCAACTAGCTGAGATACAGATGACTGCTTTGTAAGCACTGGCATTTAGTCAGAGCAGTGTCACTGCTAAAGCTCAAATGGCCTGCCTCAGCTTTCAACCCAATAAAATGAGTAATTCTTCTGAATTAAAGGAATTTATTCAGGAGGCTTGGAACAAGATGATCATTCTTTGCATTTGCATATATAAGTGTACTCCTGCTTTGGGTTTTGTCAGTGCTTACAAAAAGGTCTGTCACAACATCTTTGCATGGTTATTTCAGGATTTTGATGGCTTATAGTATTCAGTGAACACATCTTTGTAAAGATACTAGAAATGCAGGAAGGAAGACAGAGACAGATTATCAGTAAATGAGGTTTATAGTATAACATTCTTAGTGGTGTTCTTCTGGGCATTGCTATATAATTTTAGTTTTCTGATTTATGAGTAGTTTGCCATATTGATCACATATAAAATTACTTGCATGCCAAATGTGAGTTCATTCAGCTGTGTGATTTTTATTTAAGCTGCTGCTCTCCATGCCTAACTAATTAAGATGTCTTGCATTTGAGTAACGGAGGTTCTTAATCTTCAATAAGCTAAAAATAATTAGTTTTATTGCCACTGTTTAAAATTTTAAAACAACAAATAAAAGTGCCATCAAAATACAAAAAAAAAATGTTCTCAAGATGCAAAAGTTGAAAAAGAACCTGATTGTGTCATGGCTTGGAAGCCGTCACATGGGAAACTACAGATAGAATTTGGAAAAAGTTTTTTGCTTGTATCCTTGAAAAAAGTACACACTAGAGATTGTAATTTCTGGGAGGTTGAAGTATGGGTTTAACCAATAGTTTACTAATCCATTTAAAGATGAATCCTACATTTGAAGAATATCAGGGATTTGGGATTTTGATAGGAAACTCAGGAAAACCAGTGGCTTGGATTTATTTATAAAACCTGATTATTTTATAAGTATATTTCAGATTTGGCCAGGAAGTATAAATATAGATAATTGAGAAATATGCCTTTCTTCAGCAGAAATCTGAATATGAAATATTGTATTGTAAGGTGATCTCCTTAAGGGCTGCTTTATAATCAAACTCAGTTGTTTTAGTTTTTTATTATATACTATGTCATATTGCATATCAAATATATATATTTATCACTCTGAGGCAGTGTAATAGAACAATAATTTCCATAGACTGTAGAAGAGATTTAAATAGACATGGCTGGAAACTGTAAACCTGCGATAGCACTCAGATGACTCCAGTGGGAAATGAACACCTCTAAAAACAGGTTTGCCCATGAGATGCAGAGTTTGTTGCACACATGTGTTTGCATTGAATCCAGTGGAAAAGTTCAGAGACTTTATTACGTCTATTACCCTGCCAAAAGTCCCAGTGGAACTGCAGACCTCTGACAATGCAGAGCACCTTGAGAAGCTCCTTCATTCCACCCCTAAGATACACAACCCACGTTCTCTATTTCTTTATCTGTTGATATTTACTGGTATCAGCCTTTGTCTGACTTCTTGTTGCTGTTTAAGTCTTAAAAATAGTTCAAAGACTTAATAATAGCTTAAGCTATTTTTGTAAGGAATGTAGTTCTTCATCACTGCTGCAGGCTGATGCTGTGTGGCTACACATTGCTTGTATGGTGGTGACCTCCCAGAAAGATTCATTAGTGTTTGGAACATGATGATTATTCCTGTATTGTTTTATCTAAATAGTTTTTGTTGGAAGAAAGAGATAAGGTAAATATTATTAAAAGTTGGAGAGGTAGAGTGTATTTTAGAAAGTGCTGTTCATAAACACATCACATTCACTCAGTGCAGACCACCACGTGGTTGCTGTTTAATTTAGGCAAGTGTGCATTTATGTGTTCTTTACAAGGACTTGTGATACACTGAGCAGCTGGAATTTGTGCTAACTTTCTATATTAACCAGAAAGGCAAGGCAGAACTAAATGAGAGCATCAAGCCTTGCTAAATACTTCTGTGCTTTCCTCAAAACTGTATCCAAGATCTCTAGCAAAGTACCACAAGGTGCTGCAGGTGTTGGTAGGAAGAGATCTGTTGTAAATATATTTACACAGATCTCACCTTTCTTCTCAGAGAAAAGCTGATCTCTCTAACAGGTAAAGACCTTAGATGGGCCAAAATGTAAAAGATTGGGCAGGGGTTAAGAATTTTAGGTGCAAGGAATAACCCTTTGGAGATGCCTCCCTTTCAGTGTTGACCTTGATTCAGAAGAAATTGGTTTTACTTGCAACCATATAGCACATAGGTGCTTATACCTCTTCACTTCTCAAGGATATTAATAAATACAACATTGGATCGGATGTCATGACTTAAAACTAATTTGTAACTAGTCTTCTCCCCTGCAAAGTGCTGAGGTAGAGTGCATTGGAAGTGTAGTTCTGGAATATAACCACGTACTGTCAATAAGCCTACACTGAGAGAGTTGCAAAATGGTGAAAACTTCTAATTTTTTAATTCAAGCAACCTCATTTGCTGACCACAAATATATCTGGGGAGAATTGGCCCCAGCTTCTGTAAAGATGAGTAGGTGGTGCCCATCACTCCTAACCTTTCTGTGGCTATTCTGATATTCTGCAGAATATGCTTGTATTTATCTATCTAGATATATACATACATACATACATATAAAAGTATACACCAGGTGTTCTTGTTTAGTGGAAGATGTCTGAGAGACACCATTCTGTGAAGGGGCACTCAAGTCCATGCCTTCCTGCACTGCCTCATCCCTGGCACTGAGGTGACAGACACCCCTGGGTCTTTGCAGTGGACCTGATGCTTCTCTGCTTGATTTAGGGAAGCTTGCTCATATTTCCTGAGTGTTGCTTCAGATGCTTTTCCATTTTTCCCATGCACTGGAAACACCAAAACTTTCTACCTTTCCATACTCCATCCTTAAAGGATATGAGTTCTTTCTGATTGTTTGAGTGTTGGAGTTTTTTTGGCTTGAGATTTTTTTTTTTTGCAGTGATAGGGGTTTTGGTTTGTTTTGTTTTTTATTTAATGCCTTAATTTGCCATGCTGCTTGTGGATTTAAAAACCTTGACAGAAGGTATTTTTAAAATTGGTCACTCCTCTTGGTTGTCACATATCAGCACAAATCAAAATATTTGTCAACTATTTTTCCAATAAACAGCTTTATTAAATTCATTTTACAGAGTAAGACTGTGTACGTAGTCCGTTTCTGTAAAGTTTGAATAATATGCATGAATCTTACTTCTAGGAAAAGAGACTGTAGTAGTAACTGTAATGTATTCAATTTCACCTGAAGAGCAATGTCCTGAGGGTTAAAAAATAAAATAAGTCCCCTTAAAATGTGAGATGTGGATAACTGTGTGCGTTCCTGTTGCAACTTTTGCTTTTCCAGTTGCACACTTATGCCTTATTATTAGGTAGAAGCACAACTCAAAAAATATAAAAAGCAAAGGGTGGTTATGATAGCCCACTGACTCATTATTTATGTAAGAAAATATAGTCTCTACTGATTTTGTATTTACTGACCTTAAACCCAATTTCAGGAGGCAAAATAAACAATGTCCCTAACGTAAAGCATAAAAGACAGCAGCACTGTTTGATTCTCACAGAATTTTTCAGAATGAACTCTCCCACTCTTTGCATGGTTGCCACTGTTGCATTGTTATCAGAGGAGATAATGCTTTCCGCAGAGATGCAGGGTAACACCCCTGCTAGGAATGCGCTGCCCCAGGGAGGAGAAAGCTAAAGGTGAGCCTACTTGCAGCTTTTGCTTTCATTTGAAAATAATTATAATATTTAGGCTATTGGTGACACTGCCTCTGGTAATTCCAGCAGATTGCAGCATCTAAGTGTGTTTCACATGTAATACTCCGAAGTATTTTGCATATTTTTTAGCAATTACCATTTTTTCCTTCAGGTGTTTTTATTTTACAGTATGTTCTCTACAAATTTCTCTGTCCAAATCCATGCATCCTCCAAGAAGCTGAGCATACTGCATAATAAAAACAGCCTTATTTTTGCTCCCACATAGCTACTGAGTCCTTTGGATAAACAAGGGAAACCCTACAGGAATAGGGGCTGTTCTCTGAGGAGCTGGGGGTGAGCTGCAGCCTTCCTGCCATAGCCTGAGTGCCTGACCCAGGAGACAGAGATGTTTTCTCCCACCACTTGTCTCCTGGGAGCTGTTGTGCTTCCACCCACAGCAACATGGGCACAGTCACGTATGTACATGTAAAGCTGTGTGTACATATGTACACACACATGTACAGCACTAGACCCTGGTGGTAACCACTGTGTGACACTGTGTAACCACTGTATGTTCATGTAAAGCTATGTGTACATACATGCACACACATGTATAGGACTAGACCCTGGTGTTAACCACATTGACACTGTGTAACCACTGTATGTACATGTGTAAAGCTGTGTGTACATATTTACACACACGTGTACAGGGCTAGACCCTACTGGTAACCACTGTGTGACATCTGCACCAGAGACTGCTGTTTCTCAGTGACTTTAAATCTGAATGTAGGCTGCTACTACGTTGTATGATCCAGCTCATCCTCCCTTCCTTGCAGAAGCTCTCACTGGCACATGGTGAGCTGGCTCCATGCCCTCCTCTGGCTCACCCATGGCCCAGAAATGCTAATCTTGGCCCAAAGGAAGTCGTGGAAATGAGGGATCAGGGATGACATCAGTCCCTCTCAACAGCAGCCTGGGTTAACTTTAACTTTTTGTAAAACCATAGCTTTCAGCAAAGGCTGGGATGAAAAAAACGCAGAAATAACCATCTGATTTGAAATATCTATTTGCAGACTTGTGTGTGCTTCTTTCTCTTGTAGACTGCACTGAAAGTCACCTCAGTATCTTAGAGAGTGACTGTCCAGTTACTGTTTTCTCAGAGTGTTGGTGACTCATTTCAAAGAGAACATCCAGCCTGGCCTAAGGGATTGCAAGTTCTCTAATCAGGAAATAGTTAAGATGAAAGCACCCTGCAAGCATCTTGGAGAAGGGAAAGGGGGAAGTAGAGAGAGCATCAACAGGAGTTTTTTATTTGTATTCATTTGTACATCTTGTCCTCTCACAGAGTATATGATTTATCTCATGCCAGTCTAAAGAGAGTTAGAGGAAATTTGGAATTCAAACTCGTAACAAGGTCAGAATTACCTTTTGTCCTGACTTTTACATGTTTTTATTATTTGCATGATATGTTACAGCTACTCTCTAAGTTAAACTGCTACTTCTTGATATGCATCAGACAGATTCCTTAAGAACTTGATTTATTTCCACTTAAATAGAACTCAACGTGATTAGATCTAAATCTTCAATGAGGATCACTTATTTCCTGTGAAAATTCTATTGATTTAAGCTAAGAAGAAAGAAAAGTATGATCTTAGGACAAGCTCAGCACAGGCTTCTTTACTACTAAGCCTGTCAACCCCTGCTTGGTTAAGAGCTCTGGTGTACCCTTCTTGGCCAGCTGAAATTAATTCTACCCATGCATGCTGAACTACTTAGGATTCAGCTGCTGAACTGCTTGGCATTTAAATACTAACAAGAAACAGGGATTTTTGCATTAACGTGGCTCTTCCAGCCACAATGGCTTAGCAGATGAAATAAGACTGGTTCAGCTTCCATGAATGGGGAAGAGGGAGAGGGATATCCTTGGCAACTCTGCCAAGGTACATCCAAACCTTAAGAGTGTCATGTCATTCTGTTTTGATGAGCTGATTGTGAAAGGCTTGTATAGTTTCTCTTCCTTCTGTCTTTTTTTCTCCTGTCCGAAATTATGTAATAATTTAGGACTGACAGAAAGGAGCCAATAACCCATTAGTTCTGCTCCATAATTAGGCTTTGTCAAGTGTTCACTTCTTTACAACCTCCTCATTTGTCATATTGGCAAAGCTGTGTTTCTTCATCACAACTTTCTTTTATCATGAAAGGATAAGGTTAGCTGAACTACATTTATATTGTCACTGCTAATAGTTAAGGAAGACAGAGAGCTATTTCTCTGATTAAAATGATGTGCAGTAATAGCAGGAGGTGTTGGATTATGTCATGTTTTTTCTCCCTGTGCTGACACTGTTACTCAAACAGTGCTTGAGCAGAAGCTTAGCAAGTCCAGGCTGAAGGTTGTTCCTGCACTCCTAAGCACATCATTTGTATCATCCACTTGTAAATCCTTCCCTTTCCATCATTCTGCTTCTCATAAAACTGATTTACAGAACATGGGGTAAGAGCTGGCAAGTCTTCTGCAAAATCTTGGCATGTGGGAAGGGGTCTCAATCTGGAGCAAAGCAGTTTCTTCAGACATCCACCAGCTGGGATGTTTGCAGCTCTTCTGACATCTTGTCTCATGCCCAGATGACAAAAAGGTTTATTATTCTATGCAGTTGGGGTGAATGTTCCCCACTTGTTTTTCTTCCTTAGTATGATACATTTGGTGATGAGGCTTATGCAGAGGCTGAAGGCTAGTGACGTTATAAAATGTCATCCCTGCCCTCCCTTACCTGTGTTTAAGTAATAGAAACAATTTAAGGTAAGTGTTACACTGAACTGGGAATGTTGTCTGGAAGACATTTCAAATAATTCTCAGGGCCCAAATAACCTTGAGAGAGCCTCATCTAGAGCAGGGTCTCAGGTGGGGCACTGTCCTTGAGGGATAATGTGGACCATAGAAGATATTTCAGAAAAAAGCAAAAGGAATATTCAGAAGTTCTAAGGATGCAACCTGTGAGGGACTGGGGATGGGATATTAGTTGTTTAGCAGAGAGAAAAATGAGGAGAGGCATCATAATAGACTTCAGGGATGTTAAGCCTGCTGTGAAGAGAAGGGCAGTATGTTCCCCTTATCTTCTCTGGGTAGAACCAGAGCAAATAGGCTTAAGACTCAGCAAAGAACACTGATAATGCATGTTAGGAGCATTCTTTCTTAGGTGAAAAGTTTGGAGGTTGGGTTTGATTGCCAGGAAAAAGGTTGGAGTGATTTCCATGAGGAATGAGATGTTATAGCTGGTCTCACCTAGGATGAGAATGATGAACAGCATCACTTCCTCAGTGTTACTTTCAGCCATATTCTTTGACTGAACACAAACTATTTATATTGTGTGTATTCTCATCTTTTTTAAACCCTTTCCCATGCAAAAAATGGATCTTTCCTCATGCTAATGCCTAATGATGTCTAAACAAAGTAAACTTAAACATAGTAAAGGACATTTTTCATGAGGGTAGCTTGGATTTCCTGGCTGCTCTCTTCAGTGACCTGACTGCTTCTGTTTCCCCATCTCAAATACATATTATGGTCATACAGTAAGTAACTAATGAAAAATAGTTTCGACATCCTGGAAGCTTTAAATGCTAAATACCATTTAGCATAATACTTAGCAAATTCATAGTTCTTCTCAAGTCACAGTTTCACGTTCACCCAAAGCTCCTCTTCCGTAGAACTTTATATTTGGAATGATTCTGTTCTTTTTTTTTCTTTTCTTCTTGTATTGTGTTGAAATTCAATTCTACAGTCTTAGCAAAACTGACATGTACTTCACCTATTCACCCTTGAAAGCAGCTGCAGGATTGGTTGCTTTGTTGCCTCTTCTCAACAGCAGTTCCTACCCTTTCTCTCCCTCCCCTTTACCTCTCAAATGGCCAGAATTTGAAAACCATCTGCTGTCAGGCTGGGACGTGCTTACTGTTTTCTTTCAATTTTTAGTTGCTGGCACTTCTCTCTCCCTGATGAGAGCACATCCTTGTCCTGAGTCAGCTCCACACTCAGCCTTCCAAGACCCTGTGAGGGACACAACTCGCCAAAGTCGGTCTGCTCAGAGTGGTGAAAGTCTGTGCTTATTAAAGCCTAAGTCTCCAGGAGTAAAATACCAGCTGAGTGTTTGAAAGGGGGATTGTTGGAGAGGCTCTGAGTGAGCAGACATCTCCTTCTGGCGTTGTGGTCTGTCCTTCCTCCCCCCTGCTTCTGTTGTCTCCTCCTGCTTCCTCTGATGGCTGCTGCTTTAGAAGTGGCTTTAGTACAAAAAAGGTTTTCTTTGAAGTATTGTGGAAATACCATTTCTGAGAAAATATGACCAGCAAAATCCCAGCTTTCTTTTTCAGCTATCTGGTTAGAGCACAGCACCAATATCTGTGTTTCTCCTCTTCTGGTGTAATATGAAAACTTTCAGTGACTTTTACGGTTCAATTGCTTTTGGCAAACTTCGGTTCTCCATCTTAAACCCACGCACTTGTATAAACATAACTGGCTTCAAGCTGTGTCAAATATAATCACTTAGCTACAAAAACGAAAACACCCAGATATAATTACTAAGATTCTACTTTTCATAAACATTTTAAACTCAAATTGAGAATTTGGAGTGACAATCACACCCTGCTTGCTAGTATTTTTCCCTTTTTGGTTCTTCCATTCATTTTTCTCTATTGTCATCCTCTTTCTATTTGCTAAAAGCACATTTTTTCATGCACTGAGCCTAACAAATATCTTCTGCCTAAATTGTGTCTTAAACACACAGAAACACATGACAATGGAAAATACAAAGCAAAAGCTGAAATAGGACACCATCATTCCTTAGGGAGAGGAATACTGAATAATAAGTGAAAGCCTGAAGTTCCTTGTGCTGCTGCCTAAAAGCAGTTTGATATGGGTGGTGAGCATTAAAAACTAAACTATGTTGTGGAAGGAACAGAGTCAGCAAAACAATTCAAAGAATGCATTGGCTTTATGTTTCTGTTTGAGAGTAAATATTTGTTCTACATTACAATCAAATAGGAAAAAAAGAAACTAAAAAATCATTAAAAAAAATCCGCGTGCGGGCAAAAACAAACCCACAAGTGGTGGGGCTGAAGAGATTGCAGGGTTTATTTTGAAGAGGATCTTGGGATATTTTTTAGCAACACCTCCTTCCCACACAGTGCTCCAAAGCAATGGATCACTTCTGGCTTTGTTTGAAAGTTAAAAATACTAACAACAACAACAAAAAAGGCATCCTGTGCTTTCTTGAAAACTGACACTAAAAGCATGGAAATACTTTTCCTTACAGATGAGGTCAAAACAGCCCTTACTCCCCAACACTACCCAAACTTGAACTTTCTGAAAGACTTTTCCTGAAATTCAGAAATCGCAGTTGCACTTTGCATGAACGTCAAAAGTTGTAATAAGAATTCAACTTATTTTATACTTGTCTGTAATTTCAGCCTTTAGTTTAAACAAAAAAAACCAAACCAAAACAAAAACAACTGTGCCAAACAGAAATACTAAGCCTTGTGTTACCTTCCATTAAGCTGCAGCTCTGAGACTGCTGAGACTCCAGGAAGGGCAGATGACCATGAATTAGCTGCTGGTTCTTTTGCAGGCTTCACTCCTACACTTGCACAGGTCGAGTCCACGTCCCAAACACTCTTCCCAAAACGCTCTGAACAGAGCTTGGAGCTGCAGTGTAGGCAAGGAGCTCAAGATAAGGGAAGAGTTGTGTGGGGTCATTGATGTGGGCTGCTGTTCTTGCTGCTTCCCAGCAAGGATGGGGCCGAGCTGCAGAGGAATTGTTACTGTACCTGTGCATTCCCAGAATTTCCTACATGTGCCTGGAGGCAGACAGTGAATCTGTGGAGATACGCTCGCAGAAGCTCTTGCAAAGCCCTTCTCTGGAAAGGCAGGAATTACCTTATGTGTACATGGGCAGGGTTAGTCCACTGAGCAGTGCTGCAGATGTTCCTGCAGCAAAAGACATGTTCTGTCAGATATTTGAATAGCATGGTGATTGCTTGGTTGATTATATGGATTAACTACTGAGCAACCTTTAAAGATTTACTAAACTGTAAAACTCACAGAAAACTGAAATTTTCTGAATAAGATTTAAAAAATACTTGAGTGTCTTTTCTAGCTCTTTGTACAACATGGGTATAAATTCAATTGTAAGTTGTCTTCTCAAATGATAAAAATACTCCAATTTTCATAGTAATGTAGCTGAATTGTTGAGAATTCCAAAGGTTTGTTTTCTCTGTGGTCCAATTTGCTCTGTTGACAAAAAGAAAAGTGTGTGGTTAATATTACTAGAGAAAGTACACACTTTTATTGATGGCACTGCTTTCATTTACTTGGTTTTGGAATACATGGATTTACTTAGGGAAAATCCAGATGCAGATGATTAGATGAAAGGGAAAACCACCAAAAACAATAGGATGATACTAAATCTGTGGAGCCACCATAATATATCTGTGTATCTGGATTGCTATTTTCTCATAATGAGTAACAGGACCCGGAAACGCTTTAACATATGTTACATTCACAATGAATCAACCCACGGTTTTACTCATATCCTTTTTATACTTTTATAAAACAAAATTTGGATCTGGTTCCAGCAATTTAGAAATGTTTTATGGCAACTGAGTCAAAGAATTTGGCAGGTTTTGCAGTTTAGAAGGCCACTGGAATGTTTTGAAAAAACCATACTAATGTCTTAGTAATTATGAGGTAAGAGTAATAAATTTCTCTTTGTTGCAAAAAGTAGGATTCTAATTTTTATTTGAATACTTAGAGGATATTCACTCTCTAGGAGATGCCTGTAGTTTTTGCCTTTCAAATGATAGGTGTTCTCTAAGGAAGGAAGAATCCATGGGGAGTCTTCTGACTTTTTTCTGTATTACATGGAGGTGGATGGTTTGATTGGATATGAAGAGATGGACTGCCCTGTTTTGTTAATAGCTTTGTTTAGATAAATTTGTTTAGAAATAATTGCAGAAATTTGTGGTCTCTTTACTTAAAAATTACAAAACCCAGTATATATTGGTTTTCTAGTATCAAGCTTAGTTTTTGAGGGAAGTAACAGAAAGACAATGTAGGAGAGAGTTTTTATGTTAAACATAAGGGTCAAAGGTACCTAGTCGATCCCTGGAAATGATGAGAGTGTAATAACATAAAAAAAAATTCTCACCTTTTTTAAAAGATATTTAAATATCAATGTGAGCCACCATTTAAAATGTTTAATGTGGCCTACATGATTCTGGCATAAATAACGTGATGTTTGCTGTTAAGTGTTAAGTTTGCTGTCTAGGAAAATATGTGTCTGTTTCTTGGCAGTATGCATTAACAATTCCTAACAAACAGAATCTTGTCACTAATGCTGCACTTCTCCAGAAGGACCAAGATGAGGAATGAAAGAACACAAAGGTAAAAAGGGATCAGGAACTGGTTTCTTGATGTCACAGTATTGTGCTAAGTATTTTAGGAATATAGCTGGATCTTCTTGTAAATGAAAGTGAGTAAATGCATGAAAGTTAACAGAATACTACATGGTTAAAATCAGTGTCCTAAAAGTGTTGGTGTATTTGCTCCGTTATGTCAGTTAAGATGGCACAGGAGGGCCTGTCTGTACAGGAATTGTTGGATCCCTTTGTTTGTGCAGAAGTTGCACTGTCAGTGGTTTGGCTCTGGTGTCCTTCCTGAGAAGCAGCCTGTGTTAAGTGTTTGATGCGAGGGTTTGAAGAGGCACCTTGGCAATCTGACCACTTCCATCAGTAATCAGAGGACTTCAACGTTTTGCAACACTCGTGGAAAGAAGGTGTCAATGTGCCACAGTTGTCAGAGACCTTAAATAAAGTCCACATAAGCTGTAGTGGAAGAACGTGAAGAACCTGAGACTAAAATGTTGCAATCTAAATTTGCAGCTACCCTATCTGATCATTGAAACCACTGGCTCCTGATTTACAGAAGAATGAAGCTTGAAAACCACCAGGAGCTCAACAGGGTTATCCCATGTTAGGATCATTTTGCAGAGCTGGAGTTACACTGAGTTCTTGTCACTGAGGGTCCCTCCTTGGCTACCAGCAGGGAAACAATCTATTTTAGGCTCCCTTAGACCCTGAGACTGAACAAAAACCTTGAGATTTTGCTTTCCTTGTTAAGTGTATCTGTCTGATATGTGTGGCACTGGGCACATACAGGATGCATTTGGGGTTTAATATACCTTCCCATGTGCTACTGTGATGAAAATACACCTGCAACACTGGTCTGCAGGGCAGGTATCCCCTCTGCCAGGGACAGCAGAGGCAGCAGAGACCTGGGTTTCATGAGCAGTGAATGCACATGGGTACAACTATGCAGTACAGAGAAGTGGTTTCTCATTTGTGTTTTTTTAAAATTAACAGAACTCTAGGGGAAAATAATGTTTGCACAGTATATTCATATTTTGTCATAAATTGTTAGCACCTTTAGTCCAGTTATGATGGTAAATTATTAATTATTCACCATTTTGTACTCTTCTGTATCTTCACATAGGATAGGAAGCTTGTTTCTCGCTGGAATATTAGGAAGGGAATACTGGTACAGCAAGATTTTCATAAATTTTAAATTAAGTTAGGGAAAACAGAAAATAAAACAATCTTATCTAGTGTTTAAAGAAAACTGTATTTACTTCAAAATTTTTCATTTAAAATATATATTATTAGATCATAATCTCTTCATTTTTGTTGTATTTTTAGGTTTGATTTCTTCACTTTCGGTGCCATAAACTCTGCAGTCACATCATTAACAATCTTTGCACATTTTTCATTGTTGCAGTTCATATGTACAAAATACTTTTTTCTCTTAAAGGCGTTTACTCATAAATTATTTACCTGTTTCAATACAGAATTTGAAATAGTCTGTGTACTTTTTCAGTAGATGCTGAAGAAAAAGAAAGGAGAGTTGGAGCACACCGTCACCACTGGCATCTGTTAGGATTATATTCCTGTATAACAGCTTGATTGGTCACCAAGCCTTTCCTGGACTTTCAAAATTTGACAATTGAGTCTAGCATGTAATTTCAAAAATTATGGTAGAAGTTTGGAATTGTTTTTACAATTTTATGTGTGTTTGACTTCATGGCAATTCTAATTTTTAGACTATTATTTAGTTCAGACAGATGCCAAATAACTGGCTTCTGCCACCCTGGCTAATTTCCCCTTCCCCCCCTTTCCTCTTTGAATACAAAGATAAGTATTCTATTAGTGTTCATTTGAAGGGACTCCATGATTAGATACGTACATCTATTCATCTTTAGGTTATTAGTTGAAATCCAGCCAACCTCAAGGTCATTAACATGACTGAGGCTGTTTCTGGCTAGTGTGAAATGAGCTGGAAGTCTTATCCAATTATTGATAGTCACCTAGGGTAAAGTGCTTTTGCTGCAACTGAGGCAGAAAATATATCTGTAGTGGGCATAATTAAGTATATAAATAACAAATAATGTAACTTCCTAGGATGTAAAAAAATTTTTTTACCTAGAAAATTTTTTTGTCTGTATCATGTTTGAGGTCTGCATTTTGGAGTTTTCCCTTACATTATCATGCTATGTCTGCTGGGCTTTTAGAAGTAAGACTTCAGTTTTCATGATCAAGATGTATTTCAGACATGGTAGAATAACCTTCAGTGTAATTACAATGTCTGTGTGTGGATGAAACCTTGAGATGAATGTAGCCTTGATCCAGAATGGAAGGGATGTAAGAAATGAGTCTGTCCTAACTTTAAGATAAGTACTAGAGACAGATGAGATTATATGTGGCAAAACCAACCTGAGCTTCTAGTCCTGCAAGTAGTGGTACTGTCTTTGTAGCTATATTAAAACTTCAGTTCACACTGTTTTGCAATCTTCTGGGTATTAGCATAATGAAAATAGTAAAAGTGTTGTCAATATGCTATAACTGTCATCAAAAGGCTTGTTCTGCAGACACGGGCCTTCTGCAGAAGGTTCTCTGTTTATAATTCAGTTAAATGAACTTAAATGTATTAAACTTAAAAACACCCCACACATTTGCCATTATAGATGCAAAAAAAAAATGTAGAATTAAAAGTCTTTAGAAATTTAAGCCAGTTAACAGGGTAAGATCTTTACAGCCATAGAGCATCTCCCTGGAGCATGGACCATCTCCATTTTGAGGAAAGGTTGAGGGAGCTGGGCCTGTTCTGCCTTGAGGATACTGAGTGGAATCTTAAAGGTGCATACAAATATCTTGAGGGCAGGGTCATAGTGATGGGATCAGGCTCTTTGCAGTGGTGCCCAGAGACAGAGTAGGGGCAACAGGCACAAACTGAAACACAGGAAAATTCATCTGAATATGAGGAAAATCTTTACACTGAGGTTGAAAGAAGACTGAAACAGGTTGTGGTCTCCTTGTCTGGATATGTGCACAGCCTGCCTGGATGCAACCCTGTGCAACCTGCTCTAGGTGAAGCTGCTGAGCAGGAGAGTTGGACTAGAGGATCTGCAGAGGTGTCTTCCATCTCCAGCCATTACATGATTCTGTGAAATAAGGACGTGTCTCATGTCGCTTTTCAACCACTAAGATTAGAGGAGATGGGGAAAACCTTCATGCAGAACATCAAGATCTGCTTTTTAGGAAAACCACTAGCAGGAAGTATTAAATGAAAATCTAGAAGTCACTTCCATGAAGTCAGCTCTTAATTTTCTATATCTTAATGTTAGCAAAGCATTCTCTTAAAATAAGAGTGACTTGAGCATATACATGGATTTTGTGATTAAACCCAACTATCAAAAGATGACATTTTTGACCTCAGAGTAAGACATTAGCAAGAGGAACAAAAAGCAGTAGGAAATTGAGTTGCTCCACAGTTATTTTAAAATTAAATCAGCAACCCTGAAGATTGCAGCACCTGACTGATTGTTTTACTAGGGACTTGGTTGGATTCATGATGAACGCAGCAGATCTAACAGTTGTGCAGGCACAGGGAGGGATGGCTCTTACTCAAGGAAAAGGGATCCTTCCTTTTGCACTCAGTTGAGGTGCACTGCACTGCTCATCTAGTCCTTGAGGGAGGGAAAAGCCAGAAATCAAAAGCAGAAAGTGGGGACAGAGCAGCTCCATCTTTTCCCAGCAACCCATAATCACACTGGGGTAGGAGCAAGGAATTGCATTTCTGGCCAGATGTGCCAGAGGAAAAGGATCCAAGTTAACTTTTGGGTTTGCTATAGGTTCTGCAGATCTGTTCAGAGTAACACTTCCCACATGCCTGAAAGCAAGAAGGCATTTTAGAACTGCTTCTTTTATTACAATTGTCTCTGATGTAATGGGGATTTTATTTTTCATATGAAACCATATAAAAGTAGTACATTATGGCATTGACACTGTGTCCAAATGGATGTTTTTGTATTATTTAGAAAATGTTCCAAGCCAAAGGCAAAATGCCCCAAATTAGCTTAGAAAAAATATAACTCAAAGAAAAAAATGTCCCCTGGATAAAATCCAGCTCTGGAAACAGAGAGAATTAGATTATCTTCCTAACTGGCACCAGCTCCTGCGCAGCATTTGGCAGATTACTTAGGTCAGATTTTAGCTGTAGTGTTTATGATTAAGTGGAGAGGCTCTGGTTTCCAAGCAGGTTAATATATAATGATATTTTAACTGATAATAGGGACCGGTTCTTGAAAGTGCTGAAAACTTTGAACTTTTGGGGGTTTTTAAAAATTAATCAAAAAAATCATGTTTAGAGAAGTATGTAAAATAATGATGTAAGGACACAGACTTAAGTGTCTTTCTATTTATAAAATTACTTTAGGGAATTCTAATGCCAAAAATTAATTGGCATTTGAAAAGAATGAAATGCATGGTTGTTAAGAAGGCACAAAACAGACTAAAATAATAGCAAGAGTGTTCATTTTTTACCCTCCAAAAATAAATACCTCGTGTTCATTGTAAATACTACAATTGAGAAGGTAGCGCAAGTTACAAAAGCTCTTATTTACTTTGTTTTGAATACAATTGGAATTTATTTCTGCTTCAGAAAAAAAGTTTAGAGGAGAAAAAGAGAAGTTTCCTATAACAGATGATTTTAATTTACTTCTAATAAATCTGACTTGTAGTATACTCATTCTTCTGAGCTCTTATTGGAAACTGCCTGAGCAAAAAGTTCATTTTTCCTGAAAAGTCACACTTCCTCCTGGATGTGAGTAATAACGTGTATGTTTATTTAGTAATTTATTTTTTTCAAAACTAAATAAAAGACCTCTCCAAATACACAAGGCTGCCAAGAAGTGGATATTTGCTGGTAATTTTCATGGTAGGTTTCCAGAACATCTTTTCTAACCTGTAACACTATGTTATTTGGAGGCGTAACAAAATGTTCTTATGCTTTTAAAGCATTAAAAAAGTGTCTCTGAAGCACTGGCTATAAATGAGAGGACCTCCGGACTTTATCTCAGTACCTTAGGATGGTGGGACAGTTATATTTTGTCTTGATAGAAAGCTTCTGAACATGTCTTTGGTTCTCAGAGGGGATCTCTCACTACTCCACATGTTATTTGTGCTTGGCATATTGCAAGTCTTTCCTCTTGGTGTGGCGATGGTCTTGAGAAGTGAGAAGAATTATTGAGGAGGTGCAGAAGAGCTCTGGATCTTCATCATAGCATTTGATTCTTGCTGAGGACATGGCCATTTAACCCTTCACAACCTCCTTCTTTTAGTAGGAGTTCACCACAGAGCTGACCCTTGGCAGTGATCTGATCAGTGTGTTCTTATAAACTGCCTTTCACTGGCAGCAGCTCTCACAACTGCTCAGTTAACAGGAATGTGATGTTATAAACAGGGAAACTTCATCGTTTGGGGTGAGAGCTGCTTTGCTTCCACCCCTCTTGCTGCCATGGGGAAGCTCGTGGCTCTGGCACACGGTTCAGCATCTTCTTGTGAGAAGTAGCTGTACTCCTACCAGCTACTTCATTAATGGTCAACATTAATGGTCATCATTTACCTGCTTTAATGTACCTAAATTCTAATGTAAAGGAGACTTCTGTTTTCAGGAATACAGCATATTCTTGTACAATGCCAAAATAAATAGGGGGTAGGAGACAGGGATGAAACAGAGCTAATGAGAATTTCTGCTGAGTGAATGTTTAGACTGTAAACTCTGCAGGGGTTTGTGCTGTGTATACACACTTGTGTTCTAAGGAGGCTGATGTCACCACCAGTGTCCAACAATAAATAGGGTTTTGCAAAGAGAATAAATAAAATTTTGAGAAGAGAGATAAGGTCTGTCCAAAGCCAAAAGGCAGCAGAGAGGCTCTTTATGAGGTGCTGAACCTGTAAGAAAACAGGCAATGCTCTTGGAAAATGTGTGTAAATTAGAAAATAATTTCATAGACTTAAATGAAACCCAAAATAATGAGCAAATAAACTATTAAATAGACTATTCCTTGAACTCAGATTCGCCCTTGACTTTTCTGCTGATTCACTGGCACCTCGACATGCTCCAGTGTAGGGGTAGAAACAGGGACAGTTTTGATGATGGAATCAAATATTTCTAAGATCCTTCCAGAGCAGATGCAACTCTTTTCTCCTGCCTGTCCATGTCAGAAATCTAGCTTTCTAACAAATGCACAAGAAGAAGATGCCTCATCCCATCATTTTGGTCACCTTGGCATAACCAGGTAACCAAATTATTAACCCCTGAGAAACAGATAACCCTGTCTGGTCTTTGTCCTACCCCGTGGACAGAATTATTAGCAAAACACATGCTTTGCATCCTTGCTGATATTTCGTATTTATACTTTTCACTTGCATTTTTCAAGTTTCTACCATTCATATTATCTCAGTTGTTTTCTTTGTATTGAATTGTGTTTACTCTCTTTAAAATTCCTACATTATTTAGCTTCGTATTGTTTAATTGGGAAAGACTAGAAGATGCATATTTATTTTATTCTTTTGGGAAAACTTCACCATTACTTAGACCACCTAGAAGATTAAACCCTGCCAAGGTACCAGGGGCCTATCCTGTGTCCTTTACTCAAAGGAGTGTACTGTAAATTAGGACAAATAACAATTCCTTATTGTCTTATGCAAGGAAAGTTAGAAATGACTGAGCAAACAGGACAGGTTGGATTGCCTGCTGGCAGACTTTTGGGATCATACTGTACTTAGCTATATTTAAGCACTTTTTCATCTTGTCATGCTTTCAGGTATCTGTAGATGCAAAACCACTAAACAGTTTGATGGTATACACAAGAATTCTTATGTTGCGTTCATATATGTGTTTTAAAAAACATAAACAATATTATTTTATCTCCAATGACAAGGAGATAAAAAGCCTCAGAGGAGATATCATTCACTTCAGGGCATCTCATGGGCCCATGAAGGGCCAGAAGAATGTCTGCTTAGTCCTCTGGTATCTTTCTTTTAGTCCTCTAATTTTGGAGGAGCAGAGGCGTTGGGGCACAGTGTATTTATTATCTCTCTGCTTCCTAGGCTTTCCGTACATGGCTTTGTAGCCATGATTGTTTATTCTCCAAATAGGTTTCTGCGGTGGTATAGAAGCTTCTTGAGGCAAAACTGTTGCCCTGGTGTGTGGCTGAGGCTTCTCTCGCTTACACTTTAATAGGTGCCTAACTTACTTGCCAGGAGGTGTTTGCTGTGGTGGTCCTCAGCTGCAAATTCTGCAAATCAGAACATATGGGGCTTGCAAGACACTCCCTGACAAAATGTTGTTTTCCAAAGTTGAGATATATTCTGAAAAATGCCATCTGACTGTGATGATTGCCAAAGAGCAGTGTTTCAAGGCACTGTTGCTGAACCTAAAATTTATGTCAAGAGCTCAATGAACCCTTTTCTTTTAGCTTTTAATTTGAAGCTCTGCTGACAGCACTGCTCCATTGATCTGCTACATGGATCACTGAACTGAGGCCTCACAGAGCAAGCTTTGGGAAACTGTTACCAGAGCTCCAAAGAGTGATGTTATTAGCTCACGATTTGCTACACTTAAGTAGTGCTCCCAAAGGAGCAGGGTGCTGGACTGAGTTTTCAGAGTTCTGAATTCATCTCTGTTTTTGCCATTTATTTTTGTAGTGGTCTTGGGCAATTGCTTTTCTCCACAGTCACTTAGTTGTTACTCTTTTTACCGTAGAGAAAGATAATTGGTAAAAGACTTGAAGAGACTATGAAGAAAGAGTAATTCTCAAGTTCCACTTAGATGTCTGAAGCTGGGCTTTTATACCTTGTTTTTTTATCCATAAAGGGAAGATACCAACACTCAAACCTGAAGCCTCCTAAGCTGGGAGGTTTAATGAATATTCATGCAGAGCTCTGAAGAGTAAGTGCCTAAGAATTTTCCAAATAATAATTACACCTGCTGACTTTTATTCCAAGCCCCCTTCCACCCTTGCTCTTTCATTATTTCTGCATATAGTCTCTCAGTGCTGTAGAACTGGGACCATTGGAATTTTATAATGAACATTTCAGAGTTGTGCATGCAGTTTGCTTGAATATGATGATAATTTTCACCTATCGTTTATATTTCTCCACGTTCTTCTTTTTCCAGGCTTTTAGGATGAGCTGTTATAGTGGGGTAAAGTTTCGCTGTAGCCTGTGCTATAATTTTTTGCTAGTGTCATCGTGTCAGAGAGTGACACTAGCTACATATGGCCTGGCTGTGCCCTGATGTGTGCAGCCACCAGTGGGGGTGATGTGTTGGCTTGTTTGAGTATTTTTATTCTGAGGCTTTTATTCTTTCCCAGTATGAGAGGTTAAAAAATGAAATCTAAGTAGTTTAATTAATCCATGCTGCAAATAATCTCTGACTTGGCTTGCAATCCAGTCCTCTTGCTCCCTACTCCTGGACCCAGGTAATCCATTTGCCTGCAGGCTAGTGCAAGCCAGGAATGTAGCTCTGGGGCCCAAGGTGACCTGTGATTGTCCTTCCAGGCCAGACTCCTTCGGTCGGGGAGATTGGGTGTCCCTCTGAGCCCACACCTCCTGCTTGGCCGAGGCTCAGCATCCTTCTGCTCCATGTCAGGATAATTAGGTGAGGGGCCCCGGGGGGCGAGAGCGCTGCCAGGACGGCTGTCAGCCCCTGACTTCTCGCCAGCCATCTGAGCAAGTTTGGCATTGTAGATGGAGGAGAGGCTGGAAACTATAGAGTCATGAATGCTTACATGGTTCTGCCATCATCATCATCATCATCATTATTATTTATTGACATCTGCACATCTGGTCAGGCCATGCTGTGGCTTGTGTGGAGGCAGCTCCTGCCAGTGGGATCTGCCTCCATTCACAGAGCTGGGACAGTCCTGCAGAGTCAGGGAAACCTGCACAGTCACGTAGAAATTTCGTAATTAAAGTTATTAATAGCATAATTGTAAATTCTGTATGGCTTGAGCAATTTTTAGAAATAATTTTCTAACACAAATATCTAATTAATTGCAATATGGGAGTTTGGGCTTTTTTAAAGATTAACAAAATGTTTCTCTTCTTCAACAGGTCCATAAGAACTTTCCACTGCATTCAGGTCACATGATTTAGATCCCCATTTTCATTACAAAGCCAAAGACAAAAATAGACAATACTGTCAAAAAAGGATAAAAATTAGTCACATTATCTTGAGAGGGCCACAGCTTGATTTTGATTTTCAGATTTGCTAAGAGTTAGATTATCTCAGCAGCCGTTGACACTGGGACAACTTTACCATTAATGGGAATCGTTAGACAAAGGCTTTTTGAATCTGAGATTTTGTCTCAAACGTTCAGTGTTACTCATTCAACATGTATATATTTGGCCTTAGGGTTAATTTGGTGTTTTAATACAGCAATTAGATTGTCACCAAAGAAGAACTGCAGAACATGAAATTTGTCCCAATTTTCACTGGTGTCCCCGTGAGGGAAACACCAGGTGTGCACAGAAGTGCCCCAGCGTGCAGTGTGGTTGGGACACGAGCCCTTGGTGTGTCCTGTCACTGCTTGTGATACATCAGGAAACAAGACACAGAGGACCACATGATTCTTTCTTTATCCCAGTATTGGCTGATCCTAGGATAAAAGGAATTTCAAACCAGCCTGATTTTGTGACTATAGCCCCACAAGCTTCATGGAGCATTCATTTTAGTTTCAGCTATGTCTATGGTCATGTTCCACCATAAAGTTACTCCAGCATGACTGGTTATTGCTCTTAAAAACTGTGCCAGTTTTTACTGCTTCAGTGAAAAACTGAACCCCTGCTTCAGCCATCCTGTGGCTACACAAGCACACATGCCAGCCCAGAGAAGAGGCAGAATTGACAGCCTGGGTTTGGGGAGGGCTGTGGTTTGGGAAAGGTGCCCATGGCTGCTTCTTTGGGTGGCATTGCCAAGTTATGCTCTGTGTCAGTCTTTGTGGTACTAAGCCTGCCTCAGTTTCCCATCTGTAAACCACAGAGAGTTCTGCTTTGCAAACCAAAGGATAGTAGGAAAATGGAGTAGTTTCCAGTGCCTGCAGAATGGCCATTGCTTTCTAAAAGTTAGGAGATATTTGCTCTCCTGTTTCTCTCACTTGAAAAATTGCAAAGGCTTTTTTTAGAATCCATGCCTTCATCATAAATAATTTCTTGATTTAGCTAGCCAGTTTTTGTCACTTTGCCATCTGGAATGAAAACAAAGTGTAAGCTGATTTTGCCTTTCTTCATATTTCTCTTAAGGAAAATTGTGGTTAAAAAAAGTGTAATCATGAGAAACAGATAAAAGAAGTAAAGAAGACAAAAAGCCTTACCCCAAGCACACATTTGCGTCTTTCCTATAAAGAAACTATTTAACTGAGAATAAGCTTTCTGGTCTTCTTCAAGGAATGCTGTAAAGGTTCATGGACTGTGAATGACCCATCTTTTTCTTGTTTTTCTTCTCATGTTCCTTCCATTCTCATTCGGGTCGCCTGGCCTTTTTGAAGCACCTT
This sequence comes from Petroica traversi, assembly GCA_025920805.1. Taxonomy (NCBI): domain Eukaryota; kingdom Metazoa; phylum Chordata; class Aves; order Passeriformes; family Petroicidae; genus Petroica; species Petroica traversi. The sequence continues at coordinate 23,615,563 of JAHLSL010000015.1, read as the reverse complement.
TCTGCCATTCTCAAATGCTCCAAAACAAGGGCTTATTTAAATAATTTCTGTTTTCCTATTGGGCTTTTCTGCCTTTTGCCAATTGTCTGTCTATTTCTTGCTTCTAGGAGGTGAATGAGGTTGCCTAAGATTATTGCTAATTATATCTATCCTGAGCCCCTGCAAATATGGGGACAGATCTAGAAAGGACTAGGACACAATGGAGCATTTTATTATTTTGTCCTTTCTAATATTGTTTGGGTTTGGTTGTTGGGTTTTTTTTGTTGGGTTTTTTTGTTTGTTTTTTGGTTTCTTTTTTGTTTTAGAAGTTTTATTAGCTATGGCCGTGGTTCTCAAACTGTAGCTTAAGAAAAAAATGGTTGCAAACATTCATCTTAGAAGTTTCTTCACTTAATTTTCAAATTATTATTAACAGGAGGGAAATGATTTGGGCTTTTGTTTTTTTTGTAGATACATACATTTTGCTAGAATTCCCGTAAAATCTGCTAAAGTGGATTTGACTGCTTGCTTTCTTATTGTAAATAATTTCTAAATTGAATGATGAAAAATACATATAGGCTAAAATACATTTTACTAGGAGGCTTTTAAAAATAGTCAATTGGATGATGTTCCTACAAGAAGTTTCTAGTGTTTCTTCCATGGAAAAGAACAGATTTCTGTCTCAGATTATGTCCCTGAAGCCTGTTAAATTAGTCCTCTAATTTATGTATAGAGAATGCCTATCTGAGACTTTCTCTGGATAAAAGGCCACAGAATTGAGATTTGTGTGGGAATTTTAACATCAATATATATGCTTGATTCTTCTCACATTTCTGCTTTTCTTCATGCAGTGCAAATCAGATGCAAATCGGAAACTATTAGGAATAAATGATCAAGATGATAAAATGTAATTTCATTTGTTTCCTTAACAGCCATGAAAAGCCCCTAGAAATTGGACTGGGAGCTGTAATTTATTCAAGCAAGATCAGTTCTGAGTTTTCCGTACCTTTGCTTGTGAAAGACCTTCTTGTGTTGTTTGAAAGAGTTGTACATTTTATTAAATTACTTTTTAACTCTGATGAAATTGTTTGGGGGAAGAAGAAAGGGAAAGTAAGGCAGCACAGACTACGAGGAGGATTCAGTCCAATTTGTTTCAGGGTCTGCAATTTGGTCTCTCTTGATGGAGGACAGATGCTATCAGATTAGAGGCCACAGTCACCCCATTTGAGTTGCAAAAAGGGTTGCATGTGTAGCCTAATAATGATCTAAGGAGGACAGATGTAGCATTAGCTTCTGGTTCAAGCAGCCTCTGTATTAATTTCCAAGTGCTCAGCAGCAGCAGCAGATGGTGAGATGAGGCAAGGATGCTTTTATCTTTGTGCAGTGGCTGTGGCAGGGCCCCGTCGCTGTCCGGCCGCCCCAGCTGGTCAGTCCCAGCCCAGGGATCCTCACTGGGCTCAGCTGCCTGACCCAGGCTGCTTGTGCTATGATGCAATGGGATAACTTACAGAGAGTCAGCACATTTCTGATAATAACTGAGACCAACAGATGCATCAGTCTGTGGTTTCCTAGTTAGGTTATGAGTCTGTGAAAAACAAAGCACATAAACTCAGGAAAATGTGCAAACTTGCTAGAAACTCTAATCGTTGCTGTTCTGCTTTTTTTGCTTTTTTTTTCCTTTGGGGGGGGGGGGGGGGGGAGAGTGCTGGGGTTTTGTCTTTGAGAAATCAGTGGGAGGACATTTGGCAATTTATCCTCTTTGGCAAATGTGGTTAAACAAACCATCCAGGATCTCCTTCAGCCATACAAAGCATTGGCTCGATGGCACACCCAACCCTGGTGAAGCTCATGTTGATCAGGATATTCCTTCAGCTGTGACAGAAGTTTGGTGAGGGCAAATGGACATGCACTGAACCTCTTAGTCATAAAATGTGACTTCCTGCCCAAGTGATACTGCTGAAGTGAGCTCAGAGGTAATCTGTGCTCACTGTTTAATTTGAATATGGGGTTTTGTTCTGAACCCAGTGGTCCATTTTTATCTTTATGGTATCCATCAGCTGACACAGGTGGGCAGTCAAGGAGAGAACATGCTGAGGATGTAGGTAAAGTGCTTTCTTCTTCTCTCCTGTGGCCTGATAAGAAATTCTTAGATGCTGTAACAGTGAGGAGCTGGTGTTGCTTGTGCTGTTGTGTCCCATGGCAACACTCTTTAAAAACAGTAAATTGCCTTCTTAACCTGAAGAAATACAGCCAGACTCAGAGTGAGTGAGAGCATTTGTAATAGTGACATTTTGGACATGTGTCCTCAAAGTGTAGAAATATTCTTGGAATATGGAATAATAATTGTATTTTTTCGCAAATCCCACCTCTGTGTTGGAAAGGGCCAGGTGTGAGGGGGAGGACAGAGCTGGCACAGCTGGGCAGGCAGTGCCTGTGCTGGTGCCAGGATGTGTTCTGGCAGCTGCCCTGGTCTCCCATCCTCAGAGCTGCATTCTCCCAATGCTGGCAGGAGGAACAGACATCTGACTGTTTGTCTGCTTTGCTCCTTTTGCATAGGAATGAAGTTAGTGCCTTTTAGATGTTAATGGCTAGAACACTTTATTTTTCTCTCTCTGAACTCATCCTGCTGCTTTGGCTAGTGAAACTGATCAGAAGGATTGAGAGGGGTTTTTTTACCATGGGAAAACATTTGCAGCGTCTGACCTAAAGGTAGATAAAAAAAAACAGCTGCATGACGAGACATGGCGCAACTGCAGGTCAAGGGGGAATGTGAGGATTATTGCTGAAAGGAATGCTGAAAGAAAGAGGGATTTCATGGGAGAGAGGGAGGCTGCTTGGCACGGAAAAGGGAGACTGTTCCAAACATATGGGGCAGCATGACCAGATGTAAAAAAACTAGATAAATGTCCAGAAACAGAAAATTATGCAAGGCGAGTGCAAGCCATGGAAGGTAGATTTTCCCTGAGATCTTGTAGGTAAGTCTGTCTAGCCCAGTCTGTGTTCCAAAGAGGTGTGAGGCTGATGGGATAGAGGAGGAAAGGTGGCTGCAGCAGCCTGACAGAGAGGTGTTGACAGCAGTTTGTTACTGTTTCGTAAACATATGTTTTCTGGTTTCATGATAAATTCATAGCACATCTGTAATTAAAATGAAATCTCTGTAACACAGAAGTATTTGCTGCATGACCAAGGTTGCAGAGAATTAGTTGGACATCAGTGAAACTGCGAAGTACGCCAGACAAAGACCCAAAGTTTTGAATAAGGTTTTTTTTCCCTTTTTGCTTGTGAAGAGAAATAATTGTTTATTTGTTTTGTATCTTCTGAATATGCCATTTTTCCTGGCTGATCAATACTGCAGATGGAAGTCACCATCTCTCAATACTATGAATATTAAAAATAATTCAGCTTTCCAATCAGTGTATTTCAAATGGTAGGTTGGTTACATGAGATTTGTGGAGTCTAAATTCAGTCAGGAAAATGGTGCCAGAGCGTTTATGCCCTCTCTGCAGCATGCTCAGTTTCAGGTCTCATCTCAGTAGTATTGCCCATGTCCTGCCAGGGGTGAGCCTCTCGAGTACTGCTGCCATTATTTAAAACTCTCACCATCACTTCCAGCATTCCATGCTAGAGTATTTAAATGGTGAGGTTTCTGTATATTTTTAAAGGTGGGAAAATGAGTTTTTGTGACAAAATAGCATTTTGAATTCCAGTACAGTCCATAGCTGAAGTGGCAAAATTTCAGTTGACTTATTGGACCAACTGTTAGTATATTCTTGAGTGCCTCTTCTTTTCTAGCAAGTATATTAAAGTGCACTTGTTTGACTTCTGATTCTCCTACTGTAAGAAAATATAACCTAGGTTTTCATAGCTTTCTGAAATGTTCTTTCTGACTTTACCTTCTTTTAGAGAGAAGGTGTAACTTCTGATCACATGGAGACAGAAAAACGGACCTTGAAGGTTGCTCTGTGGAGCTCCATTAACAAGTGTGGATCCCCCTCTTGGCTCATCTCTTCCCTGTGCTCAGGGTGTTTGCTGTTAACCTCCTTTGCAGCTGCCCCTGTCCAAGCCCAGAGGCTCCTGGATCAAATCCAGGCTTCCAGCACTCCCTGTGCATGGGAGGGTTACATGGGGAACCTAGCTCTGTCTCCTTTGGCATGCTGCAGAGGTGTGCTGAGTGTAAGAACTAAAAGGAATAATTTGCCTCAGGCAGGCTGAGCTACTTTTTTTTTTTGCATTTATTTTTAGAAACTATAAAATTAAAAGTTTTTTTTTAATTTTCCTGTCTTCATGGTAATGGTGAAGAAGAACCAGAAGGAGGAGAAATCAGAGAGATGTTGATGTATTTCAGAGAGCTAACTTGAGGGGCAGAGGGAATTGAAATTCTTCATTTTAGAATTATAGCTTTCGTACTTTATCACAGCTAGCTGAATCCACTGCTGAAAGGCATATATTGCTGTTTTCAATAGAGAATATATTTTATGCATTTATGGATCACGTATGTCATCTGTATCAATGAGCACATCTATTTATAGAAATTTTCAAAAGCCTGACAGAAAAAGCAGGACATGCTTCTCTCCTTGGGGAAAGTATCAGACAATAATCAATGTATGGCAGAAGTTACTCATCGCGTAATGAACCCAGCAGTGAGAAGTGTCATATAAAACACTGTTGTAGGATAGGAAAAAAGGGTTTTTTTTTCCATCTTCACATACAAATGTGACAACTTCTGAATCTATTCTTATAAAATGCAATAATATCTCATTTCTGGCTCTAATTTAGCTGCACACTGGAAGTCTGGAGCTCCAGATTCACAAAGTCAAAACTGTTCTTAAATTATACTGGTTGGACTTGAACAATTCTTAAGTTTGTTTTTTGATGTGGATAATAAAATTGTGTTGCTCAATACAAAAATACCAAATTATAACGTGCAGTTCCCACCATTGCCATATTTGTATTTCTTTGACGTTGTTTTGCTATTCTGTTTCTCCATTCCATTAACTTCCTTAATTTACTGTCTCACATTTCTGCTGGATATGTAATTATTCATAACTTTGAAGGAAATTCTACCCTAAAAAGGGATGCGTGTTCAGCTGAGGACCTGAGTGAAGAACTCCCAAGGGGCACTGCAGTGCTTTGCTTTGCTTTTACTGCCACAGGTCAGTTTCTCTGTGTCTCAGCCTTATCTGAGCCCCATTTCCCCTGGGATTGGGAGAAAGGCGCAGCCTTTCACCTCCTAGTGCTGATTTTCTGTCTTCTTCATCAGAGGGAACTTATTTTCTTATGTGGAAGCAGAGCCTGTTAATTAATTCTATAGTGGCTGCTTATCTCCTGTGGTTTGGAGAAAGGGAGGAGGTGAGATAATGCAGGAGCCAGCAGACAGGACCTGGAATGTGTTCTCCTGATGGGATGATGTCAGCTGATACATTTGGAGATGGTTAAACGAAAAAAATTTCAATTTTCTGCTGTAGGAGGTTAATGGGAGTCAAAAAAAGAGAGAAAACCTCAACCTGAGTGCCCACAGAGAGCACAAAGGGAGGAGGGTGAGACTTGCTCAGCCCCCTGGGCATCCAGTGAGGCTGAAATCCATGTTCAAGTGCTTTACAAAGTATGTTACATTTATTATGGGAACAAAAGAAATCTCATATGGAAAACATACTTTTAGATAAAGTCTTGAACAACTTTATTAAAAAGTCCACTGTAAGTTTATTAAATTAGTTCTCAGCATTTTTTTTTTTGTATTTTTGGCTAGCATATTATGAGTTCCATATAGATAATCAGTACTTAAATCAAAATATTTGCCTTTAATGCTAATTATTTTTTCTTCCTTTTTTTTTTGGTTATTCTTTTGTTTCTTCTCTCTTTTCTCTCTTTTTTATTTCTCTTTCTTTTTCATTTTTTCCTTTTCTGTTTTGATTTTTGTTCTTTGTTTTCTGTGAGTCTGTGAACTTGCTTAAAAGCAGACATTCCTCTCCAAAGTCTGTGGCATTGCTTAAACACTGGCCTGTACTTTAAAAAATAAATGCTTTATTCATGCACCCTATGCCAATAGATAGCATTGCTGTCACTCACTGCATGGCTGTAGAATTTTTGGCATGGCTGTGGGATTCACTGATGGAGCAGGATTTCTGGCAATGTTTGTTTCTTGTCCAAACGTTCCTTAATGCCTTCCCACCTCTTGTTTTATCTCTTGTAGCCTCTTGTAACAGTAGCATTTGGAGCTCTGGTAGCTTTTTTGGAAAGCTGGTTTTGTAAAAGCCAATTCCTTGAAAACTGAAGCAGAGGGAAGAAGGAAAAAGAGGAATACATGAGGGTTGTGGCTGGAGTGATCCCTTGCCATTCATTGAGGTTGATCATAAATATGCATGAGACAGGAGGAGTTTTTAGTAGATGTGTTTTGCCTCTATTGCCCCAAGCTGTCTGGAAAGAGACACTGTGACAGAGAGGAGAGTGCCAGTTTTTAGAGAAATCTAATTATTTTTATGCTGAAACACTCTAAAAGAAATCCTTAAGTATGTTTTACTTGCTTCATACTAGTTTTTCATCTATAGAACTTCATTTACTGTTTAGGATTCACCCCTTTTTTACACACTGCCATTCTTTCCTCTAATGCCATGTATCCCCAGGCTGATCATCTTCAGATTCTCAAGCAGGATTTAGACTATTTACCAGGTAGAATCCATCACACCTTGTACATTATGGTTCTCAGAGCAGCAGAGAAGGGTGAGTGCAGCCAAGAGAAAACTCTTCAAGTGAGAAGTCTTGTCTTGTCACAGGGTGTTCCTCAAGCAGCAAACCTTTTCATTTCTTGGGGGAGAGGATTTCAGTACAATTTTCAAATATGTCAACTAGTTTCTGGTAGCATATTGAAAAAATTGAAAACTTTTCCTAGTGCTAAATATGCTCTCAGGGTCTGCTTTCAGATTTTGTGTGCTTCTAAGAGAAAATATTTTCCTGCATAATAATAAAATAGTCTTGAAAGGAGCATTTTTATTAATTGCTGGAAGCAGGATATTCATAACTGCATTATGGGATTGAGTGGAAGTGAGTCAAAGTGATTTTGTGTTTTTCTTCATAAAGATTTTTGTCTTCTTGTGGCTCTACATTCATTGTAATGTTCCTGATATTTATAGCTTTATAAAATACAGCCATGGTTTCCTCAGCAGTCTGTTATGAGGTTTTAAATAAAATATTCAAATTCCAACATCCAAAACTAAGGATAGTGACACTATTTCAAAAGAAATGGGTATAAACATGAAGTTCATTTTCTGCTCTTTATTTTAAATGAGATCGTATGTCTAGTTTCTACAGTGTTGCTTTTATACCCAAATACCCGTGAGAAATTTGAAAGATTGTGAGAGTCCCTGTGTTTCAGGAAGTTTTTATGTATGGGTTGAAGATTGGCCTCAATATTACCCATTAATCCAATCGTATTTGTTTGGGGAAATCAAGTGGGATCACCCCCCCATGAAACTAGGGCTCAAAATACTGACACAGATTTTTTGCATTCCTGGAAGATATGCTTCAGGTAAATACACATCTCTTCACAAAAAGGGCTAGCGCAGTGAAAGTCTCTGGCCTATATAGAAAGTCAGATTTTTTGTAGTGGGTCTCTGTTCAACATCTGCAAATGACAAGCTAAAGAGAGAACAGAAATGTAAGCATAGAGAAATTTGATTCAGCAATGTTCAAGGAACTGATCAAGAGGATCTTCTAAAAAATTGAAGCTCAATTTAAATTCATATTTCTCTGATAGATTTGTATACTTATGTATTTTCATAAATGCATTTATAGTAGATATGCAAGCATGGAAGTGGAGTTGTTTTGTGTGGGAGGTTTATACTGTATGGACAAGACAATAATTAGTAAACATACTTCCTGTCCTCCTTCCTGGACTTGCATTTCTTTTTCTTTAAGAGTTCTTCTGTGTAAATTAGTCAACTCAAAAACACTTTCAGGTCATTTGTGCTATGGTAGGGTTTAGAAATATTGTAATTGCTAGGACTGACCAAAACTAATCTGACCGTTTTTCTAATGAGCTCATCCTTGTTGTTTCTTCTGGTTTAAGCAACCTTGAAATCGTGTCTGGGATATAGTACTGCCCATACAATTTTTTTTTCTAATCAAATGGAGGTGAAAACGATATTAATTTAAAAATTGGTTATAGGCTGGTACCCATAAACATAAATTTGGAATAATTGCATCATCAGGCATTTTCAGTCCCAGCTGGTTTTAGTTCTAGTTTGGAACAAAATCTGCAGTGTGATGTAATCGCCTTCCTCTGATTATTTTTGCCTTGGTGTATTCTGTTGCTGGATTGTGTATATAGTTTTTATGTGCTGCCATTTGAAAAACTTTAAAGCTCCTGAGAGCCGGTCTTGGAAACACTTCTGGATTTATCATTGTTTTTTATTTGTGCATGGCAATTACAGCAGCCCATTAGGGGCCTATAATTCCTATTGAGCATAGAATGGACTTCTCATCGTTTAATATGGAATGTGATTTTGTTCCTCAGTCAAGCTAAAATCAGCTTACTGTTGTGATTTCCATCCTGGGCTCCACCCTGCCTTTCACCACCTGCCACTTCCCAGTAATTCCTTTGGCAATGAGAATACAGCCAAAACTGTCAAGTAAATTGGCCCCTTTTTGAGAGCCTTCTTCTGATTGTTATTCTTTCTTTGTGGTGATGTCAGATTTCCAAGGGTAATCTCTCACTGGAGGAGTATGTTTTTCTTTGGGACTTGCATCACCCACTCTTTTTGAGTCTCCGTTTAAGAAATAATGATTGCTTACTGCAAATACGTAGATTTTCTGTTATTCAGTTATATTTTTTTTTCTTTGTGTGAGCACATCATCACATTTCTAGGAAGGAGAAAATAAGATTCTTTAATCCAGATAATCAGCCAAGGATTGACAAAAGGGAAACTTGTTTTTTCCCCCCAGAACATACAAGTTTATTTGTTGCCATATTGGAAAAAAGAGTTTTCAGTACTTTATTTCAGTACACTCCATGGCAATATTTCTGCTCTTTCCTTAAGCAGCAAAAGTACTAACAGAGGAAAGTATGCTTTTAAAATATGTGGAAAGAGTGTTTTTTGCTAGCTGGGAACAGTGTTTCCCTTCTTTCTTTTTGGATGTTTGACATCAGTGCATATAAAAAGTGAAATTCAGAACTTTCTTCCCTCACACATTGATATTTATGATGCTATTAACTCCCACAAAAGAAAATACATCCCTAATTTAGTCCTGGTAGAAACAATGTCTAAGTGTTCATGTCTAGCATTTTTTAGCAGCAGCTAACAATTCATTCTGTTGTCACACTAAAATTGTGAATTATCATTTCTGGCTGCTTGCTTGAATCAGTGTCATACACCTGTGAGCTTTCAAAGGCTGGGGGAGCAAGTCCTGTGGTGCTCTGAATTCCTTGGTGATGCCCTGCTCGACCTCTGAACTGCTGGACACCAGGCCCAGGGCACATGCAGGGAATGTGAATGTGTTGCTAAGGCAGTGGTTTTGGCATGTTTTGAGTATTGCCTCACTGGTATCAGGTTCATCTTCCCATTCTCTTATCCTTCCTAACCAAAGCTTTGTTTTTTAAATCCTGCTGGGGCAGTTAAATTGCTTCCAGTGCCGTAGGTGGGCTGGTCATTGTAGGTCAATGGGAGGTGGCCACCTGGGACTGCAATGCAGATTTCCTCCAAAGACATCGAAGAAGGCCACATGTTTATAACACAGTCAGAAGAGATTTGGGCTGGTCCACCTCCCAGAAGTCTCCCAGCAGTGGTTTCTTATCTCTTATCCTCTTTCTTCCCTGTCTCCTTCTCTGTCTCCTTCCCTCTTGCTCTGTTTTCATTTCTCCCTGTGCAATCTGGCTGTTTATATTAGATTATAATTTCCTGAGAACAAGGATCTGATAATTTTTTAATAACTGAACAGAGTTTTGCACACTTTGCATATCAAAGGTATCTGAAGCTTTCATCCTTTTTTCCCTTCCAAGAAGTGAAGGTTCTCAGCAAAGAAATGAGGTGACTGTGGTATACGGTATTCTTGGGTGAAGAGTAGAAGGGAGAGCTCTCTTTCACCCTGCTTACAATTCCCTGCCTTAAAGAAATCAGGAAACATGACATTGCAAAGAAATTTTAATGCAGTAATATATGCAACTACTAACAGGAATTGCAATTGCTAACAATAAATATGGCTGTAGAACTACATGAAAAATATACATGTTTGTATTGCATACTGATTAGGTTTCACAATGATTGCCTAGACTGTATGGTAATGATTGCTTTTGAAAGGCGAATATCATAACAAGTAACTATTAAAATATTCATATATTCTGTAATTAAAATGAGTAGTATTAATGCATTTTCTATTCAAAGCATACTTAAAAGCAAAAGACTGCTATACACAGAATGGAATATACATCTTATATCTAAATTGTATAATTTGATAAAAAAGAGAGCTGATTATCTGAGTATTTTTTTTATCATAGGGCCTTTTTATTTCTCCTTGAGTCTCATGATCACTTACCACTTTGCAAATCTGAACCTATGCCTCTGTGCTTCAGAAAGCTGTATTCTGTGTATATGTTGTTGTTTCATAATTTGAACAACTCTGAAAATAATAGGGTTGTTGTGAAATACTTTGGATTTCTGACAGACTTCTAGAGAGCTTAGACAGCTACAAATGTGATGGCAAAAAAAAAATTACCGTTGTAGCCATGGAATGATTTTCATGAGCAACATTGTGAAGTGATGCAGTTTTCATATCATTTTAACTACCCTCTGTCTGCCAGTATATTGTGAAGATCTTTGGGAGCCATAGTTCCTGATAATATGGACAATTTATGTAATAGCAATGCTACTGCTCAGTTGAATAGAAGAATATCATCACCAAGAAAAATTTGGGCACAATGAACAAATGAATAGTGTCTTTGAGAAAATTAAGGGTTAAGGGTCTGGAGCAGAAGCCTTAAGGAGCAGTCTCTAAGGGAGCTGGGATTGTTTAGATGGGAGGAAATGAGATTCAGGGTGGGCGTTGTCTATAACTGCCTGAAAGGAGGTTGCAGGGAGCTGGGGGTTAGTGTTTTCTCCCAAGTAGCAAGTGAGTGACAGGATGAGAGGAAATGGCCTCAATTTGCACCAGGGCACATTTAGAATTATGAAAAATTTCTTCCATGGAAAGATGGTCAAACATTGGAACAGGCTGCCCAGGAAAGTGGTGAAGTCACTGGCCTCAAAAGATACATGGATGTGATGCTTAGGGACATGGTTTAGTGGTGCACATGACAGTGCTATGGTTGGACTTGATGATCTTAAAGGTCTTCTACAACCTAAATGATTCCATGAAAATACTTGTCCAAGTGCACTTCTTCAGGGATTTCTTTGTTAAGATGTTTTTTGCCCTGGTATTGCTGACTGGCACATCTTCTGTGTTTGCAAGAAGTATGTTGAGTTTGCCAGAGCAGTCAGAGCATACTTTCAGGTACGATCTCCAAATGCATGGGAAAATCTGTGTTTCTTGGAGACAAGAATAGGCCAACAGCCCCTTGCAGGAGTGTAGCTGACATCTGCAGGCTTCCCTGAACTGTTCTGTTGTCAAATGTAGGATAAAGCAAATGCATCTTGAACAAGGATTGTTTAAACATCCAGACACATTCTCAGAAATGGAAGAAAGGATTCCAGGTTCACTTGGGTAAACAATTGTATCAGAAAGGTTTTAGGAGGAGGAAAGAGCTGGTAAGAGAGTAAGCAGCAAAGAATGTACTTTTAGAGGTCTGAAGAGGCTTAGCAGCAGTTGCCCAGTCAGGCCTTGAAAAGACTATAAAAACAAATGTGATTAAAGTAGAGAAAAATTTAAGTGGAGGCATTTCAGAATGAGGATATGGAACTATAAATAGTACATCCCCTTTAGTGAAGGGATCAGAGAATCTCAGGATTGTGAGAGAACTGAAGCATGAAAATGTGGTTCAATAACATGGATTTCCTCTTAAACCTACTGAAGAGATATCATATGATCAGGCTGTAACAAAGGTGTTTGTATGTATGGTCTGACGTACTGCAATTATTAGGACCGTGCAAGACTTTGGGGATAATTTAAAAGGAAAAAAGTAGAACTGTGCTTTTAAAATTCATTGACAAAAAACTTGAGAAGCGCTGGGAATAGAGAAGGAATGTAATTTTTTCTAGAGCGAGTTGGAAAGCTTTGAGATCTGAAATAATAGAATAGGACGAAATGTGAAATGCATCACGTGGAATCTGGGGAGTGATGAGAAAATGTGAGAGAGATTGTGAACTTGTCTTTGGAGATCATAAAAAAGATAAATCGCTGTAAAAAGAAAGAATACCCGCTGTTTCTTACCACAGCAAACAGAAGAAAAAACATGAAGGAAAGAGAAAGATTCATTACAATGCCAGTGCTATCTAGAAGATTTACCAAGCCTTAAATTTGTTCTGCAGTTAGAAATTTTGTGGGTTGTTAGTGGGAAAGGAGGCAGAGCGGCAGTGGTAGAAAAGCCAGGAGCCACCGTTCCTACATGTAACTTGTCTGGTGCTGGCTTCATCTTGTGGCATGTGAAAAGATACATCTGTCAGTTTGGAAATAAATGTTATAAATGCCAGCTGTGCCCAGTAATGGATTATTCTGTTGGTTCTGTAAATGTTTAATAATGTTAAAGTTGCTTTTCATCAGGGAGGACCATACATGTTTAAGAAAAGCTAGAAAATAACTATGAATGTGGATAAATGAGAATTAACTCTTATCTTCTTTTCCAATATGACTTTTCAGAAAAAGTAATTCTAGTTTTTTGTGTTTCAGCCATGGAAGAGTTAATAGTTGAGCTGCGCCTGTTTCTTGAACTTCTGGACCACGAATATCTAACTTCCACTGTCAGAGAGAAGAAGGCAGTAATAACTAACATTCTCCTGAGGATACAGTCATCAAAAGGTCAGTACTGGGGTGTGTTTTCTCGCTTCCAGAATGCACGGAATAAGTCTGTGCTCAGTGAAATAACTTTTAAGAGCTGAAGACAAGCCCTAAATTGAAGGAAGACAGAACGACAGGGTGAAGCTAAAGTGTAACTTTCCTGAATGCTTTCCTTTGTGTCCAGCAATAAAATACAGCAAAAGGCACACTTAGAAGTATCTTCGGTGCACATGGGTGGATCCAGCCACAGAATTATTTCCTAGGTAGAATGTTTTCACTTCTGCTGTAGAGTGGTTACTTCATTTCATTTCTGCCAGTAATGCTGTTTGTGAGTTTTGATGCCAGGGAGTGCTGGCCACAGCACAATTTCATCTGTGTCAAATGACCCAAATCCATCAAAAGGCTTGATACTGAGGTGGAGTCTGGTGCAGAACTGATACAGGAGTGTCAAGCCAGAGATAGGAAAAGGCTGTCAGAATATTTGGCTTGTATTTTGCAGTTAGACTCGCTTTCTTGTTTTCTTCCTATCTAAAACCTTTTTTATTGCACAATTGCTTGTCTCCATCAAGATTATGGAACTGAGTGCAATAAGTGATTCACTGTGTACAGGAGCCTTTCCACAGAGCTTGTGTGAAGCACATTCCTCACTATTTTTTCTAATAATTTTTTCTATCTTTTACTGCACCTTTCTGTATGAAGTGACATCTGGGCTGTAAGACCTCTGTCTCCAGTGCATTTGACAGAAGTACTGCCAGTGTAAAACCCGAGTTTAGATTCTTGAGAAATACCAGAGTTTGTTGAAGAAAAATGCCACATAGTGGGCAGCTGTATTTCTCATGATTTGTTTCTTCTCTGGTGCTAGAAAAATATGGTCTTGTTTGATGCAGTGTTTTCCCATTTGTTAAAGAAATAGTTTTTGCCATGGGATTCAAGTCGAAGGAGATCAACTATAAAGCAATGATTGTTCACCTTTCCATTTTGACATTCTTAAAGACCCACCACTATTTCTGCTTCATACTGAGAGAAGGAGGCAGATACAAATTCTTTGTATTGTGGAAGGAGTCTTGTGCTTCAAAATACACCAAACTCCCCAAAAATCTGTAGGTGTGAAACTGCAATTTGAAATGTTTAGAACAGCTGTATTTTACTGGGGTTCAAAATAACCTCAGCAATGCTGAGCTGACACTTCATGTTCTTGCAGTCTTTACAGCTAGATTTATTAAGAAGAACATTTGACTTTTTCAAGAAGTCAGGTGTCATTCTGTTGCCAACTTTGAAAACATGGGGAAGGTTGTCATATTCTTTCTTTTGGAATTGTGGATGATGTCCCAGGATGAAAAACTCTCCATTTCACAGTGCTGAATATGTTTCTGGACTCTAGAGCTCAATTATTTATTTACTGTTAAATTGTGGAGTGATCCTTGCACTGGTTTGGCCTGAGCTGACTTGTCTCCTCCATCAGTTCCTAGGCGTGATGTGGGAGTTAGCTTTGGCAAAGATGTGCTCCCTAGAGACAGTTCAAAACCACTCTGAGGGTGAGAGGTCGTAACTGTGTGAGTATCACTTTATCTGTGCCAGGGCACCTTCCTAGGTGTGTTCAGTTTGTCTCTACATGTGGTGACAGAAAAGAAGACCCCAGAACCATAGCTTTCTACTGTTCAGTGCCTGCCATTTAGGTTTTAAAGCCTATTGCCGGCTCTTTAACAAGATCCATTTCATCCAATTACAAGATCCATCCATCACCAAGATCCCTATGAGATCCATTATTAGTATTAAGTGGAAGGGCTTTGCTCAGTGCAATTGTTACTGGAACATTTTACTCACATCTAGTGCCTTCATTCAAGGAGATAAAATGTGAACATTTCAAAGAAAAGTTGTAAAAGTGATTGAAGGATCCAAAAATAGGCCTTCAAATTATCCAAAATGAGCTGTCATAATTAATCTTTATGGAGAAAAAGAATGACTGAGAACAAGCTCCTAGACTTATACAACAGTAAGTGGAATGGCTGAATGTTTGTTTCAAAGTGGAAATAAAGCACATGTTTTGAGCATTGAAGCTATGAACTAATGGAAGAACTTAGCAAGTTCTGCATGCCATTGCTGGCATCCTATCAAGATGGAATATTTTGCTAAAAGATATGCTCTGGTTCAAACTAGAATTAAGGAAACCCCACAGTTCAGTTAAATAAGAGATCATAGGACTATGCTTTATATATCTATAAACTCTAGTTTATAGAATTGAATAGAATAGAATTCAAGCCAGCATGGCCCCTAAAAAAGCATCCAGTTTCTCTCCCCGGGCTGTTCATATATTGCTTCTTCCCTTCTGCTAGCGCAAACATTATTTGCTTTTATTTTCTGGTTTAGTCCTAACCAGTGTCACTTCCCTGGTCTGGTTCATCCTAAGGCCACACACATGCTTATGCTGGCTCAAAGGAGAGGTTGGTGCAGGGACAGGAACAAGGCAGGGAAGGAGAGGAACTGCCTCCTTGGGAGCTCTGCCATCACACCCTGGCTTTGAGCGTGTGTGAAACTACCCAGGGAGTCATGTCCTTTACTGGAGCCGACCCTGCTGCTTTTTTTATCAATTATAACATTCAGTACTCCCAGCCCTTTGAAACTATTCATCTCTTCATTAAAATTAAAAGCAAGAAAAGATGCATAAACCCACAGTACTCTGTAACTAAGATGAACTATCATTTGGAGTCTGTTTTTCAATTTGTTGTTTTACTCCACCCACACAACTCCACGAGAACTCTTGGGTTGCTGGCACAGTTTAAGAGGCTTGAGGATTATTCTGAGTTCAAGCTCTTTCACTGCGTTTGCAAAAATCAACAGGGTGAATCCAACAGGATTTTTTGATTGCTGGAGAAAACCATGTAAGATCAATGGGGAATGGTAATGATAGATCTGGGGAACTGGGAACTGGCTGGCTTCTTTAGAACATCTGGAAATGAACAATTACATTTTTCTTCGTAAAGGTGTGGAAATTATTGTGATGGGCTGGTTGGGTTTTACTAGAACACTTCAAACTGAATGAGTTCTTACTTGGGCAATTCTTTAGAAATCTTTTGCCTTGTTTTGCTCCATTTCCCCCAAATGCCCATTGTTTTCTTCCTCTAATATTTATGAAGCAGAGAGAACTAGACCTGGCACATGTGTTCTTTATGTCATAGCTGCTTGGCCTCAACCTGCCCTGCATCCAAACCAGTGGTTACTCTGAATGGCCGGCAAAGCTATAAACCTTATTTTTCTTCCTGAGCCTTGGCATGCCCAGTGGGTTGTAGGTCTGAAGAAAACACTTGGCATTTCTGTCTAAAACTCTAAAAAAAAAAAGACACAAAGAGTTTATTTTGGAGTAAGAATTGTTGCTGAATCATTTAATATGACTGTCAACATTGCCTGTTTTCCTTAACAGGACGTGATGCCCTGAATCTGTAGTACTCCTTCTGTCGTGTAAGTTGGTAGAAGAAATTAAATGTTAGAGCAGGTTCTTGTTTAAACATACATGGATCAAAACTGGGGAAAAATAGTTTTACCAAGTCAGTAGTATTCATCTGGAAGTTTGGATCTTTTTTAGTAAAAAATCCCTTCATATATGACTTCTGGTTGTTTTGGAAAGCATGGGAGACTTGGATATGGATGGAAGTCATAATATGGACTCATCCTACCTAAAGAGCAATGAGTGAAAGTTACACTGGAAAAAAATGGAAAAAGGAATGTTTCCCAAGAGTAATGACTCTCTTGATTTCTAGGAAGAAAGAAGAATCTGTAGTCTTTAGAGACAGTTTAATTTATCAGTGTTGTTTTTCAGCCCATGACTTCACAGCCAGTAGGACTGGGATATTATGACAAGAAGTGTTTCATCACTGATTACATTTTTGAGAGTTATATGATCTTGACCGAATGGCATCCATTTGACTGTGTAAACATACATTTTAAAATGGCAACTAAACAGTAGAAACTAAATTCAGTCTAGGGTTAAGTGGGGTACAATCCATGGACTAAATTTTTGCCAGAACATTTAGGAGATGCACCCTGATCTTCTTTTGATATTTAGAAAAATAAACTGTTTCCATGAAGTGAATTCAACTGTGATTTAAATTACTGTGCCAAAAACTTAGTATGAGTTGGTTATTCCTCTTTTCTCCTGTGAGGGAGATGCAACAATGACATAAAGGACCCTCAAAGCAGCTTTTACATTCATTCTTTCTCCTTATCAAATTCACCTTGAAGACCTCGACATTATTAAAATAAAAAATTAGTAAGAAGGAAATGGTGGGAAGATATGCTCAGTGTGCAGTTCTCTTAATGGTGAATGTTCCTCAGCAGTGCTCCGGACTGGGGTGTCACAGCATCCTGCATTCCCTGGGACTTGGGCAGACTCACACCACAGCTCCATCCATGATCAGCGGTGGTGGTGGCAGCAGGGAGCCCAGGGATCGTGGGCACCGTGGGCTTGGCCTAAGAACTGTCACCATCACTTCCAGGAAAGCAGGCAGGCAGGGTGCTCTTCTTCTGCCCTCTTGCCCATTCTTCTGGCATGAAAGATGGTTTGGGGCTCGTTTCTGCATGATGGCCTTGCCCATCCAAAAAGTGCTACGGGAACAACTGTTGCTCCTCTCCACTGAAAAAAGGCAGGCATTCACGTACTGCCCACAGGCTATTTTTTATTCACTGTATGCTGCCACTGGGATGTTTTCAAATGTGATATATTCCCCCAATAAATGTTTTTATCTGTATGGCAGGCACCTGGCAGCATATTTGAATGTTGTTTAAGTCTTTCAGTTTGAGATGGATGGGCAGTTCAGAATGATTTCCTGTAATTTTTTTCAGTGTCTGGTATTTGTTGATCCAAACAGCATATATGTCATTATCATATAGACCAAGTATGTGTTTGTTCTGCTTGATTAAATTCCTGAATTCCCAGCATTCTTCCAGTCCTGCCTCAGTAACTGCACTTGGGAGGTGGGCTGTGATCAGAACTTCATGCCAGATTTCAGTGTGTGACAGTCAGACATGGGATCCACATGTGGAAAAAATATTCCATTTGTATCCAGTGAGGTATTAAATGATTTTTGTTGCTCTTCCACAGGTTTAGAAATAAAAGAACATGTCCAGAAGCAAGAAGTTACCAACAGTTTGCCGGCGCCTCCTCAAATGCCTCTGCCAGAAATACCTCAGCAGTGGCTGGTGAGTGTTACATTTAATTATATAAATATATACAAGAGAGAATGTATTTGTGGTAACTTCTAAGAGAAATGGTTAGAAGGGAAAAGAGCCTGCAGGTCCAGGGAAATAATTATTCCTCTCACCTCTGCTTTGATTGAGGGAATTCGGTTCAGCCTGCAGGAGAGATGCAAAAAAATTCCCTGTGGTGAAATAAGCCTGGGAATATGTCACCTGCAAAGGCTGTGGAATAGCAATCCTTTGAGGTTTTCAAAATTCAAGTGTCAAAAGTCTGAGCAACATAGCCTTAATTTCAAAGGTTGACCTGTGCTTTGATGGAGATTGGCCTGGCCAAGCCCACAGGTCCAGACCTACTCTTTTATTCGTTGCATTTCCTGGAGCAAGGCTCCGTTCAGCAGCTGAAAAATGAAGGTGCAGAGTTTTAAAGTGAAGGAAGAACACTTCCTTTTTTTTAATAAAATCTTTAGTGACTTTCCTGCTTGGTCTCTGGGTAGGAAATTCCCTTCAGATCAAGTAGATGGACTTAGAGGTGTTTATAGCAAAGATACTGATTGAGATCTGTAATTCAATCCTCCAGTTGGGAGCAGCTGTCTTGTTACGGAAAAAAAACTAAACAAGCTTCAACGCTTCTCTCTTACTGACTTTACAGTAGATATGATGAAGAAAACATTTTCAACATTTTTTCTAGAGAAGCATAAGCATAGCATGATTTAGCCTGTTGAAAGTTGAACTGGTACTGATAAAGTATCCATCTCTTTATTCTTGTGTGGAAAATTTTGTACACAATGATAAGGACCATCCATGAGACCCATGTTCTTTGAATCAGGAAGCACAGATGCACCTTATAGGGCCAGAGTACCTGAATGGCTGATGTTCTGCCTCATTTTAGTGTGTTGCTTTGTTATCACATTTATGCCTGGTCCTAAGGGATATATAAGCCAGTACATCTTATGAACGTACGAACTAATTTATCAAATCAAACTCCTGGTCAGCCTTTTGTAAAATGCTGTTAACTACAGGAAAAAAGTAAAAACCCACAACAAATATGTATTGTATAGAATACCTTAATCTTAGTTTCTCCCTAAGCAATGCCAGCTTTAGGTTTGTTACTGTAAATTAATTATGCGTTTATTTAACAGATGCAAAAGAAATCTTATTAATATGCAGTGAAACTTAGGGAATCCATTTAACTGTTAACAGTGCCAGAAACTGATTATTTTTCTTTAATTCAAAATACATACAGCATAAATTACAAGGGTAAGGGTTTAGGAGAGGTAGGAAAATTATGCAAAATACACATGCCTTTGAAATGTAGACTTCAGGTATCACCTTCATAAACTGAAACCAGCTGAGGTCCTCGTTTTTTCATCTTTGTGTAGGTTCAATTTGGTAATGAAGATTCAAGTTGTTTTTCTTAAGACAACCCATCTCCTTTTCCTTTCTCATACACTAATGTGTAAATTCCCCTAAAGTTGGTACAGCTGCAGCAAGTGAAATGGTGTGAAGTATGAATTAGATTCAGGAGGTCAGCATTGGTTTTTGCAGTAGTTCATTTTGGATTTTTTAGTAACAAAAATATTTCTCTGAGATACCATGGGGATTACTGTGGAAGTTGACGCAGTTAGAGCTGGCTGGTGTGCAGTATGGTCTTCCCGTGTTGAGCCTGGCAAAGTGGAGTTTGAACATGGCCCTCCCTTGTGATCTGCCTGTAACACTGTGGCTGTTTTCACTTCAGTGATTTCATCCAAGTTTTTCCATAGTGCTAGGAGCTGATTTTTGCCATTGTCCCCACAATTCTGTTGCTGCTGTCAGGCAGTGGTGGATTTCACCTCCCTTTCCTGTGTTGGTGCCACTATGAGATGAGCCAGGAGATGTGCCAAGCCTCTCATTGTCTTGCAATATCCAATTACAGGTTTGAGTGGTGATATTTTAATACGGTAGCACATTGTAATTTGTGGAAAAGATGACAGACTGCTGCTGTCCTGCAAAAGACCAGGAGGAATCAGAAAGGAAAGACCAAACCATCAGTTTTTTGTCCTTTGAACACTATGGTGAGCTCAGACCCCAGTCTGACTCTCTGAATTCTTCTCCTGAAGTCACATTGATATAAAGAAATTGATCATTAGCTGTTTCTTGGAAACTTTCACTCTTGGATGTCTCTTTGTTAAACCCTCATTATTATTGATGTGTTCAGAGACTGTCATCTTTCTTTTCATACACAGGACATTAGTGACAGTGGCCAAGATCTAATTTTCCCTTCCATTACTGCTCTTGCATTGTTATTTTCAATCCACCCTGAATCAATGGAGTCCTAAAAATTTGTAGCTGATGCCAGTCTCCATGAAAACTATACATAATTGCGGTGACATAAATACTGAGCAACCTTTCCTAGCTGCTTTTTGTAGATTGTGTTTTTATTGCTGAGTGGAAAAATTTCCAGAGGCTGGGATGCCCTGGTGCAGATTGCCCTTCTTGCTGTGGCTCCTATGGAAGTAATTCTGTATGGCACCTCTTTTTGACAGCTATTCAGGACAGAACGTTTTTCCACTTCCTAAGTAACATCCAGTGTTGGTCTCAGCCTCCAATGAAAACACATTGTGCTGATGGAGCATAGGAATTTATTGGAAGTGGGAATCAATAACTTCAAATAAACTATACACTGCTTTAAAATCTCTGGTTTTAGCCCATCAATTATTGAATGTGATGAAAATTAAATTAAAGGTCCATTTACACCACTGTTTCTCTTTATGTCACTCAAGGTTTTCTGCATTCAAAAATGTTTAGTCTGAATTGGTGTTTAAGTTTCTACTTATGTAAAGATGTGTGGGTGGGAAGGAATTCAATACTCCTTAAAGTAGTGCCAGGAACCAGAATTATGTGTGGGCAGGTGCTGTGCAAGGTTTCCTTTGTAAATCTGTAAATAGACCTGCATATTTGCTCAGGCCAAATCTTGTATCAGTTTTGTTATTCATCAGCCCATGAACAAAGAGTATAAAATTCTTTTTATTAAGAGACATACTGTTAACAGTTTAAACAAAGTCTCCAGTTATTAAAACACCTTAGAACCTGGAGAGTTTTCCTGGACTCAGTGGGCTTTGGAGGGCACAGTTGAGGGACAAAGTTGGGCCTTAGGTATACTTGAATTGAGAAAATCACTAAGCACAGAATCTCTTAGTAATTCTCTTGTATACATTTCCTTGGCTACATCTGGTCTAGCAGACTTTCTGTCAGGCGTAGAAAGCCCAAATCCCCTCTTGCTTTAGTCTGTGCATGCAGCTCTTTTAGATGGCTGGCAAAGTAAAGGATGTGAAGTTAAAGGGCAACACTGAGTCCTTCAGCAGAGCTGAGACACCACTTGTCTGGGTGCACGTCTGTGAGCTTGCTAGCAGGGATCCAGTGCCAGCAGCTCAGAAGCTTGTTTGGGTCAGCAGCAGAGCAGGAGGTCACTGTGAGATGGAGTCCTGTTCTCCCCCTCTGAATCTGTGTGCTGTGAGAGCTTGGCTTCAGCCTGCCCCATCCACCCCTGCATCAGCAGTGCTTTTATGGCTCTCCCCTGCTCTTGACAGGCAAGGAGCAGTGCTGGATGGAGGGTTTGGAGGAATAACAGAGCCAAGGCTCTGTGCATGCTTCAAAGTGCTGCTGGTGGTTTAACACCTGTGATCCCATCATTGCATTGTCACCATGTTGCCCTGAAGTCCATTTTCCACCGAGGCAGGAGGATAATATCCAGTGTGTCCCGCTGCTCAGATGTGCCTGAGGATTACTGGCATAAATTATCCCCAGCATGACAGTGACAGAATGCTTCTAGCCTCCAAGCATTTGGTTGTCCTATTACAACTGACAGTTGGTGATTTCATTGCACTGTGCTGTCCAACAAAATCAAACACAAACAGCACACTTAGCTGTTTTGCGTGATTTTCACGGTGAAATCGAATGTATGTTTTGTTTTTCTTGGAATATTGACAATTTAATAATTATTTAACCGCAGCAATTGTTCAGCAAAATTCCAGAACCCTGCAGATATGAATCAAAAGAATGGATCATCTTCCTCCAACTCATAACTGCACAATACACAGTCTCTCTGTAGGAGTGCTTCATAGAAATGGGTTTCCTGTTGTAGAGAAATTATTTGACAGCCTCCCTTTATCTGGCTGCCTGTCAGGTTGTCTGTTTTAGATATTTATTAGAAAATGCTGAAAGGAGGCAATGTCCTTGGAGAAGAAGAAGAAAAAACACCTGGAAATCAAAAGGATTCTTGAGGGAATATATCATCAATTATATTAATCATTCTTTGCACAGCAACCAAAAAAGTGCCAGTTTTAGAATTTTTTCTAAAATGGGCAGAGAGAAAAGTGGCATAACAAAAGCAAGGTGTCTGTGTGCCAGGTGGGTACTTGGGTATCTCTGTTTCATCTCCCTTTTTTCTTCTAACACTGAAAAACAGTTCTTGTTCTCTGTTACTCTTTAAAGATGATCTTAAGACAGTATTAATTTTCATGTTCTTTCCTTTAAGAAGATTCAAAAGCCGCAAAAATAAATGTAACAAATATTCATTTGTTGCATTCAGAGCTGGCTATACCTTCAGCTTGAACAGGTCTGAGCAAGTTCTTCCATAATGAAGGAGTAAGTAAAGAGGCCTTTTTGATTTATCAGTGCAGTTACTCTTACTGCAGGCAATGATAAAATATTAACCCTTTCAGAAACATATAAAAATCTGTTTACTAGCATTTGGGTTTCTTTAACCCACTATTTCAATTTTAAAGCTGTTACATCATCCCAGTATTCATTGACAGTCTTTGTCTGTGCATTTAAATAGGTTCTTTTTCCCTCACTGTGGTACCTATGTTTCAGATTTTCTTTGTAATACCAATAATATTCCTCTCAGGTTTCATTTCATTCCACTATGTATAAGAAAAGCTCTGTCAATTTCATTTTGAGCTATGGTTTAGTGATTGATATCAGTATTTCTCCAAAGCCCCTGCTGTAAGGATCAAATACTTTGGTCATAAGTGACCAAAACAGGAGTCTTCTGGACATAGAATCAGAAACATTTAGGTTGGGAAAAGCCATTAAGATCATTGGCTCCAACTATTTGCCTAAAGCTACCCCTAAACCATGATCCTGTGTTCCACATCTACATTACTCTAAATAGCTTTCAATAGTGGTGGTGACTTCACTGTTTCAGCTTGACAACCCATCTGGTGAATAAATTTGTCCCAATATCTAAACCTCCCCTGGCATGACTTGAGACTGTTATATTTCTCCTGTTGCTTGGGAGAAGAGACTGACCCCACCTGGCTCCAACCTCCTTTCAGGTGAGCGATGGGGTCCCCCCTGAGCCTCTTTTTCTCCAGGCTAAACACCCCCAGCTCCCTCAGCCTCTGAGACTTGTGCTCCAGACCCTTTCCTCGCTCTGTTGCCCTTCTTTGGACTCACTTCAGCATCTCAGTGTCTTTCTTGTTGTGAGGGGCTCAAAAGGATTTGAGGTGTGACCTCACCAGTACCAAGTACAGGGGACAGTCCCTGCCCTGGTCTTGTTGGCCACACTGTTGCTGATTCAGCCCAGGTGCCATTGGTCTTCTTAACCTCCTGGGCACTCTGTGACTGGGGAATAGTTTTGCCCATAATATGTGATTGCAAAATGATTAAGGATAAAGAAATTTATACCACCTTTTTATTGTGTTAACCATGTCCTGAAGGACACTGTAGTTGCCATTCCCATTTTCCTTGGTTGAGCTTGGTGAATTATTGTTGATGATTTATTTCATATTTGCAAATGGTATCACAGAAATATTTTAGTTATTAAAGCAATTACCCTCTTTATATTATAAAGCAATTTATGATGTACCTTTATAGCAATACACATCACCATATTTCAAAATTTGTCTTATGTCTAAGCTGCCAGAATGAGCTATTATCAGCTGCCTTTAACTGGAATTTACATTTAAACTGGTTAAGTTAGAATAGAATTGAACTTCTTTACCAAATTCTTTTTATGATCCTTGTGAAACTATTTGCCCTTTTGTCTTTTTTAAACTAGATACTGATGATCTTTGACCTTCTTATAAGAAAATTATTAAATTACTAATGCCACAGATTTCATAGGATATTGTCCCACTATTTTTGTAGTATGCTCATACTTCTGACCTCAGGCTTTTCATCTGGTTTCTATGCTATACCTGTCCATAAAACATCCTCCCTGTGTAGATAGTTAGGGACTAGATTTTTTGCTTTCCTGATCATGCTTATAAATGTTCTGTGCCCAAATACATGGAGAAGGAATTAGTTCAGTAAGGACCAAGTCTGCTCATGTCTTAATTTGATGCAGTGCTCAGGCCCTTAGACAATATTCTTCCCGTGGAAATGGCATTTCCTACACTTTGATCACTGTCGTGCCTTGTCCTCACTGCCATGTAAACTCACTTGGATGAGTTTATTAACTTCTGGAAGAGAAAGGTGATTTTGTTTTTTCTGGGGAATACAGACATTTCTTTGAGCACAGTCACAATAAACAGCCCTGACTGAGAGCCTCATGCTGCTTAAATTTCGGATTAATCGTCCTCATGTAATATGTATGAAAGTGTTCCCTTGCATTAGTTAAAGCCCATTTGATTTCTTGGTACACACGGACCCTTTACTTGACATGAGTCAAGTCTGTTGTTTTGTCTGAGTGATGCTTTCAACTAGCTGTAATAATCTTTTATTATAAATTATGAATGATACACAAATACCTTGTGTTTGTTTCTGGCTCATTCTCTTTCACTTTTAATTATTTTGTTAGATCTTCTGTTGCTTCCACTGAGTCTGGAGTTTATTTTCACCCCAGTCTTGTACAGCATTTGGGTGTAACTACTTCCAGCTACCTGTCCTTTCAGTGGTGCATTCCATGCTCCTGTGTTTTTGGATTTATTTAATATCTCAAAAGTAACTACATACAGTAGCAAGAACCGAGATAATTTATGTCTGGACACAGACTGACAGTGCTATCAGAGATGTAAGAACTAACCAGGTCTTCTGCTTGGTCAATATACTGTGTTGTTCTGATAATGTTTCCATTTGGTCTTCTTCATTGCCATCTTTGCCTTCCTGTTTCTTAGGTAAAGGGGTTATTCAGAGATCTGAGCAGATGTGTTGTATCTTGTAAAATAGTAACTCAGCTCCTGATGAGGTTCCTGTGTAAATGCTCTCCAGGCAATCATCAGATCAAACTGTGGAGCCATGGGACGCCCTGATTCATTCTTTAATGTGAGCAAGTCTGTTTAGATCTCTTTCCCATCATCAGGCTGTGCTTTCTGAGGCTGTGATCTGTTTGTAGTCACTGTACATACTAAGCATTTCCAGTGATACCTTTAATTAGGCATTCACCCCCGAGTCAGCAGACACGCTCGCAGGCTGTGTCAGATGTTCCTCCACTCCCTGGAGGACAGTGCCAAGTGTGTGCCTTCTGTTCTTAACCTTAAACCTGCTCAAGTCTCTGTTCAGGGTCACCCCCAGAGGAGAAGCTCCACTGGAGCTTATACTCATCCTCCGCCTGGTAATCACTTCCACTACTTTACCCCTTGCCCTCAGCTGTTCAGCAGTGCAGGAGCTGGTGGGTGACAAATTCTGCTATTCATGAGATTCGTGTTGCTGGGCCTCCCATCATGTCAAACTCTGGCTGTTGATTTTTCAGGAAATTCCTTTTGGTTTCTTTCCTGTCAGCACTGGCATTGTAGAGGTGTGTGCTGTAATTGCAAAGAGATGGTTGGGAGGGACTACAGCTACAGCCCATCATGTGGCCCTGCTGCCCCTCTTCTGGTGGGACTTACGGGGTTACTCCATTATAAAATGTTGAGTTGTGGTTGTCTGGCTGGTTTTGCTGTCCTTTGTGCTCAGAAGCTGGGAAGATAAGTTGTTAGACTTCCTTCACATTATTTGGCTCCCGGTTTTGTGGGCTCCAGCTGACAAGCTCAGAAATAATAATCTTAGAATATGAAGCAGAGGTCAAATGAAGAATATTTCTCTGCTTTTCCTTGTGTACACTCAGGCTAATATTGCACAGCTCAATATGATCTTAATATCCCACAAAGTCAGCACTTTTGTCCTGAATAAATCCAAGGTCCATCTGGGTCCTCAACTGCTGGCAATAAATAGTGATTTCTCTTTAGCACAATTTTGTATTTATTTAAGGGCTGTCATACCAAGTGCATTTCAAGTACTAATGCCCAGTTTCCAACCTTTGCAGTGTTACAAAAAAAGGCCTGATTGAAATGTATGCTCAGTAATTTTGTGAATTGTATTTTACTCAGTTTCTTAGTTCATCTTGCTTTCTGGACACCTATTTTTTCATGTGTAGAGTTAAGGATTTCAGATATGTACATACTCTTCCCCCTCCAGGCTGAAGGTGCAGTGGGGTTGTGCAGGGGTCCGGTCTCCAACTTGCTCCAGAGCAAATGACATGTGCCCGTGTCAAAGTTTCTTCTTGACAGCCCAAATTTTCCTGCTGGCTCCTGAAGAGCTTTCTTAGACATCCCCAGCGTGTGGCCACTTTTCCATTCTGGTGTTGCTGCCTTCAGCACCGTGGGGTTGTGTGTGAGTTGGCCCCACACTCCAGCTGGATCTGAACTGGTGGTTGATGCAATAACCCACAGGAGAGTGGCACTTGAGCTGCTGGCAGGGTTTGCCTGCAGCAGGGGTTTCTGACAGGCTCTGCTAAACTCACTGCTTTGCACCGGAAATCTCCACATCCTAAATCATGGCATAAAGGAAGGTGTTTCTATTTCCTACGGAGTGTAAATCTTCATTGGGGTATAAAGTGATTTATGCCCTCGGGCCTCTATATATTGACATTTATTTTTCTTTGTCTTTCAGACTGCTTTCTGTATAGTCACCTGATTATCAGATAGGCTATCCCTAAAATAAAAGTTACTGTCTATCTTGCTTTGTACCCTTGGACAGAAGGGGGGAAATAAAGTAGTTTATCTCTTGGGATAAAGAAAGAGTTTATTTGTGGAATACAGGTGGGCAGGTGAAGAAGAAGACCATAATGTGCCATTAAATTAAAATGTCCATATAAGTCTGTTTCAGAGTCCAGTAGGATAACGAAGTTTTCCATTTTGTTTCTTTCTCTCTGCAATCCATCCTGTAAGCTGGAATTGGGCATCCCGTGCACTATCCAGTCTTTAATTTAATCAGAGATCTCAACTCTATAGTGTAATGACCACCTCATCTGCTTCTTAGTTTCAATTAAAGCATCTCTCAGTTGTCCTCAAACCCAGGAACTGATAAGCATCTTCATCAGTACTGTTTCATTATCACTGTTATTATTCTGGACAACAACAACGCTTCTTTGTCCCTTTTCCTCCAAGGAGATAAAAGTAATGTCAATTTCTCAGTTCTTACTCCTGTGAATGAGAGAGGTGGTTCATCTTGAGGCAACATTCTCTAGGTTTCTTCTCTGTTGCCTGCCATTAAAAAACAAAACAAAACAAAAAAAAGGGAAAAATTCATGTTAATGTCTTCCTTGAAGGTTGCCAGTCTTTCCTTCTGGTACCACTCAAGCTACAGATTCTAGTGGTTTTTTTAGATTTAATCCTTTTACAGAATATGTAAATAATATTGTGGATTTTATGGCCTTTTTATTTTTTCAGGTAACTATTGAAAAGTTACTGAATAAAGAATTAATTAATAATTCATAACTTCATCAAAATTCTTCCACTAAGAATTGCTGAGTGGAAAGAATGAAACAATACAACTAGCAATAGTAAAAGCGTTAAATAACTATAAATATTAGTAACCAATACCGGAATGCACACATATACATTTTTACATATCTTGGTGGTCAAACTCATATACTCTGTAGCTGCCAAAACATGTAGTTATTTATGGCAGAGATTTGAGTGAGATGTTTTTATTTTGTATTTAATAAATTGTGTGGGTTTTTTAATATGAAAGCAGCCCCCCTTTTATCAGGAAGTATTTAATGTTGGATGTTTCTATTTCTCCTTTTTTAAAATATATTTTTTATAATTGTTTTCAACCTTGTTATGGCAAGCACTGCAAAATGCATTTCAGAGAGGAGGGCCCAGTTAATTCAGCAATGGATTCCATCTGTGTTGACGTTGGCTGCGCAGCCCAGCCCACCCCAGCTGTGTGAAGTAACTGGTGCTCCAGCAGGGTCGAAATCAGACAAGCACCATTTGTGTTTCATTTCCTTTTTTCTTTCTTTCTGAATAACATTTTGTCTAAAAACAAGGACTTTTTTTTTTCTCCTGATCTTTATTGGAACCTCTCATTTGTCCCTGGATAAAATACAGCTTTGAAACCTCAAGTGCTGTGTCAAGTCAAAATTGGAATGAGTCAGGACAGGTATTTCCTGGGTGAAAATAGTGATAGGAATTTCACATATTGTATATACACCTGATGGGAAAAATGGTTTAAGGCTAGACCAAGAAATTAATATGTCTCATGAAAAGGGTGTTATGAATCTATACTGCCCCAGGAACAAACTGTCATTCCCACTCACAAGAACAAAGTTCTGCCCACTTGTGTGAAGGGGGAAATCAGTTCTTTGGAGGCAGTTTCCTCTCTTGTGTCTAGCACTTCAGGCCAGACAGAGGTGATATGCATAGAGCAATTCATAATTGCTGTCAATTTTCTAACAGTAATGAAAATGTAATAATTTTTAATGTCCCTTATGCCTGTTGTGCAGAAGCAGGTAACCTTGAAAGATTCATTTATTTTGTCATGATGTGCAGGTTGTCAATTTGATTTTTTGAAATTACAGGGTCACTACACTAAAAGTCATATTTTTTTCTATATTTTACTTCTTTGACAGATAATTTCTCTAGAAAATCTGGTCTGTGAGGAAATACCATTTGGTTCACATTGGTAACAGTAATTCCAAGTGTAATTTGTAATTGATTGTAACATAAGAAGTTGGCTGTATCATTTTATATAAAAGTAATATTAGTGTAAATTTTAATCTGACCAGGAATTTCTGTGTTCAGTGGTGAATCAGTTCATTGTTCATGCAAAAGTTGCTGATATTACTTGGTGTGCAAAGGTAAGTCCATGCTGGATGAGCTGAAGGGCAGGGTTACTCACTAGCTCCTTGCCTTCCTGCACACTGGCAATACCCAAGCACTTACCTGCAAGGTGGAATAACCTTCCTGATATGAATTTAGCTACAGAACACTCTCAGGGTGGGACTCAGTGATGTTGTTAAGAATTAGTGACTGGCGTAGGTGTGTAATCAGCACTGAGATTTGGAGATGTCTAGCTTTGAAATATTCAAAGATGAATCCAGCCCTGAATGTGCCCACAGAAGTAATTTCACTGCAGTTAATGGCACAGGTTATTAAAGCTCAGGCTCCTCCCAGGTAACTTCAGGTCTATTCCAAAAGAGGAACATAGTCCCTGTGGCCTCTTCTGTGTGATGTGGAACAAGGCTCTGCTAGGCTGATCAGCCCACCTCAGGTACAGTCCAAAAGTGTCTGTATCTGACCAGTTTCTCACTTCAGTATCTGTTCATTTCCATAGTTTATACTGGATCAGTCCAGTGCAGACAAATACCTTTGCATCTCTGTCATTACATGAAAAAAAAAATAAAAAAAAAAGAAAGATTTATTGAAAAATTGTTACTGCAGAAATGAGACTCTGCTTGCAAGTTAAATTTTTGTAATCATGCAATAAATCATTGGTGCTGAAAAAAGGCTTCAGTATTTTCTCTAACACATAACTATGAAACTAAAAACCTGTGACAAATATGAATGGTTCTGTAAAATACAGTTATTTTGGTACACATTAAGGAAATAGAACAGTAGTTATATGAAAAAAGTCACAGAGTACTAAATTTACTTTGTTACTATATCAACGTGCCGGCAGTTGGTCAGTTTTAAATTTTAAACAGGTTTATACTTAGAAAAGAAGCATTTTAGAATTTGACCTGGTATTTGACATATTTATCATGTAATAGTTTCTTGATGTTTCAAAATTTTCCTTGTTTGTAGCTCAGTTTTCACTATGTAGAAATAACATTATAAAAATTAGTATGTGTATTAAAAATAGATTTGCCATTGAAAAAACACCTGTCATGAAAATATGATTAAATTTTCTGCCGTTAGTCTCTGCCAGCCCCGGCTATTTAACTTTTCTAAATTGTCCAACCAAATTGCTGTTCGCTACATCAATGAGAATTATTTTAGGTGTAAAATACTAATGAATAAGCCTTAACACTGTAAAGTGGCCCATGCAGAGAAATCTCTTTCCTATATAGACCCATTAGATTTCCAGTTCTTTAATGGAGAACGATATATTTTCAACATTTTTACCACCTAATGCTGTTGTAGAGAAAAATTCTTTTAATATAGCTGTTATATTGATTTTGCCATCCAAGTAGAATGCTACATTGTTTATCATCTCCAAATGACTCAGTTGGAGGATATGCAAGAAGTTTCTGTTTCTTTATCAGGAGTAGAGGTAAAGATCTGGACAATAATGGTACATTTAAAAATGTACCATTTTTAAATGGTACATTTAATTCCTGCTATGAAACATAATTAAGTTGTTTCACTGCATCAAGTCTCAACCTTTACTTATTATTGCGTAATTATAACAACATATGAGGAACTTGAGATTTGGGGTTGCTTCTCATCTAAAAGATGCTACCTTGCAGAACATCTGATTGGGCCCTCCAGAGCCTTGGCTTTAGAGATAGTCAGCATAAGAAATAGTCACAAGAGCAGGGTTTATGAAGCTGCTTGCATTGGCACTGATAGTGACTGGATGTTTAATTTAAGACTTTGTTGGTCTGTAATCACCTTTTCTTTTTCTGTTTATTTAGCCACCAGATAATGGGCCTCCACCACTGCCAACATCTTCCCTTCCAGAAGGCTATTATGAAGAGGCAGTGCCACTTAGTCCTGGGAAGGCGCCTGAATACATCACTTCCAGTGAGTAAGATATTTCCAGGCAGTTTCTGAGCAATTGCTAATCCCGGTGTCCTTCAGCTTTTTCAGTATTTGAGAACTCCATCCCTGTTGGTGCAGTGGTGATGTGTCCCAGGCATTGATTTGACAGTTTGGGCCAATTCTGGTTGTCCTCGCTGGCCATGCATAGGTTTGGTTTTGTTGTGCTCCTTTTATAGAAAACTAAACTGGGAGCTCAAGTGAGGAGCTCTAAACAGGTTTCAGCAGCTTTTGGAGAGAGGGTCCAAATTAGCCAGTAATCTTTTAGACTGCTTTGAACACAGATGATGGGGACATTGGACTGGGAGACCAGGTAAATACTGCCCAGAGTAAACCCCTCTAAACTGATCACACTGTGAATGTAGAGGTCTCAGAAACTGGTACTGACCTGCGCATCTGGCTGCTGTGCCTCTATTGCACTCATTTGCTTGCTAAAATAGACAAAAAGAAAAAAAGGAATTATTGGAAAGATGTGATTTGTAGCATTTCTGATGACACATTGTGGAAAGGGATGAATTGCTCACATCAGCTCCCCACAAGCCAAGTGTGATGCACATGACAACACTTCTGTGACCACTGGTTCAGGGCAGTAGGCAGAGGGCTGCCTCAAGCTGTCCACCTGAAAGTCCATCTGCAACACCCAAACACTCTTTTTCACACCCAAATACTTCCCCAAAAACCTGTGCACGTCAGTGGAGCTGTGCTGAGAGCACCCTGATGAAACACTGAAATGACTGCTGTGACCTTTACACAGTCAGTCAGCAGCATATTATCTGCCATCTTTCTGCTGCTTTTTTATTGGCTGGGGTAATTTATTACTTATGTGGGGCTGATTTATCACTAATCATTATTTTCTATGGTCCAAAGATTAAAGGCATATTTTCCCTTATTTTATAGCCATTTAAATTATTTAGAATTATCTCTCTGTTCTTAAAACATGCATAGGAGTCACCTTAAAACTAAAATACTTGTCATTGTGCATCTGTACATTGCACAAACTGATGTTATCTATCAGCTTTTAATTAACCTAAGAAATTCAAGGTAAGAAAGAGTTCAACGTACTGGAAAACAAACAAAAGAACATAAGGACTTAAAAGAGCAGCAGAATCACTCTTCTCTTTATTTCTTCCCTTAGAATGCTGCACAATGGTCCTGCTACACCCTGTAACCCAGTGAGCTTCTGACTTGAGTTTTCTCATTAAACAAGAGCCACGCTCAGGCAGAAAAATATTAATAGTGCAAATATTGATAACACTGCTAAAGGATCCCCTAGGGAAAAACAAGACAAAGTATGAAACCGGTTTCTTATTGTACTTAACCTTTTAAATGCATAAAAATATTTAGGATATCAGCCTTAAAAGTTCATTAATAATTCTATTATTTTATATATATGTATCTCCAGATGTTTAAAACTCTGCTAGTGTTACTTAGCATCTCACCAGCTGAGATTGAGTTATATTTTCTATGTTCTGAACTTTATCATATCTTTAAATTTGTGTTAGAAGAATTCTTCTCTTCACTGGTAATGAAGTTGCTTTTAAATTCAATGTGCAATTAGTAATACATCTTCACTCATGCAAAACTTCCACTTAATCAACTTGTGTGGTAATTAAAATCAGCTACCGAAGTGTATTAAAAGATATACTCTTAGCCGTTTGGACTATTTGAGATGGAGAAGACAAAAGGAAAAAGTGCTTAGAGAAGAAGTACAAGAATTCATCTGTTGGGATAGATACAATTATTTTAAGTAAATGCCCCTATGGAATATTTTTGTAATGTCCTTAATAGCAAGGATACTTACATACCATGTGCCTTACCTACAAAAGTAAACAAGCACTGAAGAAAATTGCAGAACATGGCCATGAAAATTAAATGTCCATAAATTGCCCAAGTCCCTCTAATTTTTTTGTAAATAAGTGCTGCCATGTAGTTGAAAGCAAGAGTGAGTATGACTTGTCCGATAACTCCCTGTATTACAAGCTACTGACCTATACAATATGCCTAAATTAATACAGACTAGTCTTAGGAATACACTATTGCAAATAATGTGAAAGTCCACTGTGATTTTCCTCCATAACAGTGGGAAATTTTTGTGAATATGAAGGTGAAAAGCCAATGTCAGAAGAAGTCACATTAATCAGAAAATGCAAAATATGCAAAAACTGGTAGATTAGCAGCATTGCAACACGTAGTATCAGTGCATTTTTACCCTCTGAGACTTTAATAGACATAATAAACGCACTTTAGTTTGGAGAGACATTTTTCTACGCATGCTAGTTTTTGTCTCAGAGCCTTGAAAGCTTGTTTTGAACGTGATAGGGCAGTTTGGAGAACAAGCAGTAGAAGCAGGATGTGGTAAAGAGGAGCCAAGTTTCATCGGGGATGATCTGAGCACTTCAGGGTGGGCATCCTTCCTGGTGGGAGTCACACAACTCTTCATCTTGCCAAGAGTCCCACTAACCAAGAAGAGGGACATGAGGAGTATTTAATGGCCAGGATATGGCCACAAGTCCATTAGCCTGGGTCAGGATGGGAGTCTCAGAAGCTCCTGTTGGCTTTCATCCTCCTAGAAACAGAGATTTGGATGAACCTGCAACTGCAGTGCCAGCAGAGTCCCCGTGCTGAGCATACAGCTTATGGCTAACAGGAAATCTGCACTTGGAATGCTTGTGAGCCACATAGGAAATACCTGTAAGGTATTAAATGTACATAATTTCATTTGCTGCTGTCAAGTCCCAATCAGTACTTTCTACAATTTTTTTTTTTTTGGAATTTGTAGATATTGCTTTAAAAAATAAATAATAGGCTTCAATGTTGTGAGGCAAAACCAATGATTTAACCCAGTAAATAATGCCGGTAATAAGGCAATCCCAATCTTTCCAATTCTCCTTCCTACTGTCCTGACTGTTTCCTAATCACCTAGCTAAAGCAAACGAGGATTTCTTCCAGTCTGGCCTAAAAATGCATCAAAATCTACATGAAATGTTAAGATGAAGTTTCAGCTCTCAAAAATATTCCAGTCTGTTTTCCTCCACGTGAACATGTGCCAGGGGATAACAGGCCTTCAGATGTTATTATCTGAAGAGCTTTACATACAGATTCCCTGATAAATAAATATGGATGGTGGAAGAGAGGGTTGAGTGAAAATGGAAAAATAGTTTGGTAGTTGAGGGTACTGCCAGATCTGTCTGCATTGTTAAAAAAATTGTTTAATTAAAACAGAAGCTTGCCATTTCATTGCCAAGCCTGGAGAAGGATTAAACAACTTAGGCTAAACACAGAACAAAACGTGTTTTGCACAATGCTTTTACCTCCATCTAAATCTGTAACTGAAGGGGCAGCATTGTCTATTGTGTGCTAATTGAAGCAGTACAGGGGCTGTATTTTTTATTTGGCAATTACATGAAATATTATGGTGGGTAGATACTGCCCCATAATGTATTCTTATGACCTTTGACCTATGGGGTGTTTTTTTCTTGTTGTGATGTACTAAAGCAAGATGTTTCTCTGTGAAGGAATTACAAAAAATGAAGCTATCTATCAAGTAATGGTTTGAAGATAATGAAACACTACCTGAAATTCTAGCTATGTATTCCCAGCTTATTATTTCATTAAAATTCAGATGGTGTCTGTATGAGTCTTCTATAAAGTTTCACAATGGCAAATTGTCTCTAATTTAATTAAACAAATGTATTGATACTACTAAGCACTGAAACAGTAACTTTCTCATGACTGACTTTCAAAAGCTTTCACTTAAAATGAACCTTTTCGAGGTTTTCAGTTATTTCAATATGCTTCATGGCTAAGTGTTTTAATCTCACACTTTTACACTTTTTTAAAAGATTATGACTCGGATGCCATGAGCAGCTCTTACGAATCCTACGATGAAGAGGAGGAGGATGGAAAGGGGAAGAAAATGAGACATCAGTGGCCTTCTGAGGAAGCCTCTATGGATCTGGTGAAGGATGCCAAAATTTGTGCCTTCCTTCTTAGGAAAAAACGATTTGGGCAATGGACCAAACTACTGTGTGTTATCAAAGAAAACAAACTACTGGTAAGTCTTATTTTTAGCTAGCTATATTTTCTTTGTACCTTTTAGATGATGTATTTATTTTTACAGGAATCTGATTTTTGGAATATGTTCTGCAAACAGTGGCCAAGTCTGCAGTAACCTTACCAAAGAGTTCGGTCATGATTTACCCAAGAAGCTGAAAAGCACTGAAATTAGAAGCATATCATTTAGCCACTTAGAATTTAGCCACTTTGATTTTTATTTCACTTAAGCTTGAACCCCAGAAGTTTTCTGCTATTTGAAAGAATGTCTGGCCCATTATCTTCTAAAATTTTTTATTTGGAAAAAAAAGAAGTTGC
This sequence comes from Petroica traversi, assembly GCA_025920805.1. NCBI lineage: Eukaryota > Metazoa > Chordata > Aves > Passeriformes > Petroicidae > Petroica > Petroica traversi. Next base: position 23,580,158 of record JAHLSL010000015.1, on the reverse strand, counting down.
TGAAACTGTAAATCCAATCTTTCATTCCCTGCGGACAAAAAAAATCTCATTGGGAGCTTTGTGTGTGAACTGTTGGATCAGACTGCTGGAGAGAAAAGTCCCTTGTTGGACTGAGAATTGACTTGGCAGCATATGCTGTGGTAATGTATACACTTTAAACTAAACCTTTGCCATCTGTTCTGCAGTAATTATGATGCAGTATTCACATGATGCACAGCTGCATTATAGAACGGATGGAAACAAGTGGATGTATTTATTTCTTAAGCAAATCTGTTATGCTTCTTTCTGGTTGGAGGCACCAGTGAAAGATTCTGTGAATTATCCACTCATAGATGTCTTTTTGTTTTCTGAAAAGAGACCTCAATTGAGGGAAAGACTTATTCTGTGTCATTATGAGCAAACTAATGCTTATATTAATCAGTAAGTTGGGGTCTTAGATGCTCCTGCCTTCCGATATGGTGCTTCCAGCCATTGTACCTAATTACATAACTAACAATTACTGCAGTATCTTAAATGTTAAAAGCTGATTAATGGGTCATAGGACATTTTCTGTAGAACCTCTCTATTCTACAGTGGTACAATGAAGTTTAGGCATGTTCGCTTTTCAAATATATTTGTGCTTATGACAGTACAGAAAATAACAGGATATGAAATGGAGGTAAGAGATTGCTGAAAATATAATTGAAATTAATTTACTAGCTTGCAGTAGCTTTAATTTTTGTATCCTCCTTTATTTAAACATTGACAAAAAAGTTCATTCTGATTCAACTTTTATTATATTCTTAAAATGCCATTATCCTTAAAATGCCACATTTTTATCACCATATATCAGTATCATATCAAATTTCAGGACCATCTGATAACAGCTTGAAGAAAGGAAAGAAAGAGACAGAGGAGCAGATTTTTCCCTGAAGTCATACAGCATTTCTTCTACAATTACATTTATTGTTCCATGTAAAAATATGTTATTTTTTATATTTTCATTTCCTTTACCCACATGTGTGGTCCGAAAAGCTTTTTTCTTTCCTTATAGGGATCGTCTTTCAGTAATTCTATAATGGGGATTAAGAAAATAAAAATCACAATAGGAGACTAACGACCAAGTTACACAAGATTGGTTTATTGTTTGAAGGAGAACTTGGACAGTTAACTTATGAGATATGCAAGTAAAACAAATATGTGTGCTTAGGAATTAGGAATTGCTTGTGTCATAAATGCAGCTGTCATCATAAAACAAAAATATTTTAATTAGAATTAGACATTAGAAATAACTTTTAGTAGGAAATTGTTTTTCACTTGAAGTCCTTTAGGGACTCATTTTTCACTAAAAGTCTTTTAATATATACATACTGCAGTTTTATCAATGTATAATTATAAATAAAATATTTGGATTAATATAAAAGGAATTACAAGCCATTTATTCATTCTTAAAGTGAATAATGTTGTATATCTTCAAGATTTCATAGCTTGAAAACTTAGTATTTTTTAAATGTTTCAAATTTAAAATCTGTGTCCAGATTGGAGAAACCTTGATATAATGGGCTTTGGAGAGAGAAGGATTGTCAGTGGTCTGCAGAGGCTGGTTTAGAATTGGATGTGTTTGCTCAGCCCGACTTGTGGAGTTTATCAGTTGCTTTTATCAGTACTTTTATCAGTTGCTGTCTTCCTGACAGTAGCATCCCAGCATGAATACTGCTGTAGACATGCAAAAGTTCATAGGCTTTCTCTGTTCCCATAAATGCTCAGCTATTCTCTGTATGCAGATACTAGTTAGTCTTATTGATTATCAAAGACCCCTTTATTATCAGATGTCCTTTTAGCCTTAGTGCTTATTTGTATGACAGAAAGTCCAATTTGCACAAGTATATAAAATAGCTGAACGTTTGAATAGAGAGTTAAACTTTGTTCTGCAGTCTGGCTCTAGAGCAGCTTTGGGAGCCTCAGCTGCACTGATGGGTTGGAAGGTGGGAATGGAGACTGGGTCTGTAGGACAAGTGATGTAAAGAGGAACCCTCTGTCTTCAGATCAGCAGTTCCAGCACAGAGCAGGACATCAGTGATCCAGCATGAAATGGCTGTTCATTGACAGCATTTACTAATGAGGGAAAAAGTATTGTTACACTTTGTAGCCAGGAGCTTACTAAATAAAGTAACATGGAAATTTATGCAGTTTTGTGCAGGGACTGTTAGACTGTATTAACTCAAGAAGTGTGATTTTACCCACTTTCCATGATTTTTCTTTTTGCTTATCTCAAGAAAATGAACAGATCAGTAAGGCATGTGCCAGTGTCTTTGCAACTGCAGTGTGTAGGCACTGATGTAGATTTGTCTTTATATGCTGGTCTGTCACTGGAGGGCAAGGTAAACATCTGGGCTTTAAAGTTGTTAAGTTACAAGTTTATTCTGCTGCTACATGTGAACAGATATCCTAAATCACCCTCTTCCTACCTGAGCAAGGCCAAGGTTGAGTCAAAAGGATAACGCAGAGACACTTAATGATCTCCATATGTTGTACCTGTCCTGCAATAAAAGGCATCTGTTATTGTCAGTCTGGAAGTAATTTTACTTTACAGAGTGGATGAGTTGGTGCTGGCTGAACTTTGTGGTATGTGGTAAAGGGATGTGTAAAATATATTCAGAATTTAAAAAAAAAAATTAAAAATGTAGCATTCCTACATAATAAGAGCTTTCCCCCAAGATTCAGAAAGGTAATATCTAACTCTTGAACTTTCCTTATGTTTATTTAGTGCTACAAAAGCTCCAAGGACCAGCAGCCCCAGATGGAGCTGCTCCTGAATGACTGCAGTATCACCTATATTCCCAAAGACAGCAAAAAGAAGAAGCACGAGCTGAAGATCTCTCACCAAGGAGCAGATGCCCTGGTTCTGGCAGTGCAGAGCAAAGAGCAGGCAGAACAGTGGCTGAAGGTAAGGGGGGATTTCTGACCAGGAGTTTTTCTATCCACAAAGTACTCAGATTGCTCAGTTGCTGTTGCAAACTGAGACAAAGACAGCAACTTCCACGCAAATCCAGACCATTTTAATCCCATCTAATTTGGGACTGCAGAAACAGACCTTAGTTTCAGGCCTTGAAGCAAGTCCTCAGGGCTACCCCACTGCTGCTGCTGTGATGGTTTTCACTACTAATTGCACAGTAATCTGGCACAGAGAGGAGAGGTGGCAAATTCTCTTCCATGTTCTTCTCCAGCTCATTTTTCAGAAAGATTTAGTGGTCAGGGCATCCTGGTAGTGAGTGGAAGGTTCAAATTCCCTCAAGCAGAGGAAGCTGGCACCCATATTATTTTTGGCATGGTGTCACCTTTTTAAAAAGAAAGTTCTCTGAGGAGATACTTGTTTGAATTGATCTGGATGGAGAAAAATCCTCCTTCCTGAAGGCCGTTCAAGTTTACTAAATCTGGTTTAGCAGCGCATCATCTGTTATGGTTTGTCCTGGGAATGCAGACTTCTGAGAAAATGTGATTTTGTCATCTTCCATTCCTCTCTGTCCAATGTCTGCAAACATGGAAAATCCCAAGGCAAGGGCTGCAGTTACAGATTCTAACCAGATTACAAGTATTTATGTTGGACTTTGCCAGTCTCAAAGGTGGAGGTCAGTGAAGTAGTGTGGGAAACTGTCACTGCAGTTGCAGTAGCGACTGTTTTAAGACCTTGAAATCCAGCCTCTTAGATACATGTATAAGTCTGAATGCATCAGACTCATCAGGCATTCTCCATGCTGTGCTCTGATCTAACCTTATATGGTACTTATTTTTCTAAGAATAAATTGTATTTTTCCAAATACAATTGAATTAAACACATAGGAATTTCCTGATGGCAGATAGTTTTTCTGCAGAAGAGGGAGACATAAAATGCAGCTTAAGCAGTATAAATTCTGCTGTGGGCTAATGTACTAAATGGAAAATTAATCTGTAATTTCCTATTTGAATATACCTTTGGGGGGTTTGCGGTTTATGTGTGCTTGGTTTTGACTGTTACTTTGTATCTTAGCTTAGAAAATGCCCTCTCTATTGTCATTTTAACAGCAACTAATCCCAGCCATGTATTTCTTGGGCTTCTTCTAACATCAGTGTCTTGCCCTAAGTTTTAAAGTCAAGCAGCATTCTAGTGTCCCACTAGTTCAGCTATTTCAAAACCACTGATTGGAATAAAAAGGAGTTCATAAGTCATATTCCCTTCCAAGGGAATTCCGCTGTAATTAGATCATAGTAACTGCACCCTTATTTCCTGTGTTGTTCTAAATTCGGGTTTAGTAATGCTGAATTCATTGGCATCTATCAGACGTTCTTTCATAAAAATTGTTTAATTTTTTTAAAATTGTATATAAAGCATCCCCACACAGGCAGACAGAGCAGTACTAGATTTTTCCATATCCCAAATGCATTCCTGCTTCTTAAAAATGGAAAAAAAAGAGAGACATTTTGTGCAGTTGCATGTTCACACAGTTGTGTATTCTGTGTGTCTGCAAAGCATTTGGAGACAGTCTGACAGTACTTTATTTAGCTCCTTCATGCTGCAAAGTTCTCTATTAATAAAATCCTTCAAGTACATGGCAGTGTTACTGTACTCAACTTCCAAGTCCTCAGTGCTGCTTCAGCCCTTTGCTTCTGCAGTACAAATTGCCTTTCCCACAGCTAACCAGAAATTACTGTGCAGCTCTTGCTACAGCTCCAGTGATTTCCAGAAGTATGCTTTCTGTCCTTTAAAAAGTACACCAAAGTTTAAGGATTTTTAAAATTTATTTATTATTATGTAATTATGTTTTGGTCATTCAAGCCTTACTCAAAATTAGGTTCTGAAAATCATGTGTGGCTTTGTGTAGGAGGTTGTTATAATGAGAAAGAGGCACTGCCTCATCTTAGGAGAGTTTAGCTTTCCCTTCCTGTTACTCAAAGGGCCAGGGTCTTTCCCAGTGCTCTGTCTGTAATACGTCATTTCTCTAGTTAATAAAATGGGCAGATTCAGAGACCACTAATGAGAAAGGACCCTGCAAGCACATTTTTAAAGCATAAGATGCCTTCTTGGTCAAAGGTGCTGCACCAGTATGTGCCACTTGAGGCAGGTTATCACACAGGAGCAATGGGTTCTTATGAATTCAAATGTTAAGTGTCACATTGAAGTTTTAGTCTTTATCCCAAAAAGCTCAAAATGGCTTTAGAGGTCAGATAGTCCTTTGAAAGCTAAACGAAAATTTTCTTTTCAATGCATATATGTAATCAGTATAGAATATGTTTATTAAGTAAACAATTTTAAATTATCTCTTGGAAGAAAAATTCTAAATCAATGCAGAATGCTTTAGACCTTTCTTTTGTAAAGATGACACCAAAAAAGCCCCAGCTGATAAACCTAGTGCAAATTGAAGTCTAGACTGGAAACCACAAAGGGAGTTTCAGATTTACCAGCTAACAAATGCTCGATGAAAACAGATAGCTGATGTCACCAAAGAGCCTGTCAAGATTTCAGAGGAGGAGCGGAGCTCGTATGAATTCAGGGTAGAGCTGAGATCATCTCAGTAATATGGTGGGCAACAAAAAATGGTGGAATTTTCCAGACTTGAGTCCTAAAATGTTCCCACAAAAATGTACATGAAAAAAATGTGTGCAGTTACGCACTCTGACCCAAAAATGATCTTTTTCCATGTGTGCTTGAGTATCTGTGCATCTGCGCGCACTTTTGTGGTCAAGCAAGGTCTGAAATTTTCCTGTTTGTCTCAGCACATCCAACAGATTGGTGAAACTACACTTATTTGTCAGCATCCCTGGGAAATGCTGCATTAAAAGTACAAGGACGAGTAAGATCATGACCTTACAAGAAGATGCTTGTTCAGTGGCTTCATTTGTACCAATGAATGTTCTCTATGTGCAGAACCCTCAGACTAGGCCACAGAAAAATGCACTCAATATTAAAAATACATGGATGCCAAAGAAATTAATTTCTGAGGTAACTTCTTGTAGAAGACTGGCAGAAGAAGGAAATGGTTATGATGACTGGTCCCAAAGCCTTCTCTTCCTCCTAGCATTCCTCCTGCAAAAATGTATTTCTGATTTATTGTTCATGAGATGCAATCTATCATTCTGAAGTACTGGTCTTGATTTTCATTTTTCCCTTACATTAGGCACCCTTTGTTAATTTCTCTTCATTTTATGGTGCTCTGCCACTGTGCAGCAATCTCTTCAGCCGAGGGTCTGTAACTGACCTGAAAAAGACATTTCTTCATCAATCATGTTGACAATGCTCAGTCAATTCTGAACTTGTCATAATAAGGGGGATGTTTTGCCCTGAAGAGAAAAATAAAATCATGGTTGGGACTGTATCCAGTCCTCTAAAGGCCTTGCTACATTCCTTGTAGGGCTGTTTAGCTGGTTCACCTGCCAGTTTTTCTCTTTGATTAACTGCATGTTGTATCTCAGAAAAGTCTTTGAAAACATCTCTTTTTTTCACTGCCCTGAGCTTAGTGAAGGGAGTCAAGTAACTTCTGGCCTCCAGTTTTAATGTGGACAGTTTTACTGAAGAGTAAACTACTGACAGAGCTGTTCTTTAGCCAGTTTATATCAGCATAAAATTGAGCTTGTAACTGTAAACATTGTGTTGCTGCTTTTGCTTTCTATGGGAATTTCCAGCTAGAGATCTTCAACACTTCAAACATTCTCTTGGCTTATGTCATGCTCCCCAAAGAGGTTATTACCTCCATTTTGTAGCTGAGTAGAGTCAAGCCTTAAAACTGTCTAGAAAAAGTGTTTTTGGGGATGCATACTTGGTACCAGTGATTTCCATGCAGTGTTCGTTAGTTTGTAAGAAACGAAAAGAATATTCTATGATCCAAGACAGTCAGGCCAGGTTCTTTCTCACTGCCCGTCATCACCAGCAGTGAAGGCTGTGCAAACTAAATTAAACCTCCCAGGAATTACATCCTTGTTGTCTCAAACATATGGTTTGAAATACCTCATTTCAAGTCACAGCAAGGCCAGTGAGTTTGTATACGAGCTGTTTAGGGCCTCACCTGCAGAGGTGATGGACCAAGCTGCATGTGGGAGTTTTCACCAGTCTGCAGGACCCTGCCAGTGGGCAGAGCCAGAGGATCCCGGCTTGGCTGTGAGCCAGAATCTGTGTGTGTGTGTGACCAGCACCCTGGAAAACAATACATTACTTAAAAGAACCAGATGTATATGTAAATTAAAAAAGAGAAAACAACCAAACCACCCATGAATACAGAACCACAAACATCCTATTTACTTGTTTTCTCAGTGATAATTTTTCTTTGGGTTTCTTGGCTAAAATCACAAATGCAAGCAGTAGCGGTCAGAGCATAACCCAGGAGGGCTGGGACTTTCCCTAGATACTGTTCCTCTTCTCTCCTACTCACAGCTTTGGATGGAAAATGATTTAAATCACACCTAACACAGACTCAGCCTAAAGTGGGATGTGCATCTCCACACCACCCAGGCTGGGGATGCAGCTCCCCTGGCACAGGGCACCTCTGCCCTTGGAGCAGCAGATCCTCCTGCCACCCTCCCCAGCCTCGTTCCCTGGGCTCTGCCTGGTCCAGTGGCCATATATGGCAATGGACTTCATGGCAATAATGCAGGAGAAATGTTAGAGGGCTTGTCTTCGTTGAGTAAGTAAGAAAAGTATTTCTAAGGGGATCCACAGGCAGTAAAGACAGGCTTGCTGGCTGCTGCTCTGCCAGAATCTCATCCTCTCTTTGCGTAGACAAATGACTGTCAAGCAGAAAGATTAATCTTTCCAGGCTAAGGGATGTCTGAGAATAATGTTTTCCAGTACAGAAGATACAAGGGGTTTACCTAGAGGAAAATCTAGGCAGGAAAGGCAGAAATTATTCCCATCATAGCCTACATTATAAGTCTCAAAAAGAAACCCCTTGGGGCATTTCTTCTCGGCAAAACACTAAGAGAGTTTTGCTGCTCTCCTAAGGGGGAGGATATTAACACTAACATCTGTAATATGAAACAGTCCACAAGAGAGAAAAAATGAGAATTTAGTCATGCCAAAATGACAGAGAATCCCAGAAAGTCACTCTTCCAGCAGTGAAAAAGGAGTGTTTCAGGAATGGGAAATACTGACTTACATCTGGAGCCAAACCCTTTTCCCTCTGCTGTGTTGTACTTAAGCAGATTCCAGCTTTGCCATATTCCTATTTCCAGAGTTAAGTGGCAGAGCCAAGGGATACATACAGCCCATCCCATTTGTAGCAGTTCCAGTATTTGCGAAACATGTGGGTAGAGTGGGACAAGTGGGTGGGTGGCTTGCTGGATTTCTGGTCTGATCACATAAAGTAAAGCAAATGTGCAATCAGGCTGTGAGCTTTGTGTCTTGAACTCAAAGTATGACATATTAAAAGTGTGAGCTTCTCATGTGAGTTCCAAGAGAACACAAAATGAAACAAAATGCTGTGATCTCATCCCTGTAGCAGGGACACTCAGTAGCTTGAGCTCATCCATGGTATCCTCCAGGAGAGAGGTTTGCAAGCTCCTCAAGCACAGGACAACTTTTAGTCTTATTCCTTATCAGATCCCAAAGAGATCAGCCATAATGAACTATTTGCAGATGTACTTTTTCTCAGAATCTGTTTGGTTTCTGTGTGGCAGGGACTGGTTGTCAAGCAGCTGGCTTTCTGGTTTTACTACTGAGCCAGTGCTTTTTATCTGGAGCTTGAAACATTAAAGTAGCCAGAGAAGCTAATTTACTTCTTCTGACTTCACATGTAGAAAGAATAAATATAGGCCAAATATTTTGGTTCCAGTCCTGGTGTGTCAAAGTAAGATATGACAGTTACAGAAATTTGTAGATGAATGTAGGTATGAAGTTTTTAGAGTAAATGTTAATGCTTCTGTAGAAAGATAGTTTTAAAGAGAGAAATATTCCAGGCACACCATGTGGCAGAAATTCCACTGACTTCAACCATGGCTCAGGGCAGGGAAACGTTCCAGCTTCCTACCTGCAAATATTTCCCCTCTGTGCTTCATGTCACTGCACTCAATGCCATACTCTGATAAATGTCCTGATCCACCTGGGGATTCAAGGTCTAAAGCCAAGTCTGATGAGGAGGAGCTGAGGGAGCTGTGGGTGTGAAGCCTGGAGAAAAGGAGATTCGGGGGGGACCTTACTGTTCTCTACAACTCCCTGACAGGAGACTGTAGCCAGGTGGGGATCAGTCTCTTCTCCCAGGTAACATGTGACAGGACAAGAGAAAACGATCTCAAGTTTCACCAGGGGAAGTTTAGATTGGATATTAGGAAAAATTTCTTCACTGAAAGGAACAGGCTGCCAAGGAAAGTGGTGGAGTCAGTCCCTGGAGATATTTAAAATACTGTGTAGATGTGGCACTTAGGGACATGGTTTTGTGGTGGATTTGGCAGCATTGGGTTAATGGCTGGACTTGATCTTCAGGGTCTTTTCCAACTAAATGGTTCTATAAGTCTATAAATAAGGAATAATAGTACAGTTCAGGTTGCAGAAGCTTTTTCCAGGTCTGCATTTGAAGTCTGCTAATGGTAACAGTAATGTAATTGTGGTAATTGTGGTACTTAAGATTCTTGCAATGGAATAACAAAAGATTATTTTAAACTTATTTAGTTCTGCAGCTATCCAGAGATATACAGGGTCTTCAGTTTTCTGATTACATTTGCTCATGCATTTTAAATATTTGAATAGATAGTCTGTTTATACTCACAGTTTGATTTTCCTGTCAGATCACCCTGTGTGTGTGTATATGTAATGTACAAAGGCATTTGTGGTGAGAAAAAAAGAATTATTTTCCTTCTCTAATGTGTGAGAAAGCCTAAGGTATTAATGGAATATTTGCCATTACAAGGTGTTCTCAGTGCAGCCTTCCACAATTACTTTTTAATGAAAATAGTGATCTTTTGTTTTCATATGGCTCCAAAAGATAGAACATAGAAAAAACTGACAAGGGGTTTTGAGTCTTGTGATTGAAATTATGCAAGTTGGCAATACTGGTGGAATGTTTTATCCTTAAAATTTTGAGCTAAATCTATATGCATGTGAAAACCAGATTTTTAATGGCAGCTGTCTGCAAACATAATTATAGAGAGTGCATCCAGGCACCCATTATATATTAAAGACATTTCATCCTCCCGAGGTGGAGAAGAATGAGTTTTGTCCTGTGCATTGAACACAATTATATTGCACATAGAAGGTGATGAGCAAGTGTTTGCCAGGGATCCTTTTGAACCCAAATGAGGTGTTTGGCCCTTAAATATGCATTTACTTCAGATCCTACCACTAACTCCCTTTTGGCAATGTGCCATTTTTTTGAATCAAAATTTAATTACAGCCCAATTAAACACTTCAGCTTCTCCTTAAGTATGTGGGGTATGATAAGAACCGGATTTACTTGAGTGCATGACTTAGCACATACTATTGAGTTAGTGCTGCCAAATCATTTCCCTCTGTTCTGTCTGTAACTCCCATTATAATCTGCCTTTGCCAAAATTAACTAACTGTGTGGTGTGAGCAGATGCTGAAAACATAAGCCGTTGAATCAGGGTCATGTAGGAGACAGAAATGAATGTTCCCAGAAACTGTACAGTCACATTTCTCTAGGAAGAAATTTACACCATACTGAGGACCAGCGATTTAAAAAAAAAAGACACAGTTAAAAAATTCTTACAGTTTGGGGAAATTCAGGGCTTTTTTTAACTCTCAGGTGCAAATGTTCTGCCTCAGATAAATCTACATTTTCTGTTACAAAGGAAACCAAGTTTTGTTTCTGGAACAAAATGCTGGTCTTGTTTCTGGAACAAAATACAGGGAAGGTTGGACAGTTAGGAAAGGATGCTGATGTGTTTTGAGATTCTAGCTCAGAAATAAAAGTGTAGGTTCATCTCCCAGCTTTGCTTAGATGTTTTTATGTGTCATTGGGTGAGTGATTTCATCATTCTTTTGTTCCTGGATTCTCCCTCTGTAAAATGGGGCTGGTGCTCTTCCTTTCTTTATGTGTATAAGGTCTGTAATTTACAATGTGCTCCTGAGTAGCATAAGGGCCTATGTCAGCCCATAATTATTTGATTTAGCTTCACCTTTAAAGGGAGCTTAAGTGCTTGGCAAGGACTTTTTGGTGCCACCCTTTGCTTTTTAATAGTTTCCACATCAAAATTGTTCCATTTGAAACTCAGCATGGTTTGGATCGAGAGCCTGTTCTCATCAGCACAATCAGTTTCAGGCTGATAGTGGGCTGGTGGCAACCTCTCAAGAGATAAAAACCTGTGCTATGGCCATGGGGAATCATCAAACATCTTTACTCTTTGTGGTTTTACATTTATATAGTTTCAGATTTTTAAGTTCTTCAAATTTCATCAAAATACCAGCAAATTCCCAGTTCAAGATTTTTCTTAAACTTTTTAGGTAAAGAAAAGGCCATTTCCATTTTCTACAAACATACTTATAATTCAACCCTTAAGTCTTAAGTTAATGTGCAATTTTAATACAAAAATGCCACAAAATACCACTGTGCAGTATTAATTCTACATTAATCAGCACTTCATTAGTTCTCTGATAGCAACAAAAAAATAGCATTTGTGTAGTGTATTATAGAAAACTGTTGTCCATTTCCTTGAGGGACCTTGGATTTAATCCCATTTTCTCATCATTGTAATGAAATTAGTTTGGTGGTGTCAGCTGAGTTCGTATTGAAAAATTAGCACATGGAAATCAGCAGTGCTGTTGGTTTCTTCACTTAGGAGAGCCTTGGATCTTAATCTGTCTAGAAACAGAAACCTTCCACCTCTAGACTTTGTGTCTCCTGCAGGTCATACATGAAAATGACTTAGGGAGGAAGTGTGGAGAAGTTGTAGTGTCAGCCTGCCTGACACCTGCCAGCCTAGTAAATGTCTGCATGACTCTCCTTCCCATCTCCCTTCAAATCCATATGTAATTGCTCTGTTTTTTATTTCATGAATAATTAATAAATTTTGCCTTGTCTCATAAGGTTATAAAAGATGTATGCAGCAGCTGTACAGGAGCTGTAGACTCCGATGGGCCATTGTCTAGTTCTCCAGTACACAAAGTGGAGCTGGAAAAGGTAAAGCTGTCAAAATGATGAATGCTAAATTCCTTATGATTACTCAAAGAGTCACTGGAAGGCACTGGATGTAAATCCTTGCTGCCTTGTGTTGCTGTTCCAGGCACACAGTGCCTGTGTTGTGTTGGTTTGTTTGGATATGTGCACACACCCTGCAGAGCTGAGGTTTCTGCCATGTCTGTTTGTTTGGCCAAGAGTGACCAACAGGCTGGCTGGGGTCCAGCTTCTCTTCAGCCACAGAAGGGTGCAGACTAATGGGTCTGGTACAGTGCTGAGGTGCAGAGATGGCCTCCAACAAATGCAAAGAGCAAGCAGGGATGTCACTCTTGAGGAAGAATAGATGAAGCCTATACTAGGGTTTTAAGGGAAGTCCCTTATTTTGTGGAATTTAGTCCTTGAAGAGCTCCCTGGGCATGCTGAGGTCACTGTTTTGGCAGACCCTTTCCAGCATTCATGGCTCAGTACAGAAACTTGGCTACTTTCACATGGTTGTCTCCACTGCCTTGACTTGGCAGGATGTGAGAGCAGCTTTGCAGTGAATACTTGGTGCAGTTCAAGGCCCTGCTCCATGAAGGCCTCCATGTGAGCAAATCTCTCTGCAGCCCCTGCTTAAAAATCCCGCGGATAGAGGTTTCATCCCCCAATTGCTAATGGCAAGTGTCACCCCTCTAGTGGAAGTGCCACGCTGCCAGTTACATTGCATTGATCCTGGGATCTGTTCCAGGACAGCCCAGACTGCCTGGTTTCACAGGCAAAAGCTGTTGTGTTTGCACAACACCTGCACAGTGTTGACAAAGTAACTTCACGTGTTGTAAATTTTTTTTTTTCTAAAATGCATGCAGTGAAAAGGTGTAACTTCTCTTGTCATTCATTCCTTTTTGTGATAATATGCACATCTTCTCCATGGCTTCACCGCTTCTGAGTAAAGTGATCACCAAAACTGTGCTGTCACAATCTCCATCTGCTTCATCCCAGACCTCGTGCACAACCATTACAGAAAAATCAGTGCTAAAAAGCCTCTTTTTTTCCTCATATTGAAAGTACTGAAGCACCTTGTAGGAATGCACTATCTTCTGATAAGTTGTAATTGCAAATGCATATATAGTATTCTTTAAAAGTACAGCTTTTAACATATTCATATCTGGTCCATGTATTTGCTCATTGCTACATTTAGAGTCTAGAAATGCATTAATATATTGTAATTATAAATATTTCACCGTTTTCAAATATATACTATTTTATTGTTTCTGTGATTTTCTAAAGCCTCTAAAATGAAAGTTTTTATTATCCCCTAATTCTCTTCCAAGTGGGTGACAGCTTGAAAGGGTGCTATGTTTCATAGTAAACATATTTTTAAAGGGAGTCATGACACTTGATTTGATGAAGATGCAAGCATTGTATGTCAGCTAATCTCTTTGCCCCTGCAGAAGTTGTCATTTGAGAGGCCGAGCTCAGATGGGGAAGGTGCTGTGGAAAATGGCACCACTACTGTGTGCAATGGTAAAGAACAAGGTATGTCTGGTGTAAGTAATGTGTGCTTAGAGAAAGGGAAATACCTCGCTTTTATCTTTTCAAAAAGGGCAGTAAAGTTTTTGAATGTTTTTATTACAATTCATTTTAACTTGAAAGCTGAACTATGTCAAGAAGGATTCCTTAAATTTTGCAAGTAATACAGGGCATTTGATGTTATTGTGCAGGTAAAATCAGTATAATTAGTATAAGGAAACAGAATATAGAAACTTCGATTTGGCCTTTTCTGTGTTCAAAAGTACAGTTTTTCACAGCTTGGGTGACCACTGTAGGCAAGTAACAGGTTTTATTGGCAACTGTATTGTAGCAATATAGTGGTGTGATGCTTCTGAGCAAAAAAGCTATCATTAAATACTAGAAGGAAAAATAATGCATTTTAAATGTATATATATTATATATGTGTGTATGCACAGATACCTTCATATATAAACGATCATATTACATATGATTATTTATACTAACATAATAAAATATATAGTCATGCAATATCAGTCAGGTTTTGAGTACATGTGTGTATAATTTTGCCCAAGCTACTTTGAAGTTGTGCATGATCTGTAATTCTTGTAATTTAACAAAGGTAAATCCTAAATCAGAGAGAGTTTGGCTGAGTTATATCTAATGCACTCAACCCTAATGCTCTCTTCCCCAGCCCCTTCCCTCCTCCATGGAGCAGAGAAATTCTGTGGCTCCTTAACTTGCCATGTAGCAGTGGTGTGGTTCAGATAAGCCTTTTTTCTGCTGTTATTAAGTGATGGGTAACATGAGCTGCAGTGAGCACAATGTCAATACTGGCCTTGGTGCCAGCGCTGTCTCGCCTTTTGACTCATTTCCCTGATCTTCTCCTGGGTCATTTTCCAGAATTTCCTGGCTTTACAGATCTCTGAACAGTACAGGACAATGTCATGGTTTGTGGTTTTCTGAAAGTCGTGGCACATTTTTAGATTTCACATTTTAAAATCTTCTATTAAGCTTTCATAAAACTCTGAATCCTGTGGAGAATCATCTGTGACCCAAAACCTGTGTTAACCACGATGTTCAGAGGGACCTGGTGGCTCAGGTACCCTGCAGAATGTGGGATGATGCAGCTGGAAAAGCAGCCCAGCTTAGGTGCCTCAAGGAGGCTCATTTAAAATATCAGTGGATTTGAAAACTGAAAATTTGAAATCTGAAAATTTCAATACATAGTAGTAAAAACAATAGGTATTAATGACTGCAAAAAAAACTGAAGTGATCTTGATGAAATTATGTTATGCACTTTTAAAATAATGAATAGGAAGTGTTTAAGGGAGTACATGGGAAAGGGAGGCTTCTGAGAATGAGCATCTCCAGCTGGCACCAACTGCGAGCCTCTGCTCTGCTCTTAGCCAGCTGCTTGCTTTGCTGTGGGGAAGGAAATGAGAATAAAAGGCTTTTGTGGAAAAAATCACTGGCAATTGGGCAATCAGTATATTCTTTAGACTCAAAAAGATTAAGTCATGAAGGCCTTATTTCTGTTGCCTCTCCGTTCTGCAGGAAAAAACCCAGCAATGTGAAGGGAAGACAGGACAAACAAACACTAAAATGGGCTTATTCCACTGTCTGTTCATGCTCGTGGGAATAATACCTTTGGGCTTCTGTCTCACAGAAATGAGTTCTTCTGTCTGGCTTTTTTCAATGCTTTTCATGTGCCCCTCAATAGCTGTAGTTGGCCTTTGGCTGCTGCAGTGTGGGATGGAAACCTGTCTGAGGGCAGGTGCTGTGCTCAGGCAGGGGTTCATGAGCTGGTTGGATGGGTGGATTTCCTCCCTCCAGCAAGGGATCCTGTTGCATGTTTAGAGAGCACAGCGTAAGTTGTGAACACCCTTCCCTTGGAAAAGATAGTTAGGCCTGGATGTGTTGGGAGTTGGCTGGGGCGCAGCTATTGGCACTTGCAGAGCTGTCTTTTCCCCTCAGCACTGGCAGATTTGTACAGTCTTGGCTAGAGAAACAATTCCTGAATACTGTTCCATGATTGCTAACAATTAAGCTAAATATGATAAATTACCCCATGGTGAGTCCCAAACTGCTTCTCTGTTTTCCATGCATTCTTCTTCCCAGCTCATCAATTCATACAGTCATTTCTCATATGAACATTCTGTCCATTTTTCCCTCAGTTTGTGCAAGTCCATAACCACTAAGTGCTCCCTGTTGTAAAAGGAACTGATATGTTGGGAATAAAGATAGAGCATCTCAATTAGTAACTATTTTAAGTGAATTGTTCATCAAAATCATGTATCAGGGCACGTTGAGGGACATTTTTGCTGCCCTGTCAGTTAGCACAGACTTTTGCTCAGTTGCTGGAAACCAGTTTAGGCCACTGATTGCAGTTACTGGAGTTTATTTTATTTGTTCTATTTTGCAAATAAAAGACCTGTTTTTTTCTGAATCTGTTTAATTTCAGAAAATCTTCTTTAAAAAAATTGTTAGGGTTTTAATCAGGTGGACACTTAAAAAAACTATACCCATAGTCCTGCCATATTGCATTCAGCAGCTCAACATGCTTCAGTTCTCAGAGCTGTAATACTACCGGTATCAAATGAAGTTAGTGGAAGCACAGACTGTATGTTAGCAAAATACCTCTTTTTAGCAGAGCTTTTTCTTTCCTATGATGACAAATATGGCCAACTTATAGCTGTTGAATATTCATATTCATCCCACTAATTTCTTAGTAGTTAATTCTTAAGTATTTTCTAAAATGTCTGTTGTGAGAAGGTCTCTTAATCTAATTGTACATAGCAGAAATACTTTTGCTAAGGAAGCATATTCTTTTTTGGTACTTAATTATTGAAGTATTTTGAGAAAAATGTTCAGAAACATTGAAGAAAACAATGAAGAAATGTCTGACGGGATTTTTATTGCTGTGTATGTAAGCTAAATTTAAATGCAGGTATCACTATCGGTCATAGTGATAAATTAGATGATGACTGCTGTGGAAAGAGATTTGAAGCTTGATTAGCTCAAATAAAGCTGCAAGCTTGATTTTTGTTTTTATTATCCTTCAGAATGCCATGATTTTTATAACACAGAGGTTATTAGAGAGGACATGTAATATTTGTCTCATAAAGTGTACAACTTCTATACAAATGTTTGTCTTGCATAGGATATTTTTGCCTGAACTTCTGTTTTTATTCAGGTTCTCTCTGTTGGTTGGTGTACACACACTACTAAATATACACTTCTGCTTTCTTAATAGTGAAGAGGAAAAAAAGTTCAAAAACGGAAGCCAAGGGCACTGTGACTAAAGTAACAGGGAAAAAAATAACGAAGATCATTGGTTTAGGAAAGAAAAAGCCATCCACAGATGAACAGACCTCATCAGCTGAAGAAGATGTTCCAACTTGTGGTAAGGGATTTTTCTCCTTGAGTCTCACATGCACATTGCTATTAAAACTTTATAGTATTCTAACCTAGGAATTTCTCTAAAATTTGTTTTGCTGCAATAATTCTTCTCCTAACATCAGAAGGATGCACCCAGACTACAAGAGGAGTAGTTTGTCATTTGCAAAGAAAGTAAAATAACTTGACTTTTTAAATAAAATGGTAACACAGGCTCAGGTATCACTGCTGTTTGCAGAAGTGAGGAAGAGAAGTGTGAACAAGAAGCATAAAGAAACAAGAGTTGTTCTTAAAAAATGGTTATAAAATGAATGTAGGCTGAACCATTAAATAAATTGAGGCTAAAAAGCAGAAGAAGATTCTTGGAAAGTGCAGGTCTTTCATAATAGATTGTGGTTAAGGTTTTATGGAATAGCAGACAGCAGTCAACTGGTCTCAACCAAAGTGATTTGAGTTTAATTATGGGTTCCTAAAGTGGTACATATTGGACAAAATGAAGTAACAAATTTCTAGTCAGCTATTTTAACTCTTAGTTTTGATCACTCCATATGACAGCTGTAGTGCACAAGGGAGTGTATAAAAAAGCATGCAGAAAATACTTGTGTTTTGTATCTTAGCTGTTAATATTTGCTTGCAATTTAAGACTTTGTGCAATGCCCTGAGCTGATGTTCTCACAGTTCTGCTCTTTTAAAACAGTGCAGTGTACCTATATTCTCCAGTTTGTCTTTTGGGGCTCCAGTATTAGGTAGCACTTCCATACGTGAGTAAGATTGAACTCACTCTTCACCCAATCCCTTCAAAAACCAAATTTCCTTAGAAAACTTTGAAGCAGTTGGACTAGATTTTGAGTTTGTATTTTAGCCTTTAATTGACTAGAAAAACTTAGGGAAACCCAGAAGTCTGTGATTAGGGAGCAGTTGGCAGAACTGACCAGAGCATGAAGTGTGATGGATGCCCGCCCAAGGTGATGGAAGCAGGTCCTTGGACCACCAGAGAGACTTACAGATCACAGGTGGCTTTAAGCCACACTTTGGGAATCATTCACATAAGCAAACTTTGATTAAGTAAGTGTGTGTATATGTGTCTATACATCAGCTAAGTAGAGATGTGATTTATTGACCAAAAGAACAGCTGGGAAAAGCTGTGTCCAGCCAGATGTGTTGTCCAAAGCATCTGGCCTCCATAATGGCTCAAACTTCCGGGCTTTCATACTCCATTGATTGTTCTGTATTATGTGAGAAGTTAACCACAGCTGTACCATCTAATTCCTCAAACTTCTATCATTAGTTTGGATATGGACATAAATACAGACTCAGCCATTACTATTTGCTTGCATTTGGCTCTATTCAACACCACTTGTGGATTTTAAAGGAAAATATATAAATGTCTGGGCTTTGGTCATTGTAGGAAGTCTTTGCAGAAGGAGTTTCTCACCAGCAGCAATTTGGCTCAGTTCAGTGCCCTCTGGGAGGCTGCTCCATAGTTGAAGGTTTTTACACTTTAAAAGGCTCTACCACCCATGAACAAAGGGAAAATCCCATCAGGGTTGCAGGTGTCGCCCAGAGTGGAAACTAAAACCTACCTGCATTTGGAGTTGTGGCAAAGCTGTTCCCTGCAGCATCACTGATCCTAATCTGCCTGCACTAAGCTGAAGTGCTAATGCCCTGAAGGGGAACACACTCAAGGCATTTTGGGCATGTCAGCTTGTGAAGGTTTAAGCAGAGATATGTGGGGGAAGAGAGAGATCCTGTGTAGTTTAACTCTGAAGCAGGAAGTTTTGCAAGAGCGTTTCTGAGAGGTGCACTGGGAGCAGAGGGGAAAACTGTCTGAATAAAAAGGACTCTCACTCCAGAGCAAGCCTCATCTGGCTTGCACAGGAAGGTTTTTTTCATTTCTAGGGATTGTAATGTAATGCACAGTGATACAGGGTTTTGTTACAGGATGAGGGAGAAGAGCTGAAGAGTGTGATTATCACAAGGAGCCAAAACCAGAGGATTAAGCACATCCTCATTTTTTATAGCACCTTCCAAGATGTGCACAATTCTGATCTGCTATATCCTGTTGGATCACACTTTGACATTGGAACCATAATGTTGGAAGGCAAACCCAGAAAAATGAATAATAAGTCATAGTTTTAATGAAAACCAAAGAGAGAGCACTCCAACAGGATTAAATGAAAATCATGTCTGAGATAGAAGACAATTTTTTAACCTCACTTTTGGCTTTTGCAAGATACCATTTATTTCCCTCCTCATAGCCTGTTTGGAAGCAGCAACATGCTGAATTCATGTACCATTTGTAATGTGGAAGCAAAAATAAAAGGTTTAGGGTTGTTTTTTTTTCTATTCCCAAACTGTGCTAAGGCAGGAAGAATGGGCATTGCTTTGATTGTACGGTTTGAGTCTGGAATGATTGTTGCTATGGCACAAGAAGGAGAACCAAATAACTGTTTATTTAATGATGTTATATGCCTAGTCACTATATCAGTATAGAGCAAGGTAAGAAAAGTGGGCGGTTTTAAAAGAAAATTTGTTAATAACATTTTAATATGTAAGGGTACAATATCATATTTACTTCTTGGATTTAAAAAAAATCAAATTTATTTGCATGGGTAACAAAGGTTACCTTCTTTTACTTTCTTTTAAGTTCTCATTTACAAATGCTGCAAACCAGATAAGCATTCTTTTTCTAAATGAAATTAGAACATAGAGCATCAATATTTAGTAGCCTTTTAAATATGCTTTTGGATGTTACAGAAGGTAGCTCAATATCTAAGTATATAATGTGAGCTGTGATTTTCCCAGAAAAATTTGGTCAGCCACAGGTATCAAAGTCATTACCCATGGAGAGGCAGAGTGAGCACATTGGCTGTGTATGTACCTTTTTTTATCAATGTGCCTCTCCCATTCTTACTGAAATCCTGGGGACCTGTGTATTCCAGCACATCCAGCTGCTGCAGGGACTGACAAAGAACAGCCATTCCCACATGAACTGGATTGCATATTTATATGCTTTTTTTATCTTATTGGCACAGTGAAAATTTTCATTAAAAGAAGTGAGGCAAGGTCATTTACTTTTCTTCCTAAAATCCATCTGGACTTTCTATTAGAAGAGGAACAAGTTATTTAAAGGCTAGCATTATATTGAGAAGTAAGTTTCTATTTTTTTTTCCTTTTCAGAAAAAGTGAGGAGTAAAATACCTCTTTTCATTTTATTGCAGGATATCTCAACGTGCTCTCAAATAACCGTTGGCGTGAGCGCTGGTGCCGAGTGAAGGACAATAAACTCATTTTCCACAAGGACAGGACAGATCTGAAGACACACATTGTTTCTATCCCTCTCCGGGGCTGCGAAGTCATCCTGGGACTGGATTCAAAGCATCCCCTGACCTTCCGCCTGCTCCGGAACGGGCAGGAGGTCGCTGTGCTTGAGGTACAAGAGCTGTGACTTTCAGGAACTCCCACAAGCTGAATTAGAGAAGCACTTTAATGCAACCTGTGTCTGTTCATTTTAAAAAAAATAAATCTTTGGATAATATTACTGCAGAACTGAATAATAAATATTGGAAGGAGAAAAGAAATAGTAAGTGTTGTAGGCAAAGAACTGAGATTAAATGTAGTTCAGAAATCTTCACAGTAAAATACTTTTCTCTCTGCACTGACCTCTCCTTCACCTGGTACTAAAATATCCCTGCTCTTTCTCTAGGAACACTTTTGTGTCAGGGATATAATTACTTTGGGTAAATAACTTAGGAATAATTAAATAGTGGGTCACTGTTGATGGGAGCTCTAAAACTTAACTTTCATTTGTCTACTATTTATGGGAACTCATTTTTCTCAGTCTGTGTCTGTGTTAATACAATTATGCATTTAAGAAAATGCAGCATGCCAGCAGCCTGGTGTGTCTCTTGACACTCCTTTGTCTGTGTTAGGTCAGTCAGGATATTCATCTTATTTATTTTTTGATCGTATTTTTAAACCTGAAATGAGAAGACACTTAAAGCCAAGTATAATGAGGATTTAACAGGAGGCAACCTTTTGCTTTCAGTGGCCAGAAGACGCTTTGACTGCTTTGGGTTTCCAACTACAGGACATGTCTCCTGTACTTACAACCAGGGCTGTTATCTGAGAGCATTTCAGAGAACTTGAAAAACCAGAATACAGCCTAAGGAACTGTGAAAAGCAATGAAATAGATAAAAATAAGAAATTTAGAAACCACACAGTTGCCTTTTCCCCCTTACTTTTCTCCATTGTTTGTTTTACTACTGTTTAGCTTTTGAATTGGTGACTTGAAGCAAAATATGAAAAAAATTTAAATATTTTAATAGTATGAATGCCTTTACTGTCATCAGGAAAATGAATGCCATCATCTAGACAAAACTGTAAAATTTTTCAAAAAGTAATGTTAAAATCTCCTCACTGTTTCATTCCCTCTTCCCTCTTGTTTCTGTTTAGCAGCAATGCTTTCTTCTCAGGAGTCATACTATCTAAAAATCCTCCAGCCTAACATAGGAGAATAATTATGTTAAAGTTTTCAATATTGTGAAGTCTGAAATTAGCATTACTTGAATCTAAATCCACTAGCCTTAAACAATTATTTTTTCTTCTTTTTTGTGGTTTGCCCACTTTGTATTACATCATAACTGATGAGCACACAGCTTACTTAAAGTGCCCTCCTTCTAGAAAAGCAGATTTAATATGAAATCCTGGGGTTTTCAGGAGTCCTGCAGAGTGAAGTCAGAGCCTCTCATACAATGTCATAGCCGTTTGTTAACCAAGAAGATTGCGTGTTTTGCAATGATGCTCAGCCCAGCGGCAGAGCAAGGACCTGACCTACCTTCTTGCCCTCTCCTCTCAGGCCTCCTCCTCTGAAGACATGGGCAGATGGATTGGAATTTTGCTGGCAGAAACGGGGTCCTCAACAGACCCTGGAGCTCTGCACTACGACTACATCGACGTGGAAATGACAGCAAGTGTCATCCAGGCTGCCAAGCAGACCTTCTGGTGAGAGGGGCTCAGCTCCCAGCTCTTCCCACTGCTCTGAGAATCTGTACCCCATACAGGAGCTCCCCTGCCAATTCAGCTTATCAGAATCCACCTCCCCCTTTGCCAGATACTGAGCTCCTGAAGTGTTCCAGCACTGCAGTATGTTAGATGTGTTTATGATTACTGTGTTGGAAGCCTTCTAAGTTCTGTAAAAGATGCAAGGCACTATGCAACTTTACTCAAATATTTACCAATTTTTTCGGTAAATTCTCTTTTCAAATGCTACATTTTAATCTTCTATTTTGCCTAAAGTCTTAGAACTATCCCTGGAAGAGAACAAATATTCTGAGGTATGCAGCTATGTAATTCACATTTATTGGATGTATTTGCTGTACATATGAGGAAATATACAGCATATTATTGATCAATATATGCTGCACGCTCACAATGTATAGCAAATTTAATTCTTGGATACTCACATAATCAGTATTTCCTTCTCAAGTTCTTTCTGATTAATTAAACACTTCATCAAGTTCACCCCAGTCCAATTAATTTTAGGGGTTTAATATAGGAGGTGGAAATTGGGAAAGTGTCTAGAGGGTGCAGCATGGAAACTGTTTAAATTGCAAATCAGTACAGTGAATTCCCCATTACTAATCCTGTGCTAAAAGGAGTAATGAATACTTAGCATATACAGTGATTTACATGTTCAAATCATTTGAGGCATTAAAGCAGTCTTTGGTGGGAAAAGACCATCATTTTTCCTTGGCTAGATGAGGTTTATAGAAACAGGAGTGAAGAAACAGTTGCAGCAGGGGGGGATGCCCTGCTGCAGTTGTTCCCTGTAGTCAGAAGGCAGGTGGCCTGAGAAGACAGCTGGCAAAGGCATCATCCCTCATCCCACTGCAAGATGACACTCCCCAGACTAATTTGGAATTTGTGTGACTTAATACATTAGAGAATCACACCCCATCTGCACATCATGACTTTAAACAGATAGAAAATAAAGAAAAAAAAAGGAAAAAAGTTTCAATCAGAGTTCACTTTGAATGACTTCGGATGGAAGTCAAAGTGACTCAGTATTAACACAAGCCCAGTTTTGTGAAAACCAAATAATTTTGATAGAATTAAAATGCACTTAGTGTGCAGACTTATGTTAATATTTGTTTAGAAGTTAATAGGGCTCAAGAAGTTTATCCTGTGTTGACATGTATTTTTGCTTCAGTCAGCATCTAGCAATAACCACATTTAAGGGACATAG
Source organism: Petroica traversi (assembly GCA_025920805.1). Taxonomy (NCBI): domain Eukaryota; kingdom Metazoa; phylum Chordata; class Aves; order Passeriformes; family Petroicidae; genus Petroica; species Petroica traversi. The sequence goes on along the minus strand of JAHLSL010000015.1, from coordinate 23,556,949 downwards.
AATGGTAACCTTTTTCCCCTGAATTCTGCGTGGCTTTCCTTTTCTGCACAAATGTGGTACTAACTGGAGCCAAGTGAAAAAACATATGCAACTAGACCACATGTTAGAAAGGAATGTCAAACAACGTGCAAAATAGCAGAATTTCCCTATTAAGAACTACTTAAAATTCATTGGGTGTCTTTAAGAGCCTGTAAGGGCTTGCTGATAAGCAATAGAGTAGCTGTCTGCTAATTTTCAGCTACTGCTGGAAAATTAGGAGAAATTACAATGATACTTAAATGTTAATGAAATACCACATTTACCCTTTATAGAATGAATATCAGTATTCCAAATTAAATGCAGTTATCTTTAAAGCTTAGCTTATCACTCAGTCACTTTAGATTATTGGTTGTTCACTTCCTGAGACTGATGCTTTGCAAAACTATCGGCTCCTCATTAATAGTTCTCATCAATTTCCTTCGTCTGAATCATTAGGTGTGTAAAAAAAGCTGAAGAAAAAGTGCTTCCAGGCAAGTTTCTCCATTTTCATTCTAGCAGTTTCTGAACACAACTTGCATGGATGCATTTGAAAACATGATTAATGGGGATTATTGAAATAATGATTATGAACTGTTTGAAACTATTTAGATAAATCCTGCCTTCATATGGTGGTGGAAATAGTTACTACCAGGTGCATCAGATGCCACTAATGAATATCCCAGTTTTCAGACATGGTTATTGTGTATCACTGTAATTGGAGCCTCTGAAATGCAGCAAAAACTCCAAACACAGTTCTTCAGACCAGCCAGAAACACTTGTGAATGCTCTTCTTTAAGAACAGTAAATAAGTGCAGACCTTTAATAATGTGTAATAAGGTATGAGTTATGATAAATTTATGGTGGAATTGTCCTTGGGCTTTTCACTGTCAGTTTGTTTGAAGTAAGAAAAGCTTCTCTCTAATGGTTTTTCCACCCCTACACTGCCCTGAAAGGTTCACACCGAGCTGGGCAGGTTCATCCCTCCTGTGAGCCTAGGTCTCCCATAGCTCAGGTGAGCCCCACTTCTTCCTGTGAATGAGAAATTCAATGGACTCCATGTTATTCCAAAGCAAAAGAAAGCAACTGCTGAAACCACAGCATTCCTGAGCTCCTGCCAGTGCTACAGACGACCCTCTCTCCTTTAGAAGTGCTTTATCATATTTTATGAATGTCAGCACAGACTCTGAATAGTTTCATTGTTTGGGATGGAAAACATTGTTTTCCCATTCGCATACACCTGAAACTATAGGAGTGGAATTATTTGGGATCTCACTCTATACCTTATTCAGTTCCAGCAGTTGCTACAAAGGAAAACTCACCCTTCAGGTCATTATTGCTGCCAGGCATGACTGCCATTTTCTGCATTGTTGAATCTTTGCAAACCTGATGTAGTTCTTGATATCTCATGTGTGGTCTGCATAATTCCAGTAAAACAAGCAACAGTGTTGATTGGGTCAGGATAATGGGGGAAAAAAATAAAATGTATCATATAAATGTATATACCTTTTGAAGTTTCTAGAGGACTCAGGTCCATCATGTGTAACAGAGCAAGAATGAGCATATAGAGTATTTGCAAGCACAATTACCCAGAGAGAGTTGGGAAGCATAGTGCTATAGCCAGCCAAAAGTTCTGATGCAGAAAAGAAAAATTCCCAGGTTTCGAGGTAGTAATTATTCAGGAAATTTTGATACATCCATTGACTTAAATTTAATTGAAATTACATGGGGTTTTTTCAAATTTTTTGCTGGGTTTGATTCTTGGTTCTCTCATTTCCTAAGTTTGCATCCCCCTGAGCATGTATGCACACAGAAACACTTGCTTTTTGCCAGCACAGACAACAAGGGAGCATTTCTGGGACCCTAACAGGCTGGTGTATAACAGAGATCAGCAGGTTTCCATGTAAACATGCCACTGAGCAGTTACAGCTGTTGCCCTCCTGGCCTCCATGCAGTTGTATCCCCACTGCAAGAATGGAGAACAGGAACATGTGTTGTGTTATTGGCTCTAGCAGCAATGTGTGAGTATCAAAGACAGAAAAACAGCCCTGCAGAAAGTGAGAAGCTCCATGCTTCCAGGGTACATAATCAGGCATGGGAGATATACCACTGAATCATCACTTAGGTTTAAGTGCTGGTTTTCATTATTTCTACTTTGCATTGTTCAGTTTCATGAACAGGCGAGTTATATCTACGAACCCGTACCGGGGAAGCACAGCCAACGGCTACGCCTGTCCAAGTGGAATGGCACTTCATTACGATGATGTTCCCTGCATAAACGGATCGGTAAGAACCGAATCTGCACACCACAAATGGCTTGCATGTGTTGAATTCGTGGACATCTGAAAATTGTATTATCTAAAGGTCCTCACTGGGCAGTTTCCAGATGAACTCATGTTTTTTTGATTGGGGGTTGCAAACTCCTCTCACACCTATAGAATATAAGGGCATGGGACATATTGTTTACATTAACCTGCTTGTGAGCCAGTGTGCATTTAGAAAGCAGTTGCCTGTTGATGATTTCTTGCCAAGTCCCTGAATATAATACTCACTTGAGGAGGTATTCTTTTAGATCACAGTGGAAAGGGCAAAACTAAGGACTCTGTTAGACCAGGCACTTTTTTATGTCTGTTGAAAAAACACCAAAACCCAAACACTTCTCAGTCCCTGCAGCTGCATTCCTGAGGACTGCAGGTGCTGCTCATCCCAAATGAGAACCACAGCAGTCACTTCCATCTTCATAAACTGCAGAGCTGATCGTAGGCAGATACGTAATAGCATTTAACATATACTGGATGCTAACCAAAAGCAATATGGGATCCTCAGGAAGATTTACAGGGACTTGGAGCTCATGTCGGCTCTTAACTTGGCTGTTGCATAAGGGCCTCACTAAGGGCAAAATCAAGAGAAATTAAGAGTTTCAAAGTGTGAAATGGACTGGACATTTAGTCCTCCAGTATGTCAGTGATGTCAGAAAGATGTTAGAAATCCCCTCTTGGGAACAGTGCACGATCACTTGTGGAGAGCAGTCTCTGTGTAGTTCTTGGATGTGCTCATGCCTTTGTTTAAGTAGTGTACTGCCATGGCCAGGATGGGTTAAGGAACAATATTCAGCAACCAACTTGGTTTCTTTTAAGGTTAATGAGATGAATCACTGCATTACTATTGTTGAACTTCCCATTCTTCTAAATATTAAAAAAAAAAGAGTTGTTTTAGGTCTTGTAGCTCAGAATAATAAATCTCCATCAAATAACATGTGCTAGCATACCAGCAGCTGATACTCATTGAAAAAGACACGCAGCCTGAAGAAATTAGAAAACAAACTAGAAGAAAAACCTCTTTGCTTCTGATAACTGCTGGGCCATATTACTTTTATCAGCTCACATACCAGATGTAATCCCATGGATTCATCTGTGTAAACTGTGAGTGTCCCCCTGTTAACACAGTCTGCCTGTGCCCCTTGGTGCTGGAGCTACCAGCGGAAGGTGCTATCATGAAACAGTGAGGGTGATAGGTTTGCTTTTACTGTGGAACATGCTCAGGGCTGTGGCTGTAACCCATGGGATGCAATGCTTGCTTTCCACACAGTGTCCTACCCCCTACTTCCTAAATAGTTTTAGTGTAAGTAGTGAGTGTATGCTCTCTAAGCACTGAGGGCTCGCTAGAGTCCAAAGCATCACTAATGTTTTAATTTCACTTAGGAAGTTCTGCATGGTGCGTTTTCACTAACTGCCCAGGTGTGTGTGTTGCAGTGGGAACCAGAAGATGGCTTTCCTTCTTCTCGTAGCAGGAACATTGGAGAAGAAATGCTTTATGATAACGCAGGCCTGTACGATAACTTGCCGTCTCCAAAAATCTTTGCGCGCGATCCACCAGCTGACAGGAAACCCAATAGGTTATCTACTGACAAACTCTCCTCTAACCATTACAAATACCCTGTCTCATCCAGTCTGTCTTCTGCTCAGTCTGTCACTAATACCTCTGCTGTGGGGAGGGGATCTGGCTCGCAGGTACTGTACTATTTATTACTTAACAAAGCTTTTTATTTGTTGGCTGTTCTGTTTATCTGGTTGTTATCTGAAAGGACTGTTAAAGTCTCTTAGTGCTAGCACTGAAGTGCCTGGAGTTTAGTTATGAGCCCACTGCAAATGAAGCAGGTTTGCAAAGTTGTAAATTCCAATGTGGAAGTAGTAGTACTTGGGAAAGGCTTTCCCCACATGTTCTTGATGATTTGCAGATTGTGAATAATAAGAAAAAGATAAATATGACCTTCCACACTTAACCTGCATGTCTAGCTACCTTCTGGCTCCTCAAGCAGAGATGCCTTTGAAAAAAGCCCAAGAAAGATAGGCCTGACTGTGACAGCAAATTTGACTAATCAGAATTGTTTTACAGTTTAGAAACTAATCTATATTTCAAGTATACTATGGTTTATATTTTGTAAATATGCATATATATCATAACTTAATGTTATATATTTATTAAATTACGTTGTATACATTCATATATACCATCTTTATATCACTGCCTGTTGTTTTCTTCCTCATAAAAAAAAAATAAGCCTATGTCTCTGCTGCTTTTTGAGGGTGGTTTCAGGCTTTTGAACCTCAGCTTGAACATGAACTTACAGAGCAGATGAAGTCCTTGTTCTCAGCCTTGTAGCAGATGGGCACAACCCAGCAGGAGAGCAGAGCAAGCCTTGCACACAGCCATGCCAGGAGCCTTCTCAGAGCCCTTAGGTGGTCTCTGAAAGCTGGACATTGGCATAAACCTGTGAATATATCACAATGATGGGTGGTTTTCAATCTAAACTGACATGGAACAGCTAGATAAGTGTATGTACCCTTGTAAAAGGTTAACTATGTGTTAACTCAACCCTTACAAAAACCTCATATTGGAATATTAGAATTCAGTGCAGTTGCAGAATTGGCAGTGGACATGAGCAATAAATTACTGCAGCAGCAGCAAGCTTCTTGGTGCATTCCCAATTCAGTCCTCACGAACTTTTGGAAGCAGGAGAACACAGCGTGGCACACAGATCCCCTGTGCTGGGCTGGAGCATCCTCCATGGAAACATGATTAGTCAGAACACAGTTACCTTCCCTAGGTTCAGTTCATTGCAGTCAGCCCTCTAAATGGAAACCCCTTGAACATGAGATGTTCTGTTCCTGGTAATCTTGTGAGCCTGTCTGGCCATTATGAAAGGTTTTTTAAGTAAGAAAAGCATTTAAGTAGTAGCTGGAAGTTGTTGAAGGGGAAAACTATACATTAACTCCTAGCACTAAAAAATATGTAATAATTATATTGTTTTTAAAAATCCACCATAAGGATGGCAAGGTCATATAGTAGATAAGAAACAATGTTGAAGCTTTGTGTGGCAAACCCTGGTAGGTTTTACTGTGTGAAATTAATTCTGAAAAGCCTGTGTTTCAAGAATCTTTACTGTAAAATATTTTTTGAAAGTGCATTTTTTTCTGCCTTGCAATGACTTTCGTAATACTGTAAACGCAAGAGTTCTAAATACCTTGGAAACCATGATGCTGCCAGAGACAGGGAGTTCATCCCCTTGTTATCCTGTGATTGCTGGCACAGCTCCCACTGAGCAGCAGCTCCCAGAGGCATCTCTGGAGGAAGCGCTGTCTCCAACTCAATCATTGTGCTCTATTAAGGCTCTCCGAGCAAGCAGCTTTCTGTCAAGCTCTGCCCTTGATGAAAGGGTGAAAGTAATATCAGTGGCACAGGAATAGCTGGAGCCCATTTTTACTTTTGTTTTCAAACAGTTTAAAGGCAAGAAGCCTCCTGTGACTGCTAATGGGATCACCGGAAAAGCAAGAACTTTAAATAGCCAGCCGAAGAAATCTGAGACGGTTTCCTGTGTGAAGCGCACTGCATCCAGTGAGTATCTGTCCTCACTGCTGCCTCTTTGTTAGGGGAGTCAGGAGGGTGCCCAAAAGAGCTCTTGTCTCAGCAGACAAGGTAAAGAACCACTGTGGTTTTTGTGTGGCTGAGAGGCCAGGGAGGAGATGCCAAGACTTTGAATAGGAGATACATGGGTGACTTAACTCCAGCCACACCATGGGATAAAAAGGTGTCATATGAAAGAACCTGTGGCTGCTGCAAAGTCATGAGGGCAGCAGAGCAAAAAGGATAATGATTCTTCATTCCTGGCAGAGAGGAATTCTGTTTTCTTGTTGGAAAAGGAGGACGAGGAGCTGGTATAGATGCAAGAACACTTTGTTGCTCAAAAGTGGACTTACTAATGAAGTCTTATTTAGGAAGATGTGGATTTAATGGCAATGAGAAATTTGTTAGACTTTAGGACAAAAGTAAGTAGCTTCTAACTGACTAAAACTGGCTTAACAACTCTTCGTCAGGAATGATTTCATACCATAGAGTGTGCCTTCAGTTATGTGACAGACAAAGTGATCTCTTAGCTGACCTATCTTCTTTGAGTCTGCAGCTGGAGCAGAGGTATAGAGGGAGCTGTGATATGAATTTGACCACAAATATATGTGAGCCGTGAAATGAAAGCATTTGTATGGGAAAGTAAAAAAGAAAAAGAAAGCTGTCAAGAATCAAAGAAATGGGAACATCTTTGTATTCTCTTATGTGAGGTGAGAAAAGATGTGCACTTGAAGTAGGAATGAAATCCAGACAAAAGGCCAAGCAGGTGGTTTTTCCTCTGACTTTTCCAATTAAAAATGAAGGGTTCATTGCTAGAGAGGAGCCTCCTTTCCATCTTCTATACTATAGAGAAAAGCAAGGCCATTTTCAAAACCAGTGTGCCATAAGGTAACTTATAAACATCTTCCTCATGTAAATATAGAGAACAAACTGTCTCCCATATCACTGTTGTAGCTGTGCTGCAAAACTTGGCAGAAATCATGGACCTTGAGAAAGATAGAACCAGTGGAAGAGGAAACCCTTTTCTCAACCCATAAAATTATAGAATGGTTTGGGTTGGAAGGGAGCCTTGAAGGTCATGGGGAGCCATTACATGCTTCATGGCATGTTCAGTCTCAAGGAGTAGTTCAGAGTTGCACTGTTACTTTAAACCTAATTAACCACTTTCTAATGCATGCAGATGCAGAGCAGTACAAATATGGCAAGAATCGTGTGGAGGCAGATGCAAAGAGATTACAGAGCAAAGAGGAGGAGCTGCTAAAGAAAAAAGAAGCCCTCCGGAATAGGCTGGCCCAGCTCCGGAAAGAAAGAAAAGATCTGCGTGCTGCCATTGAAGTCAATGCTGGTATGAGGTGCTTTTTTTGTGCTGAACTCTCACCTGAATAGGTTTAATTACCCAAATAGCTTTGTATTCTCTGCTGAAGACACGTCACCCTAAACAAGGTTTGGTTTTGATGTTGAGCAAAACTCTGTAATGTCTGTATTTGCTTTTTATATAGATTCAAAATGTATAAGATTAAAAAAAAATACTTATATAAAATGTCTAAGCAGAACATGGGAATATTTTTTTTTTTTGTGACTGGCTAATTTTATTTTTATAATACAGAAAAATGAAAAAAAAAATACTGCTTTGAAACCAGACTACATATCTAGGAATGTCACTTGATAGAAAGCATTTGATTTATGCTACTAAATATTTCCAAGAAGTTTTTTATGTAAAGTGCCTAATTCTTTTTCATGTCACTGATATGTAGAGACCTTGTTTCCTTACTTTAGAGAAAAAAATTTCTCTAAATATCAATTTAACAATTATTATTGAAATAATAAAATTACTGTGAATGACAGGCAGGAAGACCCAAGTGATTCTTGAAGACAAGTTAAAGAAGTTAGAAGAGGAGTGTAAGCAGAAGGAGGCTGAGCGTGTAAACCTGGAGCTGGAGCTGACTGAGGTGAAGGAGAGCCTTAAGAAAGCCTTGGCTGGTGGCATCACGCTGGGCTTGGCTATTGAACCCAAATCAGGAACATCAAGTCCCCAGGTATGCAAAGCCATTGAACATGCAAATCCCAGTCCCAGGGGCTGTGAGTGCTCAGCCTTCTCAGCTCCAGCAAAAATGAGTAGGAACTGAGAGTTTATAATGGCTTATTAGAAATAAGAGCAGAATTAAGTGCATTTCTGTATTATTTCTATTTCCTACAGCAGCAGGGAGCAGGTAGACATGGGAATCACAGGCAGGATGTCTTGGGATAATGTGCAAAAGCTGACACCTTGTCCTCAGTGGTTGTAGAAATGCAGGAACTGAGACATAGCTCCTGCCCAGGGAGATTTAAATGCAGTGATGGAGACCTGCTTGGATGGACCCCTAATCAGTTGCTGTCACACTTTGCAAGGGCTGCATCTCACATCTTCAGGGTGGAGCTTGGCAGTCCTGGATTGTGCTGAAGATCTGTGTCTAAAGCAGCCATCACAGAAGTATCAGAGAGGCATACATTAAACTACTACGGATAATCCAGAGGAAGTAATCAGACCCATAGTTGTTTAACAGAAAAGAAAGATTAATTTTCATCACAGAACACACATGTACATTGCTTTGTTTCTTTTGTTCTAATCTTTTTTTTAATTTATCCATCATTATTATGAATTTAATTTCTTTAAAAAGAAGTTCTGCAGTTCTGAATCTAAAATAGAAAATATTACACATGTGACTACTTGAAGGGAACTCACTACAGGCTTTTCACCCCTCATTAGTCTCCGATTTTCAAGCACCGAACTCTGGAAAACTCTCCCATCTCCAGCTGTGATACCAGTGATACTGAGTGCTCCATCCCTGTGAACAGCGCAGCAGCTCTGAAGCGACCTCCCTCATCAAACAACTCTCCCTGTCGAGGCCATGTCCTTCGAAAAGCAAAGGTGAGAGCATTGATGTCTTAATTCTCTTTTTCTATGCTTTTTAGTACTTTCTTACAAAGTCTTATTTAGCATTAATATCTAAATTATTCACATTACTACATAAATCCTGCTGGTTTGGGGAATGTTTTGCAGAAGAATCGGTAAGTAGTTTGGCAGACAGATTTGACTCTACTCTCATTCCGTGTCTTTCTGTGTTGCTTTATAGATTTAATTTGCAAGGTAAGTGGTCTGTGGTGTAGACAGTCCATGTGACCACTACTCTGTGAAGCAGGGAAGTGATTAAAAGAGCACTGTTATAATAAGTGATTAGAAATGGCACAAGATATTGGGTCTGATCTTTTCCAGACAGTGCAAGAACAGAATAGATGTACATTACAGAAAATGACAATGTGTTGTGCAAGTATCTACTCAATGTACATTTAAAGTAAAAGTTGAATTGCTTTAATTTAGCCTTGCAAATACCAGGCTGAAATTGCTATCCTCTTGTATTGCTAAAGTTTTCCAGTTTTTGTGTTTAATTGAAATGGGATCTATATGAACATTCTTCTGGGCTAAATTTGCTGGCAACATAAGCATGTGAGCAACACATAACCAAGGATGACAGTAATAGCATTGGGCCCAAGCTTTTGTTTATTTAGTAGTTCACTGCTAGTGGTAATTAGAAACAGCAGCAATCGTAAACACTTGTCATTTCCTTTCCTCATTTGTGTCTTCTATACTGGGCTTTCTTCAAGTAACTTTTGTTACATGTATTCATTGATTATATACATTTCCAGTGTCTGGTCCTGGAACCTAAGTGTAGTAAATACTGAAAAATCAGCATCTCAAAAAATTATTTCATTATTAAATTATCATAATAGTATTATTTCTCTTGCTATACCATTTGTGAGAGCTTCCTCACCCTTCTTCTGCCCCCTTTCCATGGACATCAACTGCTTTTTCCTGCCAGTTAGCCTGGTTAATTTAAATCCATCTAAGAATAATTACACTTAGCATAATAGGTTTCAATTTTAATCAACTTTGAAGTGTGCAGCTTGTGTTTCAAACCTATAGAAGGATTTATATGCTCTAAATCTTATCTGCGTATTCCAATTATACCCTAATTTGTGCCATAACGATATCATCTCTAACTGTACACTTTGTCTTGAATGTGGATGTTAGCTCAGCAATACTCAGGGAATGTGTTCTACAGAGCACAGTCCTTGCAAATGGGAGCATGTTGTTTTGCTGGACAAGCCCTGTTACAGCTGAAGAAACCAGGACATTATAACAACCTAAACATTTTTGGTGTAAAGAATACCTTCCAGCTGTAGTACATTTTTCATGCTCATCATATACCATACAGGAAAAACCCTGCCGTGTTGTTTGGTGCCAGTGTGCTTTGGATGGCACAATAAGTTGGTCAAGCTTTTTTGGCAGAGGAATCTTGGATATAGGATTAGGCTAATTAAAAAGGATACGGAGCAACTAAGCATATTTTTCCCATGCTGGGAAAAACAACTCAAAGTATCCAATTCAGCTGTAACAGCTTTTTACCCTAAAACTTCACACACTAACTATTAAGAGTGAAATTTTGCTGAATTAGATAGTGCAACCCAATCTGTTCTCAGCCCACTGGCAGCCACAGCTGCCATCAGGTGCACATCTGCATCACGTCCCGTGCTCAGGGGTTGCTGAACATGAGCGGGGGTGGAATTTGGCTCTCAATTCTTTTGGCCTTTTGCAGTTGCGAGTGAGCCCAGGCCTTGTAGATGTGGCTCAGGAAAGGGCGTCACATGTGAGTATCCCAGAGCAGGGCTTGGCTCCCCACGCATGGATGTCAGAGCACTTGTGGGAGTGAAGCACATTCCACGTCCGTGCTTGCGCTTGCACCCCAGCAGCTGGCACATCTCCCGGTGCTGGGAGGGAGCTGTATAAACGTTCAAAATGTCAGAAAATGGTTTTCTTCCCCTGGTACGTGTTTGAATGCACTGAATGCCTCCCTCCTTGCCCTTTCCTTGCACAGAGGATGCTGAGCCTGTCACCCGCCAGCCTTGTGCCACAGCCATGCTCACTGGGCAGCTGCTCCTGCTGCTGCTGTGCCTCTGTGCCCTGCAGCAGGCCTGGGAGGGGACCTCAGGCACTGGGACAGCAGGTTTGGAGCTGTGCCACCAAAAGCTTTCTCCTCTCAGATGCACTGACAGAAGCAATATAAGTGTATAAGAACAAACAGCAATATGGAGATTGACTGTTCAGGGCATACACCATACTTACATTTTTAAACTTCTCTGTTTGCAGCTAGCTTTTAAATTTTTTATAGAAAGTAATTATGCATATTTTTAAGAAGCCAGAAGGCATTTTAATTGCAATTTTTCTCATCTGCACTTGGCTAGAAATGGAGACTCTAATTAAAACATGGAAAATCATATTCTGCGTCAGTAGTCCTAGAGAAGTAAAAAGATCCAAGTATCCTTGCTGTACAACAATTATTTAAACATTTCACATATTCATTTAAATATAAAATTAGTTTTTGAACCCAAATTTTTATGTGCAGCAAGAAAGCTGAAATCCTTATTTCTGATTTCGTTTTTGAAACTAATGGGCTGGTGAATGTCAGCATCTTACATCTTGCTTGTGTTCAAGGACTGGAGAAGAAAAGGAGCTGTCCCAGTTTCCCAGTCCCCAGTCAGGCTGTCAGTGTTGACTTAAATATTCTTTCCTTGGTGTGAACCTGCAGGAACAATGGAAACAAAGAAACAGTTCCTTTTGCACCTGCAAAAGAAGCTTCTGCTTTCAAGGCTTATTTAACACTTCAAAAAATTCTCCTCCCAGTTTCTTAGCCAAGGACTTTCTTTAGAGCTGTGGTAGCATATACATAGAGAATATACATTTAATAGAGTTTTGTAATCTATTTTTTGCCAGCACTGTGTTTTAACTTTAGAATTACCATAATTTGAAGAATAAAACCGAGTATCTAAAATACACTGAATTTTAGTAAAAGCACCATTTAATTGGGAAAAAAAGCAACAACACAAGTTTAGAAACAATGTAAGTTACTGTCTACATTTAAACCCAAGGGCTTTTTTTTTCTTATATTGCTAAACCAGCCACCAACTGTGACCTTTACTGTTGTTTTACAGCAGTTGAAGAGGTGTCATGGTCATACAGCTGCTCAGCCAAGCTAATGCTCTTACTGCTTTCAGCAGCAGAAACTGCTGTTTTCGTGCATAAGTAATGGTTTTCAGTCAGAGCTCTTAAATGTTGTGGAATGAGTGTTAAATTCAGGAATTTGGGTTGGGAGCCAAGTCAGCAGGCTGCCTGCAGAGTGTCTCTGCAGAGTGGATGGGTCAGAGAGGAATCTGCAGCCCCCAGAGCCTGGCGAGGAGCAGCTGGGTGGCTGTTCCAAGGGGATTGCTGAAGCCAGGGACACCTTCTGTGGATCTCCTGTGTTTCCTGGTGGCTCTAAGGGTGTGGTTCAGGGAGCAGTACAGTGTGGATGTCCTAAGGTGAGCCCATCCTGCTTCAGCCCTTCTGTTCCTACGTACTGTTAGGAAATGCTGCAAGTGTAATTTGATAGCTGCAATTTTTACTGAACTGGGTGTTCAGCTGGTGCTATCTCATGATTTTCACTTACATGGCAGAAGAAATGGCAGTACCTTGCTCTGAGACATATGAACAAAAGCATTCTAGATTACATGTATTGCTGTGGATGGAGTCCTTGTCCTCAGCCAACAGGTGGGGAAACTGAGGTACAGAAAGTCAAAGCAATTTCTTTAACTTGCCAAACAATGGCTCAGTTTGTATTATCTATAAGGGAAATAATGCAATGCAAACTGACTTGTTTTTCTTAACCCTGCCTGTTAGTCTCTCTGCTTAGTTGCTCTTTTTAGCCATAGAATTATGTGTCTGCCATGAGTCTTATAATAAAAAAATTCAAGAGAAGTAAAGCAATCACTTGTTGTCAGCTCTGAGAGAAATTGAGGGCTTCCTGCTGTCTCACATAAGTCATTTAGAGCCCTGTGTGCTGAAATCAGCCTCTCCGTCTCTCAGGGAGAGCTGTGGGGTGTGAATTGCTCCAGAAGTCCCATTTGCAGAAAACAAATACAGCTTATTTGCACTGCACTAGAAAATAGGTTGCTGTGTATAGTTGTGGACGGCTGGATGCTGTGCACAGACTATCAGAACATAGTTCTTAGCATTCCCTAACTAATTTGTGGGCTGAATGGAGCAAAGTTAATGGAAAAACTGTTATTGACCCCAGCTGTGGCTTAGCAGATATGATAACATCAGTAAAATATCCTGATTTCTTTAACACTTTCTGTATCTTCCCCCCCCCACCACCCTTTTCCAGGAATGGGAGATGAAAAATGGAACATAAACATAGCAAAACTACTCACTTTCCATAAAGGCCTTACCTACTACAGACCAAGACACAGGCTGCAAAGGACTCACCTGAAAGGTCACATCAAGTGGTAAAACATAAGAAGTTTTTTAAATCTGTTAAGTTATGGTAGCTTGGCGCTAATTTGCCTGTATTCCCTGTACTGTATTGCTGTGTAACTACGTGTGCCCCTTTTTATTAGCTGTAACTCCTTGTTTCCAACTTCACTGGTAAAGAAAATGAAAACCATAAAAAAAAAAAACCCAACCACAGGAATTAAAAAGGAGCATAAAGTCACAGTTGAAAGTCTACTTTGCTGAAACAGCACAGGAGCAGCAATGTTAATTTCAGTGCATCAGATGGCCTGAACACTGCTGAAGACTGGTGTGAAATCATGACTCTGACAGGTTAAAACTGCCACAGAGCAGCTCAAGCCCATCAGCAGAGGCTTTGCTGGCAGCTGCAGAAGAGAACTGAAGAAATGTGCTCAGAGAAGCAGCAGTGCCTGCTCTGCCCGGGAGCTCTGCCCTCCGTGGGATGACAACGACTCACTGGTGAAGCGTTTTTGGGTACTTTTTAGACAGATGCTTTTGTCACTGGGAGATAAAAAGCTGCCAAACTTCGAGACAAATGCATTTTTGTATGTTCTCTTGATTGCTGTTCTGAAGCATCAGTCGTTTTCAAATGTTATGTTCTTGAAGTATGACTTGTTCCTGATTTTTTTTAACAGGTATTTTTAGATACTGCTTCTTTTCTATACATTTTGAAGAAGAAAAAGAAAATGTAATTGAAATTAGTCCTCAGCAGATAATGGCAACTCAGAATAACTTATGCAGTCAGTCTTGTTTTGTTTTTTATAATACAGTATTGTTAAACTTGAGGTATAGAACACTGCTGTACTTAGTTTCCTTAATCTTTTCAGACCTCAGCTATTATTTTTGAGGAAAATGGACTGAAAAGGTAATAATTTTCAGACTCTTTTATAAACAGTTTAACAAATAATTGGGGATTTTCTCAAACAGGAGTCCATTTCTGTTTTCTAAGAAACAGCATCTTGCATTTTAGTCTGTAAAACTATAAAAATCTATTTTTCTTTATCTCCATCCATGTCGGTCTCAAGAAATTAAATGCAGTAAATTGCTGCTGAGGCCCTTCAAAATCCCAAGATTGGTTTTAAAAACTGCAGGAGAGGGTTGGGGGGGGGGGAGGGATGTATAATAAGATGACTTCTTTTAAGTTTTTCTCTTTGCTTTTTTTTTTAAGCCTTTGGAGAGCTTTCAATCATACCCTCAAGACCTTTTTCATCCTCAAATGTGAGGAGTAGAAAATTAATTTAAAAAATTAAAATACTACTCATATTTTGAGATAATCACAGATGTTAGGGCTGGAGTCTTGATAATTAGTTAAGACTGCCATTAAAACATGGAAGTTACCAAGGATCACATCCCTTTATGGCCTAGCCTGTAGATTGTCTCACCTTTAGGAATGGGTGTGTGCAGCTCTTGGAGGGTACACTGGGATTCTCAGCTGAGCTGGATGCCAGAGGATTTCCTGCAGGAGCCTGTGGGATTTGAAGGCACAGAGCTATGGAAAAGATTTGATAGCTGACAGGAGACAGGGCCGTGTCCTGTTCCCAAATGCATTTAGGGCCAGGGATCCCACTGACCTTTGAAGTGCAGAAATGGGGCCCAGCATGAGAAAAGGCTCTTTGCTTCTTGTGACTGCACTCGGTACAAAGTGCCACAGGAATGCAGATATAGTAGGAAAGCAAGTGTCAGTGTGGTTTCCATTGAAAACACAATTTTTAAATATTAATTTAGGTCATCTACTTATTAACTCTCTAACTAGAGGGCACAATCTATACTGTATGACTATGGGCTAAACAGTGTCAAATTCCCATAAATAATAGCAGAAGCAAATTTGAAGCAAAAGTAAGTTCATTTAGGCTTTTTATTTCAAATTAAGTTATTTATTTGTATATGTCAATAAATATTTAATTTATATCTGTACATATTTATAATGCAAATTAGGCTTCTAGTCAACGTTTGCAATGATGTAACAGTTGCCATTAAGAAGTGGTCCCACATCAAGTAAGGCAGAGTAGTCAAAAGCCAGATCACTTTTGTTTACCCAATATTGGCATTGTATCTTCCACCTCCGTATCCCACCTAAATATCTTTCACTCTTCCTCCAGCTAAGGCTCCACAAAGCCACCACCGTTAGTCTGTTCTATATAAAGGCCAAGGTTTTGAAAGGAGGAAAACCAAAAAGCTTGGGAAAGAACCTCTCTATAGACCACTGTTGGTGCTGTGAAATGTACTCTGTTGCCTTGATTAGCACTATTGCTGCACAGTTTTTTATAAAGAGCAACAGAACTTGTATTTTCACCATTTTTAGATTTCAGGATCACCAGGCAAACTCAGCCACAGAGCAGCATGACTTTTGTTTTAAAGGAAAACTCTTGTATTTTGAACCATTTCTATGTCTTCTAAGAAAATGTTAACTTGTGCTTCCTCACCAAACGCCTGTTTCTGTACCAGGTGCTTTTTAAAAAATTGTTGGTTTTGTTTTTGTTTTTTTAAATGGGTGATGCTTTTTTAGTAAAAAAACCCAGATAATAACTTTGGGGGATTAAGGGTGTTTTTTAATGAGATGATTGTGGCAATTTGATTTGTCAAATGGAGAATATTAATTTAGTATCAAGTTTTGTTAGACACTTTCAAATTAATTGGCCCAGGGTGTATGTTGTATGATAATGTTCTCATATTAAGAATGTAATTATTTCCTTATTGTATTTTTTAAAAAACAAAATCATATTTAAAAAAAATCTCTGTGGAAAAAAACATGATAGAAACATTAAAAAAAAAAGGTTTTGTTTTATTTTTGTTATTGGATATGTTGGCAGTGCCCATTATAATTGACTGTAAATATAGCCTTTCTACTGTATTTCTCAGTGTATTTAAGTTTTTTTGACACACATTCATGGAAACTTCTGTTAAAAAAAACCAACAAAAGTCCAAAATAGACCCACCTTCAAATGTGTGTCTTAGTAGCTTCAACTAACTTTATGCCTTTCTAGTTTATTCTTCAGAAAGTCTTGCAAAGTGTGAAAAAAGACTGGCACCTGGTAGGTGCGACAGATCCAAGACCATTATTAATAAAGTTACTTGTCAAAAAAGGATTTTCATTGTTGTTTCTTGGTACTTGTCAGTTCAAGAAGTTGGTGGCACTTTGCAGGTCTCCTGCAATTGTTGGCTTCAGCTGAGAACCATTCTGCCATGCCAGTCAGTTGAAAAATGCTTGGACATTATCATGAGTATTTTTTTAATATCAGTTGTATTCCCATTTAACTGAGGGATAACCTCCTGCAACTTGACTGCAGCCCAAGGACTCTCCTGGCAATGGAAACTTGGAATACAATGCATTTAGAGCTCACAGCAGCACTTCCTGCTTGCGTGTTGCATCTGCGCCAGTTTGCTAAGATGCCAACTCCACTAATAAATTATGCAATATGTAAAACATTAAAAACTACCTCTAAGAAATAAAAGTGGATTAAAATTAAACTGAGCTGATTATCAGCCTACTTCAAGATGAATGTAGCAATTTCATATAGATGACTGACAGATGAGATTGAGAAGTGTTAAGCTGTAATTACTCCTTGCTGCTTTTCTTAGATTTTGCTCTTGCTCCTGTTACACCACAATTATTACCAAATTTACAAAGTAGAAAGCTTAAATAGAATATACGTTACATTTTCCCAAAGTCAGAGAAGCAATAGCCTAAAGTAGTTAATTGGTTCCCTTTCTGTAGTTACAACCTCCAAGATGATAATGGAATAAGTATAAAGTTAGGTCCATGTACTGCATAGTAACAACAATTAAAGACTGAACATTTACAAAAATTAAGATAAAAACACAACAGGAAAAATTAAAAAATCAGCATAACCTTGCTATAAATTGTGATCTAAAATGCAGCAAGTATATGTAGGCTCTTTCTGGTTCACCAAACTTGCAGAAGCAAATGATAAAAAAAGAAAACCACCTGCATTGCTGGTACCTCAGCTGTCTGCTTTTGGACCTTTACAACTTTATCCAAAGACTGGACACTGACTGCCATAAATAGATAAACTCTATGGGTGATGGTAAAGGGGCACAGCAACCCCTCCAGACAAGGAAAAGTCCTGTTCATATTACAATGAAGTTCAAGGGAAAAACAAAGATAAAGTCATTCCAGTGTGGGGTAAAAAATTGAGAAGGGGACTATATTAACAGGTTAAAAAAATAAATAGTCCCTTAGTCCCTGCCACTAACAATACAAACACTGAGGGTATCAAAATTAATGAGCAGGTTCAAAACAACTGCACAGAGGTGCTCACACTCACTGCCCAATTCAGCTACAGAACTTGTCACAGAATTTTATTGATGCTAAAAGCTTACATTAGTCCCTAAACAATAAACAAAATTCGTGGCAGAAAGTAATTACTTAAAGTTATCAAACTCAAATGTGCCTGCTTCAAAGCAGAAAAGTCCAGCTCGAGGGAGGCTGAAGTGTGTTCTGTTTAAATGTCCTTGTGTGCTTCCCCCTGCTCCCCTGACATATTGCTACTTACAGATGATGCTATTTTCTTTCACAGAAAAATAGGGTATTTTTCACACTAGTGGTTCCAAAAATATACCCTTCTATAAAGCAATGTATCATATTCTTTACAGTTGACTTCTACAGCAAGCATCTGTCTTAAGATCAAGGCAATGGAAATTGTTCCTACACAGTTTTATTAGATAACTGAAAAATAAAAAATCCTACCAAGAAAATTCTTCATCAGTAATCCAATTACAAGGGAATAATTTTCCTATTAGGTTTTGTAGAACCAGTAGAGTTACAGCTACATGGTCCTGAGCTGAACATAAGCTTAATTCCTGGTTTAGTTACTAATTATTAAATAGACTGTTAATTGCTGTCACTGAGTTATTCCTTAGAACTTTTTTATCCTGTTTTTTGGCATGTACTGCTGATTTTGAAATTTTTATTGAGATCAGCTTTTGGAATGATACTGTAATGGCAAGAATGGATTCTTTATCACTTTGAAAATACACTGAGCACCATTTGTAGTATTTTGTTCAGCTTTTGAAAATCATGATGCTCAGAGTACAGTAACATTTTCTCCACAGCAGTTAGATCCATAAGAAAGCAAAACGTCTTTCAGGGTATAAGGCACAAAAAGAAAAGGAAAAAAAAAAAAGAAAAGAAATCAGTGTCTTAATGGAAAACAGGAAGATATACTGGCTGCTTATGCTTCACATGGTTTGTTATAGAGACATGACTTATGATGATGTTGAGACCAGTTAAGCTTCAGAATAATATAGCAATTAATATGACTTTGATGAAGACAGCAAAGAAAACAGAAATGCAGCATTTTTTTTCCCCACAGAAATCAGTTTCTGAAGTAAAGTAGTTCTGGTTAAGTATTAGAAAATTTTACTTGGTGTCTCATTTACGGGAGCAGCTTGGCTGTGTCTGTTCTAACCTTCCAAATCAGGAGCTTTCCTTGGAAAAAACTATTGGAACATCATTAAAAATAAGATACTTCAGAATCTCTTTGAATTTTTGCTTTTATTTATATCAGAGCCCTAAATTTGGAAAATGAGATGTCACTTGAGAGTCAGCAGTCTGCTTTTGCAGAGATAAATTGCAGTTTAAAGTCTCAGCTAGCCACAATGTAGAATTAGAGGACCTAAAATTACAAATAAATTGCACTGTTTCCTAGCAAGGAAGGAGAAGCCTCAAGGTTCATTCCTGAGCCCCACATTTGGCATGGTGTGCCCCAGGGTAGGGTCAGACTGCCCACACCACAGCACTCCTCTGGCTGCCAGGTCCTTCAGCAGGCACCATGAGAAAGTGCTGAACTAGGGCAGGCTGGGAAAATTCCATTTAATCTTGTCTGAATTCTTTTTCCTTTTAATTATCCATCTTCAGATCCTCAAAATATAGTCACTCTGTGTGTAAACAATTCATTTGTTGTCCTATTAAAACTTCACTGTAGTCTATAAAATTGGTATAGCTACTTTAAAAACTGGTAGATAATAATTCATGTTGCTGCTTTATCACAGTATGAGGTCTAATAAGCCTTGACATTGCACAACCACAACCACAACACCTCTTTTCTTCCCTGTTGTGGGCAACAGGCAGTGAAAAGAACAAGTTTTTATTCTACCAGTGTCAGACTTTCCATGGGAAGGTACCGAGCTACACAGCAGCAACCACCTCTCAGCAAACCATAAACTCTATTTCAGCCTGAAATACGAGCTACGCCAAAAGCAGCTCATCTCTAAAGTTTGAAGCAAGAAGCAATGCCCAGTCTGTAGGGATGCAGGGCATATTCTGACTTTAGCAATTCAGTGACCTTCACAAAGACAGAGAGCACTTACCAGGACCAGTGGGAGAAAATCTTTAGATTAAGGCCAAGACTTTATAGAAATATACTATATAATTTTGAATTTCATTTCCAAAGACTGAAGGCAGAGTGAAATAAATACTGGATGTATTAGCTGGGCATGTCCAATATGCATAATTCTGAGGATTTTAGTTTGCTGGCTTTGTATATGAATGAATATAGTTTATAGCTCAGTTTTATTTTGAGTCAGGGCTGGATCCTTGCACTCAGCTACATCCAGCTTAAGGGCTAATTTTGACCTGCAGAGCCCTCAGTTTTACAAAGAGAATGCAGCTTCTAGAGCACACACAATTCCTTTAGAAAAGAGTGGGATAAAGGAAGGGCAATTAGTAAAAAAAAAAATTTTAAAAGAAAAAAAAAAAGAAAAAGGAGTAAGTAAAGTGTGAAGCCAATGAAATTGGAAGAGATTGGAATAAAGGCACAGGAAGGGCAGAACACACGTACCTTTGTTCTGTTGATGGCGCTCTGTTACAGGGAGATCAAGGCTGAGACCTACAGACAGAAATACTCAGCCTCTGCTTCAGGAACAGCAGTTGCACGGTTTCCCTCTTACCACAGGGTGTCAGCCTCCACCACTTACACTGGAAAAAGGAAAGGACTTTTCCCTGTTTTCCTGGGAATGGAGTCGAGCTGCAGGGTAGGAGGTGAAGTGGCTGAAGAGGAGGAGAATGAAGGTTTGCTGCAGCCTTTGAGCTCAGTGTTGCTGAGTTGAGTAGTTTGCTGCTAAATACTGACCCACAAACTCTGGGGACTGGTTAAACCATTTCCCCTCCACAAACCCCATCAAAGGCTTCAAAAGAAAAACAAAGCAATCAATAGTTTAGAACCAAATTTTATTTAAGAAAAACCTGGAGTGCAGGTTCTCAGGACAAATGCATACCTTTGGATGCAGTGGAGTACACAGGTACGTATACAGTAGTTTGCCTGCTACATGTTTGGAAGCTGAAAGAGACCGTGATAATCTGTACTGCACAGTTCATCACCATTGTTAAAAGTTGCCAAAAACTCGCTTGTGGATCACTAACAGATACTTGGTTATGTGTGTGCACTACATATTGCACAAGACTTTTTGATTAAGCTATTACTTGTGCAATTGCATCACAGTTAAGTGTTACGTCAAGCATATTCAAACATATATTTGTTTCTTTTTCTCAAAAACAGCACGTCACTACAAAACTGCCATTAAATGTTACATATTTACAAAAATATACAAATAACACTTTTCCCCATTTATGACAATGCACCAGTTATGGATTTATTTCATTCTTCACTTGAGCCCTGTTACTGTATACAAAGAAACCTGCTTAAAGTCAAAGTCACCTGAAACAAAATTAGGAGAAGGCATGTTCTGTTTTCACAAATACTAGAATGTGCAAAGGCAGAAGGAGAGGACTGTGTAGCCATGTGTATTAAAGGTAGGTGTTATAGCCTACTGGTGATTGCTAAGAGCCTTCACATGGAGTGGAATAACCTCCTGGTCAAAAATCCAGTTGGATACAGAGTTAAGCATTTGCTGACCAAGCAGTCACGAGCATTTAAAAAATTCAGTTCTACCGTGGTTGTAATTAGCTTACATCTATCCAAAGTACTATCACGCTAGCAATGGGAATAAAAATGATGGTGAAAAATCAGTCAGTAGCCTGTGTAATCACAGGTGCATTGAGAAGAAGACTGATTTTAACCTGGAGTTGCTTTGCAAATTTACCGTGGATGAAATTCTTCTGCAACACAAAGCTGAACTGATAATGTCTGTGGAACTGCATGGCCATAAACTAGGTTAGAATTTGGCCCTGCAATGCCAAATGAATGATGTTCTACATTAACAACGGTACTGAGACATTATTTGTGAATCTTCACAAGATATATGTTAAGTCTAGTTTTTATCTTATTGGCTTTCATATACTTACCAAGAGCTGCAGCTCTAATTAGCCACAAAAGATGATTTAGGCTTGGTTTAATTACAGTTTTTTCTCATTTTGCCTTCATGGGTAATGCCAGCAAAATCTACATTTATGTGTCTGAATCTACAGATTTTGCACCCACCTGTGCTGGAACAGCCACAGATGCACTGTAAATAAGCCAGCTTCCATCCTTTACTCTTAAGGAAAATTCTCTCATTCCAACTCTCATATCTCCAAATTTTTCTCCAATCTAGGATGAAGCAATATTCCTAGTGCTGCTTCACAAATACAGAGCAATTATATTAAGTTAGTTTCATTTAGGTGAGGAAGGACAATACCTGATGCCTCCTAAATACACACTTGCAATGCACTAGGGTGGTATTCTTTAAAACCATCCAAAGAAAACTATCAAAGTGTAATGGAAAGGTAAATCACAGGAGCTGAACATATTTTTTAAAATAAGTGGTAAGGAAAACATAAAAAGTGGAAGCTTCTCAAAGCACTCTGCCAGATGATCAAGTTCCCCACCCTTTTCAAATCTGCTATTGACCTGTATTTATTTTTCCTCAGCCACACAGAAGAGGATGAAAATCACCTTTTGACATCAACCCCGTTTATTGGCAGAATGACAATCAGAGAAAAGCCTCTCAGAGAAGACTGGGATCAAGAGAGGAGAATTCTACTATACTTCTCCATTTGATTATGTTTTCCCTCCAGAGCCTTCTGCACTGCAGCAAACACAACCCATGGCTTTACACCCATGAGGAAATAAATCACAGCCTGTCAGTGACAAATGAAAAAAAGGATCTGTACTCAAAGGCTCAGTGTTGTGTATATGAAATGGAGGAACGCTCTGTTCCTAAAATTAAAATTTCTAGTCACATGTTCAGTAAACTCCAGTCACTGGTGTTTACCCTCGGGAATACTACACCAACTCCATTCATCTTCTTTAAACATTATAAAATTACAGCTCATAGAGGCATTCTAGCAAATTACATTTAAACCGTATAAATGCAAGACACAGACTCTATAAAATAATTCTTTTCCCTTGTCTCCTAGCTCAGTGCTGTGCTAGAGAGGAACACCATTAGCAAATGACCCACAATCATCTGGAGCACTCATACAGGTAACTTGGCTCTGAAAACAACATCTTTTCCACACACCTCAGGTGGGATGTTCCTGCAAGTCAGATCTGCCTTAAATTATAGGCAGAGATGGTGATAATTTTGCATGTTCCTCGTGCTGCATCAGTTTAGGCTCATGGTTTAAAGTCTCTGCATGCAACCAACAAAACAAAATAGTTGCTATTACAAATTACAGTAAGCTTCAAGGCTTAAGCAAAACAAAATCAACATGTGGTAAAATCATACACGCTGGTAACACTGACTTTCTCCCTGCTTTTCCTTGCCCTATTGAGTCCTGTGCTCCCCTCTCTCCCACATCTCTCTCACGTACACGCCCTAAGACAGGCTGTACCCTTTAAAGATACCACTGAGCTTTTCAATGATCTTATTCTCATTAAATTCCCTAAGCTCCTCCAACATGATGATTCTGCCAAATCTCTCTGGTGACTTTGCTTAAATTTGTATTTTATGGAACTTGAATCCAAGCCATTTTCACCAGCCTCTAGGAAAGGGTCCATATAGACCCATTGCATAAACGTGTCAAGTCAAATTGCTCCCAACCCTCTATTAAAAAAGCATTCCCTTTACTTCACCTATTCTTCAGCTTTGGGTGGTAACAATTTCTCTAAAAGGCTGTGTCTGAGCTTGGTTTCAGCATTTCCCATACTGAAATACTAATGCAGTCCAGTGGTCTGGCAAGATGTCTCTACTGAACCTTGCTGCAATTGCTGTGCTCCAGGAAACTCATGGGAACACCACGTCCCAGGCTGTAACCTAAAAAGAGGCAGAGTAAGATATTTGGGAGAGACAGGTAACTATCTCTGCCAATTAAATACATAATTTATCTGCAGACCAATGGCAAAATCTCACTGGTAAGAGAGGAAATTCTGCTTTTTTATTCTTTAAATAGTATAATACATCTCAAACTAGAATCATGTGGTCTCTGAGACAAACATCTGAGAGAAGCTCTTGAAAGGCAAAAGATAAGAGTTCCAGAAAGATTCAGAGAAAATGAGAGCCAGAATTAAAGCTAAAATGATTAAAAGATACTGAAGTGGGAAAGAAATAGGAAGGATGGACTGCAGTGACAGCGCAGGGAACTTCATTGATCCAGATAATACAGCAGAGCTTAGCGGAGAGTGACCCTTCTTGCTCAGTCAGGACTAGATTGACCCTTCTTGCTCAGTCAGGACACAGTAGGGTGCACATCCAAATAAAAACACAGACAGTAATATAAAGCTAAACAAAAAGCAAGGAAGAAAAAGAAAACTGTAGAGAACTGTCATCTAGAGAAGTCAGGCAAGGCAGAGCCACAAACAGCAGCAATACTGAAAGAGAACAAAAGGACTACAAAAGAATGGGTGGGCAGGGGGAAAGGAGGAGAAACAGAAAAGAGTGGAATTTGTGCTTTTTTTTTTTTTTTTATAAAGTTTCACCAACTACTTGGCAAAGATTTGAAAGCATTAAACAATCCAGGTGACTTCATGAACAGTTTAATTGCTACTTCAGCATCTCAAAAGATTAACCCCAAAGAGAGGTGTGTATTCACAAGTAAATGGAGCCAGTGAATTTGGCAATTCCCTGGGCATCATGTTTGTGAACATATTCTGTAATTTTAACCATTTAAAAGCCCTGCTGTGAATCTGAGACATCGAGGTGGTGTATTACAATATTCTCCTTTGGACTAGTATTACCATTTGCAAACTGCCTATGTGCATGTGACTGATGTTTGGGGTTACACTTCTTCTGCACAGCCCTTCCTACTCCAAATCCACAACAAGAATATCTCAAAAGCCACATGGATATAAGCCTGCTGTTTTCCTATATGAGCTGACTTCATTAAAAAGTATATCTTTCACCATTTCAGAAAGATTTCTTTTTAAAACTCTTTAATTCAATAAGCAGTATGAATACCTTTTTAAAAAAAGTGAATAAGCCAATTCATTTGCTTTGATCTGCAAGAGCAGACACTGTCAGTAAGAACTAAATATAAGTATCAAAAGCAGGTTAAAAATAGCAACAAATAACATAGAAATATAAGAAGTTATTTGGAAATGCTTGGCCTTCCTGGTGATTAATACACTTATTATACCATTAAAAATACGTGCAAAAAAAAGGCATATTATTTAAGCAGTGCCAGGTACTGCTGCTTGTATTATTGCTGCTCAACAGGGCTTTATGTCCACTATATTGCAAGTAATCAGTGCAAAGATGCAAATTCTACAGAAACCCAGAAATCAAGGCTGATCAATACAGCTGAAGTTTGTGGGAAATGCAAGTGTTGCAAGGAAATAATATTAAGCAAAATGGCTTGTGTAAGGGAAAGGATGCACTTCCTTTCAGGGCTAGTAAATGTCACTTCTGAAATAAAATCAATCTGGAAGGAGAGAGAGGCAAAGAGTTTGCAATTAAGAATATGTATTTTTAGAGATACTATTAAAAAGTATTTAATGCAAACCATAACAACTCTTTGATAAAGACTTTTTCACACAGCTATGTGATTGCATTTTAGAGTTCATATTTCTAAGCCTTCCAGTATTTCTTATGTTAGATACTGTCTTACAGAAGATCATCTCAGCTACCAGCACATAAACTACCTGGAAACAGTAATGCTGACAAGCATCACATGAGGGGAAAAAAAAAAAAAGGATGAAAAGAGCCATATATGGCTCCACCATTCACAGTTTGAGTAATTTGCTACTCCATTTAACAGGAGGAAAAAGCTGGGACTGGAGACTCACAGAAATGAGATCTCACATATTACAAATCATGAAACCAACTTGCTGCATGTATCAATTTCCATGGAAAAATATTCCAAGTGGATGCATTCTTTATCCTCAAGAGCATCCTGAAGAACTATTACAGGCTCTTCTTCCCTTGATTATGTGCATCCCCTCTGCTTATGCAACACACTTGAAAAGAAGGAACAAATAAGAATTTCCCATTCAGATTTGGAAGAAGGGCTGTTCTAGGCTGTCTCGACATGGAGCAGCCTTTCTGCCCTCCCTCCAGTCTGAGGGTGCACAGACAACTGAAGGCAAAGCTGCTGAGGGGATCAGCTGGGTAGAAGGGCTGGCTTGGGACAGAAAATTAAAAAATTGAGAGGGCACAGCTTGACATTTCCCAAAGACTGCAGGGTTAGGCTATTAATTGCAAAAGCTAACCAGGGGTCTGAGTTATTTGTCACTTTGATGATTATAGTCTAAAAATAAGTCAAAAACATTACAGGAATAAAAATACATTTAAATGGCATTGAGAGGGCAAATGCTAAGATACCAAAAGGAAATACAGAACATGAAAATACAAACTTAACATTAAGAAAATGATCTGAGCAGACCTTACTTATAGTCAATTAAATGCCTTTCTAATGAAAGTTTTAGGTTTTCTCAGACAAGTACTGGCTATGTGCCAGTCTCTTGAAGAAAGTTGTAGAAGCAATGTACAACTGGGACTAAAAGAGAGAAAATGAGCCAGGAAGCAGCTTTTTGGATGGACTTAAAAGACAAAACAAAATTATGCATTTCAAAAATCAAGATTTATAAAGGTAAATGCTTATAAATTTCTTCCTGGTGGAAAGCCAATATTTTGAGAGAAATGGGCACTTCCATCTAAAATGCTGAAATAAAAATGAAGATGGAAACAATACAGTGGTATCAATCAATATATAATAAAACAACTATAATAACTCCAACTGGCAGGGACTGTGCAATGAAATAAAATTTTTAGTCTCTCTTTTCCCCTGAAGCCTCATTAATGAAAAATTACAAAGCTTTTTAATAGGAAACATACGAAAAATCTATGACTGAAATTGTCATCGATTCTATCTACTTAGAAACATTGACTTGAAATAACCCTAGAAATCCAAAACTTATCAAACCTCTGGCTCATCATCAAAAATCTACTGCATGTATTTAATTTCTTATAAAGATTTTCTTTTTCCCACACATTTCTTTGAGCATGTATTTGTGTACCCATCACAGGAGGATGGACACTACTGCAGTTCCAGTCTATTGACCTCTATGAAAGATACAGCTTACAGTAGGCAAAGTCTCCCCACTAAAGGGATGTCTCATTGGACTGAAAACACAGCTAACCATGATAATTATGTCAGATTAAATCTGCTTTGCACTAGGAAATACTAATGGCAAAGCACAGCTTTGTCCTTGTCTACAGGACAGTTAGTTAAAAAATCGTCTACTTTATATGAATAAACAGTTTATTTCTCATGACATCGGTCATTGAAAGAAGAAAACTCATCAAGAATGATATAATTCAATAAGAATTAAAGAGTTCCAAGAAATTGAATGTGAATTGTAGATAACAACAACATCTCGCCTCAGGCTGGTACCTTCTTTTTCTTCACAGCCATTTCTACCACTCTCTTCTACAGAGTATAAAAATATATACTGTTTTATATTGCTTATGTATTGAAAAATTAATTAACACTGTGTGCATTTTCCCTAAATGTCCTCTGAGCATTTCTGAGTACTTTATATGGACGGGCTGTTCCAAAGCCATACAAAACATTCAATGTCAGAAGAGAAAGCAAAAATAACAGCTGTAAATCTTGATGGCTCTGTTAGAATGTTTCAGATCATAATGCTTAGAGCACTCTGAAAAGTACAAGGTGTTTTAGAAACTGCAAATACATCAGATTCTAGGAAGGCCAAAAGAGACCAATGAAGCCAGTACACTGCCAGCCTTTTTGGTTTCAGTATAGTTCAATATCACTGCTGATAAATATCACTGTACCCATTTCTATAAGGTTTTCAATCAAATAACAATGCAGAGAAGTGAGTTGACAATACAAGTGTGCAGCAGCAAAATCACAGCCAATGCTGCAGTGCTACCACGAAACAGTGTGTTCCAATAGCAGAGTTTAAATAAAATTACCTTCTTTTTTCTTTTTTACCAGTGATGCACCTATTTTGGATTATGCATTTTTAAAATTTATACATAACTGCAGCTGGTTTCAGTAGACTACTTTTAAGAACAGTGATAATTACAAGTAAAACAAAGAAAGTTAAACCATTAATAATTTATGCTCATAAAATTCTTTCGCTCTGATGATCCTGAACCAACAGTAATTAATTTAGCCTCACAATACCCCTGTGAGGTAGGTAATTACTACCAGCCCCATTTTATAGGTGGGGAAACTGGTGCACATACAAGTGAAGTAACTTGCTCAAAGTCTGGGTGTAGAATCCAGGTATCTGACAGTCATCTTCTATTACTTAGCCACCACATCACTCTTCCCCACTAAAAAACTTAACTAAAATATGTACAATACTGCACATGTGTGTGCACACTTATGTGACAATCACTTGTGTTTCTGAATACTCATGGACCAGGATTTTAGATACATATAAAGAATAAAAAGTTAAGATATCATGGATGTAGCTCAAGAGAATTGAGAACTAACTAGTGAGTCTTTTCATTTACTGATAAACCAAGACACCATGAATGAGAAAATGGTCATAGTACTTTCTCAGCTCTAAAATAATTCATTTTAAAGTTATACTTGTGAGGAAATCAAAGGCTTCCTTTATTATCTGCTGGGTATTATTAATACAGTTACGGCAATACCAACATGTCTTTAGAAAACAGTGTTTTTAAGATATGACAAACCAACCTCACAGGAGTGCTGCATGAATCAAATTAATAAGCATTGGAAAAAATTACTACAGGCACTACATTGTGCTAAGTGTTAGAGTACCAAGCAGTTAAATATTCTACTGTGTTCCAAAAGACTCCTGTGATCAGAGACACAAATCACTCTGAATTAAATGTATAAAAGTAGCTGTTAAAGCATAAATTAGATGTGTGACCTAGCTCCAATAGAGTCCTTTGCCTATCAGACCAACCATGTGAGAACAACCCCAGGCTGGAGCTTCCATCCCACTCCTTGCCCATGAAGCTGGTTTGCCACTCACTTGCCCTATACAAACAACCTATTTTAGACTTGTTTCACAGGAACAAGTAAGATGTTTGCAATGCTATTTTATACACTGTTCCAGCTCATTTCCACTAGAAAAAGCAAGAGGAGCTGGTGAGTAGGGTAAGCCCCTGGTGCAATGATCCCAAGAATTTCCAATTCACAGCACATTTTGTATATGCATTTCTCTTCAAGAAACCCAGACTCAGATAAATTTAAGACCTTGGATTTCCACAGTCAGGCATACAACAGTCAGCCAGGGCATTGCTTCTTTGTTAATAGGTTTACACAGCATTATTCAACTCAACAGGCAGAAATTTTAGAACAATTTTTGTAATTATTTTCCTGAGCAGTTTGCAAGTGCTTTTCAGAATCTTCACTCTAACTTTTCCACCTAATTCTAGATTATAAGCAATAAGTTTATAACCTAGATTTTCTTGTGCTTTACACATACATCCTATGGGATTTGGTGAGAGCCTACAGTACTACACTGAATTACTACATCCCAATCTGCTGCATTTGATGATAATATGCTCTATATTCGCAGCTACATGGAAGAATGACTCCAATGCATACACTGATTTTAATACAGTTCTTTTCTATTTGACTACCATTCACTATTTTCTGTTTGCATATTCTGGACGATGCATTATCTGTGTCCTTCTTAAACAAGGTGGTGTGCGAGCTTGTCCCTAGCATCAGTATGACATTCAGTGAGTACAGATTTATTTATTCTCTATCAAAGGCAAAAAGTGAAGAGATTATATAGGTTTCTGAGAGAAGCATCCTAATCCCAGGGAGTTGTGCTGTACAGGGTGCCAGACATTTAAAATCACCACACCACATTCGTTTTTCTATATGGCTATAATAAACCACAGAGAAAAGACAAGTGGGCATTCACAGCACTGCCATTTCCTAGAGATGTAGAGGTTGAGACAAGGAAATTCTGACCCAACTCACAAAACTGGGATTAGGAAACAAGGACCCGACTCACCAGCCTTTCTGCAGGCAGCTCCTCCAGAAGCCCTTTCTCTGCCCTTCCTGCAGAAAAAGGGGCCAGTGGTGGTAGGGACTGAGAGACACCCTGCAGTGATAGGAAGGAAACAGGAAGCCCTAAATCCCTTCCCATCGTCCCCATGACTCTTTGGATTGTCAAACCAACCCAAGCAGAAAAGGTCAGGTTGGGGTTTGCCCACTCCCACCAGCAAGGGCAAAGAGCCAGAGGAAATCCCGAAAAGGGATGCCATGGGAAGGAGATCGTTGTTCTACCCAGCCCAACCCAGAGCAGAGCTCTGACTCACCCGGCAAAGCTGCTCTTTGAGTAAATTTTAAAATAATAACCATACAAAGAAAGATACATAAAAGAGGTATTTACACTCTCTGGAAATTTAAAAAGAGATAGGCCACCAACCTAGGTTTAACAGGATAACTCATCTGGCAGCTGCCATCATCCTAGAGGGGCTCGCTGAGCAGAAAAGAAAAGAGCAACTAAAATGACTGTCCGCAAGTGAAGGCACCTGGTCTGGAAATAGCATCAAGCTGGTGTTTTTGTTTCACATGTGGTGGAACTGGGGGAGATACTGCTGATAGTTCGTCAGGACTTGCCAGACTTTCAAGAGCATTATTGTATATTGTGAGATATTCTAATTAACATTTTACTTCCTTTAATCCTCAGAAGGGCCTAAACCTAAATTTGTTAGATTGTCTCACACATGTTTAAATTAAGAGCTTGTCTCAACTAGGAGTGCATTTGTCTCTCGTTCAGTCCTTTCCCAGTACAGAAACACTTGGCCTCCTAAAATAATTGTCATTGTGATCAACCAACCATCTGTTCTGGTCTAGTCACTTGTGTAAAAATCACCTTTTCAGGCTGAAGACTCCCAGTCTTCCACTGAATACCTCAATTAAAAATATAATTAAGAAGTTACAGTCAATCATTCTAAAAATAAACATAAAGAAATAGAGCATATACAGAAAAGAAACAAGATGGCATTGAAGGTGCCTAGGGCTACAAATTTGCTACCATAGTTAGAGTTTCAACCGTAAGGAGTTCCAGGCCATAGGGTGAGCACAAGACATATTATCCTTCGCCCTTGGTAACTGATGATGGATGCTTTTTTCCACAGGACTGATAAGAAACCTCCTCTCCATCAGCATTTACAGCCATATTTGCAATTTTGGGACATCACCAGGGAAAAATAAAACGGTACAGAGAAGAGTCTTTCGGTTCTTGTGTTCAGCTGCAAATATCAGCTAACCAGGTAACTGTGCATCTCTCTGGAGTTGATGCTCAAAACCACGCCTGAGTGATTGCCTAGGAAAATACAGAAACAAAAGACCAGCATTAGTGCATTTCAGGTACTCCACAATAAATCCTCTTTTATTGCAGGGACAAGTCAATTGCATAAGCAAGTGGCTTTATCAAACAACAGGTCAGGTGAAGGTTGGTGCAACAGCTCCATGTACCTACAGCACACTTTTGCACAAAGCTTTTGCTCATGATGGTGGATTTGTGGTGAATTCCTAGGGTTTCTATCCCAGTGACAGCATAAGTTGTTTCTCTTTGTGGCCTATAAAGGTGTAGTTGTCTCGAGGGGTGCAGGTGAGGGAGGAGAATGGAACCTGAGGCGTCCATTCGACATGCCACTGACCTGGGACTGGACACTGACCGGCATCAGCAATAAGGGAACTCTGTAGCTGTTCAAGTTGCCACTTCTCCCAGAAGGAGTCACTGCAAGGTAATGGTGTTGAGGAGTCCCAAGGTGGGGGGTTGCGATAAAGTAGGCAACATAAAATATATAGAAAACAAAAAAAGTGGATGGGTGAGTCTGGAAATACTGTACTGAGGAAATTCAAAAGTTATGAGAAGAGAAAGAACAAACAGAAACCCAGGCCTGTAACTCCCTGCTGTGTATGGAGCAGAGGCGGCTCCTGGCATCTCCCAAGAGGGAGGGAGAAGGCTCATCAGAACTAGAAGGGATCTCCATAGCATAGGAACCTTCTGCAAATAATGTCATAAACCAGAATTTAATATAAAGCAGGGATTATTGCATGTTTTATACTCTAAGCCAGATAAAATAGAGTATCATTAACAGGAATATTTTCTTGGCAGTACTGAGCAATACTGGAGCTAGTGGAAAGTATTGCAAATAACAAAACAGTAGAGTGAGCAGGAGTGTAGTTTTATGTATTAAATAACATCTTCTGTCTAAAAGCTGTACAGTAGCTGACAAATAAGGATGATTATGATCGACAAAAATGAGCTTTTTACACTCTCCTGGAAAGTCTGCTGCTGCAGACAACCTGGCAGAAGCACAAATCACCTCGAGATCACATTTGCTGACTTATGTCATCAAAACATCATGATCTTGTACTCTTTAGCCCTAAAATAATGCTCTGCTCAGATGGAAGATTTTTGTTTTCTCTGAGTAATGAGTGCAGGCCAAGCAGAGATTAATTCCAAATGTGTTACAAATCGGGGTAGCATTTCTTTATTAGATCATCCCAAGCTGGCTTCTTTTAAATAAACCATAAGGGATTTTCTACCATTAAAAGAAGTTATGCTTTTGGTCATTACTAGAGGTGTTTGAATGCTCCACTTTCATAGGCATGTCTGCAAGGACTTTGTTAGTATTCAGCTTCTCCTCTAAAGACCCTGGAGATGAGCTGATCAAACTATTTTAACATAGATTTTGTTTTTCCAGGTTTGTTTTTGGAACTAATTCTGGTAAAATCAGGAGGGTAACAAAGATCGTCTTGCAAAATCAGAATGAAAACACAGTGATACTCATACTCAAGGTTATTAAAGAGGAGGTAGAAATACACAAAGCAAAGCAAGAGGCTGGATTCTTCCCTTGTGTTCAAAGCTAACACCTCCAAGAACCTAGAAGCAGCACACAGTTCAGCAAATGAAAATAAAGACATTGGCAACAAACAAAAAAGGTGAAATTCAAGACAGAGAAATCTCTCCTCTGACCAGGTTCTATCTTACCCAGGCTACCTCGGGTGCAGCTAGAACACATCTTCTTCCTTAGGGTTCATGAAGACTTTACAGTGGCCTTTCACACCACCAATCTACTGCTACAAATCCCAAAAGCTTTAGATCATCTGATTCATTGTCACAAATTTTCAGAAACAGAACTGGGTGATTTTTACATTGTTCTACACTTTTCAGACTGTGACCTGAAAGCAGTCTGAAGACAATGTATTATAGATCAGAACTCCATGTTGTATTAAAACTAACCACAGTGTGCCAGGATATACATTTCCACCCGACACTGAAATAATTTACACTGAGAGATACTCACAGAAAGTTTCCCTCATGGGTGCTTTATAACCACCTCATGAATACTAGAAAATCAACAGCTAAATTAAGGAAGACTTATGATACTTTTTATACATGAATAAATTTAATGTTTCTAATCACAAAAACTTTAAACGCCATTGGAATACGAAGGCAAATAAAGCAACGGCTCTCCATCCAATCCATCTGAAATCACAGGAGCATTGACTCTACAAATCCTTCTGGCCTGAACTCAATTTTCCATTAATTCAGGGGATTATTGTGAATTCAACTGTTGCAGATTATATCCCATTTTACCAAATATAATTTATCTCTAGAATTGTCCAAGTCTGTCTCCTGGCATTAAACTACTATCTCTGTACTCATGCTCTATATAGCACGTCATCCATACATTAGCCTGTATCTCAAGCACGCTAAAAGAAGGTGACTAAAATAATCCCTTGTTAGTGGTGTTACCATTTGTATCTCTTTGAGATTGAACAGAAAATGAAAAAGGAACAAAAACAAAACAAACATCAATTAAAAATCAACTACTTATGAAAATGTATAAACTAAAAACGAAGTTACCTCTTGCGTTACCTAGTGTTTGAGAGTCCAGATCATCATCAATAAACTCCTCACCCTGGATGATGTTCTGGGTGTCCTCACTGTGATTAACAGGGCTTGTCATCTCCTGCTCTTTTTCATTGTGCATCTGGGCGTAGACATTTCTGCCTGGCAGTTTCCTAAATGGGAAAAGAAGAAAAAATTTTGGGATGGAATTCTTTTGTGTCACACATACAGAGGCACCAGAGCAGAGCTCCAGCAGGGAAAAGTTATTCCAGGATAAAAAATCATCACCAATCCCATCCTTCCTTAATTTTGCAATGACAACCTAAACTTACCAACTTTTTGTTCTCTGACACAGCTTTATGTAACCACCTCATCATGGTGTTCATACTAAAATAATATTTAAGCATCCATTTCTAAGATTGATAGAAAATTAATAGTGTTGAAAAAAATTACTAAAGCTGCAGAAAAACTATTTTAAGAATTCAGGCAACAAAAGAGCCCAGTGGGCATTCATTCTTGGTCCAGGTGACTTCACATTCATTAGGTTGGGCTGCAATCATCATCTCATCTCCCTGAGGATGAGGGCTGACATTGAAGTGTGATAGCATCCAGTGGCACTCATAGCCAGTCCGGGTCAGGGAGAAAAAGTCAGGTGAAGTCCAGGAGACAAGGAATGGAAAGGAGAAGAGAGAAAAGAGCCAGGAGGCAGGACCAAGGGTTAAGGATTAAGAAGGGAAACAGGTATTGATAAGGGCACAAGACAGGGGAGGTTGGTTTAGTTAAGCAGACAGCACTGAAGGAGACTGAGTATAAAGTTTGGTCTGGGAACTGATGAACTAGACAAAACACTCTACAAGAGACAATAATTCACTCACTCTGACTAGAATCTAGAGAAACAAAAAGCATCTTATTAAATGCCTGTAATGAACAATTAGCTCTATAGTTGAGGCTCAGAGGCTTATGATTTAATATTGATAAAGGGTTCTTAACTAGATTTATTTAAATTAGACTTTGTAAACTCAAAAGGAAAAGTCAGGGGTTGCTAGCCTGCAACAGCTTTTATGGTTTAAACATTTCTCAAGAGCCATACCCTCTGTGCTGCAGCTGTTCTTACCTGCAGTCTGCCTAGGCACATAAGGACACCCTTTCCCAAGCACCAAGCAGACACTTCAGATTAGGGAGCTGCAGGCTCTAAGCTCCATTTCCTACAGTGCCAGAAGCTGCTTGACAGCTTGAGCAGCATGACAGCAGATCATGGCTGTCAAAGCCTGTGCTTAAAGCCAGATTATTGCAATGGGCAGACAACGAGAAGAAAAGAAAAAACAGGGTTGAACAGCTGTAGTTTCTGTTGAGCCCCTTTCACAGTGAGAGAATAGAAAAAGTGACACTAATTTTTAGGCATCTCTCTAAAAGCAGCCATCTCCTGCTCCATATTACGACAGCAGTTTGAAAGCTGGATAAATACACAGATTACTCTGTTTTCTCTAGGCTTTTAAAGATGATCTGTTTTAAATGTCATTTCACAAGAAGGTGTCTTTAGCAAGGGGCACCATTTTAGTTTGAGATAAAACATTACTGCAACAAGCTATTCTGAAAAAAAACTTCCATTGCATCAAAGTAATGAAAATAAATGGAAATTACTGAGAAATGAAAGATGACTGAAGACAATCTCCTTGCTTTAACCTGAACAATCCAAAAGATAAATTGAATCCTACATATCTACACACACACACATACACACATCTGTATAGGTATGTATATACATATACACACAATTATAAATCTAAATAAAAATTAAGTATTTCATCCCATTATTTATAAGCAGGACGAAACCAAATGGAAAAGGACAAGGATGGAAAGAAGGTCTGATGACTCAACGCTGTGCCATTATGGCCACATCAACAGGTCTGAGGGCTCCTCCAACAAAAACATACACATAAAGCCAAGCCCTGCTTTACAGTCCTTTCATTATATGGATTTAAAAAGCCATTTTGAAAGAGGGAAGGACATTCCTCATTATCAAAACAAATACATTAGGTAATTAATTCTGATTTTTTTTCTCCAGGGCCAGTAACTCCAGACTGTTTTTAATGTGTCTGGTAATGAAACTGGTCATGTGGAAAACTATTCTCTCAATCAGACCTGCATCAAACCTGTCAAACTGCTCACTTTCAGTCCACCACCAAATGCCTAAGGGAGACAAAACCCAGAAGAATGTCTCTGTAACACATCTGCAGAATTAGCACATATGTTTCTACAATAATTATAATAACCTTCTCAGAACTATTTCTGACAGACTGTAGAAGCATCAATGACATTATCAAAACAATTTTGACATAATAAAAATGTTAAACATCTCAAACCCATATGGCACATCAGACCTTTGCAGTTAAGTAAAGGGAGAAGAGCTGCTAGTGTGACTACTTGCCTGGGACCTGTATGAAACCTGTATGAAACACACAAAATGTGTCCTTTGGTGTAAATCCTGAGGAATTCACAGCTTCTGCACAACTTACTAGTTAGAGATACCCATGAGCACAAAACACATGCTAGTAAACATGTTCAGGAAGAAGCCTCTCAGATTCACAAATAACTATTAAATGTATTGCTGCTAATATGGTTTAAGAATAAAAGGAGAAAAAAAAAGTGTGAGCTATTATTTCTCACTTGCCTTATCCTGCCCAATTCTGTTAAGTACAGATCCTTTGGGGAAAGTATGAAGCTGAGGTACTCAGTACTTCAACACTTTCCTTTGCTCCTCACACTTACGTGGGGAAGACTGTAACATTGAATGGATTGGAGGAAGGAGAATATCACAGGCCTTGAGGAGACAGGTACTGTAGGCATTAGATCTTTTATACACTCCAGAGATCTCTCTGTGTTTCACACTGGTTCACTTTCACAAGGAACACACTCAACTACCCTGAAGAAAATGATAGTCCAAGGCTTTTCAAGAGGCATTTTTAACACATGTGCCAGATGTTCTGTTTACAAGGGACAACACACTGTGGAATGAAACAGGATGTGGATACCGGATCCTCGCTAAAGATGGGCCTGATTCTGGCAATTTTCCTTAGGAGGCTGCTAGCCCTACTTACCCAGAGTAAAACTCAAGTGTACCCTGATGTGCTTTGCTCTTCTTCAAGAAGCAGTTAATGTTGAGTCCAATAGAAGTGTTTGAAGCAGGCAGAGCTGAAATGCTTGGGTCTACATAAAAGACTACTGAGAAAACATGACAAGACACGAAATTTGACCCAAGAGATTTGTATCAGCAATATGAAAATTGAAAGCACATTTAGAAGAACAGACAAGATTGTGCAATAGTTTCTTTGGGGGGTTTATTCTTCATCTGCAAAATGCATGTGCTTCACATCCACCACTGGAGACAATTACCTCTGCTGAGCAGCACTCCATGGTTTACATTTTTAGTTCCTTTTGTTTTCCCTGTAGCATTTTATTTCAATCATGATAAGAAGAAATATTACGCCTCCTTTGAGGACCACAAAAATATGAACTAGAGACGTAATTCTGCACAGTACTACTAAAGAACATCACAGCACATGGTTTTCACCAAGCTCTCCAGGTCCTACACCTTTTAAAGATATTCCAGGAAGTACTTTGTTTTCCTTCCTATATTCAAAAATTCTAATCAGTTCATACCCCAAACTGTTTGCACTTAAAGATGTGCAGCAGGAAGGAACAGCAGGAGGGGGATGCGATATTGATTCCTACTCATTTAAGCTCTAGTTTATTTGGCTTTCAATTCCTTCTTTGTGGAAAAAATATTCACTTGCCTTTACACAGCTTCATTTATTTTCCACAGGCTTGATTAAAATTCTGTTTAGTATAAAAAATAAGAACATATTCACATGGCAAAGAATATGGAATAATGTAGCATTCTCTTGGAACTTAAATAAAAATAACAACAATAATAATCCATTAAACAAAATACTTTATTGTGGTGTTGACTTTATTATGTTTGGATTAATGTTCAGATGACTGACTTCTTTGTGCTTTAAGGCACTCCTGATATACTTGCCTCTTTCATTTCAGAAATCTTTTCTGCATGCTATTACTTTGATTTCTGAGGAAGTTTTTTCAAAATATTATGGAACATTAAATTAGTGCCTGGTTTTTTATTACTAAAAGGCATGGATTGGGACTAAGCTTGCTCTCATGGAACATAAAAGTAGTATAAGCAAGGTGGGGAAAAAAGATAGCTTTTCTTCAGAGTCTGAAAATGAGATAGTAAGTCAATGAGGCAGAAAGATAACACAGTTCTGCTCCAGATTGTGGAAATGACCCAGGAGGGGGTTCATTTACCAAAATTGGTACTTGATAGTAGCAGGGAAAAAAGGAATACATACAAAATGGTATAAATCTGGGTGAAGAGGATTCACAGTGATTTGTGAAAACAATGTATGTAGCTTTAAGTACACCAGCAGTAGTTTGCATACAAATTAAAAGATGAAGATTTTAATATTTTTTCAGAGAATGAAATTTGCTGCAATTAACCAGGTAAAATGCATAAGCACAAAATCCAGCTATTTGCTCTGGTTTGGCTACTCTAATATCCTGCTGTTATATAGAAATGAAAAATAAGAAAATGATGAATTCAGATCTTCTGCTAGTAACATAGTGATTACATGGCAGCTTTGATGTGGCTAAAATATAATTTTCCTTTCCTCCACTTTGCCTAGTGCAGACACTGCTATTTCCCTTCTCTATACTATTGCCCAGGACCCCACACCATAGAGCTTCTGAGAGGATGAAGAAATCTTTTCTGGATGGCAGCTTGAAAACCACAAGAAAATACAAACATTGTTTCAAAGGGAATGGAAGAAGTGTGTTTTTACTGAACCAAATCTAGTAAAGATGATATGGTACAGGAAAAAAATATATGCAAATCCCAGATCTACATTAAGAAATAGCCTTGGATTTTTCAAAATATTTTCCAGCTGCTTTATATTGTTGTGGGCAAAAGAAGCAGCTGCAGTCTATTTTACCTGGATGCTTAAACAACTGGAGCATACTAGTGAGTATTGCAGCATGTTGTTTGCTTGAGGCATCTGCTCAGTGATTTCCATACCCAGGAAGTGAGAGCAGAGCAGAGCAAAGGTGCTGTACTTGTGGCTTGCCCACCACCCACATCCTGAACAGCACCGGCTGTTTCACCAGTGAGGAATGACCCCTTGCTCCTTCCTGCCATGCTCAAAATTCCTCCCCTAAACTATCTAAATGAATAGCTCAGATAAACCAAGCTCATTTGTTGGACACCATTACAATTAATTTTTAAAAACCCATCACATTTATAATTTAAAATTTACTTGCCATTCACAGAGTACAAAGAGCTCTAATCTGAATTCCTTATCTACTCTGATCACAAAGGATCAAACCCCTGTGTTTCTCGAAACATTTTGGCTTTTTCCTTTTTTTTTCTTTTTTTTCCTTTGTCTAAAGCAATGAACCATGCTTGGGATTGCAGGAGTCATTTCATAAGGTCTGGAGACTCCAGCACCAGTTTTTCAAAGCACATGTGGCAAGAAGTGGCTGGATGCACTAAGAAACCATCAGATAAAGTACATGAGGTTCAGGAATGAGGACATGAAACAATAAATGCTTGTAATTTTACAGCATGTAAAAACAGAGGGCAGCAGTCTTCCTAGTCAATAGGATTAGGGCA
Source organism: Petroica traversi (assembly GCA_025920805.1). Classification (NCBI taxonomy): domain Eukaryota; kingdom Metazoa; phylum Chordata; class Aves; order Passeriformes; family Petroicidae; genus Petroica; species Petroica traversi. The sequence continues at coordinate 23,517,813 of JAHLSL010000015.1, read as the reverse complement.
TATCAGAACAGATGCGACCTACAGTCACCTAATCATTAGCTAGACAGATATGACAGCTCTGGTTATCCAGCAGATCATAAAATTTTAGACTTGATTAGAGCAGTGAGAAATTATATCATTTACATTTTTTCTATTTAATGGGTATTCCTTGAGGAGTGATGAGATGGCTTTGGTTTGTATTATCTAATCAGCCAAAATCCCACTACCTCTATATGAATCTGCCACTTTTTTCCCCTACCCCCCATCTAATTAGCTGAATTACTCTTTTATTTTTCTGTATATGAGGCATTGGACAAAGAATCTTATGCAGGATATTTTTAGATCACTGTTCTCCCCCAAACTAATTTTGTTAGATTTGCTTCTTGTCAGGGACACAAATTTTCAGTACTGAATATTGCAGTTTTCAAAAAATGAGAAATTAAATAGGAGCAGCAAGTTTCATTACTAATGAAAGATTCATTAAAAAAAGAGGTATTGTATTAGTCTCTGATGTCTTGTCAACACCATCTTTCATTTCCCAGCTCAGTCTGACAAAAATTAGTGTAAATTAATACCCAAGTTCTTATGACATGAACTGCAGGAATTGGGCAGGTGACCATGCCTGGGGACAAGGAGCCTCACCACTCAGAAGCCTTGGGTCAGTTTGGGCAGGTTTTGCCATTTTCTATCAAATAGGTCTTCGCAAAAGCCTGCTATTTTCCCTGCTTTCTCATCACAAGTCCTGAACTCTGTTACTGCAAATAGATGGCACACTCTCATGTATGAAGCTCTAACCTCCCTGCCAATTTAGTCACCATCTTCTTTTGCAAGCCAGTTTTTCCATCTTGCATCTTTGCAGGTTTCAAACTTAAATTTGAGCCAGCAAAGAGAGAGAGAGCAGCCCAAGAGATGTTCATACAATCTCTTGCAAACCACCTGCTTTGCATGTGATGCAATGCCAGCTGCAGGTCCCGTAGATCCAATCAGTGTAGTGATAAAACTAGGAGCAAAAAAAATTTCACTGATGTAGCAGAAAAGGAGTTTTAACCCTTCTATTAATCTACATGAATGAAGGGAAAGCACCACCAAATTGTCTTCCATCTCTTCCTTAAGTTTGTAAATCATACATCGTTATTATGGAGAGTATTATCATTTCAACACTTTACACATCTGTAATTCTCTGTGGAATTAAATAATATTTTTATTTCCCCAAGCTATCCAAGTTACCATAAGCCACAGTAATTTTGAAATTATTGCCTAAAATGGAACATCTTTTATTGCCTACGGCATTCTTTCAGCAAATTAATTTTTAATACTCAGGCATATAATATTGAAATCCTGCCTTTGTGCATTATAACTTGAACTTTTATATCTGTAAAGGACTCTCATTTCATAGCCTCAGTCCCTGTGGACCAGTTTGTAAATTACGTACTGACTGTACTGACTTTAAAGGGACTGTACTCCCAACAAGTGCTCCATGAGGATCCAGCAATGCATCAACCCTTTCCATAAACACAGGAAAGACTTTTTAAAATGGATTAAAGATTTGATTGGGACAGGAGTTCACAGGGAGCCCATGGGTAAAAAAGAGAATTTTGAAACATAGCACTGATTAGGTTTTTAATATTCTTTGAAGAAGAAATTGCAAATGAAGGATGCAATAACAAAAAAAAATGTCATTTTGGAAAAGCTTAGTAGGAATATTTTAAAAAAAATTATTTCAAATATCTCAGAAACAGGTAAGATACAGACTAAAATTGAATAATACTGCATGGTCATTCATCAATGCCAACAGCAGTTTTTAGGCTATTGACAAACTTTTGAATATATCTCCCAATAGTCCTCACTTGCATCTAAATTACCCTCCCAAAATGTAAATGATTTTTACAAATTGTGTACAGAAGTGTGAGAGACATTAAAGCTCACAGTTTGGAAATTGTACCATATTTTCCTCCTTAATAAAAGCTCTACTTATAAAGAGATGGTTCATTGAGCATTTTAACTCAAGGAAGAACTCAAGGAAGAATATGTTTTTATTCCTTTCTTGAATATTTTATTCTTCTTCTACCATGCAGTATCATGTCTGTTATTTAATTGCTCTCATTTAAGAGCTAATAAAAAATATAAATCAGAGAGCTTTTAAAAGATATCACAAGGAAGTTTTATGATCCAAACCACAAACAGAAAATCCTCCATTGTATTGCTATTGAAATAATTACATCACATCAACCATTTTTATGTTTTTCTTTGCTTCAGGCACCTAAAATAGCAAAATGGATTTTTATTCCATTGTAGACAGTCTGATACAGTATTCTCTGCTTTGTCCTTTAAAGCCATCAGTCACTATGAAGTCTAAAAAACTTAGGTTCTTGAAGAAAAAGGGACTTTTCCCTATTGACATAAAAATACTTCAGCTAAACAAACTCTTACTTAATACTAGCTACATTTACTGCTGTCACAAATTTAATGCTGCTTAATAAACTTATATCTATTTTAAATAAAAATCATCCCTTAAAAATGAGGCAAATCAGTGTGAATCCTCACTGAGGAAGGACAGTAGGAGTTGATGATGATGACGAAGGCTTGTTTCCAGTATGCTCAAACCCAACAGCTCCTGAATGCCCCAGAGATACAGAAATACCAGCAGGACAGACAGTGATAACACTGTCCCATGAATAAGAACAAATTATTTTAATTGCACAGCAGCTCGGATTAAAATCAATTGCAGACTAAAGATATATTTTACTGGCCAAGGCTGGTAGGGCTCAGTTTTGAGAATATGTTCCACATATTCTTGCATAAATAGTTCTTCCCTCCACACTCTCTAGTGCCAAATTAACGCTAATCTCTTTCTGTCAGTCATCTCCATGGCATTGCCTCAGCAATTAAAATGTAATGTGTGCAAAGAGAAGCCCCAGAGCATTACATGCTTTGATAAAACTACTTTTTTAAGCAAATCAGCATTGCAGATGCACTCCTTGTCCCGATAGTTTTAGATTATTCATAACTGTTAGGAGTAATGAGAAGGGAATTAATCAGGAATAATATTTTAGTTCAGCTCTGATTCTTGATGGTATTATTTAGGCAAACTGAACAAACTCTCCATAGTTCCCACATTTCTGTTATTTATCTTGGAACGCAGCAAGTGAGACAAGGACCTTCATGTCTGAAAAGTTCAGAAAAACATGACTTTCAAAGTGGTGTACTTCTTGCAATTCTTCAAGAAATATTCTTTTCAAATAACAAACTCTGTCTTGCTAATCTATGGAAAAATCTAATTCTTAAAATGTATATGTTGATTAAGGTTTACTTGCCTTTTGAACTTGTAGAGGATGAAAGCTCCAACAGCAACTAGACAAATAACAAAGAGAACCACAATAGCCCAGTAGCCACTGCCTCCTCCAATCCTCTGGGAGTCTGAAACACAAAATAAAAGAACAGTTTTGCATGTCCCCTTCCACACCATTCACATTCTTGAGAGTTCTTTTCTATTTAATTATCAAAAATATAGGCTGTTATTTTTTGCAGCCTCTTCTTTTCACTCCATCTGTGGCTTCTTCAGAAAGGAAAAACCACAGAATTAAATAGTGATTTGTTACTGAAGGACAGAAAAGCAACAAACAGCAAAATGTAAGATCCAGAAGATTTAATTATTTGCATACTCAGTGGTTGTTTGGGTTTTTTTCTGAGAATCTAAAGTTATTATAGCAAATGATTACACACCCTAAGTACATGCTTTGCAAAAGTAGGGCTGTATTAATTTTACAGATGGAGAAATCAAGGCTCTGAACAACAAATGAACTCATCAAGTTCATATATTGATAAAGGCTGGAATGAACATGGGGTTCTTTCGATCCTTTTTGTGCTAGCAAATGAATGCCAGCCCTCTACACCAGACAAGGTAGCACAGTGAGACTGTAGTACAATTCTACATTAGCAACTAGATAAAAGAGCTTTTTCTTCTACAGAGGGCTGACAGATAAAGTATAACATCAGCATTTACATAAATTGATTGTGGCTGGCTAAAGCTGTTCTTCCACAACACACTAAAATTAATAAAGAAAGATTTATTATGGCAGATAATATACAAACAAAAATTACAGGACATTTTAATAAAATATTCAAGTCAAAGCTGAACTTTCTGGTTAAACCATAATTTTAACATCTCTCTGTTCAAAATACACACATGCATGCATACATACTCTCTTCAACCAGCTTCCATCCACACAGTGAATCCAGGGGGGCAGAAAAGGTACTCAACTCCCCTTGCCCCCACTCTGTTTTCTATTCATTTCAAACAGAGAAAAACCATAATTTATCTCAGGACTTATATTAGCAATTAGCAAAAACCCAACAGCAACCTCCCCATTAGCTGATCAGAAGATCAGAGATGCATGGCAGAGATGCAGCAAGCCTGTGGTACATCCAAGTACAGCAGCAGCAGCAGCAGAGTTAATGGCTGACATAAAGGCAAAGAAGCTCTGCTTTCTTAGCAGCCAGAGCAGCCTAAAAAGCCTTTAGATCACCAGCTGAGTTTTTTGAAGCCTGATTGGCTCTTCCTTCAGGGCACTATTTCGTACAATGGAGGTATTTACTTTATGTTGTGGTTACGGGGAAAAAAGCAAGAAGCTTTTGATACAAATTACGGGGTATGACAAAATGGAAACATCAAATAAATATTTATTTGGTTGTGATTGTCAATAACAACCAAATGAAAATGTATACATACATATATATATATATATATATATATATATATATATAAAAAAGATTTAAACATATATATGTATGTGTTTTTATTTATATGTAAAAAGTACCAAGTAAGTGTATACATATGTGCTAAATATACACATATATATTGATTGGAAGATTTTCTCCTTGAATTATTAGAAATCAAACAGGCATCCAAAAGTCTGTTGATAGCTTTTTTTATATATTTACCTGAACTGGAGTCAGCTAAAGTCACTAAGACCCAGTATCCTCCCCTCAGAAAGAAACTGACGTTGTGTGCATTCAGGGCCTGCTTTATAGCTGCTATTCTCTGAAAATACAACAGAGAGAATGTCAGACATCGTGTGCTCTGTTCCACTTTGAGACACTCAATGTTTTAAAAAGGAAAACCACTGGTTCTTTAAATGGTGAAAGCACTTGTCAAGGATGAGCTGAAATCTAAAAGAAATTCAATATTTAAAAATCAAGCAAAACTCCAGAAGACATAAAAGCTGAAAATGTCAACATTTTATAGCCAAATCTTTCTTTTTGATTACCCAAGTCTTTACATTTACCCAGCATGTGACAGACAGCAAGTAATTTGCACGCGCTGTTGGGTTTACCTGGGTCATAACTCACACAATGCATAATCCATATGAAAAACTCCCCATCCTTCTAACCTATCAGAAGAAAACCTGTGAAGTCACTTTGGATTTCTTGCCATGAAAAGTAACTGCTGTTTAATAATGAACTGCATGTCATAATTTACTTTACCTCCATTTATAGCTAATTTTTAACAATACTCCATAGAAATATATACATTCATCCATGAGGGAAAAAATCAGTATTCCTCCCAATTTCTTCCAGTGGTTAGAGCATAGTGAAATATGGTCTTTCATACTTTTATGGAGCAGAACCATTAAATGTACCCTCACATCCTAACCCCAGATGACAAATTGTCTGAATTATATCTTCTACTTGCTTGTGTCTTCAACATCGTCAATTTTCTAAAAGATCAAAGCTGGTTTTATACTCTATGCCTTATAATTTGAGACATGACTTCCCAGAGGATGCCAAATTAGAAATTTGCTCTATATCCATGAAATCTTCACAAGTAACTCCTTTTATGATATTATCAATTATGGTGCTCATCTTTGACAAGCTTTTGAAGTATAATGGATAAAAATCCCCATAGTCCCTCACATGTTATGGACAGACACAATACAAAAGTTCAAATATCATCATTCTTTTTGAGGAATAGCTAACTTCTGAAGCCATTCCACTGACTTTATTACAATTTTTTTTATGTGGGAATGACTCAACATAAGGGTGAAGTGAGCTTGGCTTCAGTTATTTCACAAGACAATTACAGCAGATAGCTCCTAAGTATTTATCTTGTGGCCCAAAGCCTGAAAAGAAAATGGATATGACAACTCTACTGATTAGGAGGCTTTAAAGGGATGTTGCTATCAATGAAATAAAGTTTCTTTGTATAAATCCAGGTTCATTCACATGGTCATGGTGTACAGTACAAGAGAGATGACTACTTTAGGTTAATCTGACTTGCAGCCAATAAATGAAATTTTTGAGCTCCATAACTTTTGACTCATCATAATTTCCAGGAAGGTTCTTAAGGAACCCAACATTTACTGTGGGTTTTGCTTCAGTGATTAAGACTGTTCATTATTTAACTTCCCACTGCTGGATTTGTACCCAAATCTATATGAACAACATGTCCTCAGGTCAAAAACTTGAATCTCATGTGAGTCCAGTCAAAGGTTCTGGTTTATTTATTTCATTGATAGACTGATTTTTTTTTTTTTTTTTCAGTGCTCATGGTTTTGGGGTTTTTTTTCTGCCCCAAGATACTTATTGAGCATGATGCTGCCACATCTCCAACTTTTTTAAAAAACAAATGCAGTCTTTGGAGCTCCTCTCTATACTTCATAAGTTAAGGTTCTTATACCAGCATTTGAATTTTCCATCTTCTTTTCCTACATTCTTTACACTGACAATATTTGAATATGTGAACACAATAGCTCCTGCATTATAAGAATGTAAAAAAATGAAAAATAATTACACTAATCAAACTCTTACCCACTTATACATCTTGGGTTCTGACTTACCCTTTTTGCCAAAGCAACTCATTGGGAATTTTTGCTAAGTAGTTTGTCTGGCTAGAAATCTTCCTCAGAGCCCCTGCCTTCCAGATTATAGATTAATTGCACTTTAATTGACTCTTTCAACTGGACTCATCCCACCTGACATTAGACATGTAATAGATGTGTATAAATTAAGCAACCAAGTCTTCTCTGGAGTCAATAATTAGAATGGAATACTTTTGAAATTTCTCTGTTCTTGAAAGCAGGTCAAATCACAGTCAGTTTTTATTTCTCCCTGAATATATTTGAAACAAACAGGACTCTTGTCAGAGTGGAATCAAATTTCAGAATTTTCCAAAGGGCTCCTCCTACTGCACTGACAGCTTGCTTTCTATCTTTTTTATTGATAGCTACTTTTATCAGTAGTGATTCCTATGCTACATGACTAACCTAATAAACAGTATCACATCCCAACACTCCATGTAAAGCATCAATAAAAGCTCCAGCAAGCAGGTATTCTCTGCCTGAGCAAGAAATTTAATCTTTCTGAAATAATGTCATATTCCCAAAACTAAAAGTTTTTCAGCTGAGAACAAAGAGGTTCTCTTTAAGGAAAGACATTCTATAGCTATGTCTGAGTTAAAGGTTTCAGGGACAGCTCTGAAAGGTACACATTTCCAAATGTGCAGAAAACATTCTGCATTGCTAAGTCCTCACAAAAATGTCACAAGACTGATTTGGGAACTGACATGAGCAGTGTGACAAAGCACATCCTTCCACTGATTCATGATAAAAACCTCCAAGATTCTCTTCCAGTAAGAGAAGAGAATGTAAGGAATCTTTAAACATATGACAACAAGAGTATTTTCCTGTTGACTTAATAGGAGCTATTACTTCTAAGTTAATTTATATAGAATATTTCTCGAGTCACAGTCGATTCTGTTATAACACATTTTATCAAAATTTGTGCCATTTAAGATGAAATCAACACATTTATTTGCACATATCAATAGCTTAAGATGAAATCAACACATTTATTTGCACATATCAATAGCACATACCATTAGCAATAACATAAAACAGAAATGTAGGCAGCTGTCACAAGAAGACTGGCTGTGCATCTCTGCAGCATTGAACCCTATAAAACAATTGGTTTAGAGAAGGGAGACTGGTATACCTGACATTTTAACACTGCATAGCATAGGCTGCTATAATTGCTCCTGTCTCCCTTGTTCCTGCTCCAGCCCCAGACACCATGGGTCTGACCTGGTTCATCCCAACAATCTCAGAAATGTACTCCTATTGTCCAGATTATACAATTACTTTCCCCTCCCTATGACTCTGTAGTTCCAGAAAACTTTTGTAAGGTAAAATTACAAAACTGTGTCCTGCTACACTTCTGTGATATCCCTGCAGCCCCACTGAATGGAAGTTTTTCCAAATAATTTGCAGCATGTGATTGCTCCTCTTTATGCTTTAAAGTAACTCACATGATGTTTCATACACAAACATGAGAAAAAACCTTGAGACAGCATTCATTTTAACTGATGATACTCTTTAAACTGCCTTGAAGCACAGTGTGAATATACAAATTGAGATTTAAGGAGAACTAATATGCATAACAGTTTGCACTGAAGTAAAATGTTTGTACAAACCAAAGAATCCATCACCATTAGTTTCATTAAATTATTAAACACATCCATTGCACATGGGCTCAGAATAAGGAATTTCCTTTAGAAGCTTCACCTTGCTTCTACAAGAAATGGAAACTTTCACATGATTTTGAAGTGGTAATATTCCCCTGGCTGAAAGCCTCAGTTCATGAATGGCTCTCTACAAAAGAAACAACCTGCTAAAATTAACTGTTTCCTGCAACATAATCAGGAATTCAGACTCTCAGGAGTCCTCACTGTGATTACATGGGAGAACAGTTAAGGGCTTCTGCCAAAAAAGCAGAAAACTTTGTGCACTCACACCACAGTCTGTGGATTTTAATGACAGACATCCATTCGAGTCCTTGGACAACTTCAACACTCTCCTTTGGACCTTCCAAGGTACCCCATGAACTCCAAACACCATCTATTGGGTTTATGTTAATATGAAGAGCTTTGCCTTACCTACTTGTCCAGCTCTTTGGATACCATGACCTTATCTTAAAAAACTGTAGAATTCCCTTCAAAATTAAGGATACCTAACACTGATTCTTTGTAACTGGCAGGACACAAACTGCAAGGTACAGGCACAGGGCTGGGATCTGTTTCTTCTCTATCACAGCAAAAGGACAAATACAATAAATTGTAAGTGCCAAACAGTCTTCTGGTTTTCAACTGGTGCAAGGTCTTTTATTATGGAAGAAACATGATTTGAAATCAACTAGGGAGAAACTAATGCCTGATTTTCATTCCTGAGTTTACTATATTTGTTTCTTACCAGTTGAAAAGGAAATTTTCTTACAAGGGCAGGAAATGCTTGATGCTCTTTACATTATGCATCCATAATGTAAAGATCAACTACTAAAGTTCTGGGTTTGCTTGAACCTGAAATCTAATTTCCTTCTGAAAACAGGACAGAGCCTCTTTGCTCTACTGGATCTTCACAGAATGACATGCATCACTTCTATTTCTGTTTAAAAGACAGACCAATATTAAATATTCTTGAGAAAGTCACTAATATCCACAAAGAAGTGGATTGTGCTGGTCCGCACACTGTCAAACACAGCAGACATAGCTGCTGTAGCATTCCCATGTACCTCCACTCAGGTGGGAGTGAGATCTTTACATAGGTAGGGATTACCTATAAATTTCATATAAGACAATGAGATACGGCCTCTTATTTGAAAACAGGATGAAGACAGTTCTAGGCAGATGTGCATTGCTCTGGTTACCTTATCACTGGTTATGCTTCTCTTCTTTTTTTGGTTGATTTGCTGGTAGTAGCACATGCAAGTCAGCAGCTGTGGGCAGACCAGGTTTCACAACTGTCATGAGTGTTTCTTCAGGTATACTGGTCTCCTGTGAAAACAACAAAGGCATCTGGCAAATTACAGGACGGCACACTTAGTGTTTTATGTAAAATACATAAGTAACTCCACATACAGCTTTTAGAGTTCAGAGTTCAGATCCTTAATTTTAAAAGAGGATTGCACTAGAAGCTGAAATACAAACAAAGCCAAACATAAATGTACTGAAATGTGAGTTGCTCTTTCAATATTGGGAGACCTTAGTATTGTTATCACATTAAAGTAATTCAGTGGCATTGCAAAAAGAAGCAAAATGAAGAGGTTTTCTGGTTTTATCAAAACTCTACAATGATTGAGCACTTCTAAAGTAACATTAAAAAAATCCTAAATGATTTAGGATCCTTTGTGGGCCATTCAGACACAGTGTAGACTTAGAAGTGCATATTCATTACAGCTAACTTCAACTTCAGAAGTTTACTTATGAAGGTGCTTAATGGACAGAGAGAAGTCTTCCAATGTGAGACTAAGAACACTCAGGTTCAATTCCTGAAATTGTAACAAATACCTTCATTCCCCTGCTGCAAGTCAAGTACATTCCTTTGTAAAATAGTTTGCGCAAATTTGGCTTTTAGTCCCAAAGTTCTTCATGATTAGTACAATGCAGTCACACAATTCTAATGACCATACCCTGGGCACTTTCCCTAGCCTTCCTCAAACAGACTCTGAAACTCCAATAAATTGTTCATATACTTTGGCAAATGTTTTAGTAATTATTAAAATACAAAAGCAGTTTACAGGAGAGTAGAATATTTTTTAACTGACACCAGTGAAACTCATAATGAAATAGTTTAAGCTGATAAAATATCAAATTAATTTGATATTTTATAAACATCTCAAAAAAAAAAATAAAGGCAGGAAAATCTATAAAGTCAAAAAGTTTAGAATTTGATTTGCATCACTGCAAATCCAGAAAAAGTAAAGTGATTTAAAATGCAAATATTTTATGAACAATATTGAGCTGTACCTCAGTGCTACTGCCCTCATGAAAACCAGTGTGAGCACCCTCAGCTGCTGGCAGGGTGTGTACCTGAAGAGCACAGCTCTCGAGCTCAAAGTTTCCTTGAGGTATCTAATACCACTGCACCACTGCATAGCTTTGTATTTGATTTAACTTACAGGATTCAGTTGCTCCCAATCCACATTTCTTTTGTGAACATGCTCTAAAAAACCAGTGCTACAAACTGTGTGCCTATATATTATACACAATTTTCAAAGTTACACAACCAGCATAGTAAATTCTTTTTGCTTTGTTTTTTCACAAAGACGATGTCTTTTATATTGCACATTGCTTAGCTTATACATCTATCACATTTAAGCTACTTAACTCTTCCTGCTTTGGAGTCAGCAGTATTTGCTTATATGTCTATCCCTAATCCCAGAGAGCAATATTTAGCATTAATTGCCAATTAGGCTGTGTTAGACCTAAACTGTCTGCGTTACAATATCATCGTCTACAGCTTGCACTTAAAAGTGACACTAGGCTCAAACTTGCTTGAAATGTGGCTCATGAGGTTCACTTTATTATTTTTCTCTGCCTCCATTTCAAAATACCTTCTAAATCAGAAGGTATTTTCTCAACCTTCAAGCTTTTTGAGTGGTGAGGGAACATTTTAGGACCAATCTGAAAGAGCACCTTGGCAAGAAGTCGCGTCACCACCCGCCCTATGTCTTCCCTCCACTCCGGTATGTCAGGGTTGTACATGTCCAGGTGCTTAGTAAACTTCAGGGGAAGAACATGAAAATTATCTAGAAAACCAAAAAGAAACAGCAAGAAATAAATTAAGATTGCAAAAGGGGTTTGGTAGAACTAAAAAGTAAAAAATCTGTGTTTAGCACTTTCTGCTGTGTAGCACTGCAGTATCTAAGACCCCCGCTGCTCTCTGTTTGCAGGCATTCAATTTATTTCTTTATTTTCATCAACATCATCAAATTTGTGCCTAAAGACTAAAAAAGAAGGAAGAAAAATAAATAAACCGAGCAGATTTACATACATGCCCTGGGTCATAATGTTCCCAATAATTTTCCCCTAGGTCAATAAGGGAGTATTACATAGAAGTCATTGGTTTCTTTTATTTGAAATGAGAATGTACTGATGAATTTTATTCTCACTGAATCATAAGCATGTGAGGGTTTTTCCACTGCACCTTTCTGTTTTCCATATAAAATGAATACTTCACTCCATAAATTAGATATGAAAGTAAGAACAGAAATGACATCACAATAGCTACCTACTTCCCTCTTTGAAGAAAAAGAAAACAAAGGTATACCCACAATATTTCTCTGAATATTGTCAAAAATATCTGAAATACTACAAATTAGTTGATCCTCAGAAAGTAGTCTCTAAAATCTTCTCTTTCTCCCTACAGGATCCTTGGATGAAAACCTGGGGAACTTAATGCAAAGCAGAGATAGAGAAACTCTGGAATGCACAAGTCAAACCTGCCTGCCCCAATACTTCCAACAGAAATTTATTTTAACATGGCTTTCTTTTTCAAAAGTTTCTTTATTTTCCTGAAGGCTGGTACTTTTGTGCTCTTGATATGAGGACTGGCAAAAGAAATACTGGAATGACAAAGCCATTGATGCAATCACACTAACAGGGTTATATTCCTAAAGACTTCTAAAAAAGCTGATGTATTTATAAGTGGTAACAAAAATGTTATATCCATTTATCTAAGAAAAGGAGAAGGTTCATAAAAGCTCCATTTTGCATAAGTGGGGGTTTTGCCATTATTTTAAATTAGTAAGTATACTAAAAGCAAAAATAACAGAATGTTTTTTTCAGGCAATAGAGATGTATCACATCTTGTATTGCATGATATTTGAAGGCTTTTAGCTCTGCATTAAAAGAAAAGCTTTTATATTTATCACAATTCCCACATGTGACAGCACAAATACAATTGTAAATAATTTGCCAGCATTACATTTTCCACAGTATATTATGCCTTGTCACCACATAATAGAACACAAAAAAGCCACACCAGGGCACAGTGTGGAACAAGAGCTGAAGGGTTATTTAACAATTACATCAGAGCTATATTTGATCCAAAATCTCAGATAAACATCAAGGTAACAGTGACATATTGTGATAAAAGGCAATTATTTGACATTATTTTCAATGCTGAGAGCATATACACAGAGCTATTGAGACTAATTTGTTTAAAAACTCTGGGAAACATTCTAGTCACAGGCCAAAACACTGCTAAAGCACTTACATGTAGCATCTGGGAACCTCAGTTCCATTTAAAATAAGCAAAGGAAACAAAATGTTTGAGATTAAAACTCCAATACAACACCACTGTTCAGCTTTGTGGAGTTATTTAGTGGCAGTTCATGCCTCTAATTTTAACAATTAAATCTGGCATTAGATATAATTTTACAATAGGTTCAGTTTGCCAGGGCTGGTTTTAGAGGTCCAATAAAAATACATATGAAACAAAAAAAAAAATGAAGAAGACTAATGTCTCACCAAAAACGTGGACAACTTTTGAGTCCTGAAGCATAGAGTTCCCACAGGAAACTTGCACTGTAACTCTGACATCACCTGTCTCGGCAAACTTTGTCACCAGAAAACTCTCCAATGTAAGCAGTGGCTTTAAAAAAAAACAAAGAACAGTTGAAAACAAAATTTCAGCAAGAACCATGAGAACAGTGTTTGAAGAGACTATTGTTAAAAATATCACCCAAAAAAGTTTCACATCAATTTTAAAGTTTCCGATATTTTATATAGATCAATTAAATTTTTCAATGTACAATTTTTCTTCCTCTAAAAGGATCCTTTTTAATCAGAATAGCAGCCAGAGGAGGAAAAGATTTATTTTAGAGTAAGCAGTTGAGTATTAGGTTTTCAGTCCAATCCCACTAAAATTAATGGAGTCTCAGGGACACTCAGCAATCTCTAGCAGATTATATGAAGCAAGTCATTTGACAAAAAATGCAGGGTATGTCAGGGTCAAAAGGATTAATGCTGTCAACTTAGAGCAGCAGCCCACAGTAACCTCTAAGGTGGAGCTGAGATACCCTGTTCCCCAATCACATCCTGAGGAATTACAAAACCCTACTCAAGACCCACAGTGCCTGTTCTGCAATGGCAAATTCAGTAATAATGAACAGATACAGGCTAGGATTATGAAAGACAGCACATTCTCAACAAGAAAGTTCACTGCACTTATTCGAAGCATTCCTCTGTCACACTTTTCATACAGAAAATATTTTATTTATCTGCTGTTGAAAACATTTCCTTAAAAGAAATGAACCCACTACAAAATAAATATTTCCAATAGAAATACTTCGGTATTTAATGCTCTAAGACATGTTTAAATAGACTTTGATAACCAAATGAATAACATTAGATTGTTTGAGTGCTCTCAGTGTTTTTATATCCTTTAAGATATCCCATTTATTTTTTATATGACAGTTATTTTAGACTCCCAGAAAATATTTATCTATACAATGAAAAAAAACCCACCAACACATATACATATATATATATATATGTATACATATATACACACACATATTTTTTCAGCATTTTCATTTACATCACTCGCATTATTAGCTTGGAAATATTAATAGTTTCACCATTCACTAGTTATGATCCCAATTCGATCCCCCTCTACAAGTTGTTTTCTTCACAGGTTATGAAGTAAAATAAATTGTTGTATCCCCCCGCCCCACAAAGAAAACAGTTTAGAAATTGAAAGAAAGGGACAATCTTTATTAGAAAGAGATTGAAAGAATCTCAGTCAAAAACCGTTTGTGTACCTGAAGATTGTTTCCTATCCACCAGTAGAAAACTGTCAAATTTGGGTTCTTAGGCAGTATGATGGCTGTCAGGTTCACCTCCTGGTTTCTCCCAATGACTGGAACCACTTCTAAATTTAAAGCCTGGAGTGGAGCTGAACAAAGTTCCAAAAATATCACTGAACAAGAATCCATCAATTTATTAACATCACCTTCCCCAAAAGCCTCTCACCTCTTCACCATAAGGTTCTGAATTTATTTTTCCCTCCCTCCCTTCCTCTCTGTTTTACATCCATGTTGAATGCAATGTACATAATTGGCAAGATCTCATTTCATTAAAAAAATATGCCCCAGATCACCCCAAAATCCCTCAAGCAAAATCTAAAAGCAATAAGAAACATCAACAAAATGCACTGCTCTCATGCCCATTCTTTTCATTCATGTCCAATTCTAGAACACATTAACAAATACTCCAGTTAAAAAGTGGAAAGGCAATCTCAGCTTTTTTTTTTTTAACTTAGTAACAAAAGATCAAATGAATAGAAATCTAACAAATCTCAAATTGCTAAGGGAATAGCAGAAAACTGAAAAAGAATGCTGCTGACTACTCATTTTCATTATAAAATATCAGCTGTTAGGCTCACGCCACAGAAAAATCTCATTGATGCATGCTTTAAAACAGTTGAGTACATCAGGGGAGTATTTATTTGCAAATCAAAATAAATAACCTCTGGACTCCAAAATGTGCCTTAGAGTAAGTTTATTCCTTTCTGAACTACCAAAGCCATAAACATTATTATTTGTTTAAAAGAAATGCATCATTACGATGGTTTTATCTGCCTGTAAGTGTTGTTTTTATTAGTGTTGTGAAGTTTCACAGTATGATAACTTTGTTCAAATAAAACCTTTCCCTTAGAAGTTTTCCAGTAAATTTTTACCAGAATGTCTGAAGGTAAAAGCTTTTTACCAGTACAATGTGATAACTGGAATTTCTTAACTCTTCACCTGCACCAACTACTCAGGATACAAAACCACTGTACAGCCCAACATTCTTTCCTTGCACAGACTGAATACTGACCTGTTCATTTTTGTTCCATTCTAAATATCTTTTAATTCATTCAAAGGATTTTCATCTCAGTGAAGACTTGAAGGTAATTAACACTGGTCTAAATTATTTCTCGTATTTTGTATCAGGAACTGATACATTGCTTGTTCATTTCTAATTCACTTTGACTAAACTGACTAAACTTCTGAGAGCAAGTTGTCCGACCTCCTTTTCCACCTCACTTCACCTGCTTCATCTGAATGCAAGGCTCTACTTTCACTCTGCATTTTCTCCAATAACTCTTTAACCATCTACGTGAATTCAAGACATGTTGGGTGCTTTAACAAATTATTTCTTCAGTAGCTTCCAGAGGAGCTGCTGCTTCCAGCCTGCTGCTGGTGTCTCAAAGAAAATTCAGAAATGTTAGGAATTCCACTAAATTTGTTCCTCCTAGAAAGAGATTTTCCTTCTGGAAGGATCAGAGAAACTCTTTTGCTTTTGCCATAAATTTGTGTTTTCATGGACAAAACTGATCACTTTGAGATATGGTTTTGTTCTTGAAAAAGATTACTTTCATTCCCAAAATTTCTAGACGCCAAGTTGTTTGGTACTTGAATGACGACATTATTTCAAGTTTGCTGTTTCTATATATTTATGAGCTAAGAATAATTACTGCAAACCCTTCTGCTCATCTCTGTAACACAAATCTAAAATGCATTTGAACAAACCTCATAGCACCCTTGAGTGTCTACATTAAGACTGAAGTAAACTACAAAGGTCATTGTTCCAGGGAAAAAAAACCAAATGCAGCATATGTATTAGTAGTTCTTCTTCAGTTCTTTTTATTATGAGTTCTTGGGCCTCTAAAGTTACGCTATAGGATTGCTCTAATTTCTCCTGCAGTACATTAGAAAGTTGAAGATTGTTTAATCTGGATCAGAAAGCATGATTTGGATGACAGGCCAAAATTCTTATAATTGTCCTGCATTACAGAGTATCCCATAGCAACCTGGCAGAAGTGAAAAATATTTCCTCTCCCATTTGCCTCTGAAAAAATTCCCTGGGAATAATATATCAGTTGGAGACTGCTGACTCCTGAAAGCAGGATTCTACAGAGATTCTTGCTTTCATGGTATTCCACAGTGAAAAATGTCCCTTAATGGCTATTAGTGTTTCTCTAGAATGCAGAAATTGCAGTTTAATTAGTGCCAACTAATTTCCTCAAATCTTGTAATTTACCTAAAAAAATTAAACAGAGCAAATCACAAGGAAAGCATTTACTCAAGCAGGCTGTGTAACACAGTTCTATGAGCCTGCTATTCCCTGTGCAGCATCCACAGGCAGGCTCAGGATGGGATCACATCTGCCTCAGTGCTCTGCTGCCTCTGCACTTCAGCACCAAAGTCCCCTAAATGCACCAGTCATTTGCTTGGGTAAAATTACTCTGGTTTCTGAAATTTGAAAATCCACTGCATAGAAGAAAAGCAACATCTTTTAATTTTACTGTTTATCCTAACACGGTCCATATTAAAACACTTTGAGAAAGTCTTCTGCTTTCCGTTGGGGCTTGCTTCTGCTTGTCATTCTCTGTAGGATTAGAAGTTGTTCTTGGAGAGAAGGATGCCACACAGTTTTTTCCTATTCATTGCTACTATATATCTACTATATCTCTGCCTACTCTACTTCTCAGCACCTAGAAGCTTCTAAAAAGTAACAGTGAAGTCCTAAGTAATTTATCTGAGCTCTCTGGAGTTGTCAAATGATTTAAAAAAAAAAAACCACAACAAAGAAACAGATAATGAAACTAAGGTATAAAATTTGATTCTGATTTTTTCTGCTTGATATTAACAGGAGATTGGTCTTTAGCACGAATGTGTTTGGCTTCATTCTGCTAATCAAAGAAGAACTAGAAACTCTTAACTAAAGGATGCTGACTAGCAAAATACATAAATATCAGCAGTCACTAGACAAGCCGATATAAAGCACATGGCCCTGTGCACAACCTGGTATATGGCTCCAGTGATTTCCATTGCTTTGGGATTAGGATGGAAGACACACCACTCACAACAGAGGGAAACAGACACCTGGACAATGCAAGATGAGTATCTTTTCCTTTGATGTTACTCGTTTCTGAATTTTTGACACAGCAGAAAACAGGCAATAGCTGTCTTGAATCTCAAAGGAAGAGGAAAAATCTGTTCCACTTTTGAGTTTTCTTCTTCATTTCAGTTATGAGATGACTGAGGTACATTAAGCTTGCAATGGTGCATGATATTCCCTGGGCTGTGCTATTCTTTATTTTATATCTGTTTGATTGGATTTTTTGGTCTTAATTAAGGAGAGGAAGAGAAGTGTAAGTCAAGTAAAACTGCCTGCAAACATGAAATTACATCCAAGCACCATTTACAACTCTGTGAGAATTAACTATCTAGAATTTAGATTTAGAATCACTCAGATTTTGACTATTTTTTAAAGTCATACAAGGGCTCATATGTTTCCCAACACATCATTAACTTGCTTTACACTGCACCTAGAAGCTTTAAAAAGACATTGCTTGAAGTATTAAATTTTAGCTAATAAGGATAACAAAGGGTGTTGAATCAGGAAGATGGATCAAACATGAAATTTGTACTGAGGCATGCTTGTTATTTAAAAGGTTCATAAACCATCCTTCTGCCAAATCCAAACAAACTAATTCTGACCTCCTACTGCATTAGGTTTATAAGCCTCTGCATTAACAATACACAACACTGCAAGGCTGCACAAGGATATTGAAAAAATGTGTTTTCTCCTAACTGTGACTAGCAATTTTCTTTCCTACTTCACAGCGAACATGAGGTTTCTACACAGTGGCAAAAGTAAGAAAACCAAAGAGCTGATTTACAGTTGACTTGGACGAACACCACGGCCTCGTCGTGCCCAGCCACATTCTCAGCCCTCACGGACACTCGGTAAATCCCGGGATGCTCGTAGCGGTGACGGATGGGCTCTCCAGTCATCGTCAGGTTCACATAGATCGCCTTAAAGCCGTCTCCAAGATCCACCTGGTATTTGGTGCTCAATATATCACCCTGAAAGGAAAATGCATCAAAAATATTTCAAATGGCCACAGCCAAAATGGACAGGACAGACGTGTTTATAACTTTTTACAGAATCACAACAGCATTTTCAGCCCCAGCCAGACATCTTGACCCAATTGCAACAGCTGCAGTAAAAGCACTGCAGCAATGGCAATGACATTAGTGCAACAGATGCTGTGTGCCCTAATAGATAAAATACCAAGTTTACACAGCAAGGTGCTACCTTAAAATTATATACTCCAGACCACTAACCAAGTTGTATGGCACAGAAACCATCACTCTTCTCTTAATGCAGCTGGACATAATGTGACATAATGGTGCAGGGCGGCCCCAGGTTCAAAAGTGATGAAGGTTCAAAAGGGCGGCCCCAGGTTCAAAAGGGATTGTAAGCAACTGAAGATTGCTATTTTAGCAATTTACTACTCACTCCACGAGCTTCTAGCCTTTGCAATTATAAAGTAAAATTGAATGACTTAGATATTCTTCATGGCACCTTCCAGCCACACCTTCTGAGTGTCAACCTTCTGGCCTTTAAGACGTTTAAGCTGGGATCTTCACACGGAGTTGAAAAGCGTTACACTGAGCTACCAGCATGCCAAAAACTAACACGCTCTAGTGCAAAATTAGATGCATGCTTAATTAAATAGATTACTGAGTTGAGTTTGGGAAATGGTTTAAAAGTCCAGTCAAATAATTCTGACATGTCAAACATCTCATGGAATTTATAATTCATCACACTTCTGCTAAGTGCTCCTTTAAATGACACTGTGTTCCTAAATTCAGGCCTGAAGTACCTCAAGATTGATACCACTGTCAGACGACAAACATGCCCATCACTCATGTTGTCATGGCATGGCTGCACAAGACAGAAATTAGGCCTGTGCCACATGGACTGGTGATTTGGATGCAGTCAAAGGAAAATTTGTTTAGATGTGAGCAGCAACACTTTCTCAATGCTACTGGCAGCAGTGTCTGAGCAAGTGGCCCTGCTTCCTTGATCTCCATCAGTGTGGATATTCCTGCTTGCTTGCCAGAACACATGGCCATCACAGCCATGCAATTCAGAGAGACCACAGGGCCAGGCTTCATAGAAAAGCCTGTTGTGAAAGCACAAGTATTGATTTTAAAAACTTCCTTGCCTTTAGGAAAGGAGTTTATACACCCGTATGCTGCCTCAAGTGACATAAAAGACCATCAAAGCAGAAAATGATTGACACTAAAGTATTCAAAACTCACTTAATTTCTCCAAAAGTCACTCTCTGAAATTGCTTTATTTCAAAATTTAATACCAAAAGGCAGCACTAATGTAATTCTTTTCATGATGACAATGATCAGTGATTGAAATAATCTCCCCAGGAAACTGCTGAATTATCCAGAGTTGGACACTTCTAAGATTTAGCAGGACAAGTGCTGGGCATCTTATCTAGCATGTGCTTTTGCCATGAGAGGTTGGACTAGATAATCCTTAAGGTCACTTCCAACCTGTCAATCTATATTTCTATGGTTCTTTGAAAATCAAAGTAGGTATCATGTCTAGAACTCTTGTATCCTGCTATTAAAAAAGGAAGGAAAACATATCATTATTTCCTCCTTCTATTATTTTGCAGTGTGGATGATTTTCTTCCATGTTTTGTCACATGAAAGAACATTGCTTATAATGTAAAAAATACCCATAATAAGGAACCTGTAGGATTATCAAATACCTAAGCACCTTATTTCAAGACACATAAAGGACTTTGAAAGCCTCTGCACTGTGAATAGTTTTTTCCCAAATAAAATCTTTCTTTTGACAACAAAAGAGTAGAATTTTACAGAGGAGATAGTATGTTATTAAAGTTTAAAGCAAAAGAGATATCTACTTGCAAGCAATGTGTTAGTAAGTGGAATCTCTTTAGATGACATTAGCTTGCACACAGTTCTTGTTCACTCTTTCTTATGCTAACAAGTGTACATGCATATTTTTTCCAGGTGAGACAGAAACTAGCATTGAAAGACAGTAGAGGAAGGTTCTCTTAATGTTTTATTCTATTAGCTTCCCTAGTGAGATGATGAGAGTACTGTCTTCAAAACACCAAGGTATTTCTAATTCCTGACCAGTAAAGACAGAGAGAATGCAGAGAAAGCAGAACAGTGACAAAGGGAAAAGGTAATTAAATCTATAAGGAATTGGGGCTTCCACTTTCATAAAAAATAGGAGATTGTAATGACATTATTTATTCATATATTCAGCCAACAAAATTTGGGAAAAATCATGATGATGATGATGCATTTATTTATTATTATTATTTCTAAGGACAGTTGCAAACTGCCCAAATGCACCAGAAGCTTGCTTCCTTTACTCCCTTATGTCTGGTATTCCTGTACCTAATAACATGCATTCACAGAAACTAATAAATTAATTTTCTCCACCAGAGAAAGTAGTATGTATTGGTTGGTTGTAGTAGAGCTGTTTCTTAAACTCAGTAATTGTTATGAATTCTCATCAGACTTTTTCATACAGATTAAGTCCTAAGCAATGCTCAGGACATTTGAGTTTAAATATTATTCTTAGCCATAGAGGGCACCAAACTGCTACATTTCTTCTAAATCTGTCTTCATCTTTGATGTATGGAGTAAAGACTTCACCAAAAAACACAGCAAGAGATTCTCTTCAAGGTCTCTTACTTCTGAAGATTTGTGAATAATTTTAAATGTTTTTCATATTGCCACAGAGATTCATGAAAGCTTCAGTAGGAAAAAAGTCAAACTGCCAATCAAAATCATTAGAGTTCAAATTGTAACCAAATGCTCCAGGCTTACAATAAGCATTTCCAAACAAACTCTGAAAAGAGAAGGCAGCAGAACTTGCCACACAAACTGTGGGGGCACTGCATGCACTGGGACACAGAGCCTGCGAAGTATTAAGCAGCCCAGTGTTCTGCACGTAACCTTCTTGATTCTATTACAGAAATAAATCCCAAGTGCTCGATTTATACAGCATAGGTTTGCCAAAATGTGTGAACTTTCTTCAAGTTCTTGCAAACCAGTGGGGTTAGCCAGGATGTACAATACTCCAGTAACCTGAGCACAGCAGTTACAGCCTAATGCTAAAACATAAGCATGAGAAAACAAACCCATGGCAAACAATTAATCCAAAAGTTACTCGCTGCACTTGGTCAGAGCCTTAGGGCATTGTCTCTCAATAAACAGAAAAAACCCCATATCTTTGGCAACACAACTAATATATAATAAATATTCTTACGCTGTGCTATTTACTGATTTCTGTAAAGTTTTGCCTCATTCCTTTCTAAAAGGTTGATTCTCAAAAACACCTAAACCCGAACATTAAATGTTCCCTGCATTTCTGTTCTTCTCTGATAGAGCAGTTGAAATTTTCAGTCCAAGAAGACTTTGGTCATCGAGTTTCTCTGACTGTCCAACAAGGCAGTGCTTTTTCTCCTGAGGAGGCAAATCCTGATCTGCAGGTAGAATTTGGAGGCTTTAAACTGAGTTTACTGGCTTGTCTAAATCACTTGAAATCAAGTTTCAGTATTTAGAAAGCTATTAATCTTTGTCTCAAGCACAAATTAATCTGCAATCAGCAGCAAAGCAGGTAGGAATGAAACTAACCCTAAAATGAGTGATTTAACTGTCATGTAGCCAATGTTCATTACTACCTGCTCTTGTTGGACAATGAAGGTGATGTCCTCCCCAGGTCTCACAGCCAGACCTTCTTCTCTGATGCTGATCCGAAGTCCCTTCGGAGCAATCATTGGACACATATGGTGTGCTAAGTTTTGCTGCAGGTCTACTCCACCTTCACACACGTTAGAAACAACTTTCCTGTACCTGCAAAAACAGTAAGCAGTGGGCATAGTGTATTGGAGATAAGCAAAAGAATGCCAGCAAAGGCACCAAATGCACATGATTGTAGCTACTGCATTTTCCTTGGGTTCACAAACAGATAGGATGGCAAATGATCAAAGCCAACTCACAATGCAAGTACATTGGGGACATTGACATTATTAGGATAAACCTGCTGAGGAAAGAGGGTGTAGAGCATGATGAAAATTTCACTTGTATTCATTGGAAGAGTCTGAGTTTTCCAGCTTAGAAACATGCATGACTAACCCTTTGGGAGCTAGACCGTCTGCTGTCCTCTGCCATCCCCTTTTCTAGCATCCAAGTCTTCAATGCTCTAGAGGTCTTGGTTCAAACCCCAAAGATCAAGAAGAAATTAGACTAAACAGCTTCTGCTTTAACCCAGAACTAATTGCTTAACTACTGCTTTCAAATCTATTCATCTCTTAAAACACTTAAAGCATTTGTTTAATATAACCATATAAAAGAGTGAAAGGACTAACACTTTTAAAGTGCTAATAATGAAATAGTTGGATATGTACAGTAATTATTTACAGATCACTTTCACATAGGTATGTTATTTTTAAACATCCTTTAAAATCAGAGTCGTATTTCACTCTTTTGAATTCTATTCTGTATATCACAGCTGTCAGCCACAACCCGAAAGGCAGCATTTTCCTCAGTAAGGTAAATATACACAGAGACTGTGATTCTATTGCCAGATTGGACATTTCAGCATTTGGTTCTCATCTCCACAACCGACTGTGATGGTGTTATGATAAGCCAGAATAGATGCCAGCTGCAAGTTATTCTCAGTACAGACGTCACACTACATTGTAGTGTATATTCTATGCAGTATTGTTTATAGTTACTAAAGCTTTCCTTTGATTCTGAGTGTCCCATATGGACAGGAAAAGAATCTATTCTCCACAGAATTTATATACCCCTATAAAAGTGAGAAACTTGGAAATTCTGTGAGATGTTGCGAGTTCCTCAGAGTAATACATTGGATCCAAACTGAAAATTACTCTGAACCCAAGCAATGAGCTAAAAGAAAAGGCTATGAATGAATTTTCCTATCAGAAGTGTAATAATAGATACAAAATATAAGAAAAAAAATTAAAATTCTGAAAAGACAGCTCGTCCTCAAATGGATAAGTTTTTGACCTGCTGTGAACACACAAAGTAATATTTTTCTTTCATTAGTCTGTAGGAAGCTTCTGCTCATGCTCCAAGTCTGAATCAGAACTTTTCCATTTCCCAGTTTTTACAGTTTGCCTTATTTACATTTCATAGAATCATAGACTGGTTTGGGTTGGAAGAGACCTTAAAGATCATCTCATTCCAAGCCCCCTCTTATGGACAGAGACACCTTCCACTACACCAGGTTTCTCAAAGCCCATCCAACCTGGCCTTCAACACTCCCAGGGATGAAAAGTACACAGTTTCCCTGGGATGGAAGTGTCTCACCAGTCTCATAGCAAAGAATTTTCTCCTAATATTTAATCTAACCCTTCCCTTCTTCAGTTTAAGGCCATTCCCCCCTTGTCCTATCACTACATATCCTTGTGAAAAGTCCCTTTCCTTCGCTCTTGTAGACTCTATTTAAGCACTTAAATGTGAATTTCTTTCCAGCCACTTTTGAGGCTGCTGGCTGAAATATTCTCCCCCCTCTCTGGAAGCCTCATCAAGCCAGTGAAATGCAAAATCAGCTTACCCAGTGCTGCTGGTGTATGCCTGCCCCAGCACACAGTCTTCAGGAGGTGCTTCTGGGTTAAACCAAAAGTCAGCAAAGCATTTGCTCGACTCCGACTTCAGTGGTGCAGAGCGCTCAAACCCATAATCACTGAAAAACAGCAACACCAAATCTGTTACTGTCTCCACTCAGCAGTCCAGTTTGGGATAATAAGACTACGTTTTCAAAAGTCAATATATTTTTTCAGTGTTATTCTACCATATGAACAAACAAGTTGACAAAGCCAATTCTGTTCTAATTTCAGTGGGAGTTGTATACACTTAGGGAAAAAACTGGTTGCAATTACTCTGTTAATTCTGCAAAATTACCTCCTTTGGTAGCTTAGATTTTTTAAAGGTTTCGTTTCACATTCAGACCAACCATTTATTTTCTTTTTCTGGTTTGTTTGGGATTTTTTTTAAGTAGAAAAGGTTTGCTTGCCTTTAATATTAATTCAATGGTAATTTTTCAAGTCTTGATCAGTAGAGAAAAACATCAGGATTTGTTCAGTCAGGTGAAAAAAATACTTAAACATGGCAATGCTTTAAACAAATGCAAATGTAAAAGAAACCTGTTCTTCAATAGCAGGTTGCTTATCTGCTTATATATGGCTATGTAAGGACAGGGGCAAAAGAAAAAAATAAACCCATATCAAACTCTACGTAACTATTTATTAGTAATATGTGAAAAGGCCCACAGACAGACTCACCATAAGAAATCAGTGTTCACACATTCACAAACTTTGGATGTGAGAGCTGATGTGAAACTTTTCCCTTTAATGCACCATGATGAAATCTTCCTCTTTCGAAAGCTTCTTTGCTGGCCCATGATGCAACGATCACCCTGAATGTCAAAGCACTGGACTTACTGCAATGGAACCTCCACCACACAGACTTAGTGTTGTCCCAAGAAGGCAAAACTGTAAACTTTATCATGTCTCCAATACTCAGAAATATAGGTATAAAAGCTCTAATATCCACTGCTGTCCACAAACAGGTCATTACAGAATTGCAATAAAGGCTATATTTCTAGGACACAATCCTGAAGACCCACATGAAAATTCAAGTCAAATTTATATTTCTGTGTGCCCAACCTTTGTACAAAGCTCTGAAAAGCCATTTAAAAATTTCATCTGTGGCAGATAGTAAAATTTCTCTAAATCATCACATCTTGTGTTGGCTGTCTACCTGAAGCACCAACCAGACACTGAATGAACTCTCCCCATTCACATTCCACTGGTAATTGGGCAGCTGCAAGTACTCTGTCAAAGTCACTTTAGTAGTTTCTAATTTATGAAAGACATTTCAATGCCAATATCCTAAAATACTGGTACTGTTTAGGTTCAGATCTGCATAGCATTCTTTGTAAACACACAGCAGTCCCAAGTAAGAGGTATAAAATTAGGCATGAGAACTAGCAAATGAGAGCTGGAGTAACACTGGAGTATGCAAAAGATAAACCAACTCTGCTGGAAGATGCAGAACATAATAATCAGAATGAGTATGAATAAATATGACGTATTCAATTTAATAGAAAAAACCCCAAAATCTCATACTGGTCTCTTTAATCAGTACATTGTAGAGAGATTTTAGCTTCCCAAAAGTGGATTTGGCCAGAGCATCAGGATTAGCACAGCCTTAGTGCATTACTGCAGAAAGGATATTGCCCAAAACAACTGGACTCCATTATATGATTGGTCCACTGAGATCCTAAATTACTTCTGGAATGGACTTTACTTATGGCAATTTATATATGAGTACAGTATGTGGTCAGGAAGTTGGCAGAACATGACTGCATGTTGAAATTGTTTCAGTCAATATTACACACTTCACTTTATGGAACATACTTCCCAATCCAGCAGGACCACCTATTATTATGGCAGCCCCCCAGATACATTTCTGCCTTTTTTGGGACACAGATCATACAACCAAAGGGAACAGAAAATCCTCTCCTGCTTTAAATTCTTGTGAAACCAGCATAAGGAGACTAAGCTGGGATGAAGCATCCAAATTGAATTTGGGAACATTTTCTCAGCACACAGATATGAATCTGAAAGCTATGGAAAAGTTTTGTCAGTTAACATAGAACCATGAATACCTGTAGATTTGTGAGCTCCCAAGACTCATAGTCTTCATCAGTGCACTCCCTGGGGAAGGATGGCCTGAAGTCCACCTTCACCAGCTCCCAGTCTGAACGGTAGCTGATATGTCCAAAGACTCTGAACAAAAGCACAAAAGCAAACTCTTACTGCAAAGAAATACCATACCGCTGAGATTCAAGATTTCAGTCCTATCTTTTCCTATCCACAGTCATAGTTCTCTGCTCAAAGGTCCAAGGTTAATTTTTCTTCCACTTCTATTCCCCTTTTATGTACAATGAATCTAGTTAGGAAACATTTGTCAATTGTATGAAACTTTACAATTAAGAGCTAGAACTCATATATCAAATGGTTATTTTCCTTAGCAAACTATCCAGTATTTGAATTGGAAATAATATTTTCTAAATTGAAATCAAAAGGCTTGCTATGTGAAACAGACAGAGCTCTCAGATTTTGACAGGAAGCTCAAATCAGGGAGCAAAATCCAGGATCACCAGAGTCAGTCTGTCACTCATTCCTTATGATTTGCAATTTATTCAGTTGTTTTTATTGTGGGATTTTGTGTTCATTTCTACAGTCTTCAGATGGCAATGTGCTATTATTAAGCTCACAGCATTTTCATGATACAGTATTAATTTCTACAGAACACACTACATCTACACATTGTGAGAGAACTCAGTCTCCTTCATTTCAGATAGTTCAGAGTATAACAAAAACCAGCCATAAACTGTACCATTTTGTGGGGGGGGAAAGGAAAAAAGAGGAAATCTCATTGCTTTAGAAACCAAGCTGCACTTCCAAAGCAGCCAACATTTTCTAAGTCAGAATCTTTATTTCCAAAACAAAATGGCTAAGTATGACATCCAGCAACAAATTAGAAGGGATAAAGACTCCATTTGGGCAAAAGTAAAATGTATTTGTGGTTTGTATCAGGCTTATGTGATTTACTTGCCAAAGAATTTAAGGTTAATTCTGAAGCCAACAATTTCTGTGCAGTTCATATTGCAGAGTTCATATTCCAAGCTTTAGTATCATTCTCCAAACTAATTCATTCCTTTTGTTTTGCCCTTGGTTTTGTCCAAATCCAGATGCAGCAGGAACAGTACAGCTTTACTAAAAGCATTCTGCTGTGCCCAGACATTTCTCTTGTCCTGATTACCAGGTTCAGAGTGGAACTAGGGTACACCAGAAGTACACAGAGGTAACACCATCACACTAAGCATCTTCCCTGGTAAACAGCATAGAGCTCTGAAATCTACCAAAGAGCTTGAAAAATAGTTCTCAGAGACTAAAGATGTAGATGTGATTTCCCCTTTTCCTTTCTGGTGTCTTTGCTTCTCCTCCACAGCAGAGAGATGTAGATATCTATAGGCTATTGCCCACACTGCTCACATTATAATGATTGAACAACCCATGCTCACAGGAAACCACACCACCAGCAGTGCACTTAATTAAACAGAAACATATGCATTTAGTTCGTGTGTCTTACTCTTTTCTTGTAATGCTCTGAGATTAAAGGACTTCATCTAATTCCTTTTCTTCTACATGTACCCATGGCTCAGAAGCAGAAGCAACACATACAAACTAAAAAATGTGGCTCAGTCCACTGGCTGTATGTGCACATAGGTGTGTGGTCCCACTTCTCTCATTGAGCCTGAGGGTTTGGTTCCTTTTTCTGGTTCAGTTGGATCCTGAGAGCTGCTGTCACCATATAATCTTATTCACTGGTAGTTACTTATGCAATAAAGTGTCTACTTAGGTGGTCTCCTGCTTTTTCCACAATGCCTGCTTCAATATGACTGGGTTTGCTGACAGACATGAAGTGTCTTATGCATGCAAAATACCTGTACCTCTTTTCTAAAATCTTAGTTTCTCCATACAAGGTGCTAACATAAGGCAGACTTCGCTATATGCTTATGCAACCCACCTCAGTGAATGCTTCTCTAGACATCACAACACTTCACAAATTCACTATATTTCTTTTATTAACTCATTTATAAAAAGATACATATACATGCAAGCAGCCAAGTCCTGTTAAAGCTTCACTCCTGCCTCAAGAAAAGTATTTTCTACAGAACAAATGAAATTTTCTCTGTTCATGTTAGCTATCTCAGGCAGATCAGTCAAGAAAAGAGGAAGAAAGGAGATAGTGTTTTGAGTTCAAGGCAGAACAGAATAATGACATTCTCCTGAAGACATAATCTCTGAACTATTATTAATGATCTTTCAAACCTCATGAGTGTGATTCCTAATAACTGTGGCAAGGGAAACATGTTGCTTACATATATATAAATGTGCATACACAACCACACATACACATTTAAGTGTGTATATATAACCAGAGATATAAAACAGCAAAATAGAGCTCAGAGAGTTGGAGAATTAATTTTGATAGCCAAAAGATACAAAAAAAATTATTGAGCTACCCACTTCTGCGCACCTTGGAGATAATTAAAATGATAACAAACAGCTACTATGGATTTATCAAACCATATCATGTCAAACTAATGTAATTTTATTCTTTTACAGGGTAACTGGCTTAGTGGATAAAGGAAAGAAAAAAAATCTAGCATATTTTGACCTGTGTTAAAATTGTTACACATTTCTAGCTGATATTGTCTCAATGTAAAAAAAAAAAAAAAAACAGTGTAGATAAAATCACTGTGAAAAGGAATAGAAATACACATTGAATTAAAAGACTCCATTTTCAAAAGGTAGTTATCAAATAAAGAATATTTTGAGATTTTTATCACAAAGTTATGATGGATCCACAGTCAGTATTTTCATTAAAACTCGTGGTCAAATAAGACAAAAAATTTTGCAGGTAGCACATAAGGAAGAGAGTGAATATTGAACTGATGGAAGTCATGTTCAGAAACCAATATCATTAAATACTCAAAACAAAGTACAGAAAGTACTCATTGGGAAAAAAAACAAAACCCAAACCCATAAGAAAGGTGGAAAACCAAAATGGAATATAACTTTCAAATATCAAATAAAAGGCTTGGGGAATTCTGTGGAATTAAAACAAGAATGAAGTGTTGCTGCAAAATAAGAAAGACTAATTCTAGGTTGTATTCAGAACAGGAAAACAGAAGACTTGGAGATAATTATTTTGATAAACTCGGCACTGGTGAAGCCTCTGGAAGAATATTGTGTTTAATTTTAGATGTTATATGCATATTTACAGACCCACTAAAAATGAATTTGAAGAGGGGCAAATGACTCATAAGCTGCTTAGAAAATGCAACCAATGAAGAATGATTGAAAGAATTGGGTTTTTTGCAGGAAAAGGTAAAGCTGAGAAGTACAACAAAATGTTTTCAGAGTCTTTTTATAAAGGGCTGTCTTCAAAGAGACCTGGAAGAGCAAGAAAGAGGAAGGGCAAGGATAAACTAAAAATACAGCCACATGATTCTCTAATTTCTCCTCCTGACTACTGGTGAGTCTACATGTGAAGTTCTGGGTCCAATTCTGGGCTCCCCAGTACAAGAGATAGATGGAAAGCCTGGAGTCCACCTAAAGGCTGTGAAGGTGATGAAGGGGCTGGAGCATCTCTCCTAAGAGGAGAGGTTGAGAGAAGTGAGACTGCTCAATCCAGACGAGAGGAGACTCAGGGGGAGCTGTCAATGTCTATAAATACCTGAAGGGAAGATACAAAGAATATTCTTTGCTAGGATTGAAGCCAGGTCTTCATTGGTGCCCAGTGACAGGACCAGAAGCTACAAACTCAAAATGAAACTCAGAAGGTTTTCTCTGAACATCAGGAATCAGCATTTCTCTTGTGAGAGTGCATTCACACAGGTAACCAGAGAGGTTGTGAGTCTCCAGCCTTGGAGATATTCAAAGCCATCTGGGAACAGCTCTGTGTGATTGGCTCTGTGCAGGCTCTGTGTGAGCAAAGGGGTTTGACCATCTCCAGAGGCCACGTCCGACCTCAACAATTTCATTATTCTACAATTCTATAAAAATAAGGATAAAAGATATTGAAGTTGTTTATTCTCCCTCACTAGAGTAAGAAATTAGAAAATATCAGGATTAGAGGTAGAGATTAGATAAATATTGCCCAGTTCCAAACCCTATAATGATAGAAAAAGTCTAGAAATTACTCTACAAATTATGCAAGATCATCATAGGATAATATGGAAGCTATGCACAAACCATATATGCATACAGCAAAGTCACTGCTTCAAGAGGTGAACTGTAACATTCTGTCTGGTGGATTTTTAGCAGAAAACAGGAAAGAACTTTTCTGCATGTTGGTTCAGCGTCTTGAAAAAAAATAAAAATGAAACCAGCAAAAAACCTCAAAAAACTCATTTCCACTACGGCTGTTCTGATTCTGTAGACTGAACACCATGTTCTCACAGAGCACAGTAACAACACCAGTGATCCCAACATTCTCTGGCTTAAATAAAATCCCAAAGATTCAAGAAAGTCTCCTGGTACAGTCACAAACCCCATTAAAAATGGAGCCATACAGCTTTGTAATTCCTAGAGTAAATTTCCCAGCACTTTAAATGCATCCACTTTACCAAATGTTTGAAAGAAAAAGCTTAATGATTAATGCTGTTGCTGCAGTAGCACATGCTGCAGACACCTTGGATGAGCACATTTAAATGTACTGCTAAAGATCACTAGAATAAAAAAGAGGTATTTCTTCAAAGTAACAAAGGCACGTACTAAGTAAGATTCAATGGATTAGACAAAAATATGAGCTACAATAAAGTAATACATAACACCTCAGCAATATAATTGCTCAGGTGCAAAATATGTAATATATATGATGAATAAACGAAATATGAATGAAAAAAACTGGAATGGTGCAGGAAGTGTAACTGATGACTAGAAGTTATATATCAAGATGATAACAATTCATAAGCTACTAAAACCGTCCTCTTGATTAACTATATTTCATTAGAAAGCCATCAAATCAATTCTGTTGAAACTATAAAAGATGATGCTGTGATAAATAATTTTTGGAAGAAATTCCAATTACCTTGGAAATTAATTTACTTTTATTTGCAAGAATTTAGGATCCATAATTTTAACCTCAGTGTTTCAGTTGCCATAACACTTTGTACATTTGTTCCTAGTTCATTTATGAGCACATAATTTTTAATATGATTACATCATTTGATAGATAAGACAGTTTAATGCAGTTTTTAAGCTAAGTCATTTAAACTATTTGCTAGAGGATTGCTAGTTATTTCTGTTCCTGATAAAGCTCATAATCAAGCGGAGTTAATTTAACAGAAATTATATGCAATGATAATCTTTTCCAGTAAATGCTGTTCAATAGACAAAACCTATTTGATAGAGACTCCTTGTTCAGATGAGCAATAGTAACTGTGTCATCTCCTGTCTGTGTGTTTTGCTTCACTCATGAATACCTGAGAACACTCACAGATCACAGAGTAGTGGGAGTGATCCTGCACGATTTTCCCACCAAGGTCACAAAGGTCACATGGGGAATTTATTCAGATGTTTAATGTAGCAACTAAAACTGTGCAAGTTTTGCAGTTGTACTGAAGACTAGTGATGACAATTGTGTGATGCACAGTTACTGTTGTTTGAAATCAGAAACCTCTTTTATTCTACACTCACTGCCTCAATCTTCCAAGTGCTGCACGGGCTTTTGCTCACCTCTATATGAGT
The DNA here is from genome assembly GCA_025920805.1 of Petroica traversi. Lineage (NCBI taxonomy): Eukaryota > Metazoa > Chordata > Aves > Passeriformes > Petroicidae > Petroica > Petroica traversi. The sequence continues at coordinate 23,485,804 of JAHLSL010000015.1, read as the reverse complement.
TTGCCATCAACTGTGATGTTCAAAACAAGACACTGTAGCAGAGTGTCTGCACAGTGATGAACTGCCCTCTTGGCTCGCTCTGCTAACTTCATATGCCACTTAGGGATGAAGCAGGGCCTCTAGTTTTTTTGAAAGAGACTTCAAAAGTATAGAGCTACTGACAGTAAAACCTAGGATTTGAATCAAGGAGGACTGAGGTCCCCACATACAGGTGATATGGGCAATCTCAAGGGCACTTTCTTGGATACAATGTCTAGATTCCTCTGGACAGCACCTAAACAAAGATGTCCAAGCACCTACCTGAAATTCTTTACAGATCTAAACCTCAGTAGCCAACAGTGAGTATGAGCAAGCTGGGAAGGGAAACCACACTATCAGAGATGCTAGTTAAAATAATTTAACAACTCTTTCTGTCTCCTATTCTTTTAAATGGAAGCAGTTACAGAGTTTTGTAGAAAAGTTATATGTATACCTTGTCCCATATATGAGGCTCCTTTCCTGCAGTAAATCATATTTGAAGGAAATAAAATGATCAGTGAACTTAGTGTATTGTTAAAATATTTTTTTTTAATTCTCAAACCTCCCTGATAATTTTTAGAACACAATTGCAATTTCAGATTAAATATTCAGTCTGTCTTACAGTTCACTAGATATTGAAGGCCATTTACATTGAAAAAGCAGCACCTTTCTCAGCTGTCTCCTATATAAAAGGGTTAATTAGAAGTCTCTTGTCAATTTATGGTGAGTTCAAAGAGCTTAGTCCTTTGCTTCACATAGACCTTTGTTACAGATGATGAAAATATCCTTGAAAAAGTAAATAAATGTGACAATCTTCTTTTTGTTCTGCCTGTTGTCATTCATATTATTACAGTGTCTTTGAACATATGGCAAGACAGATGCCAAAATCTGTGCAGAAATTACCTAGCTGAGCAGAAGAGTGCTGAAGTTGTGGCATGGAAGGATGTACTTTAGTGTAGCTACTGCCAACAGGTAGTGCTCTACTTAACTTACAAGAATAATATTAATGAGAGATTGTCCAAGAGGAGATGGGTCTGCAGAAACAGTTAGCCATGACTATGTACTACAGTGATATTTAAAGCCTACTATTTTCAAGAGAGAAAATGACAAGTGAATCTTCAGTAGATGTGCTTTCCTTCTAACAGTTATCTTTGCTTCTATTACACCACTGTAAAATCAACAATAACCTTGATAAGTGAAAGGCTTCCTTCTGGTCAAATGGATGAAAGTAATGTGAGCTTCAAGCTGCAGTCTGTTAAACATCAAGATTATAATTCAGCATATTTTTCTAATTCCCCAAAAGAACATAACAGAGGTCACATTTCAGTGGCCTTCCTAAATTGCAACTACAGAAATGATGAATGCTTCCATGTGCAAAAGTAGACACCTGTCTACATAAAGCAACTGCACATAAAAACTGCTTGTATATACAGGAGATCATGTGCAAATATACTGAGACATTTATGATTTAAATGCCTTAAACTACAAACACATGCATATACTTAATGCACTAAAGAGAAGAGTAGGGTTTCTTGGTTGGGCTGGGTTTTTTGGGTTTTGGTTGGTTTTTTTTTTCCCTCTGGCTGCCAAAGTGAAAAATGAAGGGAGGAAACAATTTAGTTGAAATTGAACCAAAATATGTTTTTTCATTGTTTCCTGCTCCCATAAGCTAATAATTGCCATTCATTCTTTAATGCCAAAACATTTTGGCTTTAGTTCTTTTGGGGAAAAAGAACGGAAATGAATCCTTAGGTTCTGAGAAGTGCTAGGGAGGAGCAGAATGAGGGTTTTTCCACTTTATTCAGGATTTCAGTGGCTCCATGATATTAATGAATTTCATCCAACATTTTGTCACATCTATTTGATAAATTCCTGTCCAAGATCAACCTTTTAACATGTATGCTGTTTGGAAAATACTGCAGATTTACTGCCTAGCCTGATGTTTTATGCAGAAGTAAATACAAGGTGGACAGTGAACAAAACTGCTTAAAGACAAAAATATTCCACTGCAGACAATAGCTTTTTCATCATTCAACTCTCTGCTGTCACCTTACTTAAAGATCAAATTATTCTCGAATACTTGAAAAATGTTATAATTAATTAGCTAATACTCTCTTTCCTACTCACATATTTAAAAAGCAGGTCTCTCTTGCCGCGATTAGAAATTTTTCATTCAGGTTTCACCTAGCAGAGTTAACATCTACAGTCATCTAAATTGTAGTTCCTTCATTTTGAGAGAAAAATATTGTTCAAGTCCCCAACCAAAAGCAGATAAAATATCTAGAAATTTTAGTTGTTGGCTAAGTTTTCAATGGTTATTTATTTGAAATAGAAACTAAAATGGAAGCATAGTTAGAGGACCAAAGCTTCAGGCACTCACTCTGTGACAAGGGCTCAAAATGACACAAAGTCTATTCTGAATGAAGAACTCTCATCACCCTTTTACTGTCCTCTCCTCCTGTAAATAGGGATAAGGTGATAACAGATTCTTACAGAACATGGATTCCTAACCTTTCAGTTCTTCTAATTCAAAAATATTAACAGTTCTGTCCTAAAAATGTATTAAATATGGGCTTTAAGTGACACTTAAAAAGCATCCTGTTCCCATGCTTCTGAGTAAAATATGAAATTTTAAGGAAAGAAATTTAAAGAACAAAGTTCACCCACTAAACTTCTTTTGAGCAGATGGAGGGACTGGGGCAGTACCAAGTCTTGACTCCAAGGTCACAGGCTGGCAGTGACACTGCAAGGCTTTGACTTGCTCTGCTGACATCTATGCCCACAGAGATGACAGCAAAAAACATTACACTTGCTACTGAACAGAGAACTGTACATCTGGATTAGCTGATATCTACATTAGATTGGAATAGAAGAAGCAGTTTGCTTTTCCAATGCTTTTTTCACTACTTTTCCTCCATCTACTCTCAGACATGTTCTTTCTCATACAGAGAGTAGAACAACCATTTCATAGCTGAACAATGATTCTCATACAAGATGTTAACTAGTTGCAAAGAAAACCTAGTATTTGCCTTCAGAAATCAGCTATTCTCCTACATGAGGTTTTATCTACCTTTTATCTATCTTTTATAAGTGATGCAGTACAAGAAAATCAGCAGAGAAGAATTCAAAACACAGAAAAGTACCTCGATCTAAGAAGATACTCAAAGAGAACAGGAAAAGGAATGTGCTGCCATGTGTGACACAATAAGCTCCACAAAGAACATGTTATGTTGTCTGTTATTGATGTTGTCAAAGGCGAGGTTGACATTCCTAGCAAAACCAACAGTTAGAAAAATCCAGATGTCTCTACCTAATATCTAACACCTGTTAATAGTCACCTCGTTTTGAGTAAATTTAAATGAGACTATCTTTCTGTTTCCATGATCACCCAGGAACCCAAAAGGAACACAACAAAGGGCATTTAAGACAGCAAAACACGCATGCAGGAGTTCTGCAGTTCTGAGATGTCATAAAGTTCCCAGCAGCATCCATAGTTGTTATTCTATGAGACATTACAAAAAAATAACCCTCTGGAAAAAATACAATTACCCACAAGGAAGATTTTGATTCTCCCTGACATAAAGAAAAGCAGTCTTTTTATGTAACCTCTTACTGGCCTTTTAAAAGAGGCTATGGTCTATGGTACCATGGTTATTGTGCCTACTGGGTTTACACTGCAATCTAAATAACCTGGTTTGGGAAACACTCCCAGAAGCTGAAATGTGATTTAGAAGCAATTTTAACAGGTTTGAAACTTTCATTACATTAAGTATTTCCTCTGAAGAGGAACATCAGTATTTCAGACACACAAAAATTCTTCCTTTTGCACCGAGTTAGGCAATTACTCTATATGTAATTTTTCCCAACTATAAAATAATGTTCAGTATAACACTGGTTTGCAGTAACTATCATTCTTACAGAATTTAAAACAAAATAAAACCTACTAGTCCATGCACTGAAATATACTAGTTAGAAAATTTCTTAGCAAACCTTACTTATTCATTTAGCAATAAATACTGGATTTGAGCTTCTCATTTAGAAGTTGATTTTTACACAGATCAAGTTTCCTTAAATTTATGAATACTTTATTGCTTATATTTCCTAAACTCCTAACTAGGTCTCTTTAGAAATGGAAATCTAGACAGATTGAAAACAGAATGAGTTTCCTAAACTTTTTGAATACTTTACTACTAAAACTCCTAAAAATCTTAACTAGGTCTTTTGCAGAGCACAATTGAACAAAATCTATTTCCCTTGGCATTTGTGTGTATATATATTGAATACTGCAGGGGATTTCGATGAATGATTTAGATTAATATTAACTGACAGGTGACAACTGAGTTTTATGAAAACTTTTGACAAGTCAACATTTGGTTTTCCTCTCTGTTTTGGAGAAAACACAAAACTTTCTGAAACGAAGACTTAAGGCAACCAGGTTCACATTTTCCTGCTTCTGCAGTAAAGCTTACTAGACCATTTTGGAATGGAAAAGAGTAACACTCCTTAGGGGTCAATTCTGGGAGTAGTGCATTTTAACACCTTTCCCAGAATGAGGACAGTGGGATCAAGTGCTCCCTCAGGAAATCTGCCAATGACACAAAACTGTGTGGTCAACACTTTGGAGGGAAGGGATGCCATCCAGTGGGACCTTAAAGGCTTGATAAGCAGGCCTGTGTGAAATTCATTAAGTTCAACAAGGCCAAGTTCAAGGTCCTGCCCCTGGTTTGGGCCAATCCCAAGCACTAATACAGGATGGGTGGAAGAATGAATTAAAAACAGCCCTGACAAGAAGGACTGGGGGGTGTTGTTTGACAAGAAGTTTAACATGAGCCAGCAGCATGTGCTCACAGCCCAGAAAGCCAAATGTGTCCCGGACTGCATCCAAAGCACCGTGGGCAGCAGGGCCAGGGAGGGGATTCTGTCACTCTGTCCACTCTCATGAGACCCCACCCATAGTGCTGCATCCAGCTCTGGGATCCCCAGCATAAGAAGGATGTGCAGATGTTGCAGCATGTCCAGAGGAGTGCAGTGAAGATGACTGGAGGGCTGGAGGAGCACCTCTGCTATGAAGAGCACCAGGCTGAGAGAGGTGGGGTTGTTCAGCCTGGAGAAGACTCCAGGGACCCCTTACAGCACCTTCCTTCAGTAGCTGAAAGAGACCTACGAGGGCACATAGTGATAGGACAAAGGTGAATGGCCATAAGCTGAAGCAATATAGGTTTAGACTAGATTTACAGAAAGAATGTGAACTGTGAACGTGGTGAGGCACGGGAACAGGTTGTCCAGAGAAGCTGTGGATACACCATCCCTGGAGGTGTTCAAGGTCAGGCTGGATGGGGCTTTCAGCACTTGTTCCAGTAGAAGGTGTCCCTGCCCATGACAGGGGGATTGGAACTAAATGGTCTTTAAGGTCCCTTCCAACCCACACCATTCTGTGATTTTATTATTCTGTGATTTTGGATAAATTAGAACAGAACTGGAATTCAAACACAAGTCGCTTACCAATCTGGTCAATATTTCAGACAACATGCTGGAGAATGAGCAGTCTATCTTATAGAGAGACTGACTTCAGTGGAACCAGGACCTTACCATAACAGTCATTTGCAGTACATGTAAAATATTCTTTGACTCTTTTGTGAGTTTATTCTAGAAGCTTTAAATGAAATACTGTCTGTTCCCTAATTTTGCTGCACATCTTCTGAGTTATTACCTTCCCACTTCAAAATTATGCTATCTCTTCTAATTTATGCAGATTTTGACATTGCACTCTTTATTGGAGTCTTTATTCAAACACATTCCATACCAAAGGAAGAAAATCAAATTCCCATACTAGTAAAAAATGTCAGACTAGGTCTTTGGCAAAGGATTTGGGAATTTCTCAAGGTGAAAGACATTTCTAATTGATTACCATACACAAGTTCACCTCACTTTCTTCTACTTGGAAGAAAATTTTATCTAATAAAATGGAAAAGATGGCATAGTTGATTTCTAGGTTTTTTTTCCCAGGAATGTGTATTACTCAAAAGCAAAAGCTCACTGTAGATTAAGTCAATCACAATAATTTAGTACAAGAATAAGTTTTCAGGAAAAATAAACTACGCAAGACAGAATGACAAAAGGTCTTGACATAAAGTCAGACAGAGCACCACTGGGCTGACAACATCACCCTGGAGGTAAAACACAGTCAAAAGCAGCATAAGAGACAAGGAACTTTATAAAATGGCCACAACAAAACACACACTGCAGGTTTATTTCTCCCATTATCTTTTAGGAAATTTGCACATGTCATCAGGGCCAGTCAGTGATATTAAGTGTTTGATGCCCTCCATGCTCAGTAAAACAAGCTAAAAAGATCCTACAAGCCTGGCATTGTACACTGGAATCAGACTCTTGCTGTGCCTCTGGAAATAGACAAGTCACATGATGCTTATGTTCTCAACTTAGGCTCATGTACCAAATCTAGCTACAGCTCTATATATTTCAGATAGATGATTTAGAAAGGCATCATGTTTTACAAGAGCTCTTTAGCCCACTCAGCCAGATATTTAAACACATCTTCCCAGAATCACTGTTTTTAATGATACTTAATAAGAAAAAACCCCAAGCCCAGAGCATACAGTCATCGCACATAATTTTATCTGCCAGTAAGTACAGTTTGGGATAAGCTTTTGATCCATCTACTTTTGCTGAAATCAATGGAAATCTCTCATTCAGAGGCATAAGTGTCTCCATGTGGTATATATTATATCATAAATAAACCTGTATTTGAGAGAAGGGGAAGATGATGGGCTAATAATGTTCTTCTCAGGTCATAGATATATAATGGAGGATAAATGGGGCAGTGGAGAAAGAGAGAAATAACCAACAGAGCAAATCCACCTCTGCACAGCACAGTACTATGAACTTGGCAAAACACTTTGAAGTACATTGGGTAGGAGTTCTGTTTTGCTAGGGTCCTTTATACATTGGGCTATTAATTTATATTTCCCTGGGGAAAACACTACTGGTATGTGTCAAAGGCAGTTCTGTTTTAACTCATGGGAGAAAAAGCTTGTCATGAGCGCACTGAGCTCCAATATAAAGGATCACACAAACTGCTGCAATAGGAACACACACAAAAACTGTATGCATTGCCTTGAGTGCATTCCTTTTTCTGGCTGCAGGCATCACGTGCCCTTCTCCCTGGCTGGACAGGTGTTTTTTTTACTCTCAGAAAGTTCTAAAATACTAGCATTTATCCTAGAGATGGAGAAAAGCGTGCAGCTCAGATCCAGATGCCCCATGTCCTTTAGAAAAAGACAGATAAACAGGAGCCTGAGTTGCAGAATTTGGTTATCTTTAACTCTATTTACAGCATCTGTCTCTTTCACTGCACATAAAAACAAATATTTGTTAGCAGAGTGCTTGGTTACACCAAGTACTGAAGTACTATTTAGTAAGACAAACTATAGTTATTTACACTGTGAAGACAATAGATGGTCAATATTTTTGATGTCTGACTAAAAATCTGTAGAAAACAAAAAAAAGCCCAAGAGGAAATATTTGTGGGGTTTTTTTCTCCCTGCATCTTTCAGATTTGTTAAGCAGTCCTACTATTCCAGTCTCCCCGGTGGTAACTTTGAAAGATTTCATTTGAATATAATACTTTTTTTAATTCTGAAATACTGCAGTCAGAGGATATCAAAGACAGGTTACATACCAGAGAGGTTCAGACATTAGTGTAAGTGTCTGTGTGGCTGTGAGAAGCAAAAGCCACTGACTCAAGGACCATCTCAAACATGCACAGCTGCAAATCTATGCAAATGCATAAACAGAGAGAGCCCTGAAAACAGAGATGAAAACAAAAACTTACGTCATGACCAGTGTCTCATCTCCAGGTTCACTAAGTAATCCATCTACAAAGACAGAAGTGCTGGTAAAATTATGTGTGCTCCAGGTCTGGCCTTCATCTATGCTGAACCTGTAAAAAAGCAGAAATGGCTTTCATTTACAACTATTGCTACACAAAGCAGAATGTATTTTTAAAAATTCCCCTCAATACTAAAGCTTAGGATTTTTGATCACAAAATACAGTATGCCTAGACAGTGCATGATATTAATGTGATCTTCTCAGCAACTTATCCAGTGATTCACGTCTTTATGAGAAGGTGTAATATATTTCCCACAACAATAAAATTTCTCAGGCTGATTAAAAACTGAACTCTGTCAACAAACTATTTTCTACCTTGAAGATTCAAAAGCAAGTAAATTCACATTTCATTCCTTCCAGTAGTCTCTGAGCTACAGACCTGTTAAGCAGAGGCCAGTGAAACATGAGAGGCCAACTGCTAAAAATGTGGGAGGTGCACTGACTCCAGGCACCAAGATGAGGATGGCCCTTCATGGCTACTAATATCCTCTTAAACATTCGCAAAAGATACAGATGAATCAACAAAACATATTTCAAACATATTTCAAATGTACATCCAAAATTGCTGAGTAAAAGACTCTTTTCCTCTGTACATTTCCTCCAGATCTTTTGGATAGTAGGCTAATGATGGTTTTCATTCCAGATAACCAGGCACAGAGCCTAGTTCCTATTCATGTATATAACACAATTCTGCAAAAATGAGCCAATTCACAAGTGACAAAGACATTTTACAGTTTGTATGCTGAAGATTATAGTTCTGTTACACAAGTTACCATGTTTTACTGCAGTATCATGAAGTCTAAAACTTGATATTTTATATATATAAAGCAAAATACTTTGCAACAAACCTTTCCTGTCAAACGGGCCAAGAAGGCTATTTGCTGCATTGTCACCATATGACAGGATCTATGCAAACTGCAGTTAATTTGTGCATGAATATCTCAGATATTCATGAGCTGTGATTCCAGCATGCCAAATTGCACGGCACAGAAGCGCAAGTCCTTTGCCTGTTGGCTCTCAAACTCTACATTATATTGCTCTCCAGAGAAACTCAGGGCTATTCTCTGATTTCCCTGTGGCCCTTGGAGAGGACAGAGACTTTAAAGCCTCAGTGAACTCTCCTGACTGACACCCAAGCCCCACATGCAGCACAGGCTGAGCATCACTGACACGCACTGCTGGTGCCAGCCAGATAAACAATCATGCTGAACACAGCTTCCATTCTAGAGTTCCAGAACAGTCTTTTAAGCAAAAAATGCCTACACTGATGCAAGAAAATTTTATTATTATTAATTCATTATGCCATGATACCTTCAGCACCATGAAGTAATCTTAAAGTAAACATCCAACTGCATTTTGTTGACTTAATGAATGCCAAATTAAGCTGACTTCACCTGCGTTTCATACATGATCACACTGAAATGCTTATCTTAAACTCTGAACTTTGCCTGAGGTCTTGAATACACAACAGCTCTACTCTAATTGACTGTAGGATTACTTGAGTATTTTCAGAGGGATAGAGGTGTCTTTGATAGCCACAATAACTCCACCATGGTCCAAGTACAAGATGTGGTGCTCTTCTTCAAAGACCTACAAGTCAGACAAAGAAAGGCCAGCTAAGCAAATGTACAAAACAGTTGACATAAAATGAACAAGCAAACAAGAATTAAGAGACTTATGTTTTATAATGCCCACACTTCAAACTGAAAAGGACATAAAAATCAGGTTAACTCTTATATTTCTCCCAGTTGTAAAAGAAAAGAAAGCTAAGCAGGTGAATCAGAAAATGTTCAGGTTCAAATCACAGTCAGATTAAACTGCCTAAAGTGATTTTAGCCCAAGCTTATATTTCTCATAGTATGCATTCTGTGTTCCTTCCTGTTATATATCATCAAGTGACCCATCACCTTACTTTGGTGTTCGCCATATTCTGTGTATCCTGCAGAATAAAATGCTTTGTAGTCTAATTCTAAGAAAAAAAGGAAAAGTACTGCTGTCTGTGACTTTCCCACATATTCCCCAGAACCTACAGAAAGTTAAATAATTGGCGCAAGGATGTTTTCTGCATTTTCAGTGTCATTGAGTTTAGGTTCAAATATTATGTAATGTCCCATGGAGGCCACTCTGAGGAACCAAAATACATGTAATATTTATTTAATGGTATAAAGGATTAAAAACTTCATAAATTATTTTAATTCCTTTTCCAGAGGTTATCAACAGCACTAAAATAAAAACTCAGGTGGATATATCTCCTGGTTTACATCTAAAATCTGTTTGAAGACAGGATTTACTAATGTTATTAACCTGTGAAAGTTCATTTAACACAAGAGCAAGTGATACATGAGAATTATCATACACATTTAGCATTTATTCACAAACATGCAGTCTCCTGTATGCTTTGACAAAGCAAAGCTGAAAACCATAAAGGTTAGCTTTACTTTGCCTTGTAAATGAAAAAAATACTGACAATATTAAATTATTTTCTTTTTTTAGCAAAATTAAATGCTATATTTAGAGGATTTCTCAGCAAGACTGAACCAGAGCTGGGTGAAAGTTTCTTACAGCAGACTCACAACTACTTCAAAAATAGGAAGCATTTAATTTGGGTTGAGAACTCAGTCTTCTTCTCATCTGGTAAGAACATATTTTATGGGCATCCTAGGGCTTCTAGTGCCTGATCAGTTTTTCAGTGTTGCCAATTAACAGGCAAAATCCTGATACAAGTCATTTATAGTCTGATCTACTTATTCACCCAGCTGCGTATTTTAGAAGAGAATTCAGTAAGGGACAGACATTAATTTTAGATGCACTTCAAATGGATGAGATCAGCTGGAGTCAGATAAGCAAGCAGAGTTTTGATCCTGCTCTAAACTTTGTTTGAGCTCTTGCTCAAACCAAAATGCAACAGAATGTGCTGGGACACCAAGTCTCCCATGGCTTCTCCACTGAAGATAAAGGAAGCTGATATTTGCACCACTTTATGCAAATTAGGTAGGTGTAGGACCTCACACATCATTTTACTAACCCTGATTTAGCACACTATATAGCACAGAGGACACATTACAGGTATATTAATGCTGTTGTTATATCATGGTCTTCTTGCACATACTTCAACCTTTTTATAAACAAAATGTATGAAAGCCTTATGAAAACAATTGTTCATCTTTAATACATTAAAAAGAATTAATACTTTCATGCCTGTTTATCACAAAAGTAAATATTATCTCTACTTTCTGGAAACAAACCCAAGACAAACAGTTTGCAAATGATCGAGGCAAAGGTGGTCCCAGTTTGAGAGACGAAGTTCAGACCCAGTATGATACATGAGTTCTCAGCAGGCCATGAATTCTGATATACACCTCTCCACTAACCAAAGCAGGCAATAAATCTATTCTGATCCTTCCAAGTAGCCAGCCACCACAGTACAAGATTTTTCTAACCAATTTCTGTAAATTTTTGTGCACATTTTATGCTTTATAATCACAATGTCAGCTTCTATTCTATCCTCTTCCTTCTGCACTAAATTCTTTTTTTCCATGCTGTCCCAACAACTTCAGCAGCTATTTCGGGTCAGAATATCTCTTGGGAGAAATTGGGACAGCTCCATGAAAACAGTGAGAGCATGTTTAAGTGATCCTAGAGAAATACATGCCATATAATTTTATTTCACAATACAGAAGTTCCAAAAATAAACAAAAATCCCTGAGATTACTTTTTTCTTTCATTAAGTGATATCCATTACTAAATTAAAATCTGGAAACAGAAGCTTTTCTACACAGAATGAGCCAGTTGGATCTTCTCAGGGTTGAAAGGCTGGAATTACATCCTTTTTTGTTGTACTTAGAAGTGTTACCATCTCCTAAGACACCTGCAGGAAAACATGTATTCTTGCTTAATTGTAGGTTTTCCAACTTGCTTTGATACACAAGGATTTGACACAGCTAAATAATATTAAAAAAAAAAAACAAAAAAAACCCCCCAAAAAACCCCAGATGAAAGCTCCAGAGATCTAGATTTAGTTCCTAGACATCGAAAAGGCTTTCTGTGCAACCTCATTAGCTTAACTGAACATTCTGTTGCTGCAAGAGCTACTTTGGTAGCAGATCAAATGAGAAAGGTTTATTGTGGCTGACTTCTTGCTTTTATTTATGCCATTTTTTTTGAAAGCCAGACCTTTCCCTTAGTCTTTGCTGTATAAATACTTTGCTGTATTTCAAGGACAGTGTTGTAACAGATGTTATTGAAATAACAATGGCAACCAGTATTGTGAAGAGAAATCAGTATTAAAACAAAAACACTCATGTATATACATAAAGTAATCCTTAGTATTTAACTGAGTATCCTAATAGTTTCCCTTAAAAAAAGAGTGATGGTTTCAAGATATACCATGCCACAGAAAGGCAGAATAGCAACTGGAACCAGCACAAGTGGCATTGTGGTTATTTATAATAACAATTCTTGGTTTTGCTTTTTGTGGGAGCTGGCACAGGCAGGATGCAGGAACAACCACAAAACCACAGATGAAATGCAAAAATAAATTTATTCTCATTACCTGTCCAACCAGGGGAGCCCTGAAGCAGCACCTGGGCAGAGACACACAAGTGGGGATGCAGACATTGCAGAGCTCAGTCCATGCCAGAGGATCACCCTGCTCTTTTCAGCTGTATTGCAGGGGTTTGCATAGGCATAATTTACCACTCTGCTTTGGTGATTGCAGCAGCAGAGCAGGGACTCAAGCATGTTGATACTGTGTCTCTATCAAAGGCCTGTGTTATCTGAACACAGACGTTCAGCTTGCCTAGCACAGAAGGCCAAATAAGTACTAGTATGAGATATGTGGGTTTTGACACCTGAGCTGCACCTCATTTGACTGGGTTTGCAGTCCTCCTCTTGACTTTTTCCCAAACATTTCCATTTATCACCAGAATTCACTTAATTTCACAAAACTCTTATCACATCAAATGCAAGCTGTGGAAGGTTTGATGCTGTCTGAGAGCAAACTGTTGAATTACAGGATCCTTGACCTTCCCCACAGTCCTATAATCTATAGTCCTATGAACCAATACTGCTATATTATTTCAAGAAAAGTTTAATTAATTCCTTACTAAATTTTCTACGTTTTCTCCTTAGTCTCTTATGTTTACTCTTCTGCATTCTCTGTCTATATACACAAGCACAGACTGCTCTTCTCCTCTGTAAAAGCTCAGCAACATCATGTGAGCATGTGAGAAAAGTGCCAGGCCCTCATTAGTGACAATCACAAAGTCTTCAGGGACTTAAACTCAGACCAAGAGTTGTGCCAAAGCATGGGATTTCACCAGCTCACAAGACCTGCAATTTACTGAATTATCTAAATTCCTGTATCACCTGACTGAAGCCTTCTCTTCAGTTGTATGAACTCCAGCATAGAAAGGAAATCTGCTGCTGTCCTCTACAAGAACTGCTTGATCGTTAACACTGATGCCAGAAAATACATAAAATAATCTACAGTTTCATTCTGATCACAAATATTAGAATTGAGTAAGCTCTTTCAAGGGCTTCATGGCAGTTTTAATTAAAATAAAGCTAGCAATGTTGTTTGCCATATTGACTATCACAATGAAGGATCAGTTTGTGGTTTATTTTGCAGCACAATTAGGCACCTTAGGATCAAGTTTCAACACATACCATTCACCTGTATGTCTCTACAAATAAAAAGCAATGAAAACATGAATTTGATTTCATTGTTCTTTTCTTCTTATTTTTCACCCCAGGAAAACTATAAAACTTTGGCAAATGCTGACAAGAAATTATGAGAGGCCTCTAAGAAATATTAAACAACAGAGTAGTCACTGTAAATCCTGGAAGGCTTTTGCATTTAAACACCTATTTATGCTAGATTTCAAGAAGGAAATAGGTATAAAATTTTATCTTTTAAACATCAAAGGATATTTTCATTACAAAAATAACCCATTTCTTTTTAAAGTACTCTGTGGAGTACTAATGGCGCCCTACCACAGCAATATAAGAAACTGTATTTTTCTCTTTTAACCTCAAGTTCCCCAAGCTCAGTAACACTACTGAGAATATTTTCACACTTAACATTTCTCAGAAAATAACAAAATTTTATTTCAGCTGAACACTGCAACACTATTTTAACTGAAATTAAATTATTTTTTGAAAACACTTTGGTCCTTTGAGACATTTTTTTTTATCCTGGATATGTATTTTAAGTAGAATCTATATGATAAGTAGAACCTATGTGTATTGTTCTATATACATATAGAGAGAAAGAAAATATCCCTGTGCTGAGTGTATTGGGCTTGCACAGCAAGGTTTTGGAAGCAGGTTACTCTACAGGGGTGGCTTCTTTGAGACAATTCTAGAGAAGCTTTCCCACATCTGACAGCCAACACCAGCAGCTTCAAGATGGACACGCCACTGGTCAAGGTCGAGACAATCAGCAAGAGCAGCGGCACCTTTGGGATTATGCATTTAAAAAGTGCACAACAGCAGCTGCAGCAGGAGTGAAGAGCTGAGAATATGAGAGAGGAACAGCCCTGCAGACACCAAGGTCAATGCAGAAGAAGGGGCAGGAGGTGCTCCATGTGCCAGAGAAGATTCCCCTGCAGCCCCCAGTGCAGCCCATGGTGAGGCAGCTGTGCCCTGCAGCCCATGGAGGCCCATGCTGGATCAGAGATCCACATGCAGCCCCTGGAGGATCCCACACTGCAGCAGGTGGATTCCTGAAGGAGGCTGTGACCCCATGGGAAGCCGATGTTGGAGAAGGTTTGCTGGTAGGACTTCTGATCACACAGGGGCCCCACGCTGGAGCAGCCTGCTCCTGATGGGCTGCAGCCCATGGGAAATGGCCCCTCTGGAGAACTCATGGAGAGATACAGCCCATGGAAAGGACTCACGGGCTGAAGACCATGGAAAGCTGTCTCCTGTGGGAGGGACACCACCCTGGAGCAGGGGAAGAGTGTGAGTCCTCCCTGTGAGGAGGAAAGAGCAGCAAAGTGTGCAGAACTGACTGCAGCTCCCATTCCACATCCCCCTATGTGGCTCAGGGTGAGGAGGCAGAGAATTAGTGCTTAAAGTTGAGCTCACTATGAGGGGAGAAGGGGAAGGTGTTCTAAGATTTGTGGTTTTTTCTCACTGTCCTACTCTGTTATTAATTAGCAATCAAATTAATATCCGCCACGTTGGATCTGTTTTGCCTCTGATGATAATTGTGACCAATTTCTTCCCATCCTTATCTCAACCCATGAGGTTTTTGTTATATTCCCTCTCCCCTGTTCAGCTGAGGAGGGCAGTGACAGACACAGATTGGTGGTCACCTGGCATCAAGCCAGGGCAAACCCACATCACTGAGAAAGAGCATTTTAGGAAACAATACATGATAAAGGTGAAATGCTTTAACTGACTCTAGTCAATGAAAGAAAAAGCCACACAAAATTCAAATAACATTACTATATCACTGTTCTCTTTTTAATACTGTGGCATTTTTAATCCCTGTATTTATTAAATTATGTTTAAAAACATCAATAAGTTTACTATTTTTTAAAAATCTCTTTTCACTATCTCAGTTTTGATGAAGAAAAAAGTTTATGCTTAAGCAACAGACTGTGAAGCAGAAGAATTTTTGCCCTTGTACCTAAGCTACATCTTTTAGCTTGTAATATTTGTACTGCAAGATCTAGCCCAACTCCACTCATCATTAGCATAGGAAGATTACTTAAATTATTAAAACCTAAACAGAAGCTGTGTTTTTTGCATAAGATTTTTAGAGACCAAAATATTTGAACTTCAGGACAGTCTGATCAATTTGAGCCATTGCAAATCACCTTCTTAATCTCTTAATTTCCAAGCAAACTGGAGATAACACCACCTCCTTCAAAAGAGTATCCAAAGATTAGTTAAGTGTTATATAATTCATCACATTCTGTACATTAAAATGATTTCCAGGTTCCTTTGATGAGTTATGCTTCCTACCTGACGCCACGTTTTCCCACAGTCAGATGTTATGTACATCTCTTCTTTATACTCAACCAGCTGGGACCCCAGGTTGCCTGTCACAAAAGAATAAAAAACAAGGGTTGCATCCACATGAGTAAGAGACATTGTATCTAGTCCTTATGCCAGTCTGAGTAAGAAGTTTCCAGGTCAGAGCAAGAATTAAGTACAGGCTTACTTCATTTCTGGTAGAACCAGCAAATTCCTTTAAAAATACATATGTACCATTTCAAAGTCTTCCTTCTCATTGCTAGATTGCCCATAGGTGGAAGCAATGAGGCTTGATTCTAACAATGAAATGTAGAAGTCAGGGCATTTTAGTTTTGTTGCTGCATGCTGAAAAATTATTATAAAACAACCTGTATTTAAGATGTAAGCATGAAATAACCATGAACTCAGAAGCTTAAACCATAACCTTAATCACATGCTGTAAAGTTATTCACATTGAACTGAACTACTAAAATGAAACATTTTCTCTGTAGGACTTGATTAAGTGGTAGCAAGATCCAGAATCTGGTGAAATATGCAACATGAAAAGAGGTGACAGGGTTTTAGAAAAAGAGTATAAATACAAAAAATTGAAGGCAGAATTACTTGATTTACCTAAATATTGATCAGGAATCTACTGAATGTTTTGAAAAAAAAAGCAGATAATTCAGATTTGAGGAGAATTCAGATTCCTGAGAAGTTAACAGAAGTGTTAAACATGGGGAAGATGATAGCAGATGCAGTCCCAAATACAGAAATCTCCATCTTTTAAAATGCAGTATTTCAAATAGCAAACTATTAAACCACCAGGCAGTTTATAGTGTTCTAGGGGAGAATCAATCATGGCACAATATTCCTTCTAAATGATATTCTCCAGGGGATTTTGACTTAAGTATATGGTTTGCATGTTTTCACAGCAAAAATAAGATTAAAATTATCAGATCCTCTTAAGCAGAAGAGGCGATGAAAGAAAACACTCGAGATTAGGATAGCACTTTGAAATTTCTCTTGTGTGTTATATAAATAGCTGGTTTTTAACCACTAAACCAGATCTGTTTATGCAAAGTGTGCTTACTGGTGCTGAAAGGTTCCCAAGAGGAATGACAGCATCCACTGCTTGAAATACACATTCTATTTAGACCATCAAGGTTACATGCGCTCCACTCTTTAATAGGATAACTCTACATCATTTAACCCTAAATACATGCTGGACAGGAACTGGAATATTTATATTGAATCAGAGAATTTATAGGAGTCAGTTAATTCCTTTAAATTGCATCTAACATTTCAGAAGATGTAACTTCCCATTCTTGGACTTTTCTTGGGTTTTCATCTTTCCTACACACTGCACACTCTCTCATTTATCAGATAATTCAGCATAGATGTAGCTGGTCACAGAATCATAGAATATATTGAGTTGGAAGGGACCCATCAGGACCGTTGACTCCAACTCCTAGTCCTGCACAGAACACTCCAAGAATCACACCATGTGCCTGAGAGCATTTCCAAATACTTCCTGAACTCGGACAGGCTTGGGGCTGTGACCCCTTCCTTGGGGAACCTGTTGCAAAGCCCAGTCGTGCTCTGGGTGAAAACCTTTTCCTACAGCTCCTACAAATATTCCTATGAATATTACTGAATGAAATATTTCTAAAAAGAAAGCTTTCCACATTAATTCAGTTATATTTTCTCCCCAAATACAGCTTTAAGATTAATCTGATCACAGAAGGAGATATGAATGAGAAATCACCTTCTCAGGGCTGAAGGAAGGGAAGGAAGATTTTATTAACTGTGTATACAAATACATATCTTTTGCTATTCTTACTTTCCCGTTATACTTTTCACTGCTTTATGACCTGCAAATGGGTATATTCTTGTGCTTAGAATGTTTTCTATGGGACAGCTGAGAACAGAAATATTTATTTGCTGGCTAGAACCTAACGTACTGCTGTCAGTCTGCAACCTCCTTTACACAGATACCTTTAATGAATGCAGTGTTAGTTTTGCTCCTGGATAAATGTTTATTCTACCTCTTTTCACCACTTTCTGAAATCTACTTGCATGAGTAGGTCTTTATTTTGAGCATTGCTAGGGATCTGCACTTTAAAGAATTCAGTGGTAAATTGCCTTGCTAGTGGAAAATTAGTCTGTAAACTAAACAGCATCTACTTGTGGTTCATTAAAAAGCCTTTTCTATCCAGCTGATTTAGTAATGATATTAGCAACAGTATTTTAATGGCAGCCCTGTTAAAAGACAGACACTACTTCTCCTACTTCAGATTTTACCTTTGCTGTCTTTTCTTACTAAAGGACTAAAAGGAGTTGGTGGGCTCAGTTAAAATTCCAGAGACATGTCATTCTCCCTAAACCACAACTGATGCCAGCAGGAACAGAATCTGGGATACTGCTTTGGGAAAAAGGATCTCAGTGATGTTTGACCTTTGAAAACAAACCACCCATGGGCCAAAGGCGGCCAGCCAAGGTCTCTGGAAAGGTGGTATAGCTGTGAGAAACTCTCAATACACGTGTCAGGAGAGTCAGGCATTTTGACAGGTTCTTACTGTGTCACAACAAGCATGGAAGATGATTTCATTTAAAATTTAACATCAATTTACATGTTTTAAGTGCTACTTATCACTGTGTTTACCCATATTTTTATATGTGACTTTAGACATGTTTACAGTAAGAAGAGATAATCCCCACATGCAACACTTAGATAATCCTTCTAATACGGAAAATCTTTTCCAGTCACTTAAATTTAGCATACAGGCAGGCACCTACGCCAAAAAGGGAGATGTGTCCTGCCTGGGTTACTGGTAATTAATACAGTTGTAACATGCCTTTGGGCTATGCACAGTAAGTTAAAATTTCATGGTTTTCAAGTTTCTAGTCACAGTGTAGAACAAACATACAACCAATTTGTATTTAAATCTCACAGACACACAGTTTTTGCCTGGCAAGCTGTGTTCAGATGAGGGAGTGAGGAGTCAGAATTGAGGATATAACAAAAATTTAAAGGAATTTCAGGATGTTCACTCCAAAACATACCGAGAAATGCTCATTCATCTCCCTGTTCCATTATACTTTTTTTATAGAGGCATCCTGGTATGCTACTACTGTGAAAAATGATAGAAATTCATCACAATGTATGCAATTATATTTGGTCCTGATATGACAAAAAGTAAACAGAACTTTTCCACCACTTCCTCAATTTGTGGGAATGTGCAGAATTTACTGCTTGCTTGATTTGCCATCTGGATTGGAAGCTAAGCAGGCAATTATTGTAAACTAGCACCTGAAAAAGCTACACTTCTCTAAACATTTTTCATAGAAAAGTCCTTAGCAAGTTTATAGTAAAAATTTACACATCAATTGACACACATTTCATAGCTGATGCTGTGAGAAATAGAAGTTGTTCCAAGATTAAAATGCACAAAAATCAAATGTAAATGCAAAATCCTATTGCATTTCTTAAAGAGAGCAAAGCAGTTATTTAAAATACCACTTTCGTATGCAGCTATAAAATGTAATATTCTGTCTGAACAATTTATATATAGAGATAAGCTAAAAATATGCATTCCTGGGAACTATTTATGCAAGTTTAACAGAGCAGGATTTTTATTTGTAAATATGAGTTTAAAAACGTGCAATTTTAACATCTTGTTAAAGATGTTACATTTTCCCAATTTTCTAGGTGTTAATGCAGTTCACCATTTAATTATTCCATTTTAAAAATTAAAAGAATATTCAGTAGTCTCTGATTTCTGATTTTTCCAGCATTTTCCGTATCAAAACTGTACTTAAGTCACAGAATAGCTTTTCCATTACCACAACCAGCTGTGTTGCATAAGCTTTCTAGAAAGAAGCCAAAATCCACATCAAAGGGATTTTTTTTTGCTTTTCGATCAATAGGGTTCTTATGCATAGAAACCGTATTTCCAGTTCTTATCCACTTGTTTGCATCACTTGTTTCTACCCCGTGGTTACACTTCCAGGAAAAAAAAAAAATCATATTCTTTATTGTCCTTTAGTTTTTCAGCTAATGGGGGTTTTCTTGTAAATATTCTCTATTTCCATCAACTTAGCACTTGCTCACTGGTCCTGAAAATTGATTATCAGGATTGTACACAGTATTATTAGTAATGTCACTGTTCAGTATTTTGCCAGAGTATAAATATTTCCCTCTCTCTGTTGGCAATTATTTACCTATTTCACCCTTGGAATAATTTTGCTGTTTATAGCACGAGGCACTGATGGTTCCTA
Organism: Petroica traversi; assembly: GCA_025920805.1. Classification (NCBI taxonomy): domain Eukaryota; kingdom Metazoa; phylum Chordata; class Aves; order Passeriformes; family Petroicidae; genus Petroica; species Petroica traversi. The sequence continues at coordinate 23,465,631 of JAHLSL010000015.1, read as the reverse complement.
GACATGCTGTGATCCACTGACATTCATGGATCTTTATCATCTTCAGTCATTTCCAAAAGATGTGCTCTCCCTAAATCTAACAGTAAAATTCCAATACTGTGTGATGTGGCCCAGATAATCTGATTCCTAATACTTATGTTGATTTCTATAGGATTATCAGTTTCAAGGATCAGGACGAAGGAAATTCAAGCTCACTCTATGTAAAGTATTTCTGATAAGAAGTGCAAGTTTACAAGGGTATCAGGTTTTCCAGATAAGACTGAACATATGCACTGAATCCAGATGACCTGGGTACCCAAATAATGTAAATGCAAGTAAAAATCAGAGTTTATTCAGGTCAGGGTGAAGTTGCTCTATAGTATTTTTAAGGCTCCAAAATAGATCCCTTTGCTCTGTTTTCAGCTACATGACCTTCTACTGGAAAAAGGACACACTGCCCTACTCTTGGGCAAATTTTTCCTCCTTTCACACCATCCCTCCCAGCTTTTTAGGCAGCTAAAAGCAAGGTGGCTTGCAACTGAGCAAGGGTCCTTCTACCATTCCCATTACATTACTGGTGCTCTCCACAAACAAGTAAAATTTAACATATTAGTTCAGTTCTTCATGATATCTAGATGTTAACAAAACCACTCCCTCCTGATCACGTTGAGAAAAGCTGACAAGTTCTCTACAGAGAAGACAATGTAACAGTGATAAAATATCACCTCATTCCAGAAAGAATTTAAGTGCAAAATACTCTTCTACAGCCTGTCCTCCTCTTTCTCAGAGAATAGTGCACTTGAAAAATGTCTACGAACCCGAATCAAAGAAAACAACCCAACATCTGAACAAATATCTGTTTAACACAGAGACAAGTGCAAAAGAGAAAGAAAAATGAAACAGGAATAATGAACTAATTAAATCTCACTGCTTAATTTGCTACTGGAATGCATTTGAGCACGATATGATGAGACTAAAATTAAGAACCTACATTTTGAGTGTTTTTATGTAAAAAGAAGACATTTGAAACAGAACATATTTTCTGAAACATTTGAATTCATAAAGTTTGACCTGAACACGTATTAGGAATTTATCTACAAGGGCACTGCATAAATTCTTAGTCTCAATTGTATCGATAAAAACATAGCAGCATTTCATCAGGTAGGTCTGTCTCCAGTAAAACACTTTAAACTGCCTTTTCACTTCAGAGAAACTTGAAATCTTCAGATATATTGAAGTTTGCCTGTACTGGCAGCTGTCATTCTCTTTAAACACCAAATATTCTCACCTTGACATTCTCAGGAAACTTTCAACTTAATAAGCTGTTAGTCAGAGACTAGTGCAAGATAAAGTAGAAGCCATTATTCATTAAAAACACATAGTGTATTATGAAAAGAGAAGCATACATGTGTGCATTTCACCTAAACATTACCCATAACACAAGAATAAAATAATACAATTTTAAAAAGCTCTTAAAATAGTTAACATTTAGACAATTTTGAAACAAAGAAAGAGAAGATTAAATAAAATGAACAGATGGATCACAAAGATACAAAGCAAAACTGAGTTATGTGAATATTTTTCTTGATGAGTGCTCAGCACTACAATGGAATTTCCTGTATTAAATTCCACTTCATAGTGCGATGACTCCATATGTAAGTTACAATGGAGAAGCCACAACCAGCATTGCTCCCAATACAGAGACACATTTGCCTCTTTCAATTCATCTCTCTTTAGGCAGAAAGGAATTAATAAAAATTTCAAATTATCTGTATCCAGGCTTAAAGAACAAAGGCTTGACCACTGTTTTCATGAGTTTTGCTGGGTTATTCATGATGCTGGAGGGCCGACACATCACTTCCAGAGAAAAAGAATGCAGGACATCCTGCAGCCACCATCACATCTCCACACCACACTAATGCAGGAGGAGGTACAGCACAGCACAGCAGACCATGATGTGTTCAAGTGACTGAGATAGAGCTGTCTGGGAACACACAGCTCCGGGCCTTCCATTAACTTTTATTGAATTGTTTGATCAAAAGACTCCATAAAGGATTATTCTGCAGGAAAGCCTTATTTTGGGAATGTTTGTAGCATGGTATTCTTACAAATCCAAAGACTAGATCTACCAAGAACCCCTGCCCCATTTTAGGTCTTAAAAAAATAGTAGGTCAATCACTTACCTGCCCCCATTATGAGCCCTGGTGCAGTGTCCTTGGTGTGCACTGTGCCTGACACGTAGGGATTGTCTGCCCACCGGAGATGGAGGTGAAGGTAACAATCAGGCTTGACGGGAAAGAAGAGGGAACATGTTTTTAAAATCACCAGTTATGCTCCTGCAGTAATGAAAGCCCAGACAGGGAGAAGCCTCAGCAATGTATGTCTCCATAAAGGAGAAGAATGGCTGTTTCCCACAAAGCTAAATTCCAGTCTGAAGTATCAGTCTTCACTTTAGAACAAGAATCTCTGGTGATGTCTACATAGTGCACAGCTGTCTCAACAACAAGATTTCCAAACTCAAAGAAGTCAACATTATTATATAAACCCCCTTCTGACAGAATAATTGCTTAACAGTGCTAACTAACAGCAACAACTATTGCATGTTTGTTGGTCTGAGTAAATGGTAAATTATTATTAAAAAACAACTACTTGAAAAGGAATGTCTTTTTTTGTAAAGAAGTGGTATGGTAGATGGCATAATGACTTTAGAACACATCATGTCTCCTTGCTAAGCAACTTACTGCCCTTGCCCTCTGTGCAGTGGCACTCAAAGGTCATGTTGTTCACAGCAATGTGACCAGGAGCTTTACCAGGAGCCAGCTGCCAGCACCGCCTGGGAGCTGCTGCCACTGCGACTGTGACACTCATCTCAGATTGATGTGCACCAGGCCCTGCAGCTGGAACCTTCCAGCACAGCCTTCAGCTCTTCAAAAGGGAACCAGCAGCTCCAGCCCTCCACTCCTCCATGTAGAGAGGGAGAAAAGCTCTGGCAGTGGCAGGACTACAAGCGTTTATTCAATGCAGAGCTTTGAATCCCCAGGAGCAGAGAGTCAGAGAGAAAAATACAAGGTTTTCAATAAAGCCTTGCAAATAGAAAATACTATGGGCACTTGGGACATCTAAACAAACAGAAATAATATCCTATGAAAAGAAAGGAACTCTTTATGCAAGTTACTGTCGTATTTTTTTTCAAGCAACCGTCAGGAGTTGCCTTTAACAGGGAACCAAGGGTTACCGTGGTTTAATATAAAACAAAAATATGAAAGAAGGAAGGAGAAAAATTATTGGCAATCTCTATTTGACTCATGATGTGCCCCATGTATCCAGGCACAAATCACTGCCATGATTATTCTGAACAGGGTTGTGTGGTTGACACACAAGAAACGTGTCCTCTGTGTAAAAGTAATCTCAAATATGAAATGCAGAAAAGCCTCACTGCTCACTCTACACAATGGCTGGACTAAGAGCCTGTGGAACACAGCTCATGCATTGCAAGTAAATTTGCCTGCTGGTTTGGTTGGAAAACTCAGCACAAAGCTCTCGGGCTGCTGGAACTAGTGCACAGCCTACCATGCAAGTAATTCTTGCACACTTTAGAGAGAGGATACACCAGAAAGAGCCACTTACAGGTTTGCAGTTGGTTGGTTTGCCATTCATATCAATGTCTGGAGGGTTTAGAAAATCCCAGTCACGGCCTTTGTTGTAGGTTATCAGAGTTGTAACCTTCCCATCAATTTTCTGATTTGCCAAAAAGACTCCTTTTACACCTCTGACCTGAAACATAGAGAAGAAAACCTAATATCCAGCACATACACATTTTTTTCAACAAGGATTATCCCTGATTAGCTGTTCTTTTGTGGCTCTGAACAGTATATCTCAGGCAGTTTCTCCCGGAATCTGAAAGGAAAGTGGATGATACCTTAAAAAAATATGAGGAAGGCAAAAGGATAAGAGGAAAGGGAGAAAGGGGGAAGGGAAGGACAATTACAAACTAATTTTTATTTCTAAATGTATTTTAAAAGAACATGCATTTCTCTCCATGTCAGAAGGCTAATCAAATTATATGTTTAATATAGCAAAACACAATAGTTTATCTAGCAAAATATAAAAAATTATGATAGCATGGCCCTACTGTTAAAATTACAGCTCTGCATTTTCTTTAAATATTGACATCTTTAAAATGCTATTCTACAAATGATGCAAGCAATTTTTAACAACTATCTAAATTTTACACTGAAGTTCTGTGCCCACATCATATAAATATCACACAAATAGGTTACAATAACACAACACAGTATCATATTCTTTAAAATAACACTGAATTGGGAAACACAATTGTCCTTTGCAGGAAATAAATACAGGCAGATTATCTGAAACATTGAGGCCTGAATCTCCCTCTCAAGCACCTGAAATGCTTCCACACTCTAGTTAGCCACCCTTCACCTGTTTAGCCTCTGGAGAAATAATAATAATAATAAAAAAAAATAATAATATAAATGTCCCTCTTCTCTTTGGCTGTTACTTTATTTCAAAACAATCTGTATTAGAAAATTATTACAACTCAGTGTTAAAGTTAATGGGTATAATTTTAGAAGCGACTTGACAGTAATTATACCTCAATATATTTAGTTCTAGCCCTAACATTTATGTTATTAACATATTAATATATATTCCACCCAAGGGCATGAGATAAGATTATTAAAAGTGATAGATCTATTAAAGTGAAGGTTTCCTTAAGTGTGCTCTTGTTTCTCTTGCCATTATCAATGAGACTTCCTGAATTTTTGAAAAATTCTGGACAACATATATAAACTGCTGCATATTTCCAGCCTGTTCATCTCCTTGGATGCTGACACTTAACAAAACCAAAATATTCATCACAAATAAAGGCATGAGATACCCAGCTCTTTAAATAATCAGGAATATGTGCTTCCTGATACCATGATGCATTTCTGAAATTTTATTTTTCCTTTGAAATATTTACTGTTTCCTTCTTTTTTCAACCAACAGTTATTAACTCCATTTAACATTCATTTAGCAGAGGTCTGCACTGAAGGTGAAAAAAAGGGATCCCTACCTGCAGGCTACAGATTGGATACTCACTGTTTATAAATATGGGAAGGAACTGATCCAAATCTACAGAGAATAAGAATGTTCTGATGGTTATGGTAACAGCCTAGAACTTAAGTTACTTAAGAACTTAAGAACTTATTTAAGTTTATTTTTTTAAAAAAAATCTGTATAAACATTTAAATAGCCTGCTCTGTCACAAGCTCCTTTTTTCTTAAATCCTATGCATATGTGATTGGGTTACTTATCCAGGATGTTGAAAGCTCAGAACCACCTCAATGTCAAACATACCATAAAACTACTTTGCAGTGCAGGTGAGAAAAGGAAAGGAAGGGGAGAAATGATGAACCTGCTTTCTTTATTTCCAAAGCATTTTAATCTTGCTGGGGCTTTTTTACATATTCTACCTTCGAGAGACAGCTCAACCATGAAAAGCCTGGCAGTTCAAATATTTACATGGGACGGCAGACTTGGGGTAAAATTTCTGTGCATGTCTTTCTTCCAGTGAACACAATATTAAATATTTAAACAATAATTAGATCAGGGACAGCAACTGAGGCTTCCCTCTTCATTTATGGATGGCAAAACCAGTGCTGTATCATGAATATTTTTGTTTCTCCTCTCTTTCCCCTCTGCACCTCCTCATTTAATGAATATTTAATCATTCCATATAATCATCAAATGGGAGTCAGGCTAAAACTTTTCTCCATTCCCACTCCCATGTCTAATCTAACCAAGCTCAAGGGTAAGTTCTCGTCTCTAGAATATGGGACATAAGTGTTTGAATCTATCAAACATTGAAAGGTTACGAAAACATTTCTTCCAGTGTCTCAGTTAACTTCTCTTACTGCTGCTTTAAAAGATAAAAGCCGACCAGCACTTCACAGCAGTTGTATCTTGAATGAAAGGCATAAACCCTGCTTGGAATAATAAATAGGTTTCAGGCATCTATCTTCAGAGCAAGTTCAGAAATATCATGTTTGGAATGATGCATTAGCCTAAAACCCAGTAACTAATACAAAATTATGGTGTGTAAAAAATGGCATCTTTAAAACATCCCAGCCTGCTGTAGCATTTTCCATTTCATTTGTCCTGTGACCTACACAAATACACACCTGACTCTGTAAATACTGGAAATGAAGAGTGTCAAATCTACCTTCTGGATTAGGCTGTGATGCCAAGGCACCCAAATACTTCTGTACATTCTACTTCTTACCTTAGTTCCCTAATTTAAAATTGAGAGCTAAGTATCTTTCTATCAAGAAGGGAAAAAAATCACATTAATACTGAGCTGCTACTGAAAAGAAGACATTTCAACATTGTGCAGTGCTCAGTTACTCCAATGAACAGCCCAGCAGCTGCTCAAGACAGCTGAACATGAGGAAAATGAAAGCACCTTTCCGTTGATTTCTTTAAATTTCTATCCTAGTTCTCAGAGTACCTATTTTCTTAAACAGTTCAGGGGATGGTTGTTCCCCCGTACTCTTAGAAAAGCACTTTGTACCTTAGCAGCAGTAACTGAAATGCAGAAATTACAGCTATAAAATATATGTTTGTGACTAAAATTTAAATATATACAATTTGTTGTTTGGGGGAAAAAGGCATGAAGAAAGTATACTGTAACTTGTGTAGCTCTTCTCTGCATAAGGAGTTGAGAACCAGTGCAGAGGTGTTACATTAGTATGCTCATTCTGCAAATATGCCTATGTCAAATTTGTGACTCCTTCACACTGGCAGCACTTGATACAATTTCAAGGACATGCTCCTACTACAGAGTCACATAATTCAAGGGCATGCTCCTTTTGGACAGTCATTTAGCACTTAAACTTTTTTTTTTCTTCTCTTCTTTGAGCAAATATTTGGAAATTATTCCCTTTTACGTGTGCAACATGAGAAGAAATATGGAGCAAAAAAAGATAAAGTATATAAAAGAAAATTAATACAGGCAGGCAGACACCTATTAAAGATTTTATAGCAGATGTATAAGTAAAAGATGAAGTAGAGTCAGCAGAAGATAACGAAGATGAACAGTACAAATTTTAAGGAGAATTATACACTGTCAGGAAGAGAAATTTTCCACCACTGAGGACTATCTCTGTACTGCATTCAAGATTCCTTTTCCCAAGATGGGATATTTGCATTAAAATGCCCAAAAAAAGAAAACACAGATTAGAGCAAAAAAATTCCTATTCTCAAGGGCTGCAATATGTGTTTTATTTATTAGCAATTTTATACTGAGTAAACAACCCACACATTATGAGCAGTTGATCCCATTCTAGTAAACAAGATGAACACTAATTATTTATCCTGCAAGCTATCTTGAAGCAATCAATGCTCTCCTATAAAGCAACTCAATTTCAAAAATAGCTTAAAAAATTGAATTGTATGGCTCTATGTGTACTGCCCTTTTCATGTGTACGTTTTTTAAAACATTACCCTACAAATTGATCCAGCACACAATAAACTAGGATTGCATTATCTAATAATATGCCCTCAGTAACACTGGGAAATTATGAAATTATCAGTGTAACTGATTTAAGTTAATAATTATTGTAGACAAAAGGATAGCCAGGGATAGCATCTGTGTACAACTTATCTGGAATTACATGCTACAGGTGATGCAAGGAGCAGAGATTGCACCTGACTGCCTTTTAGCTTTGCATCCCACAGGGGTGACCAAGAGTAAAACGCTGCAAACTAATGCTGCCAATGAATCACCCTGTGGGAACGTGGCCACACACAATGTGGAGCTTCACTCATTAGGAAGCCTCATTTCTAAAAAGGTAGAATTGAGAAAATAATCCCTGGTAATGAGAGACCTTTTTTGTTTTACTGGAGCCATTTAGAAAGAAGAAGCTAAAGAAAGATGGAGGAGATAAGGAGGAAGAAAACACTATTATTTTCCCCTACCAATAAGAGTCTAATTACAGCCATTTAACAGCTCTGTCACTGTGTGCCTTGTATCCAGAATTACTGCAACCCTTTGCCAAAGAAGTCTGGTGCACTTTTTAGGGGTTTTTTTTGCTTGTTTGTTTTTGTTCTGTTTTTGTGTTTGTTTGTTGTTTTTTTTTTTTTAAATTAAGACCAGGCAAATTACAGTGTAACAGGAAAAACTGACCGTTTGTCAGACTAAAGCTTCTTTGGTTTAATGTTCTGATAATGGCCAGAAAGAACAGAACTAGAGCAAATGTACACATTATTACATTGAAATTCATTATATTGAAATTCCATTCCCTGAACAGGAATGGAATTGATAACAGTCTGTGATACTCTTCCAAAACACTATAGCCTTTTATTTTGCCAAGTGCGCTGATGTTAAAGTACAAGATAGATTTGTTTACAGCAGTTTGTCTCACAGAAAATGCTGTTGGCACAAGACACATACTGAAAGCAAGTGAATTTGCTGTCCAATATCTAATTTTATTGGCTCTTTGCCTTTCAGAGCTGACACAAACTAGCACAAGGCTCGCAGGATTACTACTTAAAACCCTACTGGCTAAGAGATGGCCCATTCTTAAGTCAGGAAATACACCACTGCATCACCTAGAAGAAAAATACTGCATAACTTCTTACTTCAATAACAAATTGTGCTGCCAGCTTCACTTTTCAGTATCTTAAAAAAAAACCGTAGCAAGTTTTTGATTTGCACATCCATAGAACCCCATCCCAAGAATCTAATTAAGAGTACACAAGACATTAGTAGGGCAAGAGGGGAACATGTAAGTAGTAACAACATGCTATAAATAAGACAGAAATCCTAGACTTTTTACAAGAAATATAACTACAAAAACACATTAATTTAAAATCAATTCAACTCATAAAAAAAAAAACCCCTCCACACAGACTACACACAATGGAAAATATAAAGATCTACCTCCAGAATATCTATCAGGACATTCTCTTCTGGTTGCTTTGTGCTCCGGACGTTCTCTAGCAAGATGGAGTAGTAAACACCTTGTGGGTCAGACTGGTACAGGTTGTATGTGTCTGTCTGGTACCACTCCTGTACAGCCACAAACACCTGGTTTTCATCTGTACTGATTATCTGTAAATCCTGTAGGAAAATAAGATATATAATGACTAATTTTTTATATAATTTCTACTTTACAAACAGTAAGTTGGTCAGGGGAGTTTAATCCTGGGGGGAGGGGAAATATCTGAATGTTTAATAACAGTAATCTCCCAACATAATACTAATCAGCATCCCACATAATGCTGTATCCCACTGCTCCAAAGTGGTTCCTCACTGCCTTCTAGCTGCAGTGGAAACCACCTTAGTGAAGAAAAAAATAATGAATGTGCAATAGCTGGAATCTGCTTCGATTTTAGCAGGAAATGACTTCTTGAAATAAAAAATATGGAAAGAAAAAAAAAAGAAGTGACTGACTTTCCAAGATCTGGATAAGAGTCAATGGAAGGCTGAAACAACATTAAAAAAGCTAATCTAAAAAATAATCTTCAAGTAATAGAGAAATGAAAATTAGGTAAAAAATAGCATAGCACAAAGAGGATCAGATATAATTTACAGCAGTTCACATAGGAATTAGTACTTATCATGCACACAGCTCATGTGCATTATAGTAGATTACATTAATTTGTCTATCTATGTCTACATAACCACTTAAATATTCAACAGTAATAACAGAAGAGTCAATATTCTGCATTCATTTCCCAAGAATTTCAGGCATGGACATTGCTACAGCCTGCTTTGAGTTTTCTCAGCTTCTTCACTCCTAATGTCTCAGGCAAAAAAAATGCACAGCTGGGAAAAATAATTTAACACTAATATTAAACAGAAGAAATAAATCAGGAAGTAGCAACACTGAACTATGCTTAGGAAACAGAATAAAGGGACATGAGTTTGCAACAGGATATGGCAGCACAAAGGCAGATGTTGGGGCTATGTAAGAAATGACATCAAGTCACAGAGATTTTAAGCTTGTAAACTCTTCATGACCTGGGTACTTAACTGGGATTCAGTTCTGGTCACCTTATTACTGGAAAAGTAGTAAGGCAATGGAGTGAATATTAAATAAAGATACCAGAATGTCAAGAGAATATTAATTTAGGATGAATTTGCTTTAAAAAATAAAAGAAATCAAGAAACAACTTTGTAGAACTCAACGAGACAAATAAACCAAATTTGTAAGAATACAGTTAAGACCGAAGGAAGTGTGAGTAACAGAGCAACACTGAGTACTCAGCAAAACATGGCAGTCACACTTTGGGCAATATGCATGATGTGCCTGAGGCACTTAGATTAAAAAGAGACATGAATAGAAGTAAATAATGCAATGGAAAGATTTTTAATATGAACAGAGGAGGGTTATTAAATACTAATAGTTTGGTTAAATTTAAAGTATTTTTGCATGTGTGACACATCTCAACACAATAGAATCTAAGTGAAGTTTTCTATTAATGACAGCTCAATGCTGTTTCCAAAGACTTTCATTTGAACCATGTAGCAAAGTAGATTTTTTTTTAACATCCCATGAATAGTTCTATTTTTTTCTGGTACTGAAAAATTACTCCAAAGCAGAGGGTCTGGCAGAAGGGCCAGCAAAACACAGCAACTGATCACAACAGGTTCTTTTAAAAGCTTCTTTAATGTACATAATGTTTTATCTCCTGCCTTAAACCAGGGCAACATGAGTCTTGGTAGCCCACATTACACCACATGGAAAGTTTCCATCGTTATCTGACAAGGAAGGAAGCGAAGCAGAGTCAAAAGGAATGAAGAAAAAAATATTTTTATGTAAAAACCACTAGAAAACCCTTAATCTCCCATGAAGCCAGGAATTTTCTGCAAAATTATTATCTATATTATTACAATAAAACATTTATAAAGTGCAATAGACAAATGCAAAACTTCAGGGAATGCAGGCAAGGCACTTTTCATGCCCGGAGCTTTCCCACTCCATGCTTTCCATGTAAGGTGGCAGTGGCTGCACGGGTGGCCCTGGGTGGCACAGGTGAGAGCTGGAGGATGGGCTCAGCTCTGGATCTCCCACCCCAGGGTGGTGTTGGAGGCAGCTGAGCCATCAGAATCACCATGCAAAGAGCTAAAATGTACAGTGCACAAGGACAGGGAGATTAATTTTGGGCAGACTGTAGGGGTCAGGTGAAGGAAAGAGGGGTTGGACGGCAAAAGTTTGCTCAGCAAATGAGAGTTCACTTTTCTCTTGGCAGGGACTGTTACTAATAAAGATGTTTGTCCACCCAGGCTGCTGGTTGCCAATTTTGCTGAGGCAAGATCTTAACAGATCCTGGTCTTAGCAAGTGAAATTACCCTTGCACTGCCTTGAACTTTGCTCCTTCCTTTCAGAATTTATGCTTTCAGATTTCCAGTTCAGCCTTACAGCTATTTTCCTTTCAGAGTGATTTCTTTTCCCTCAAGAAACAAAGCAGTCCTTCAGTTATACTACCTTGCATCAGTCCTGTGCAGCATTTCCTGCCCAGTGCTTTCCTTTGGGAAAAGTAATTGACAATGTGAGAAAAACTGCAAATTTCATGCCCAATTCTTCAATTTATCTTTCAAAATCCCGGGTGACACAAACTGCTGAAAATCTAGTTAAAACAAAGGCAAATTGTCATGTCATTCTTGTACTATTTCTATACTGAATGGTGAACTTAAAAAGAAGAAATTGATTGACAAATACAGGGGATGGGTTGTCAGTGTGCCAAGACCATCCCTTCATCCCAGCTTCTCACTGCTCAAGAGGTGAGAAGCACATGGAGAGGGGACATCAGCAAATATTGCTACACCTATTGTCTGTCACCTAAGAGTTAATTGGAAAGGATGTCTGAGAGAAAAAAAATCTTGATGGAGAGAATGCAAGTTTTTACTGCTTTACCTAATTCATGGACATAGATACAACCCCAGGCTGTAACCTCAGCAGAACCTATAAGGAAAGCATTTATTCTTTTATGATTTCACGCTTGGGCTACTGCAATTGCCTTCTTGCTGGACGTCCTGCTTTCTCTCTCTCCACATTCTGCAGACTACTCAAAGTGCCATTGATCGTCTCATTTTTCTATAATTATGCTATTCACACACAATTTATTCAAATTAATTTATAAAGACCTTCTTTACTATGTTAGAGATCTTCAGGGTTTGGAACATTCCTTATTGTCTCTATTCAGATTTTTTGTGTCCCCAGACTGCACTTTCATACACATTCAGTATATAAGATCTTGTGGTTTTCTTTCACTTCCATGCTGAAATGCGAGTCCATGCCCTTCCAGATAAGGCAGAATCTTTTCCCCAGTTTATCATAGCAACCATGCTGTTTTCTCTGTGGCATGGACATCCCTTTTCTCATCTCTACTACTTTAATTTTGCCCACTCAAGTCTGCCATGCCTGCTCTGCTCTATGTCTTGCTGACCCATTGCTCTTGCCATTTTCTCTTTCCTCTTTCTCTCTTTGTTTTTCCAAAACTCACCCGTGTCAGTTGGTATCAGCCATAGACTGTCATTCCCAAATACCAGCATTCTCCCTTTATCTCCTCTTCTTAGGTTGTAAGGTTTTGCACAGTTCTGAGGTTCTATGAGTTGCAGTGTCCAAAACTGTTGGGTTTTTTTAACCTCTAAGCCCCCATGAGATTTCTCTGTTTTTTTTACTAAGGTGCTATTTTGCAAACTCCTTTGTCACAATGTTTCCTTCATCCTTCCCTCTTCACTGGGAGATGTTTCACCACACAGCGCACAGAAATCTGTATATTTATCACTAATAATCTGCAAAACTACTCATAGGTCCAAGGCAGTGAACCAGCCCCATGGAATTAGAATTAAGGACAGCTGGAGTTCTGTTGAATCAGAATTACTTTTTACAAAAAATTCGAAATGAATCCTGATTAAAGATTTCATATTAAAATTTGTCATGATTAAGTTAGGCATCCAGTGACAGGTCATGTCACTCCTGCTCTCTGAGGGACTTGTAAGCTGCTATGTTTGTACTACATCAGTGGCAGAAAACATAATTAACAAACAGATAACACAAAAACAGTTTCAAAGTGATACAGAAGGCCAGCTTGTGCCAAAAGATGAGCACCACTTCAGAGAAACTCCGTATCACATGGACAGACATGGTCTGTAAAATAAATGAGTCTGAGGGTGTACACAATGCATTGAAGGAACTGTGCATGTTCAGCCACGACCTGGAACACAGGCATCAAAGAACTCTTAAAGCAAATACACTGACACAATCAAATATTCCTTCTTGAAAACACCCACACTGGTTAAGAATTATATCTTTACTTCTAACACAGAGATACCAATATAATAAGTTTTTCCATAATTACCTGCTTTTAATGTAGTCAAAGCCCAAAGCCATTAAATAGAGTTGGGATATGGGGGAGTTGTGGATAGTAGGAAAGAATGAAAATGGCTTAAAGGGGGAAGGGAAGAAAAATTAATTGTTTGCATTGTATAGAGCCACACACCATCTACATTCAGTAACTGACCAGCCTATAAGTCTGCAAATATTTTACACAATTTTATATTCAAGAAATTCTCAATGTGGTTTATCATATTGCTAACTCTAATAAGAAACTCTGTGACACAAATAAGTACAATTACAGCCTGAAGAGAGAACATAACAGATGACAAAGCTTGTACAGTCAGTCAGTGCTCCTTTGTCTACAATGTGCAGATGAAATAGAAATTCTCATTCAGTGAAAATATTGGAGGCCAGTATCATGCTACACAGGCAGGACCGTGGTGCTTCAGCCAATAAGGCAAATGAAAGAGAACCTCAAAATTCTTGGCTTTTAAATCTCATAATTTTTGGTCAGATGTCAGAATTCTGCCCCTATGCAATCTTTTAATACTTTGGTTGAGAAAAAAACATGAAATAAGCAATGTATTAAACAGAAAATGGTGAGGAGTAAATACATCAGCAGTGGAACAGATGTAAGCACTCAAGGCTCTGTAGTCTCAGTCCTGACCTCCAGATGTATCACATTTATACCCCTGTAATCTCTCAAGCACAATCAAGGTAACTGGGTGGCACATATCCCAGAGATAATCCTCCTAATCTTCCCTGTCTGCCCAAGTAAAAAAAAAGTTCAGGGAGAGAAATCAATAAGTTTCACTGTGAAGAAAATAACCATTCCTTGAATCCTCCTCAGATGGATTTGTACAACCAGCAGGTCAGACAGCAGCTGTAGTTCAGGTTCACTGGCTACTGCAGTGACACTGCCTGGGAAAGGAACGCTTCTCCTGCATCAAGCACCACTGCATCAAGCACCACTGTCACCTGCATTTCTGCTTTGTTCCCTTTGTAATTTGCTCATCAGCCATTCCAGAGGACTTTCAAAGGAAGAGAGCTGAAAACTGCTCTTCTGCCTGGCAGAGGGGAACAACCTCAGCCAAAGCCTCCCAGGGTGGCGAGTGGCAGAGGTGATAAGGGGGCTTCCCAAGTGGAACAAAAATTATTGGGAGACTAAGAGCCTTGGTAAATGAGCTGTCATAGACTCAGTATTTTGCAATCCAACCATCAGGCAACCAAATCCTTAAGAGAATATCACTGATAAAAGAGCTGCAGGAATCCTCTACCATTTCTGCTGTTAGTGGATAGGCCCATTCAAGCATACTCTTATATTTCTTACAGAATGATACAGACAACTTCAGAAGTAAGTCTGTGGTTAAAACAGACTTACTTCTGTGTATTCAGACTGAGGCAAGGAAAAAGTGGGGCAATTTTGAGGTGACTGTGTGATAATCAAACAAAAAGAATAGATGGATCTGACAAAAGGCATCTACAGGAGATTCATACTAAAAGTACAGACTTCAACCTATTTTTAAGGCAGTAGGATTTTTCCTTCTTTTGTTTTTGTTCACTCTTCCCCTATACTTCCATTTATCTTGGTTACCTGAAGAATTTTACATTGTTGCCTATATCACAAGATTCAAAATACAGACAGAGATTTAAAAAGATGAAAGAAGCATTTTCCACACCATACCTTTTCAAAACTAAACTTTCCCAGTTGCAGTATGTTACAACAGACAATAGAGCTTTGGCATCATTACAATTTTGTATGAAGCATGGATGAACGAAGAATCAATCACTGTCTGAATCAGTTCTTAAAAGGAGATCATTATCAACGGCATTTCAGAGAGACAGGAGTAGGACTCAGAATAATTCAATTATTCCAAAGTGCAACGTAAAATCGTCATGATTTGTAGCAGTTTCCTTGGCTTGGTCAACAATTTTGTTAACTTTTTTTTTTTTTTTTGCTTAAACTCTCAGAATTGACTAGTTCCCAGTTTTATTTATTCCCACATTAGAGCATGACTCAAATACCTGAACAAGGACCAGACCCAATGTCCTTCTCCCTCACTCCCTCTCTGAATTGCACTTATCAAGGCAAGGGCAGTCAGAGCTGCAGGAATGTTTGTGCAATGCAAGTGTGCTGACAATCTGGATGGAGCTTCAGCCCGTGCCCCTGGGCAAACCTGCCCTCCCAGCAGTGGAAGCTGAAGCTCTGCTCCGGGCTGACAACAGCCCAAGGGGGATTGCTGGACCCCCCCCCAGAACACTCCTGGATGCCAAACCAGCAAAGTCCACACACAAATGCAATCCTGCTGCTCTTGGGTTGATTCTGGTATTCTCTTCCTGCAAGTTCCTAACTTCTGATCTAGTTTCAGCAGCAGAGAACAAGCAGTCTTGGTAAAATGGAATATAGTGTAAAAACAAGTTCAATTTTTAAACAACAGTTTGAAAATTTCTGTTTCAGGGAGCATGGGAGCAACCTTTGATATGGTCTCACCAGCCTTTGCTACCACCCTTCCTGGCAGCAGCCAGCACTTGTCAAATGCAGGTGCTGTGGGATTCTATGCGATGGCAGTATCAAACATAGTGTCAAAAAAAAAAAATATCTCAACAGCACAGAAAAAAGGCTAAAAAAAGTATCTGAATCCTGATGGCCCCTAATGGCTCTGCTGTCTGAATACACCCAGAGCTATGATGTGTTACAAAAAGGTGATCTCAGAGGCACTGTGGAGCTGGAGCCCAGAAACTTAACAGAGGTAAAGCTTGGCTGGAAGCTACTTTTAGCAGCCTTTCATTCACAAGTAGGAGGACTGTAGATTTGTACAAAGACCCACTATTCTTTTCTAGGTTTCTCTTTAGGGATGCATTTGGACAAATACAAACACAACTGCAAATGCAAACAATATTAAAAAAAAAAAACTTCTTTGTAGATTTTCAACCTTTTCATATTGAAAGGAAAATGAGACATCAAAAACATTTACTAATTACTCAGTCTGAAACTGCTCACTCTACCTCCATGTGCAAAATCATCATGAAAGGTTCCTGTGCAGCAAAAGATCCCAGCCCTGCTCCCTTAGCCTAGAGGCTGCATTTTGGCACAGCTCTCCTAACACTGTTAGACACGTCCTTGCCCAGTCTGTAGCATCTTCTGACTTGGCTACAGTTATTCTTCCCTGTATGCAATCACTGCTCAAAAATTCTGTCCAGAAACCACTTGGAAAGAGTTTTTTTTGACGCCTCATTTCATGCTTTTGAGAAAAATGAAATATAGCCTATTACAGTCGTGCTTCATCTCCTGGATATGCAGAATCTAATATTTAAAACCCTCTGAAACTCAGATCTTTCAAAAGCTATTGGTTTTAATCAATCTTTTTAAAAAAACCCTTTGTAAATTCATCCATGCTGTTTATCTCCTACCACCATAAAAGAAACAACTCCACAGTCACATGTTCTAGATGTATTTTTAATGTGCCAGTGTCTTTGCTGATATCCTTTGTCTTTGCAAAGTTCCATGATCCAATTCTACTGCACTTGGATGATTCTCACTGAAATACAGCACTGTGAAAAATTTCTGAGCTGTGTTCTCATTTACTTCAGTATCTTAAATTTCTGTTGTAATGTGAAGGTACCAAATCACTTTAAAAATGGTATCTTTCTCAAAAAAGGTAAAATCGTTCATATTCACCACTATTTGAATGTTCTAAAGCTATGTCTGGCCATCTTAGTGAAATTTTCAAGTCTGTTTTGTGCAGAAAGTTCTCCTGGAAACACTGTCAAAATGCTGAAGAGATAATGTTTACTTTATTCCACTTGTTAGGTATTGCCTGAACTAGGAAGAGCACAAAAACATCCCTTTCAAAATGACATAGTCACCCTGTTCCTAGGTAGCTGTAGCCTCTATCCAAAATGAAACTATTAACTTCTAATTTATTTATTCAGTCAGGCCTGGAGTAATCCACTTAGAAAGAAAAAAAAAAAAAGAAAAATAAACAAAATCCATATTTTCTCCAAGGCAAAGAATTGAGTATACAGCTCTATTTCAAACAATCCAGACTCCATATGACAGAAATACCAGGGAATTGTGACTGACACTTTCTGAATGTGTCAGAATCGCCTTGTTTACACTCTGCTTCCCTGCCTTGCTCCTTAATTGCTTTCTTGTGCCCCAGCGCAGGGTTCAATGGACTGCAGCCCCTTGAGATGTCCATGTTTGGCATATTTTAACATTCAAAACTGGATTTTCTCCTGCTGTTTTCCTGACTACAATCTCCTCTGGCCTGAAAAATACAGAAGTAATTTTGTGGAAGAGTTGGTCTATATAACTGTCTTCGACTGTACAGTTCTTGACAAGATAGATAGGTAGACAGACAGACAGACAGATAGATAGATAGATAGATTGACAGATAGATTGATAGATAGATAGATAGATGAATACACAGATACCTAGCTATTTCTGTAGTGCTACTAGAAGCACATCCAAGTTTCAGATTCTTGTTCAACTGTACCAAAGGATTTATCTGAGATTCTGTTACTATGTACATTTTTACATTTAAAATGAGAAGTCTTCAGACCACCATTTACACTGACAAAAAGGAAAAAAGAAGCTTAAGATGAGAACCCCTGATATCAGCATGTTTGCTTTATAACAATAACAGCAAAAGAAAATAAACTGCACCCTACTGTCCTCATTAGATGAGCAATTAATTAAACCAGTGCAACTCAAGGCATGCAAAGAAAACAAGTTCTCTGCTAAGCAAGTGATAGAATCACAGAGAATCACATGGAAAAGCAGGAATCTCATGACACCTCCAGATCAGCCTCCTGCAGGGAGCAGGGTGAACTGTAAGGTCAGAGCTGGTTACTGAGGGTTTTATTCAGCTGAGTCTTTCAAACTTCCAAGTTATTTTTCTCCAGGACTGCAGAATTATTCTAACTGTAATGGTAGGAAATACACAATGTGCAGCACAAAAAATTCAACTGCATCTGTTAGATAGTATTTAAATATCTGTGCTTAATTGTTAACTTACTATGCAAATATAAAGCCTTATCATTAGGAAGATATGGCAGGCTGAAGGAACATCTCACCAAGGCTTGCAATTTCCTTGAGCAATCAAAGTCCATACTGGGATTCTCTAGTGAAGTAGAGCACCATCAATAGCAAAATTCTCCTCTATTAGTATTCATGCTTATACCAGAAAACACCATGTGGAATTAAAATGCAATTGATTCTTGAAAGAACATTTATTCTATGTAATTCCACTGCCACTGGGTATAGAACTGCCTCAAGGAAGCAAAGCTCAAAAATTGTTGCAGTAACTGATGATGACAAATAAGCTGTTGTACGTTATTCCCCTCTACAGTTTATGAGTACTAAATTAATAGAATAAAACTAAAAATAGTAGGGTAAGAATATACTGCAAATGGGATCCAAAAATCATTGCAAGGAGAAATGGTGAACTCGGAAAAATGAGGTTTGAAAAAGAGTAGAACAAAAATAGTTCCGGTAGAAAGAGAAGATTACAAATGCAAAAAGAGAAAGAAAAGCATGTACACTTACTTTTGGCAATGCATATTTTGGCAGCTTCATCTGCACAAAGCCATTTCGCCGGTAAGACACGTAGTACTTGGTCCGATTTGCTGATGTTGTCTACACAAAGGAAACACAGAACTCTGTGACAGCTTATGTTAAATCTAAAGGACCTGACAGGGAAGACTGTTCTGCTTTTAACCTGTAACTGAAATACATAGTCATTACTTTTAATGCAATGTTCCAAAGT
Organism: Petroica traversi; assembly: GCA_025920805.1. Classification (NCBI taxonomy): domain Eukaryota; kingdom Metazoa; phylum Chordata; class Aves; order Passeriformes; family Petroicidae; genus Petroica; species Petroica traversi. The sequence goes on along the minus strand of JAHLSL010000015.1, from coordinate 23,446,532 downwards.
ACCAAAAGGAATATTCTAAAGAAACGTCAGTGAAAATAGTCACATCCACCTCTCCTGGATTTTCTAATTAGAATTGTAACATCAAATTGCTGGTATATAAATTGGCATAATTCCAACTAAACCTTTGAGCACCACCAGATGATATTGGTAAATAAAAACTAGCCTTTGGTAATATTTCACTTTATTTTTCACATTCAGATTCATCTTCTTTCTTTGACTTGGGAAATCCATTTAAAATCCTCCCCCAATCCCACTACTTTTTTCCTAAATTTTTGTGTTTAAAAAGGGAAACTAATTTGAAAGACGGTCTGTCCTGAAACATGCAAATTTGATTTGGCTTGGTAAAAATAAAGTTGATGTATGACAGCAGGTCCACCTGCCTGAATATTTTAAAGGTAACAAAGTATTTAATACTGTATGCATTTTTTGTGGTATAAAGAATGTGATGCCTTTAGGAATGTGATTTGTTAAATGATGATGGATCAAACCAAAAACCTCACATTTGTTTAATAAGTGCTAATGGCAGTCTTACCCATCTGTTCACAGGCTTTTTTTTTTTAAATGCATGTTTTAACATCATTCATTTTAAATGACTGGAGATGATGCAAGACAGAGGAAAATTGGAGTTGAAGCACATAGTCATGTCAAGCCTCACTGGCATTAAAGGCTGGTCTGTGCTTAAGAACAGTGTTGAAACTTTAATCCTCCTACTAAAATCACCTCTGAAACTGCCTGACTGCCAGTGCAAACTGGGAAAAAATGAGTACTCTAAAATTTCTGATCTTTGTGGACATAGACATACTGAAGAAATGTGGCTGAGATCTTCCTCTAAGATGTTAAAAATCTCCAAAATAGGTTTGGGGCAGGATTAGCAGTGCAGACCTGCAGCACACTGATTCACATCTGCACAGCTCAGGGCAGATGAGCAATGCCAGGGGCAGGAAGACAGAGGATTCTGCCCCATCCTATTTCTGACAGGCATTGCTGTGATGGCATGAGGAGTCCCTGGTCTGATTATAACTCATACAACAATACTTTAGTGTAGTGATGAAAGAATTTCCACATGGTTTCAAAAGTATGCTGTTTCTCAGATGTGCAGCTGCTGTGTGGTTTCACTGGAACAGGTAAATGCTGTCCTGCCTCACACCTCTGGGGTGGCTGTGCTCAGATGTGACCACAGGATCCCAGAATCCCCTCTATCCTTCAGTAACACAGATACGGCTAACTGCAAACCAATTTAGCAATGAGATACGTATTACATACAGGGGTTTACTGCAGAAAATTCAGAAAGAAAAAGACTTGAGATGTTTCCTGTTTATGTGGAACACATGAACATCTCATGTACTGGTACTGATATGCCTCAGATCTACAGAGAGGAAATTACCAAAGGCATCACTGAGTAGCAACTGTCTATTACTTATGTGTACATTCCCACTTTACACTTCATTTTGTGTCTGCTCATGTCTGTCATGAAAGGGAATAACAGCACAGGATGCAGTTGTACAAGACATCCAGCAAAGCAAAATGCTTGAGGAGGAAGCAGCCAGTGTTTTGCTGAGCACAGCAGTCTGGCAGTTCGCATGGTGAGAAGCAGTTCTCAGCATCTACACATGCAATGGATTTTTGACTGTGTCTGGGGGAAACCACAGATGATAAGAGCTTTGAGCAAAATTAGTGCCATGAGTGCTACATCTGATCTGAAAAATGCCTACTTTAGACCAAAAGTTCTTTCCCAATGCCATTGTTTGGGTTTTGGATTTTTTGGTTGGTGCTTGTTTTTTTATTTGTTTGTTTGTTTGGGTTTTGGGGGGGAATTTTTGTTTTGTTTATTTTGCTTGGTTGGGTTGGGTTTTTTTTTTTCAGTGTTAATTGTTCTGAGCCACGCAGGTCCTTAAAATCACTATGCCAAACAAGAGGAGAACAGTTTGTGTCCCTACAAACTGGCAGGTCCTTGCAAAAGAAACAAGCCCAAGGGGGAAAGTCGTAAAGGAGCCAATCTGATGCACACTGAGGCAGTGGTGGGGAGGTGTATCCATTGCCATGATACAGCTTTCCTGCAAAAGTCAATAAATAGATAAGCCTTGCAGAGAACAAATCTCATCAAAGATTTGTAAGGGGAAAATGATAGCCAAGTACTAAGGAAAGCACAAGCAACTTCCCTAGTAAAATCTAATAAAACAAAGAGGACGTAACTTCTCCTTGAGAAGTTTGCAGCTCTGACAGACTCAAACCACAACCAGTGCCAAGCACATAAAACAATACATAGAAGTGTGCTTGAGCTGTACTGGTGCCATATGGCTGACAAAGTTCCAGCCCATATTTCTGCAGGCAGGTCTTGTAGTTTGGGAATGAAATAACCCAATGTAATTTGGACCACCATGAGTTGCAGACATGGTGCCTGGGGACAAGGTTTAGTGATGGACTTGGCAGTGTTAGGTTTATGGCTGGACTCAATTTTAAGGGTCTTTTCCAACCTAAATCACACTATGATTCCATACTAATTTGCTCCCAGCTCCCCAGCTATGGCCATCCCACCCTTTTGCTTTCCAAGCCCAGCCATGTAAGCAGTTCTTTCCTGGCAAAATCTCTTCAGACAAGAATCTATATGAAGAAGCTGTGAAATTATTCTGTCAGTTGTCCTTGGATGATTTTCTCAGGGAATCTTTATGTATTATGGAGCTATTGGAAAGGACTGAGAAGAGTTTGTAATCACAGGAACACAGTGTTTGCATTTTGCCTAATACATATATAAAAAGTAATATATTTTATTATACATATATAATATGTATAATTTATATATGCATAATACATATATAAATACTAATACATTTATAAAAAGTAAAACAATCAACTTGAAAATTTTCATATAGTTAAATGGCAACTGGTTGCACAAACTAAAGGTGCCTTTTTTCTTATTTTCTTTTTATTTAGACTTGTAAAGGAATGCTTTTTTCATGTAAAAATTTATAAATCATCATTCATTAATTCCTCCCTGCTCCTTACAATGTTGCTGCACTCCTCAGAACTTTATTTTTTTTTCAGTTTCAAAATGAGCTGTCTCTCCCCAAAAATGGCAGTACCTGAAGAAATATGTAGTCATCCTGCACAGTCAGGGAATCCCGATCAGTGCTGCCAGCAAATGGGATTGTCATTGTCTTATCAGAACAATTTTGAATCTGGCAAGTGATGTAGCGATAACCTGAGGGAAGAGAGACAGAAACATATGACAGGGCTATCAAGGGAAAAAGAAGCAAGCAGTATTAAATGCTATTCATGTAGGGAAAATGCTGCCTTTGCCAGGTGAGTTAGTTGTAGAATTATTATATTAAACTCTCATATAAGACTTTTTCAATCTTCAGTGAACTGAGAATATATTAACTGCTTACAGTTCAGATCATTCCCTGGAGGCAGCCTGTTATTATCCAAATTTTGCTGGTCCAGAGAGATTAGGGGTTAGATGAATGAGCCATTCACGGGTGGGGATAATAGAAGGAGCCTCTTTTCTCACTTAACCTATGCACAGAGCTGAATTATTCACTTGGAGAAATGGCAGCCTGACACAACACAACTGAAATCAATAGATCAACCCCAGTATAAAATTGTGATGAATGAGAAAAGAATCAGACTCTGTTTAATAGACAGCGTGCAGAATTTTAAAGCCTATTTTCAAAGCTCTGTAAGAATGTTCAGACACACTATTAGCTCACTATTGGAACTGGTCTGTCAGGGCAGGATTTCTATATTCAGAGTTAACAGCTTGCTGAAAAAGCCTAGACTGATTTATAAGCAGAGGAGGCTATGGCCTTTCTCTTCCTCTTCAGTTAGCAAGGACTAACTTCCCTCCCTGGGCTCTTAGAAGAGCACCACTGCACCTTTGATACAATCTGCTCTTATCAGAGAGAGCAGAGCCAACAATCACTATCTTACACCAGCTGTGACTTACAGACCTTCCCCGAGACTCTACAGGCCTTCCCCAAGCTCTTGTACAGCTCACCCTTCATCACAGATTTCTGAGCACAAAGTACCTGAGTGACTTGCCCAAGCACAATGAAGAAAATATTATATACACAATCTTGTGCCCAGATCTAACGCTACCCATGCTCCAGGTACAGTGCGAGAGAGCAAATCATGAACCCTCATGTCCTTCACTGCTTTTGCAGTGTGAGAGGAAATGCATCCCACATTTAATGACATTTTATTAGAGAAGAAAAAACCAGCATACTGGATACAATTATTTGTTTTAAAACCTGGGTCTGTTTAGGGGCAGTTAAGAGTCAATCTTATGTTCAAATTGTCACCACAAGGACATTTGGCGCAGCAATGGACCATCTAAAGTCTTGCAGGTGTTCACAGTTCACGTTACAAAAATTACAATTCTTTGTCATATGGGTAGTGCAAAGATGCTGTTTCCACTAAAATCAGTGGCTATGCTGGTATTGACCATAACTGCATAAAGTCAGTTTGTTGAGAATCTATCCAGGAGATATTTAATGAGAGTTTTTCTTTTTCTGCTGTTTCTGTTAAATAATAAAAATAAAATAAAAAAACCCCACATCACAAAAAAACAAACAAAAAAAACCAAACAAAAAACCCCCACCCCAAAAGCACAACCCAAAAAAACAAAACTCCACCAAAAGAAAAAAAACCAACCAACCAAAAAAACTCCAATAATCAACCAACTAACCAACCAACCAACCACATTCCCCTCCAAAAGAGCCACCCCAAACCAAAAACAACTGAAAATCCCCCCCCACCAAAAAAACCCACCCAAAATCCACCACTAACAAAAATTCCCTTTACATTCAAGTCCTGAAGAATCATCTTACATTGTCTCTAAAGAAAGCAGCTGATGGAGCTGACAACATGTCTCATAAATCTCACTGCTGAAACATTTAGACTTTTTTTTCATCCAGCTTTTAATGTGGTAACTTTGATTTTCTAATAGGGCTGAGATGAAGAAAAGCTATGGGAACAGGGCAAGTCAAACTGTGCATTCTTTATGACTCACTTTTAAGATTGCACAGGAACTTATAATGTGCTTAAAGAGTCACCAGGATTCCAAAAGCTTGTATAGTTTCTTGTTACCACTCATACCCTTGAAAGATATTTTAATTCCTTGAATCAGATCATCTGACTACTAATCTGCTTTTCCATTTCTTTTCCTTTTGAAGTTTCCAAGTACACTGGATACTGCAACATGAGGAAATTCTGAGGGATGGTGGTTGGAGCACTAGACCTGACACATGCAATGATTCCCATTAACAGACACTTACCCAGCACTAACACTGCCTGGCCAGTTTTATTTGCAAATCAGGAAAAACTGTTCACTGCTTAAATGCCAGGATAAATTGCACTCTTAATGAACATTATCAACCAAGCACAGCATCTTGACATCAATTCCTCTTAAAGTGAAAAACAAGTAGATTTTAAATTACACTATATTTTTATATAACAGGACAGTTTTGCTGACTACAAATAAACAGAGAAAGTATCTGACTTGCACACTTTCTCTTCTGACTAGTTTTAAAAAACAATCCAAAGAGAAATGTCTATATACTAGGGTATCAATTGATAACATTTTCATTTACATACCTCCACTGGGGTCCTGGATTTCCATATGAACTAAATCAAGGTCTCCGTCAACTCCAGCAACAGCCCTGAGAACATAATATAATCAAGTTATGTAGTGCCAGCTACAGAATAGTAATTATGTGTGTGGAAGAAAAGAGAGAATTTCATACTAACCAGCTTTAGAATTCTAGCTGGGAATAAAATAAACCCCATTTATAATATCCTATTACTAACATCTATAAGGAAATTATTTTTTCTCTACTTTATATTATGTTTTTCTTAAATTTCTTTAGAATCACTTCTACTGAAATATACATACAAATAGAATCAATTGAAAAAAGAATAGAAATATGCATGAAAATAGGAAAAAACTTTCATAATCAAAAATTGATATATATACACACAGAGACATGCAGACACTCACATTCACTGGCAAGCACTACAGCATCTTTTTACAATTATGTTTAACATTTGAGACTACAAGGCAGATTTAATGCTAAAAAAGAGTTAGATTCCTTTCTTATTAGAAATATCTTAAACTTGACACACGGTTTCCATAACAAATTGATATATCTTTGGTTAGCATATTCAAGAGAAGAATACATTCTGCTTTGACAAAGAAAGTGAAAATAATTTTGAGAAAAATATTCTGAGAAGAAAATTCAGTCAGAGTTGATCAAGGTACAGTTTAACTTTGTAAAGGTGTAATGGGAATACAGGACGATTTTCTCCCAATATCTCTCATGTCAAATATGCTCAGCCAAAAGATGAGTTTTCTGCCCTCAGGGCTTCCATCTCAGCCTGGGAATGGCAGTCCCAGCTGTGCTTTTTTTCTGGCCCTTCTATTGCCATTAGTCAGGCAGATTCTGCAGCGAAGGCTATGAGCTGGCAGTCGTGCTGTCACAACAAGAAGCAGAATCCAGCCCCACTCCCACAGACACATCACTTTTCTCAAGGCCCTTTACTGGCAGGGCCAGAGTCCATCGAGTCAGCAAATGTGACTGAAGACACGCAAAGGAGACACACTGAGTGATAAAGTGCAGCTGGATGCAGATATTAAAAAGGTCCATTAGAATACTTAAGAGAAAATGATCATTTTGATACAATTATTAACAATCAAATGCAATAAATCTATACTTTGGATTGAAATTACATCATTGTTTAATGATTTTAGTAGCAGTGATTTATGAGGAGAGGTTAAAACTCAGACTCAGTAATTGGTGGCTCCTTGGGAACACAGGCCAGGGGGAAGAAACTGGATGATTTCCACTGCTGCATAACAAGCAGAAATAATCACATGTGCTGTTTTTCCCTATTAAGATAAATGATCAGTCCAAAGAAGGAAAGGGAGGGGGAGGGATGAGCCCCCTCCAAGCCATAAGATGTCAGAGAAAGTTAGTGGGATCCTTTTTTAGCAAATGCACAGAAAAATCTTGTATTTATTAGGAATTTGGTCTCTCAAACACAAACTATTTTAGCATTTTGGAGGCAATACATTAGTTTTGAGAAGATTTTAGATTGACTGAGGTCTGATGAGAATATTTATATGAGCAGAGGGAAGGGATCTGTGAACTTTTTTTGCTGTGTGTGCTGTTATCTATGTTTCTAGATAGCCACAATACAAAAATCAAACCTGCTATAACTCTGTAGTCAGCAATTTAAGGGAAGAAAATGTTTGCTGAACATTTTACTTTTAGTGTTGGACCTCAGGCAGTTGAACCAAAGAAACTTTAAGGTTGAACTTTCTGAGCCTGAGCCTGACATGCTAATAAGCATCAATAATGCAAAGAAAGATTTTGGGTGCTTCTGAAATCACCTCTTGTATCTATAATTTATCACACGTGATTTCATAAGCACAGTTTGAGGTATTTGTCAATATCTTTACCTTCTCATCTTTCTTTCAGCAGCTGAGAATTACAATGATCTCACTTCTACTGTGCTCCTAACAGTGGCAGCTGACATATGCAGACTTCAATAATGTTTCCAGTGTAATTTTTTAGTGAAAGAAGATGTAACTGATCTGTTTTAATGCACACTGAAGACCAGAACCTACTTACCTGGACTACTTTTTTTCTTTAGACTTCTATTAATTACAATTATTTAATTAAGCAGAATATTTCAGAAATACTTTTTTTATTACTCTAATCGTACTGATGAATTTAAACAGCAGACAGTATTTAATCAATGAGAATGTTACACCCGCAAAGTCTACTTTTGAATGTCAGCTACAGAGCAGAGTTTCTGAACTCCAAAGTCTCTTTACCCAGCTTTACCAACACTTAGGAATAGGCCTTTCTTTTATTGAAAAGACTAAATCTCTTATAGCTGCTGAGAAAATCTCCAGAGGAGAGTATAACTAATATAGAGAATTTGAAGCTATATCCCTGAAGAATAAACTAATCTCATTTTAGTGGACTCCTCTGCCAAAGATAATACTGTTATTTCACTTGTGCTTAAACCAGAGGAAAAGTCGTGTGATACTCCGCAGGCTAAATACAGACCAGGACCCTCTGCCCAGCTCCTGACAATAACAGGCAAACAAGGTGCACACAGCAACACAAACTGTATGTGGTGCTCTGAAAAGGAAAGCCCAGCTGGATGCATTTTCTTATAGAGGGAGAAATGTAAGACAAAGTTGGGATTTTTTTTTCATTTTTATTTTCAAATTTACTACTCCCACAACATAAGTGTATTATACCAGTGTGAGAATTGTGTCCACACATTTGTTCACAAAGACTGTTTACTGTTCCCCAGCTGGCTTTAGGATAGGACCTCTTCTGTCTTATAAAGCACAGATGCAATGGACCCTGATAATCCCTGATAATCTGACAGCTTCTTCCTTTTTGGTTGACATTTCAGAATAAATTTAAATTCCCACCCCGCCCCCCCCCAAGATACAGAACAAGCTTTCTTAGGAACTATCTATTTTTCTCCGTTTCAGTAGCGGGGGTTTTTTTTGTTTGTTTGTTTCTTTAAAATTCCCTCATTCTTGTCAGAGTACTTTGCAATTAAAATGTTACACCTCAGCAGGTGTCGCCTCTGGGACCATTTGGCTGTTTAGTAGTTTTACTTAGGTAAATTCAGGGCTTTCTGATTGACTTTTGAATGTTTTACATTCAACCACTGATTTTCCATTGAAATTCAGACTAATTTTCAGATCAGAGAAATCTTCCTCTAGGAAAAGAAATATTTCTTGGCCAAGAAATATTTGCTGGATAAAGGAAGTGTAACACACCAACACTTCAGATCACATACCAGGGTGGTTACAACATTTCAGAATTAAAATAGCCCAACTTGACTACAGGGTGGTGTAAATACAAATAGACTCAATATGCTTCTTCCCTTTCCTGAGAACACAAGTTCCCATTATCTCCCTTGTCTAATACCATGTTGAGCCTCTTTGGAAAAATAGAATGTAATTTTAGAATTTTTGAGGGATTCGTTTTCTTATGCATATGAATTTTTACAATTTACAGAAGTTCTCCTGAAAGATTAGCTGTTGTATGAGCTAATTCTTCATGATTTATGCTTTAGTGCTACAACAGGTAATTTCACTGACCTTAACAGCATTACATCTTCATGAAAATGATGCAATGGAGCAGATTGAAAAACCCTTTACATTTGTTTTAGTAGGTTTATAAATGTATATTTCATGATACAACTATTAGATACTTTTTAGTTTAAAATAACCATACTGAAATTCTAAGAATTTAGAATTTTTTTATTACAAGTTTTATGAAAGACTTTTGGTATTATTTTAATAAAAATTTTTCTTTTAGACAGCTACTTCTATTTTCCCCTGAATGCCCCAATATTCCTTCCTCTAGTTCAGTGCAGCACTACAAAAACACCAATACTCACCTGAAACTTCACAGTTACACAATATTCACTATTATTACCATGAGTACTGTGATTCAGGTAATTACCACTGACATGTAACAGTACATATCTCAAAATGTGAATCATAAACATCAGTCCCTTCTATGATAATTATGATTCAATTTACTTCAAGCAGGAAACCCTTTTTTGTTTCCAGTAGCTCGGTCCATTTTGTAGGGGAGCAGTGGTCTGCAAACACTGATCAAATACAGTCTGCCCTGGACGTTTCCCTACCTCCAGTGAATCCCTTCATTGCTAAACATTTGATGCAGTTAATTTGAGTGCATATTAATGAAGAGACAACTTCACACAGGACACCTGAAAACAAAAACCAATCAAGACAAACCTGCTTGCTGATGTGCAGGAGCCTCCAATCAAAGGCCATCTGAAAACTTGCTGGGTTCCTCAATCTGCCCTTCTCATAATCTCAGAATATGAAGTTTATCCAAAAAATAACATGTCCCCATTTATACTGACTGATTTCTAGCAACTGGCTTAATGGCACTGCCTTGCTTAGAAAATAGGTCAGAGAAGCATACAAATGTTTAAAATGGCAAGCTGGTTACTCAGGAAGACAAAACCATAATTTAAGTCATACAACTTAAAAATACTTCTGCTTATGATTTATGACTGATTTGTGTTGCAGGCCTTGCTGCCTTCACATCCACTTCAAAAGACACACTTTTAATGATTCAGTCAATGCCTTATACAGCCAACATGTGCTGTTACCTGTTTACTCCTATGCCTAAATTCTTTTTAACAGGAACGTTTTTCCTGCCGTGCTTGTCCAAACAGAAGAGCTGCAGTGGTTTGTCCCTGCCTTGGATTCACCTTGGCTGGCTCACAACCTGCACTTTCACTGCCCCATCCTAGCAGGACAGGGGGAGAAAATAGAATGAAAAGCTCAAAAGTGGAGATAAGGTCAGAGGGATCACTCACGAATTACTGTTACAGGTGAACCAGACTTGACTTGGGGAAGAATAATTTAATTTATTGCTAATGAATGAGAGCAGTATAATGCCTCCCCATGGCCTTCACCACAAGCTGCAGGGGTGTCTCTGCCCTGTCACCTGGAGCAAACCCCTCCTTTTTGCACTGACCTTGGTGTCTGCAGGGCTGTTCCTCTCACTCATTCTCACCCCTTTCTCTCACACCTGTTGTGCACTTTTTACCCTTTCTTTAATGGCTTGTCACCAGCATCCCTCACAGGCTGTTTGGCCAGGAGAGGGTTTGCCTTAGACCTGGCTGGAACTGGCTCTGTCTAACACAGGGGCAGCTCCTGGTCCCATCCCACTGAAGCCTTGAATGCTCCAAACCTTGCTACAGAAACCAAATAGAGTCACACACATCATCACACAGAAACAAAACCTTTTTTAAGTGATTAATTCAAACTTAAGAATAACTGCCCATACAGATTCTTGGCTTTCCACACAAGTGAAAAATTCAATGACAAAGCCTCAATGAAATCCCCTTTGCATTTCTCTCCTTCAGGACATAACATTGCTGAAATCTTCTTTCACCTGACACTTGAATAGCCAGGCACCCACTACATTTGTCACAAATGCGTACAGCTGTGATTGAGTATCTGTATGGAATTTCACGATGAGAGCAGACCTTTGTCCCCTGAGAACAACTGCTTCATTAAAATAAACTCATCATTTTTTATTTTTATGTTCTTACCTCTCATGAAAATGGAAAACCTGTAGCTAAAAATAAGAGCAACAGATACTCATAGCATAGAATCCAAATATCCAAGTGAGTCGAGGATAAAGAATTCCTAAGGCTCTAGATAGTCATAAAAGAAATGTGTTGGGCCTAATTCTCTGGTAATTACCAATTCATTTCTTACTGTCCCAGGGTACATTTGTGCTGGTGTAGACAGCTGGTTCACAATCTATTCTTTGCTTATGTATTACTAAGGCCTATTTTGAGAAATCAAAAAGATTTCTCAGAGCTGCATAAGCCTTGGGGACTGAAAAGAATAGCAGCAGACCTAGAGGAATCCCAACCTCCACTACTCTTTCTTCTTCTCATGGATTACCACATAATACAGCACTTTTAAGAATGGGCTTCATACACAAAAGCAGTTATATACCGTGTAATGGGTGGGTGTTTGAAGTTTGGCTAGGATAGCTCATATATCTTTATATTCCACCCTACAAATGCACCAAATACTGAAACAAGCACTTATAAATGATGGGTGCTATAACACCTCTTAAACAGAAACACACTGGGGCCAATGCAATTTGTAGGCAGTAAAACTGGTCACAGCAAGAGAAGTTTCTTAATTTTACAGAACCAAGAGTTGCTCAAACTAAAAGATAAAAAATATAAAATTTTAAAAAGACTAATTAGTATTCATACTGAAATAAAATGTTTATTTTCTAAGTGCTGATACAAAATATTTTTTAATTACAATGTGACTTAGTATTTTATTTTATTGGAAGTTTCAAATCTGCCTTTCATGCTTTGCTTTATAGCTCTTTTGGTTTTAGAATAAGATAGAATAAACTGTTTCAGTTGGAAGGCACCAACAACAACCCTCCAGTCCCACTGCCTGACCTATTTATCACTGACCAAAATTTAAAGCAAGTGGTTGATGGCATTGCCCAAATGCCTCTTAAACACTGACAGGCCTGGGGCATCAACGAGCTCTCTGGGAAACCTCCTTTGCCTCCTAAAATGCTAAGAGAAGACAAACTCTTATGAAGGCTTAGTCAGCTTTCTCTTCCAAAAGAATAAATGAAACAAATAGGAAAATGAAATAGGATGGTGTAAGAAAAGATCACACTGTATCACAAAAGAAAGAAAAGATTCTGTGTTCCTAAATTAGATATGGTTGTAAACACTTTCTACTGATGCCAATAACATTTTCATTAGTTCCACTACCCTGAAAGATCAAATTCCTCATATTAGATCTAAAAGTATATTTATGGAAGGATAAAGAACACTTGAAAAGCAAATAAACCCTAGAAACTTATATTAATATATTGCTTAATGAATCTATAATACATAGCTGAGCATAAATATTTAAAATACTCAGTCTCTACTGACCTTCTCTTAGTATAAATATATAACACATTCCATTAAATTAAATGTTTTTAGATTTTCTTTGAGCAAAACAAAAAAAAACCCCAGCTTCTTCAGGAAATGCATGGAGATCTGGCTGCTCCGCCAGGCACAGGAAGAAATGGTTTTTACAAAGCACAGGAAAATATTATGACTGATAATAATTGTAGTTACCAGACTGAAATAAAAATCTTAGGCTATATTATTAACCTCAGTGGCAAGGCTCAAATTGAAATCAAAGAGGAAACATCTGCTAAAAATCTGCCCAGTGAAATGTTCTTGGCACAACCAGCCATGATCAGCAAGAGACATGCCCTCATTTATCATGAGATGTACAATTAGCTTGACACAATACTTTAACACATCAGATGTACACTGACAGCAAAACAACACCATGCTTGGTGTCCTTGCAGTCAAACTATGACAAAGCCCAATTCTTACATCTGTTGAAAATGACACAAACACTTGTTTTCTATCTAGCACTCAGATTATTTGGGTGACAAAGGCCATAAAATACTGGAAAGTCTACATGAGAGACAAACTCCCACTGGAAAGCCATCATGTCCAACCCTCCACTCGCAGCCCACTCCTTATATAATGCAAATTTCCATATGAGATACATATATATATATATATATATTTATTCTATGTAAGTTTGTGAGAAGGATAATTTGGTAGTGATGCACTAAATATTTGCCCCAAAACGCTTTCTGTTGCTGGCTGATACTGTTTTTGAGAGAAATCACGTGGTTCTATATATAGAAAAGAAGAAATAAAACCCCTAGAAAATATTTCTACCAGTTATAAATGTAAAGAATCTTCAGATTTATAATTCTTATTTGTGAGGAATGTGACATTTATGAACATCCATGACTTTGATGTACTACATTGGAGTTATTCCTATCAAATGATATAAGGAAACATAAGGATTCTGAAACACAGCAAAATACAGACTTAGTATTAAAAATGCCCTTGTTGGTTTTATCCTTACCTACAGTAAACAGTGACAGATCTTTTGGGTTGGAGCAAAACTGACACACATTTCAGTGGTTTTCTGTTTTTTTCATAATTCAGTGTGCTAAGTGTCAGATGAGAAATAACTCCAATAAAAAATTCTGTGAAAGAGAGGCTGCCACTCTTATTTCTTACCTATTAGTGACTTGGATGGTTTCCAGACTTAATGCATTTTAAAGTATTTTTACTAAAGACAGATAACCACATGCTGTCATGATTTACATCCCATATAATCTTGCGAGGGAAGAATTGGTTATAAGGCAGACACGACATTTCTGACACACAGCACTACTTTTAAACAATTATACCTTTCCACAGGGTACTTAAGAGTCCTACAAAGTGTATGGCCTATAAGACTCCACCTGCTGTGCAGAAATAAGCTGTTCAATAGCTGTTCAAAGCTATACTTTGCAGCAGCAAGTAAGCAGAAAGTGTCTGCTCAACTCAGCTATTTCAGCAAGTTGAGGCAAACTGGAATAAATCAGATGAATGTTCTACAAGCCAACCATAGGCTAGTTTTCTAAAATTATAGTCAATAAGTAGGTTGCAGACTGAAAATGAGGCATTTGGAAGTGTGATAAAGCTGTTGTGTTGTGCCAAGGGCTAATCAGCCCAGCAGGGCAGCAGGGCAGTTCAGTCCTGTGCTCCCAGCTCTTTCACACAGGGCTTGAACTGCCCTTGTGTCTCTGCCCTAGATCCCAAACCTTCCTCCTGCCCAGCTCCAGCAGCAGCAGCAGCAGCATATGTGCCACACCTTTGGACTCAACAAACTGTGCTTTGGGCAGTGGCCAATGTATCTGTAGATACCATAACACCTCTGTGTGCTCTGTGTTTACTCAGGTTTTGCTTTGTTGCTTTGCTCTACCCCGAGTATGGCCAGGATGAGTATTTATTTCGTCACAAGAGTGAAACAACTATCTGAAAAACTAGGAGGATCACAGCATGAAAGCCAAATACATCAAAAATCTTGCAATGAAGATCAGGTGTCGATTTCACTACTGGCACCACCCCCAGTAAACCACAAAATACCACTGAAAGCCAGATATGTTTCCATACTCACATGGAAGTCTATACTTTGGAAAACTGGCAAGAAAGTTAAAAGCCATTTAGGGAAGACAAGTTTCTAGTATGACTTAAACTTGTAATAAAAAATACACACTAACACATTGAAATTAAATGTGAAGGGAGGAAGTGAGTGTGAAACTGACCAATTTAAAAAATAAAAAAAAAATAAAAACACTATCAAGAGTTTAATTTTGGATTTAAAAAAGCTATACTATTTTCAAAGTAATTTATCTGTTAAAATAAGGGCATTAACTTACTTTTCAAACATTTTGTCACCATTTAAATCACTTAAATGCTTTGTGAAACACATAAAAAATGTGAGATACTTGCACAATACTTGAGCTGAAAATGAAATAATTTGATACATATGTCCTCAATAAAGTCATTTTTCACCAGCTTCCTTGGTAGTGCAAGTGAATATATGACTCCAGTTAGTAGGTATGATCCAGCCTCTCTTAAAAAAATTTTATAAGTATTTCTCTGCAAAAAGACTCCTCTCCTTTCTAAAGATCAGTTTCACCAGTAAAATGAAGAGCAATTTCATTCAACATTGCAGCTTCTTTGGGCTTCATAGATCCAGACCAAAAACCCTTCCATGTGCTCATACTCAGAATGATTTCCTGGTATGAGCCTGACTTTGCAATAGAGGATACAGAAACACTGCCAGCATCTGCAAAAGAATCCAGGGCTCATACAGACCCCATTCATACCTCTGTAAACATCTTCTTGTATTAGAATGAAATACTTTCACTGCTCATTTTATTATTTGGAAAATAACAGACTTCTTACCAAAAAAAATGATCTTTAGAAACTCGTTCCTGCAGGAGGGTCCATTTTTTCCCCAAGTCAATAGATACATACATCTAGAAAAGGGAAAAAAAAAGGTGAAAAATTAGATTATAGGAAACTGGTAATACTGTAAATCTTCAAAGACAGGCCCTATGTAATTATTAGAAGGACAGATTGTACACAAAATTAAAAGAAAAAAAATCCCAAACAAACCCAAAAACACATTACCAGGAGCTCAGTACCTTGTTTTTCAGAGTAACAGCCTTTCAGAGAGAAATTCTTTAAAAATATCATCTATAATAAAGAAAATTCTGCAACAATGACTCCTTGTTTACCATGAAAACACAATTCATTTGGGGTCAGATTCTTTTTCACCACAGCACAGTTACACAAGAGGGATGGCAAAAGGGCACTTCTATTCTTCTTCCTATTCATTGACCAAACAAGCACAAATGTTTCCTTTACGCTTCAAGCCTTAATGCCATCAAAAAAAAACTTAACCAGGAAGTCAATGGATTTAAAAGACTGCTAAAATAGGACCAAAATATATTACAGAAATGCTTAAGAGATTTGATGAGAGATGCACTTATGGACTTGCTCCACAGACACTAATTTGTGACCCATGAGAAGTGGTCCCTCAGCAGAGAGGCAGAAGATGGCCTGGAGGAGAAGGACTCCACTTCCACCTTCTCTACCAACAGTTCCCCTCTGGTAAAAAAAGAAAAAAAAAAAAAAAAAGCTAATGATATGGATGGATATCAAAAGCATAGTTGAAAGATGTTTTCCCCAAAAATAACATGGAATCTAAAATAGCTCTTAACAAATCTCCTTCCTTTAGCATTTGCCTTCAAAGTATGTTTCCTCTAGTTAAAATAGGAAGTTTCTATCAGAATTCTGAAAAGATAGATTTAAAGCTCCCCGCTGTCTGCATGCATTTCTTATTTGATCCAGTTTGCATAAGATGGGTTTTCTCTTGATACCTCTAATAAGCGGGGAAAAGGCAAGTAAAATTGTTCTTCCCTGGTGCAGAAGTCACCAGCTCAGCAAGTGATTGTTCTGGGGGACAGAATCTTAAAAGCAGTAGTAAGGAATGGTTTTGTTCTAAAATGACAGGTTCAATGACAAAAGATAAAACCCCCCCACAGTTATGTATTATGTTCTACAACAGAAAAACAGCAATATTATATGTAAAGATAAAGGATGAAGTAATGCAGCATAAACTCCATGGGTAAATTCCCTGAAGTTTGAGTTAGAGATAGAAGAGAATTTCCCAGTTACTTTGCACTTCACAATGACTGGGCTTTCTTCCATTGCACACTTGATTACAGTAGATAGACCACAGGATAGGAAGTGAGGACTCAGACTGCTCACTGAAGTATTGACCCAGTCAGTGCACAGATAAATGATCGGGGTTCAAAAACTCTTCATCCTCAGAGCTAAATGATGGGGCTGCAGAGCCAGGCTCCTGATTTGCCTGCTAAATTTCTGGTGTTAATTTTATGTGGTTTAGGATTTGCTGCAAATAGGGTATTTTATAATATCCTGCTCTGAGCATCCTCCTGGGGTAGGAAAGATGTGGCTGTGAATGCACTGGACTGTGCAGGGTGAAGAACCTAAGCTGCTTAGCTCTTCAAACACTTGTCACCACAGGCATTGCAGAAAAGATAACCACTGGGTTCACCATTTTTTTTAAAAAGTCCCTGCTCACTGGGTAACCTCCCTCAGCAGACTGCTTACATCTGGGAGGGATGATAATTTAATGCACTCTCCTAACCCCGGTGTCTAATCTGCAAAGAAAGCCAAGAATTCAGATGTTCCTGGAAAGAGGGAAAATAACTATTTAGGATAAGGGACAACACTGGCATATGAACAAAGGGATGTATTTGTCATCAACGAATTTCAGAAGAAAATGAAAGATTCTCACCCTTTGAACAGTGATGCCAGTACAGGAGAAGCCAAAGGCCAAACCAAATCCACCCCCTCTCCCCCAAACCCAAACTACGTCCTTGCACACTCATTTAAGATCAAAGTCTGGGAGCTTATGAATGAACAGTTTGACTTTCTGCATGGGGAAGGAGCCCTTGCAATCTTACTGTAAGGGAGGGTGAAGTAGGACTAATAAAGCATATTCAAATTGAAATAAAATTTTAACTGACACAGTATTTGAAATAGATAAAAAAATAACACAACTAACTAACATACACATTGAACTTTCCATAATAAAACAACCCAAGTGACCCATATGTATTCTGTTTTTCAACAGGTACATACGATAAAACTATTAAATGAGATTAGATATGATGTGAAAACAGTTATTTTAGTGGGCAGCTAAAATCTCTGGCTGCAGCAAACTGTTCTAATAGGTCTTATAATTCCGCTTATTCTCACCTGTGAGATAAATGTGTGGAAAAACTTTTTAGAAAACATTGAAAATATTTTTCTATTTTACCATTATTTCATCCTTTCTGCTTCCAAATGAATAATTAAAATCTACTGCATACTTGTCAATTTTTTAAAAACATCTAGAAGAATTTATGTAAGCTCAGCAAATAGATTATTGTTATTCATTATAACTGAGGGGTAGCCAGAAAAAGAGTGTAGAGATTGAGGCAGTAAATGGATTAATCCAACCACATTGACTGGATTTGCATTAATTTATAGTGTCAGCTAGAGGCTAGAGCTTTATTTAAACAACATCTAGGGTCCTGAATGGAAGAGCAAGGCATATTTTGCAATATGAAATAAGCCCTAAATCAAATCTAAAGTTGTAAAAAAGGCCATGATGGTCCAGTAGACAAAGAAGTCTTGCAGACTGCTATTTATGAAGGACCTGATCCTATATTTCTTGCAGTCTCCAAAGTGCCTTTGTAAGAAATCATTTGAGTAACAATAGCTAATGGTTTTAGAGTTTTAGATTGTGTTACATTCTGATACTACTTTCTTTTAGGGAAGGTAAAGTTACTTAACTCAAAAACCTAGAGAGTACTGTCTCCTCAGGGCAATTTCAGATCCACATTATCTCTCAAGATCATTGATTTTAGTACAGTGACCTTTTCTTGTGTCAAGTTGCAATTTTGATTTTCAACTCCTTCTCTGCCAGCATCACTTTATCTTCTTCTTCCTTCTAGGCCAAATATATCAGATTTCATACAAAACATAAGCAGGTTACTGACCCAGTTACAGTCGAAGGCATCCTTCATTCCTACACATCTAAGGTAAAAATGTAGGGCTTGTCAAGGAAGTCTTTATGGTTGACTCTTTTTAGTGTCATTGAAAGCCTGAGGAAAGTCCATCAGATTACCTAACCCTTCCTGCTACTGCTGCAGAACTGTTCCTTACAGGATATTTTTTTATAGGTTGTTTTGGGTTTTTTTTGTTCACATTTTAAGTGTGCAAATAGTAGCATCACTTCTTTTGGGAGATTATCCAAGTATAAAATGCCTGACAATCTTCCTAACATGCTTAATTCATCAAAACACAAACCAACTGCTTCCCTTTGTGCTTCTACCTCACGCTCTCTTCTGTAAAATACTTCTACACACATGTTGTGGGCTGGACAACTTGTTTAATGCACTTTGGAATCTTACACTTCAAGATTCAGCCACTCTGTAACTATGAGGAATTCAGTAATTACATCAACTATCAGGAAAAATAGTCAAACTGAAAAAAGATATTCTCATAACAAAGGCTTTTCATTACTTCAGGCTTCCATAAAGTATTTTATTTACATAACATTCAAATTATTTGTATTTTTGTTAGGATTTCAAACCAAAACTAAGTAAAATATTTAGTGTAATTTGTGACTTAGTTTGGTTTGCTATGTTTTTTATTGTAGTTCTATCCTTATTTGCAAATGCCTGTTAACATTAAATGGTTTGGGATCAGCTGTTAACTTATATATTCAAAAACACGTCCAAAAGGGTAACGATATAACATCACTGAAATCAGTGCAGTATTTGGCTGCAGTATGTGCAACTTCTCTGACTTATCTCACCACCTAAATATACACTTTCTGTGAAGTATGATGAGGGTAAAATGGACTGGAATTTACCAATTTAAGTTTAAAGGGAGTCATGGTAGAGGTGAGTCAAGACTGCTACCAGGACCAGAATGACAGTGAATTTGGAGCTGCAGGTTTGGCTGTGTGAAAAAGAGATGAGCTGCACACTTATGGATGGTGTGCACACTCATCAGTGCTGAGCCAAACCCACCCAGAAAATTGGCTTCACAGTTTAACCAAAATAAATCTGAAAGAGGGTAAAAAATTACAAACATGAACAGCTCCTGAATCTGAGAGTGGTATAAATCCATCATTGGGGGATAATTATTCTACATTTCTACAGAGTCACTGATTCCACAAATCCTATTCTGCTGTATGAGCGTCCGCTTTGTTTTGTACGAGGTTATTTTGTATGAGTTTATTTTACATCCTGTGAACAGCCTTTGGAGGCAATATTTCAACTTCATTAATTTTCTACTATACTATAAATTGTTTATGGTTAATTTGTAGAGAGGAGCATGTTTCAGTGTTATTTAACTATATTATGTAGAAGGATAAATATTCCCAATATCCATATCAACTCAAAATGCCACGACTGAAATTACCATAAACACAAAAATTTGGACATGAATAAAATAAATATTTAAATAAATCTCAAAACCATTATATGATTCCCTTATGGACAATTGGTATTTCATAAAACCCAACACTAATCAGCATATCAGAACTCCTTTGTACCATCTTAATAGTGTAATTCCTAAATTTCAAAGAAATGCGGTATCTTCAAGCCTTACCTTGCCTTCCTTGGTATAAGCAAGCACTTTATCTTCTTCTTTTGGGTGAAAAAGAAGAGTTTCCACAAAGAAAGCAATAGGTTGTTTCTGGAAAGTGGCTCCTTCATCTGTGCTTATAAAAAGGCTTTGGTCACGGTCATTATGGGAAGAACTTACAAGAATTATCTAAAAGACAAAAACACCAACATACCTTCAGAAGCCTGTTTTCTCTTTAACAGATAACACAGCCTTACTCTTTTTTTGTGCAAATGTCAGATTTTGTACACACTTTATCTTATGTTTCAAAATTCTGTATACAGGAAACTCAAATCATCTAAGAGATGAGGATTGCAAGACTTTATTAATTATTCCCTGACCAAATCTATGAATGTTACATTCTATAACTTCTCTTACAATCCACACCAAACTGACCCTGCTCCTCATCTCTGGTCAGAATGACTGCCTTGGGTTTGGTGCTTGAACAAGGCTCATGAGGCCACATGATAAAATCTCCAGATGAATGAAAAAAAAAAATAGTAATGATTTATTTTAACGTGTCCGTTTAAATACATCTCTTTATCTAGTGAGGTTACTAAATGCAAAAATAATCATTGCCATAGCAGAAGAATGACCAAGGAGAAAGAACTTCTTTATAATCTCTCAATTGTTTCATCATTTTCCTCTTCCTGACACATTTTGCATTAAAAGGCAATTTATGCAGAAAAATAAGCCAATAAATTATTTGCCTTTCCCTTTCGGGTCTAAACAATGCTTTGACGCAAGATATTATCTTGAGCTGTCTCCTTGGGTGACCTTTATGTCAAGTTTTCAGCAGCAAATAAATTCTCCTCACGTAATTTAGTCAGAATTTCTCATTTCAACTTCTTCACCTTTTGCAGTTGGTCAGGATGTTCCAGCATGGTTCTAAAACTACCAACGTGAGGATCCATTTTGATTGTCTCTCCAAAACAAAAGGGTTTAGTTGGCATTCAAAGAGATGCCTTTATCAACTGATAGCCTGTAAACAAACTGGATTTTCAAAGTCCAGCTGGGTTCTCTCTAGCTAACACTTCAAAAACAATTTAAAAAAATCCTGAATTCAAAATGGATTTAGAATATTCAGCAAATGGTGCTGACAACACCACAGAATACTGATCACTGTGATACAGTGACTGTAAATTGCTTACAGAGAAAAATGACAATGCGTTCCTCAAACAGAATTAAAATAATGTGAATACAGAGAAGGAAAGAGATTAACAAGAAACTATAATTTTTATGTAGTCACTTTTCCAGAGTAGAGCTGAAGTTAAAATTTTGAAACTTCTAATGAATTATACAGATATGACAGCTGGACTGAGCTTTTACTGCCATTGGTCTTGGGGGAAAAACTATAAATTCAACATTTATAGATGCTCCAATTTGACAAGTAACTTAAGCATGTGCACTTGTCCTTTAAGCCCATACACAGTGGCACTAATTTCAAGGGCTTTCAAATACCTCCAATGGGGCACTTACTGAAGTGCATTGTTGAACAAGAGAGAGCTGCAGATACTTCAGAGTTCATGGTTCATTGCTGAAATCCCACACTAAAGCATATATTAAGGCAAGTCTACTCCATTAGCTGTGTGACTAGGTCAGTAAGAAGAGCAAAATAATAACTCATTACGTTGCTATAATCTTGTATTTTTTAATGATGTAATTTACCCAGAGTAGGAAATTGACATTTTTATTGGAAAGCCACTGTAAATGACACCTTCACAAATGCCTTCTCTTATTTCTTCTGTATCCACTGGCTTTCTGTCTCTTGGAAAGTGGTTCAAACAGTGTCTGCTTAATTTATTACTATCTACACTCCACCAGCAGCTGCTGGTGGCCTATGCACAGCATTCAAAGATCCTTATAACACACTCATTTATTAGGTTTTCTGCAGCAGGCATGGTACAGACCCAAAATTTAATGTGGCTGCTATGTGCTGCCCTGTCCCTGTGCCTGCATTGCAAAGGGGAGTGAAGAAGGTCTGTGTCCAGCACTGAAATTTGTACTTTCTTGCCAGACTCCCGTCTCTGACTTAGGCTTAAAAGATCTATTTTCTCTTGAAAATAAATAAATTCAAACTATTTTCCTGCTGAGAGTGATATATAGTGCTCATTCCTGTTGGTTTGTGTCCAGAACACAGAGAGAAGGACCTGGTCCCCTGAAAAGGCACAAACTGCACTTGTACAGAACAGTAATCTCTAGACTACAGCAATATTGTCTTGGTTTTTTGGTTGGTTTTTCTTTGGGTTTTTTTGGTTTTTTTCTGACCCTATAAATCCTACACTTCCAAAAATATCTAAATCATGGCTTCAAAGCAGGAAAGGAAAGAGATTTATAAAATTGGGAGTGGTTTTTACAGTTAATGAGGCTTAAATATAGGCATGTCTAAGTCTCATAATGTGGACTTGCCAGCACCAAAATCTTAAGAAAAATGCTTGTTATAATGAAATGCAAACACACTGTGATATTTGCTAATGCTGTCCTTCAAAAATACTATGTGTCTTTTGGAGTTAAATCTATTTTAAAAAATAGCCTAAACATTGTAGACTTATAAGCATATATGGCAGGGTCCCTAACCATTGTATTATTCACACACACATCATAATTCATTTAAATAAATATTTTCGAATTTCACTCAGTGCTGTGATTCATATTTCAATAGTTTAAACTGATCATTATGTGCCAGACATACAGATTTCCTTCCCACAGCTAACACTGGGTGCTCAGACTTGCCTGCTGGCTAACACTAGTTATTTAGGAAAGTGCTCCACACTAAATATTGTACCCACATTAGACGCTTTCCATAACAAGCTTTATTTAGTTTGTAAGTGGAACAAGTAGCAAAAGCCTCCTGCAAGCAACTGATGAAGGGATGCAACTGGGATATCCTATCTGGAGAGCCACCTAGCAGTGTTGGCTGAGGGTTTTAACTCAAAATACATCCTTGAATAACTAGGTATTTAAAAACCAGGACAGATTTTAAGCACAGAGAAATCTGAGCTCCTTTTAAACATTTTACATATAATTTCTTACTCCTGTGAGATTACTCTAATATTTTTTTAGTAAGTTGTAACTTTATATTATGCTGTTTATCTCAGACCTCAGTACTTAATCTCCATCTAGCTAAACAAACAACAAAAACATGTGAATACATTCAGGTCAGATGTAAGTCTACGACTTTCCAGTAGCTAGAACAGAAATTTAAAAAAAATATTTCAAGGAGGTCAACAATGCTACGGATTTTAAAGAAAAAGAGCAAAAATAGTATCTGTTATAGCTGAACAAAAGGAAAAGAGAAAAAAGTCTAATAAAAATGAAAAGTACTACACCATGCCAATATATGAATTAAACCATTCCAAAATTAAAGAAAAGGCATGCTTTTCCTCATTTTAGGAAAAGTTAGTAAGGCAGGAGTTAACAGAAAAACCAAATAAATCTGAAAATAACATAATTAAATCCATTTGTTTAATCTGTCTTTCAAGACTGATTGGCCAATATGCATGTCTAACCATTCCTGCTATGAGTGGAATCACAATCTGAGCCCCAAAGGATGAAAAGATTCTGATGGCTTAGGCTGCAGTATTTTGTGTATCAGAATTTTTCTTCCACTGTTACCATGAAGATTTGGAATAATCACAGTGATTACTTGGGAGTCTTAACTGTAGATTTGGCAGCAATTCAAAGCTATGCTGCAATTTCAAGTGGCAATAAACAGAGGATATTAACATGCATCATTTGTACTGCATCTGAAATATAACCCCCCACTCCCCTCAGTTTAGGTCCAATCAAAATTTAAACTCAAGACAAATTTGATCTTAATCAGCACTTTCTCTAAAACAAGGCAATTTTGTAAAATACTACAATTGTTCTGTCTCTTTCAGCCTCAATAACTGATCTTAATTTTAATTATAGCTTTTATTTTCCTTTCTATTTCCCTTGTATTACAAAGGAAAAACTAAAAAGTAAAAATGCCCATGATAAATAAATTTTTAACTCACAGCATCTGACTTGCTATAGGAGGTTTCTGCAGTTAGTGGTGAGAAAGACGAGATCTTTTAATTCTATAATCCTCCATAAGGCCAGAAATCAAGACACTCTTCAGCACTCTATACTGACCCTGAAGGAAGAAACCTCCTTTGGGCAGAGTAAGAAATGAAGCAAATATAGAAAATCTTCATTTAAGCACATAGGAGTCATGCACTGAGAAAACAAGCTTTGCCAGAAAGAACCTATGCTTCCTCAGCCACCCCCGGTAGGATGAATATCAGCTCTGGGGATACAATCCTAAAGAATGCTGGATCCATTCCAGTAAAAAAAAAACCCTCTTAATGATGTGAACTTATAAGCCATCCTCACTAAGGTCAAATAATGTCAGGGAGGGGTCATCAACAACCACTCTGAACCTTTCCAGCATTTCACACTCTCACAGAAAAGAATTTCTTCCTAATGTCCAACCTAAATCTATCCTCCTTCACCTTAGAGTCATTAAGAACAAGCAGTGCTAGTGCCTGGATGTGGGTTCTTGTCTAAACTGGAGACAGGCTGCTGAGCACAGGACATCACCTGGAGACACCATCACAGAAACCTCTGTGCCTACACAATTCTGAAGGGAAATGGTCTTTGTGACAGTACTGCAAATCTCAGGGCAGTATTCACAGGGCTTCACAGCACTGCAGTCACACCTCAACATTTTTAAGACTAAGTAACTCATCTATTTTTCTTGGGTTTACAGGTTGTGTTATTCATGTGTTATTAGATACACTTGGCTAAGATAGAGATTATAAAGCTCATGGTCCCACTTGAAAATGAGATCTTTCTTCTCAGGAAGCATTCATAAAACACACAAAGTGGGCTGCAAAGGGTTATGATTTTTATTTTGGATGGGATGAGAGACCTGATAACTCAAGAGTGGCAAAGTGAGAGTGAAATATAGTCCCTTTACTCTTAGAGTGTTGAAAAACAATTTCTAAAAAATTAACTCAAGGTAATTCCAAGCAAAGAGTAAAATAAAATGTCTCCCAGATAGCAGATTAATCATGTAGATTTTCCCTAGATGTTGCATTACAAAATCACTCCTCACAAATATTAAGCTATAAGTGGATCTAATAAGTCAGCTTCTGTGTCCAGCTGAATTACATGCAATACATATAGAAAGGAATTTACATACACCCCAGAACAGTATTTTACTTTGTATGTTAAGCATTCACAGCTTCCTCTAGAATTCTTACTTTCTCTTGAAGAGTCCCTTTCAAGCTGTCACACAGAAGCATTTCAAAACAGCAACTAGCTCCAGGAGAACCACCATAAGGCAAAGGAAAATGGGAATATTAAGGGTGATTCCTGAGAATTATTTGCTAGGCTGATCACATAATCTCAGGACACAACCAAAGGCCATCTGAAGCAATCCCGGTGGAGCTAATGGAAAGCATGTATCACAGTGCTTTCTCCCCTGGTTGTGGTCAGCTCATTAATCATTTGGAATATCGCAACTGAAGGTGCAATATTTTTTATCTATTACCAGCAACGTATTAGGCACTTTAGGATGCGGAATGAATATTTAGAGGTCAGGATCTTAAAATAAGATGGTAAGCAACTGAAGCAGTCAGTAACACAAAAGATATACTGCAGAGGGAATGAACATCAGAGTTTGCATCTTAACAGAAAACTGTGTTCAGAGTAATTGGACCTGGATTGCACTGCATCTCGGCAAGCCTGAAATAATATAATCAGATCATAAAATAAAACAGTTTTGAAATACTTGGCCTTCCTTTTGGGCATTCATTATTGTGAAATCAAGTTTAGGGTGCTTACATATCATAATAATGAATGCCCACAAGAAACAGCTACGGATATTCTGACTGGTGTTGAACAGACTGAAAATTATGCCATGTTAGCAACCTGTAACTACCTAAATCAGATAGGTCTTTTGAACTGAACACCTCAAAGGGACTGATGATGCCAAGTCTCTAGGGGACACCAATTACAGCTCAGTTCATCAGTCTCCTTACTTAGAGAAAGGTAGGATACACAAACTGATAATTTATCAGTTCCTCCGTAGGAACACACCTCATGCATCTATAACCAGCAAGAACCAAAACATCATTGCCACTTGACTGCCATGGAAGGCCAAATTTTTGTGAGAAATGCTCTCTCCAAAAACATTTCAGAGCAGTAACTCACACAGCCAGCCTGAGAATTCTAAAAAACTGGTCCGTATTAAGCAAATTAGGAAATCCTGCAATATACTAAGAAAGGCATGAATATACCAAAGGTCACAGTGAAAACAGAAGAGTCCTTTGATCTTCCTGCGAAGTCCAATGTCAGCCTGGCTATTGCTAATTCTTCACCAAAAGTGACCATTTGATGTATCCTTTGTACAGTCCTTTGCATCCAAAGTGAGCAAAACTTTATGTTGAGATGCTTTGAGGGGTGGTCCCCATATTGATTTGTTCACACAGCCAAATGTTTTGGTTTAAAGCTATGCACACCAATATACCAAGAATTAAATCAGATAGTCTTTCCCAGTATGCTCTAAATCAGAAGTTTGAGTGGAGAATGGCACTGAGGAAGGCATAGCGCCAATTCTTGTCACAGCAGGGGAATGTTCCCTAACCTGGTTTTATATTGCCCATAAAATAAGAACAGTTTCTATGTCTCAGAGAAAAAAAAGGGAGTTGTATTAAAAGCAGAAATGGGCAATTTTTACTCTTTCCCACCAATATTTCCACAAACATTCATATTTACCGGACAAAACAGGCACACACTGATCTTTTTAGCTTAGGCATTCACAGACTAATCTAATTCAATAAGTTATTTTGTAGACCTCCAACTAAACTGCAAATATTTTCTGCCTGAACACATCACAGAGCAAAAATATGAAACAATGCTTTCCAAACAGCATAATGGATGCACAACAAATGACTGCATATGTGATTTGATCTAAATTAATGAAGAAACAGCTCAAACAGCTCCTAGCCACCAGCCATTAATTTGTCAACAGCAAAATCTGCACTAAGCTCAAAGAGAAATTACACGGATGGTAATTAGTGACAGGGAGAAAACATGAAGAAAGGCAGTTGTGGTGGATAAAATTATCACTCATGTAGGATTAATCAGAATCTCATCATCTTGTGCAATAGACACTTTTCTATCTTAAAAGTACTAAAGGTATGCCTTTTGGTCCTTTATTACGAATCTCAGCTCTGTTACACAAGAATTTTCTGGGAAGACTACAAAAAGGAGCTCTCAAAACATTACTCTGGGGAATCTCCCTTTGCACATTTTCCCCGTCAGTCCCAAATATTCATCAGATGTTTTCACAGACAAAGACCTTCCCACAATGTATCAAAGATATCCCTAACACCAGCTGAGGCATCAACTTCAAGCACATCTATTCCTCTCTCCCAGTTTTATTAGAGCACTTCTTATAGAGATCAAGGTATTTAATGACTCTTACAAGTCATAAAGAACAAGTAGCATTTTCCAAACTTTTATATATGCACATTTGCAAATACACACAAGACCATGCAACCAAATGGGCCACCTCCAAAGCTGCTGAAGCTGCCAACTCTAATCAATGAGAGCTTTAAAAGGCTCAGTGACTTGGAGAAGTTCCTGAAGACCGGAAAATAATAAACATGGCTGTCTTAGCATCATCTACAAAGTGTTTTAGATGTGTTACATCTCACATGTATTTTGGTTTTGCCCATTTTCATATCTAAAGGGGTAGTTGGCACTGGGAAATGAACTCAAAGTCCTTATCCTTCAGGAAGCACCTGATTCCTTTTTTAAAAGTGTAGGCATTCACCTGAAAGGTCTGGGTACAGTTAAAGATTGAACAGATCTTCTCCCATAGACCATGGGAAAACACAAACCTGAGGAAAGAGCTGCGCTGAGCAAGTCTTTCATACTCAAGTCACAACAGATTATGTGGGTTTGAAGGAGAAAATGGAAGACAGAGAAAAAAGAGAGACAGAGGAGCAGAGGCAAGTGCTGGAAACACAGTAATTATTTTTCACTTGAGTTTGGCCATATCTCCATTATTTAGGCTACAAAGCTTAATTATAAAAGCTCTTGCTATTGAAATACTTCCCCTTATCTTTGATATCCAGTCCAAATGGACTGGAAAAAAAACCTTGAAAAGCAGAACAAAATGTCTTTTAAAGTAATTTTTGGTCCCATTAGGGTGAATCTCATTAATAGAAAAAGGACTTCACTGAAGAATAGAGCTTTTATATTCAGAAGCATACAGTAGTGCTGTGCCTGATTTTAGCAGCACTGCAGATAATAAACCTTTCTCCACTGGGGCTTAGATTTTTGCAGTTGTAAAATACCCATTTGATATTGAGGTAGGGTTTCAGTAAATACACATACCTGGTGTCATTGTCCTAGTTTTCTTTGGGTGTACTTGGGAGTGGTGTCGATTGGTGCTTTTGGAAGAGCATTTTTTCTATTGAAAAGCATCATTTTTTCCATAACTGAAACGTATTGCTGAAAACTCAGATCAGATTTACAAGCATGATTCCTAGGGCCCATGAAAGACTTCTGGGGAGATAATAGCTCCCTCTGGGGATGTTCCACCTTCTGCACAGAGTTAGAAAATATTTGTTGGGGCAGAGATACTGCCTTTGTTCATTAGTTGTTAGGGCACTCACATGTGTCACTGCAGGAACAAGTCCTGGTCTCATCCCAGCTGAATGCTGTTTTTACTAAACCTTAGGCAATTCTGTACATATTCTCACATGTATGAGAATAAAGGCTGCACTTCACCCAAACCAGCTCAGAAATAGAAACAACATGTTCTTGCTCATTTGCTACATTTGCAAAATTTAGGGGCAAGTGTTATTGTTTCTATCTTTCTTCCTGAGAATGTTATTTTGACTCTTTTCCAATACATTTTAATGAGTAATTTAAAAGTGAATACAAGCATTAATAAATGAATACACAAATATTTCTACTAATACCTTTTTCTCTCTTTTACTAACATTTAATCATCCTTAAAAGTTTGTAATTAAACCGGGCATTTATTTTTTTGTTATTCTGTTTGGTTTTAATGTAATATTTTACTGGAAATGGGAAATTGAGGAGCTTGGATCCTAGCAGTGTGTTTAGAGACAGAAAGCAGCTAGGAAGATTTCAGGAGCTTTCTCTCTTGCCAAGAATATTGCTAGAGATTCAGCTACAAATTATAGCTGATATGGAAAAAGAAAATCCAGGCAATATTGTTATTTTCCTTTCTAAGACAAGCGGCTACACAGAGCTCTAAAAATATGAAACCAAGGTTAGTCTTGGCATTCCAAACCTGATCCCAGTCAGATGGAACTCTGCAAACTGACCATTCTGCAGACCCTGGGACTGATGCCATCTAAAGCAGAATCCAAACAAAACACCAGCCTTATCACTGCTTTGGTACTTACAAGACTTTGCAGTGCTTCTTGAGGCTGTAACACGAATGTTTTATGCGACTTTACATTTATCACAGTTTCTCGACATTTCCCATCAATACCAACAAGATGAGAATAAAAATACATGTCCCTTGAGTGGGGTTACAAGGTGGTTTCCTGCAGTGTGTGGAAGATAACTTCCCAACATAGCGGATGAGGGAGCCAACTAGGGAAAGTGCCCTGCTGGACCTCCTGGTTAGAAACAGAGAGACTGCTGTGATCACAAAATTATAAGTTTGCTGTTCTTGGAGAGGTATTTACGACACTTGGAAGAAGGTCATCCTTTGGAAGAAGGGGCAGGCAACTATGAGGACAACAAGGATGTCATGAGGATATGCAGGGAGAACTTAATCTGCCTATCACCTAAAAGACAGTAAAATAAAAAAAGTTTCTTTGGTTTTGGTGGGTTTTTCGTGTGTTTTGAGTTGGGGTTTTTTGTTGTTTTCTTTGGGGCTTTTTTGTTCTGATTGCTGAGTTTTCTTCCTGTTGGCATTACCCTGTAAATGACACTGTACTTTCATATGCTTATAAAATCCTTTCCAGTATAATTGTCCAGCACATCTTGTTCTTCACCTCTTATGCTTTAATCCACTGCAGCCCTCAACCACAGCTAGACCCTGATAAAAAATGTAAGAATATTTACGGACTTTTTATTCATTGTATTCAAGATAATGCTCCTAAAAACTTGTAAGCACCTCAAATCACCACAATACAACACAACTAATTGGGTGGAGGCCAGTGTGAGCAAGCCATAAAGGATGAGACATAAAAAATGAAACACTGGGATATATAAAGAGCCTCTTTCACATAATTAAAAGTTAATTAAAAACTCTCAGTATAATCTATATTCAGAAAAAATGGCCTTTTGTCACTTCTTCAAGTGACTTTCCTGAAAGAAGCACTCATCTGAGACTGCAGCCCATTCCAGAAAAGTAAATAGAAATCACAAAATAATCAACAGCCAGTCCCAGGTGGCATACTAATTTACTAACAGTTCTTGATAATTTATTGCAAGTTAAACAGTTCAGTGACAGGCAGGGGCAAAAAAAAAAAAAAAAAGGGAAAACCCTTATTTTTTTCTCTTGCCTGACAGTGTTTCACACTCTAATCTACCTCACTTCATCAGCTCAGTCCTAGGCATTTCTTTGAGAGAATTAATACGTGGACAAGAAAAAGCTGTAGAGAAATAAACTCTAACTTATTTATTGTCACTGGAAACAAAAGGGCTTATAGAACTCAAACGGCATCAAAGTTGACAAATTTACAAAAAAAGACCAACAACACACACAAAAACCACCACAATCACCCCTCCGCCCAAAAAATGAAACAAAAAAATTTGCCTCCAAACAGATCTTTCTGGTCTGTGAATAATTTACCTTCGATAACTAAACAGTATACTGTATGTTTATACAAAGGATCCTAATAAAAATGTTCCAGGAAGAAAAACCAAAATTTCTCTGAGTTTCAACTGTATAAATCCAGGTGGCGATTTGGCACGCAGAAATAATACTGATGTTAGGATTCATAAACAAAGCAGCAAGAATACCCCACCATCTAAAATGTGCTCAGCATGCCTGTAGTCCCAGCTAGGTTTTCAAAGGGCTTCAGCACATCCATTTCTCTGTCAGCCTGATTACAAGTTGCCCAGGGCAAGATTCTCTCCCTGCTTCCCATCTGGACAGTGCCGAGCTCAATCATACCTTTGCCTGTAGGTGCAATAATAATAAAAGTAAATAAATACAGCTGCAAAAACCAGGCCGGTCACACCCAGTGCTAAGAGCAGCTGAGGGTTTTTTGAAGCAATTTTTTTTAACCCTAGATGAGAACTTGGTGATTTTCAAAGAAACAATTATTTATGGCAAATTAATTCAAATGAGCTACACACTGCCCTTATTTCTGCAGTCATTTTCAGAAAGCAGTTCCACTAATTTCATTCACTGTACTACTGCTGATACACTAGTGGTGGGATGTGCAAACTGCACAGCATCAGAAATTCCCAACTGCAGCATCTTTTATGCTTTCCACAATTCTTAGAGAATGTAAATCTATGCCTACAGAGAAGCCTGGGTCTGCTTAGCCTCCTATTTTGATTATCTTTTCCAAGGTTTATCACTAGGAAGAGTTTCAAGTATCCTGGAGCTATGAATGTGACTTTAGAAACAACCATGGCCATGGGTATTGATGGAAGGCTTGCTGTGATTTGGGCTGATTGAGTAGCTGCAGACAAGGAGAAAGAGAGCAAAAGAGAATAACACAGGTTCATGCCCAACAACCTGAAGTGGCACCATGCTAACAGACTATAAGCACTGCAAGCAATTGAGAAGCTGAACTGTTCCCCTAGAAAACATGCTGTGACTGAGAAATGTCAGATTGCCAACAGCTAGTTGAAACAGGATGAAACAAGAAGTTATGATTATGGAGTGGGCTATATAATTTCTGAGGAATGTTAAATCCTTGCAAACTCTCAACAACAACATACCCAACCTGTCAAACCTCAGGTAAGATGTGTTCATCTGGTTGCCATCTCTTTCTCAGTGACTGTCAGGTGTCTCTGCTGAATTCTACAGAAATTCAACCATGTGCAGCAGCTACTCCATGATGCCAATATTTTCTAGTACAAAACAGTTGTTTACTTCTTTCTTACCCACATTCAAATTTACAGTGAGTCAGTATAATTAGTCTTTCAGTTTTGAGAGAATTTGTGAATTCAGATTTGGGCCATAGATTCTTACAGAGCATGGAATATATATCTACTGTCATAAGGTTCAACATAGTGTGGATTTTTTTTCCACCTAAAACTTGTTCTAGAACAAAGCAATTTCCCACTGAAAAAAAAAAATCTGCCTTGAACTGAAACACTTTTCATAAACAGGCAAAAGCTAAATTTTGCAGCCTACCTCCACATTCACACTATAACTTATTAACCAGAGGTTGGTTATCTCTGGTTTCCACCAGTGAAATGAACATGAACGGTCTTTACATGTCTGCAGAGCTTTGGAAACTTTCATGAGATACAGCTCATGTTACAACATGCATTTCAAGTTCGTTTTGTTACTAGTGTCACGGATTTACCATGCTCAGGCTGGGAATTTATATATTTTGTTCCTCAGCCCCTAGGTACATCTTTTGACTTCACTCAATTATATCTAAGTGAAACTTCAAGTTGACAAACTATCACTGAAGGAGAATAAGAAGAAGAAAGACTAGGAGCAGTGTAGGTTATAGGTAATTTAAATATGCATCCCCATCCAAAGTTGCAGTTAAAGTCATTTCTTGCTGCCTTGTACCTTTAGCATATCTGGGCCTCCCAGGGAAGCGTTTGAATGTCTGTAGTTCCCCTAATGTAGTTTGATAGCAATGGGTGATCTGTGATACTATAATTTCCCATGAAAAATAGTTTGGCTTTATGTCAATATTGCGTCTACACTTGTCTTCAGAATTTAGGAATGACTTAAGATTTTTTTTAATCTATTCCCAAATCTGCTGCTATTTTTAGTCAAAACAGTAATGTGACCTTTATTAGTCCATACTCACTGTTCTAAATATAAGGGGGAAAGACACCTTCAAAAGTTTCAGGGTACTTTTTGCAATGCAGTGATGGTAAAAAACCAATTTTCTGTGGATGCTGTAACATAATGCAAGCTGACAAGGTACAATCACTGTTTCCCAAAGCACACTGCACTCTGCAAACACAGATCACAGCAGCAAAAACCACGCAGCTTTTCCTCAGCAGAAGACTTGTAATAAAATTACATGCTCACAAAGCCTTTCCAGTCAACACAAGACCCTAAAGCTATGCCAACTCTACTCTATGCTGAGATGAGTCTCTGCAATCTTTCTGCTGATGGCTACACTCTAGAAAAGGAGCAGTAAAAAGGCCTGCTCTGGTCATAGACCAGAATATTAAGATAATATTCACCAGGATATGATTCTTGGAGCCCAACAAAGATGTACTGTGATGGACAGACAGCAAAACCAGGCATTAGAGATCCCAGGCTGTATTTGATATTCTCTCAGCAATTCAGTGTAAAACTTGGGGGAGTGTTTACCTCACCTCTCTGTGCTTTATAATACTCGTCAACATAATGTAGGCAAATGCTTATGTGCATTGCAGGATTAATGTGATGGAATAAAAATGTGCCTTAATATTAAAATGTGCCCTTTGCTGTAAATACTCCAGAATATCCCTACTTCTCAAAAACAAAACCAACAACCAAACAAAAAAAACCCACACAGGTTTCATCCCCTGTAAGTTTCTTCTCATTTTCCCTTCTGGCATTTTGACCATTTAATGTAAAACTGTTGTTGCAATGGGCATAGTGTAGATCAAAATAGTAACCACTGAACAAGAGAACAAAAACTATTGTGAAGAAAAATAAGCATCTGTACTTTCCAAAGGAGTCTCAAAAGCAGATTTTCCATAAAGTGAATCTTCTACTCATTCAACTTCATAGCTCCCTGTAGAAATGACAGAGCCAAATATGAAGACCATTAAATTTGCTGAAGCTCAGTCTAACAGATGCAAATCTTTACCCTGAGAAATAGAATCTCTTGTTTAATATGTTTTAATCACATTTGCCAGTGTAAAAATTGTGGCTAAAACAATGAAGTCCAGATGTATTTTGACCTTTCAAAATAAAATACCAAAAAACCAAAAAACCCAGATTTGGAGGTCTATACAGTCCTTTTTCACTTCAGTATAGGAGGTGTTTTAGGGAAATAACTAATCATTCCTTATGTAAGAGGAGGCTGCAGAATCAGGTTTGCTGTGACCATCTGTTGAACTAAATTTGTGATGATTGTCTTGCTTTTCAGAGGTGTAAGAATTCAGGCTGTGGAGCTGCTTTATCCCACATACCACACCAGTACTGCATGACTTTCATATTATCAAGTAGTACTCAATTCAGTGTGAGAAGTCAACACTTGTACTAGCACTCCATTTCCACTCCATTTCCCCCACCCTACCACTTCTGATCTGAAAAGTAGACAATATATCTATTTTTAGTTCTAGTAAATACTACTCTTCAGTGGTAAAGAAAGACCCGAATCACAGCACTTATCATTATATTAAAAAATATGAATCGACTGTAACTGAAATACTCAATAAAAATGAATCAAAAGTTACATCAAATCATTCTGGCCATAAATTGATATAAACCTTTCTTTGACTCAGGAAAAAGGTCACTCCATCAGCACTGAGAGCCACCAGTGTTTCTGGATGCTGAGTCTGTGTCAGTTTATTGGAATTAATGGAATACAGACCGGACACTGTCTGATCACAGAAATATTCTTTAAAATATTTTTCAAGGAAACATTTGTGCACAGTCTTGATCTGATGTTTTTATTAAAATATACACACTTCTTTAGTCTGCAGAATATACAACCGTGAGTGCCCCTTGCAGATGAAGAGAAGACTTGGAGGTTGCTGGCAGTTGTTGGCATTCCCTTATACCAAATCCCAAGAAAGATTTGTATTCTGCAAAGACAGGCTTCCTCACTGAGTTAGGGAGTAAAATGAGAGCAGAACTACAATACACTTGGAGCCCCACTGGAAAAAAATAAAAAATCCCCCATAATTTACAAATATTGCTGAATTATCAGAATATATTTCTTCCCAATATCCTTTAAATTCTGAATTGTAATTTGGAAAACAATAAGAATGTACCATAGATTTTCACCTGAAAATTTTATCTTGTAAAAAGACAAATGGATAAAATTAAGGAAAATTAAGTATAAGTCTTACATCAAATAAGTTCTAGTGTTTTCCAATACAAGAGTGAATATATACCATTGCAGAGAAATATGTCAAATAATTCTATGATCTAAATTTTTTTCTTTCTATCTACAGAGCAAATGTATTTACTGGAGTAATTTTAAGAACCTTTGAAGAACAGTATCTGGCTGTTTGAAAAATATTAGAAAGCCATTAAAATGTGGCATTAGTACAATTAATGTAGACAAAAACTGCAGGAAGTCTTAAATGTCATACTGCCTTCTGAATACTCACTGGGAATACCAGCATTACTCACACCACATCACTAGCTACTCCTCAGTCACAAACAGCTGTAATTAAGGAATGATTGCAAAATATCAAAATGTATCTTCATAATGGGCTACCAAAATATTTTTTTTATCACCTCAAGACATGCACAAAAAAAGATCGTGTCTGTAACAGACAAAATTTTTCTTCCCAATTCATACTCAATTTTCACCAAACTGGACCTCTATTTGCCTTGCTTTCAGTAATAATTATAGATACAGCCAGTCTTACATGAGAACAATACAGGAAAATTTTTCCTTCTTCACCAACTCTTTACTCTCAGTCTTGTTTACTTAGTTACATCTACAGCAGAACTTGCTATGTTTTACAGGGAAAAACCATTTTACATTTCACTAGTGGCTCTTATTAATTCAACCCAGCTCCCTGCTATGCAGACACATTTATTTCTTTATTCTCATTACAGTGCTGAATTAACACATATCCCAACACCCAACAAGGAGCTGCAATTTAGGTGCCTTGATCCAACAGGACTGGATTATTGACATGACATTGCTTCCTGAATCAAAAAGACTCCCTTGTCAAAAGCAATCTCCAGATCCTACAACTTTCTGCTGCTGCTCTTCCTTTTCCTCCCTGCTCTTGTACCAGTCTTGATTTCCCCTGGAGGGATATTCATCTTTTTTCAATCCCACTTGCCCTTCCCTGTTAGGAACAAACCTAACACTTTTGCTCCTTCTAACTTAGATTGGCGCACTAATTGGCTGTCTGATCAGAAATTAAAAGCAGTGTGATCCTGTATAGAAGTATTTGAAGGGAAGGTGTCAGGAGGATGGAGCCATGCTCTGCTCAGTGCTGCCAACCACTAGGTCAGAGGCACTGGGGAGAAACTGATGCACAAGAAATTCCACTTGAATAACAGGAAGAACTGGTTTTTTTTACTGTGTGAGTGACCAAACACTGGAACAGCTTGTCCAGGGGGTGTGTGAAGTCTCCCTCACTGGAGATATTTAAGAACTGTCTGGACACAATCCTGTGCCATGTGCTGTAGGATGACCCTGCTCGAGCAGGGAGGTTGGACCAGATGCCCCACTGTGGTCCCTTCCAAACTCACT
The DNA here is from genome assembly GCA_025920805.1 of Petroica traversi. Taxonomy (NCBI): domain Eukaryota; kingdom Metazoa; phylum Chordata; class Aves; order Passeriformes; family Petroicidae; genus Petroica; species Petroica traversi. Next base: position 23,409,780 of record JAHLSL010000015.1, on the reverse strand, counting down.
CATATTGTGATTCTGTGATCCTGTCCCAGAAGGCTGAAATACAACAGATGTACCTGAAGGACTTCTGAATAATTCTAAAACTCTTCACAAACCACAGCAGCTCAGAAATGTGAACACAGAGAAGGAAAGAGATCCTATAATTTCTAATGTAAAAAAGCAAATAGATTGAAGGACAAAGGAAAATATTACCATTGCTCTTCATTTTGTAAACTGATGGAGAAAAACAAAGATCAGCTTTAAAAAAAAACCTCTTACCTTCTACTACAGCATGTAAACAAAGACATGGTTTTGAAAAATGCTGAGAATAAAGCAATTCCTTTTGTGACACCATGAATTCTCCAATTATGTCAAAACTTGTTACTCTAAGTCCTTGAAAATCTGGTCTTAATCTTAGGCACTAAGCAATTGTGATCCTTTCTGTTCTTGCCTACCATCTCCCAAATCTGTTCCCAAAAGATTTCTATAACTGTAAAGTCCATTGCAGATTTGGGTATTAATGCAGTTCATTTTCTGTTTCACTCAAGAACCTAACACCACACATTTATTATTTTAATATATTTATATATTTTATGGCATCTAAATGCCTGTTCTCAATGTGTGCCATTAATGCCAAGCACCCACAGTACAGAAACATTACTTCAGAACACCACACTATTCTTATGAGTAACAACTCATCCTTCCCATCACATGAAAAAGAAGTAACAGTTTCTGATCTCAGATTACAGCTGTGATGTCGCTGATGGAAGAATATTCTGTTCAATAGAACGACCTGCGTTACCTTTTGTTAAGGAAGTGTCAACTGTGAAAGGCTTCATTAAAAAGAGAGAACAAATGAGCAAGACAGAAAAGCCCTTTAAGAAAGTTGGGCTGTCAGGTTTTCTCCAAGGAAAGTAACAGTTCTTTTCACACTGCTGTGTGAACTGAATTATATTTGACATTTACTCCAACTCAAACCTACCTAAAAGTTACACAGTCAATCAACATTCATTAGAGTCAAGCAGATTTATTAAAGTGTTTTTCTCTTCCCTTTTTCACCCCCACGTTTACAGATCCTCCATCAGTAACTTTCCAACACAGCATCATGCAAGACAGTCAACTTTTTCCTGATCTCTGTGCATGGCTTATTCTAGCTTAGTGAGCTTTAAGAAGGTGGTTTGTACCTATGACACTTCAGAGATAAGTTTAATTGAGAGGCAGTGTCACTGCTGATACACAGCTGACACAGATGTGCACCACTGCCCTTTACAGGACCTTCCCAAGGCTTTGTGATAGCAAAACTCTGCTATCAGATATTTGCCACCAAGGGTTTCGAGAGTTCAAAAGCACTAACATTCCTATCCTCCTCCCCAGTTTCTACCTCTTAATCAAGTTTTGATAAGCCATCACTTGTACAGCAGGTTGTGAACTCACAGATGAGACAACAGAGCCCACTCAACTGTGCTCAAAGCATGACAGTGCTGGTCTCAGTGCAGTGAACTGGGCTTGCAGTGAGATAGCATTAAGCTGTGCTCCTGTTCAAATTCAGGGCATGCTTCAGAAGGCCAGGTAACTGAAAAACCTTTTATCTCTCTGTGACATAAAAAAAGACAATAAAACCCTATAAAAATTATGAAATGTTTTGCTGCGTGTCTTAGTATTAACTCTGAGCACCTGATAGTGCTCAAATACATCTATTATGAGGCTTTCATTTGTTGGAGGAATCGATCTAAAAGGCAGCTTGTAACATATATGTAAACAGCCGAGTCAGTTATGCATTAAACTATTGACACCAAACAATTTTAAGCACTCATTTACCATAAAACTGCAGAGCAATTGCTGTATTTTTCCTAAAGCCTCACAGTTTCATACCTTTTAAGTCTAGAAAAGGCCACTACACCAGTCTCCCATGGGAGCAACACTGCTGAAACTGCATGTGATAGTACTGTAAATTTCTAGCATCATTTTCACACCGGCATAATTTTGCTGGGTTGCTGAATTTTCCCCAGATCTCTGATAATTACTTCTTCAATATTATGCTGCCTATACTTGTCATATAGAAAACACTGTAATCTAAACCTTCAAAATGGTGCAACTTTATTTCCTAGATAGGGTTCACTGCACTTGTCCCCTTCTACTGTAAAATGTAGCTGATCTCAAAAAGCAGAACAATCCAAATTTCCAGAGGGGCTGCTGAGAGTTGTACTGACACCATCCTACTATGACATCATAGCAAACAAATCCACTGGGGGGGGATGGTGTTTGAATACTTCAGGCCCTATCAGAAGATCTTGGGACACCATTAGCATCCAAGTAGCCTCCATTTATCTCTACATTAATGGAATCATATTTCAGCCGAAGAAAGGTCATCAGCTGTCAAGGAAGAAAATTAACCACATTAAGAATGGCAGAGGCAGCAGTGGCAAATAAATGGCGTTCATGAAGTACACTGTATATTTTGCCAAAAGCCTATTTTCAAGAAATCTTTCAGTGCCATCAATTACATCAAAAAGTGAAACAGTTTGTTTATATCAGACTTGAAATATCCACTCTTTTAAATAAACAAACTCCTTTCTTTAGTCTGTATTTCAGAAAAGGAGCTCTGCAAAACCAAAACATTCTCTCTGGCTTTAGGACAACAGCTGGGGAAAAAAAATACAGTAAGATCACAACCATGTATGGCTGTCAGTTTTTCATCCAAACTGTTCCCTAAACAACTTATCTTGGTTGAAATCCAAAGAGTTTCCATTAATTTTAATGGAATGACTTTGGAATTAAACTCACATGGAGCACAATTTGCACAATTTGCTCCTTAATGACAGTTATTTGCAGAAGGGAAGCTGTTTCATGTAATCAGTCTAAACACCTGCTTTTGTAATCAGCCTGCAGAATCAGACAGATTACATGATTACTACCAAACATTGTGCAGATACATTCTGAGAGACTTCATTGCTATTTCACAGTTTTAATCAAGGTGGCAGAAAGAACCCCACTGAAGAAATAAAAATAAGGCTCCATCTCAACACGTATTAAGAAGATGGAAGAGAAGTATGGACTTTGTCTGAAGCCTGTTTCAGAAATAGGTTTAAAACTTTTAAACCAAAATTTTTCCACCAAAATTCCAGAGAAAAATACATAATTTGATAATCTCCACGCAGGGCTTGAGATCCACCTGAATCCACTGAGATCATCCTTAACTTTAACACCATTTTATGGTAGAATGGGAAAAAGGAATTGGCAGTGGACAGGAGATCCCCTCAGACTCATGGTACAATATGAAGGTCTTATGTGGATGATCTCCATTGAAATCTGCTATGAGTTTCCACCACTGAATAAAAACTTTTAATAGAAAAGTATAATTTTGGCACACCCTCCATTGAGTCACTGATCATTTGTACAATTTTTGTTTCTCTTTTTAATTTCTAATTATGTCGTAAAATAGTTTTCTGGAAGGATCACACTCAGTAAAGCATCTGACATCAAACAAGCTGAAAAATAGCATCAATTCAAAAAACTTGCAGATAGTGAACTTCACGTTGCATTGGTATAACAAACAGTTCAGAAGAACGCAATTGGACTGCATATCATGTAAAATGCTTCAGAATATTCATAAACAGACTGAAAAATCACTGAAAAAATAAATCTGCAGTCTATTATCCTGATACACAGCAACAATACAGAGAGGCAACTAAGATACCTGATTGTAAGGAACTCAATCATAACACTATTATGAATATTTTCAATATGAGAACCTTCAACATTAAACTCAGTACCCTACATTCATTAGAAAAAAAAAAAAAAAGAATTTTATTTGCATCTTGAAGGGATAGCATGATTCAAATCCCAAAAATTACATTATGAGTTTTTTCCAGCAGTGTGGAAATATGTATGTGTGATGTTTGAGCAAAATTACTTTGCTTAGAAAATTGAGCAAACACAAGGCTTGGAGATTGCTGATTTATAGCATAGAAAAGTTTTTCAGTAAAAAAAGACTGAAAATTCTGGTTAACTTAAGCCTTTTAATAAAATTCCTCTAGTTATAAAGAAAACCCAAGAGTATTCTAGCCTTTTTTTCTTAGTTTGATTATGGACTATGGCATGGAAATGTTCTTTTTCTGCACTTTTTAAAAAACCTCCAAACCCTAAAACTAAGCAAATGACAGTTCTCTGAAGGACAGATACTCTTCCAGCAGTTGAATTCATCCCAGAAGGACTCAAGTGCTCATTCTTCCAAAGTGTTGTCTGCACTATCTACAATTTATCAGCTCTCTCAACTACCTGGGGACTGAAGTGTTTTTGTAATCATAAACTTGCTAACTCTATTATACTAATGGACATTCTGTCAAGCACGCTCTTGAAACATTAAGATGAATGACCATTTTGTCAGTGACAGAGTAAACATAATGAATGACTTAATTTTTTAAAAGTTGCATGCATAATTACACATGCAAGTAGATGTAGATATGGCACTGCATCTCCTGTACATGTTTACTGAAGCAACCACTGAATTTTCATCATCACTATGGACATAAGTAAGAGTTTTGTTCTCACAGATATCTATACACTTTTACACGTATATGTTCCAAACATATGAATAAAGCCACTCTAGACTGTTGTTGGAAAGAAAGTAGAGTCATCTGGTTTTGTGCTTGGAAGAAAAGCTAAGGAATCAAGTTGCATAGAATGAAAAGGCTAAGATTAAGATAAAATTTCAATGTACATTTGATTGGATACTGATTTGACATATTTCACCTGACAGAAAAACAGATGCTGAAATATCAAGAAATAGAAATACAATATATTTTCCTTAGTATTTACAACAGAATCTCTTGATTTCCTCTATCAAAAGCACTTCTATGATGACTACCAGCCCATGCAATGTGGAATGATGAAATCACATATCATGTCTTGCTGGAAAGAAACACATTATGTTGCCACCATTTAATCAGGTTGACTGAGCACAATTCTATTTGTTTGGTCAGCCATGTACGTACCTGCTCACATGGTTTATGTGTTGCTGTATTTGCAGTGTGCTCTTAGCATCACAATATGTCTATTTTACATTACCAAAGGAAACCAAATCTTGATGTGCTACCTTAGTATTTATTCCCTCCACATTTCTATGATTTCCTACTATCTTTAGCAGAACTTACTGGAAGTCAAAATCAGAAAGAAATCAGGAAAACATTAATTTTTATTATTGCCAGATCTTCTGTCAGGTCTAGTGCTAGAGAACTAGTTCTCTGCATTCACTTACAGTGAGAGACCTCTTGCTGTATAAGCAGATTCAAGGAGTCCAGTAGGTTTACTCCTGGAGCTAGATGCTACTACAAGTAAAGTCACTGCAACTGGGCTCCAACATGTTATTTGTTTACAATAAAAGCCCACTCATTTTTACAGATGTGTTTATTCAGTTCCTAATATTCCAGCACTCCTGTCCCAGAGATACGGACCAGAAATGCTGGAGCTGTAATTGCCAAAATTTACAGTAAAGTTCCATGTGCTTTCTTGGCTCAGCATCTCAGGTATTCATCACAAATTGGTCTTTGAGCATGTGTTCCCTTCCTTCTTGTTTATAATCCCACATACCTCCTTCATTCCCTGGCAAAAGATTGATACCTAATGTTCAAAGACTGTTTACTACCTAATATTAAAACAATCAAGTAGCAGATATGGAAAATAAAAATTCAGTCTAAATTTTACCTAAAGCCATCCAGAACTATAAGCAATTGAAAAATAAATCCCACATTAGGAAATATTAGAGAACTTTAATGACAATCAGAAATACTTGGATCATCCCTTGACAAGACACACAGCACAATCCCATCGTTTTGCTATCTGTGCATTTTATTTTCTATTGCCAGGGTATCTGCTGGCAATAATGCATTGCTATTAATGTGTTACGAAAGATGTCTGATACAATTTGCTTCAAACCTCTGCCAACTTGTCTGTACCTCATATTAGCAGGAGGTTTATTTAGGATCTGTTGCTCAGTGTTTTGTACTATACATTCTTAGCTCCATCAGCCTGCAGGGAACCCAGGGAGAGGATTCTTGCTTTGTACCACCAAAATCCTTTACCATCCTCTTCACTTCCACTTAAGGGAAAAGTAAATTTTTGCTGCTCTCCCCAACTTTACAGACCTATTTCTCCTTTCACATAGTCTGGCTTTATTTCAGCCTTATTTTATGTCTTCCCTATTGCCCCTTTTTACAAACAAGTTAGGGTCAGATTACATTTTGAATAATGTAATTATCATATTTTAAAAGTTCTTTACCTGCCATTGCTATCAATATGATTTCATCTCTGGGGTTTTTTATTGCTTAGTATGTGACCTGTGGGACACTGTACATAACAAGCTTCATGTTTGGTGAAGCTGAAGTTCGAGAAGACCTATTTCTTCTTTTGCTCCTGTTTGAGTGCTCTTGCCCTAAGATGTGTCCAAAGGGAGGAGGATCTTTCTGCCCTCTGGTTTTATTTGTTCTTTCTCATGCAGAACTGGAGGCAGGGAACACAGTGCTACTTCGTGGGCATTTTTATTTTAATGGATTTCAGCTATTCCTGTGTTTTAAGTCACCAGAAGCCTTTAAGTTACAAGCCTCCAGTAATCCAGTTAAACATTGGGAAAGTGCTACATAAGCATTAAATGCAATTGTTAATATCTTCCGAGTGCTCCAAACAGCTCAGATCATTCTTAACTGGTCCCTTTGGCTGCCACACAGAGCTGTATCACTCATCTCTGGAGGGAGATATGTCCAGTCCACTTTATCCACTGCCAAATATGTTTATTTATTACAGGGCTTCAGTACATTCCCTAAGCTCTTCTGCTCAATAGCTGGTGGAAGAGGCAGGATTAAAAGAAGGCTTCTCAGCATCTTTGGCTATCTTTAAATTTTTCTTCAAAGACATGTATAGGACAGAAGCTACCCCATGGCTTTTAGCAGCAGAGATGATGAGTGATCCTCTCTGGCTGTAAAGCATACCTTGCAGCTGTCCCTGGTTTTTACTTCTAAAGTTCACTACCCTTCTTGATCTCAATTTTAACTTTGCTGAAAAACTGAGGCAAGGAAATGTCAGGTAATAAAATCAGGCAACAACATTTTGGAAATAACATTCTCTTAAAAAAAAAAAATCCACAACAAAAAGGAAGGACTTCACGGCTTAGTGCAAAATTTAACAGCATGTCTGCTTCCAGGCAAAACCATATTAATAATTTGTTTAAACAACAAATTTTTCTGATGCTACAGATTCTTAAGGCACTCTCTACACAAAGGGTCAGAGAAAGCAATAAGCCAAACATCTTTAAAGGTACTCACTAAGTGAAAATTAATGCAATGCTTTTTTCCTCCTTTAGCATACCCAAAGGGACTGTTCTATCAGCCAAGAATACTAACAGGTTTCATTATTCTAAACACAAAATCACCATGTGAAAGCACAAGTTTCCTCTGAATATTCTCTAAGTCCAGCCCTCTCTCATCTTCATCATCCTTCCTTCTTGTCTTCCTTCCCTAAAGAGAATCATCCAGATTCAAAGGTGGAATGTTATGACAGGGAACCCAAATGCAATAGGATTGCATTTATTTGACTTAGGAAATAAACTGCCTTTTACAAGAACTAACCCAAAAATGTCTCATTCCATGATGTGACCTTACTTGTACAGCTGGTCTTTTGATAGATAATCAAATTTTTGCAAGTCTTGAATAGCTTAGGTAAGACAAAATCCACATGCTAGCATAATTAGCCTAGATGTAGGTAAAAAAAGCCCCAAAATGGAAGCATTCATCTTGAACCCCTAATATTTAGCAAAATCAAACAACATCTTACCTATATATTTTTTCAAAGAGAGTAATTTCTTTTCCAAAGATGCAGTTCATTCTCATTAAAGAGCAGAAGACCATACTCATGTGGTACAAGGAGCGTGAAACAATTGTCTGCTTAGAGGCTACTGCTCATTAAATTTTTCGGAAGGCTTATTTCAGACAAGATAGATTTATTGGATGAGGAAGATTAAAGAGGCTGTTGCTTCTCAATTACCTCTAGACACAGCAGTATATATTTGTGCTTCATATGACACAGTCATCATTGTCTAGATCTGAAACTTGCCTCAACTTTTCACCCTCCCTTCTGTCCATCTTTACTTGGACTACAGCTGCTTCTAAATTTGACACATTCACCGGGTAGGGATTACCTCACATTTTCTATGCACTGCACAAACATTAACTTATTAACCTTCATAATAGCCATGAGAGATTCATCTGAAACCTATTCAAATCCCAGTGGAGGATATGGGGAGATTCAGCTTTGAATCAGGCTTGCATAAACATAACGCAAAACATAAGATTCTGCTTAACTTAAGACCACATAACAACCCAAATTTCAGTCAAGGTCAGTTTCATCCTCTCAATTATTTATGGATGTTCCAACTCCTCTGGCTGTTTAAAACATTCCTGTTACTTCTGATTCTGCTTACAAGAGCCAGAGTGTTACAGCAAATCTCATAGAGAGGACAAAATGTTCAAGGCTCCTTGTGGTTTCATCTAACCATTTTTAATATTTTTAAACCAATGGTTATTGCATTGAAAAATGAAGATTTTATCTAAACCATTACTGAATGGATCAGGGTGTTTGGTTTGATTGTAGCATGTTTTAACCTATGCATTTCTGAAGTTTGTTACTGTCACAGATTGCAGTAAGCATGGGAGATAATATTTTTCTAAGGTATCTTAGCATACCTTTTCCATTGCTACACGTTCTCGTAAGTCATTTAGTCACCTTAAAAATTCTCCTAGTTATAGTTCATTAAGAGGAGCAATAGAATAATCAGTGTGACTCAGTGCTATTTCTACTGTGATTATTTAATGAAGTTTTTAAAACTCAAAATGAACCTTATATTTAAATTAATTAAGTCCTAATATAAAGGCATTCCTTTTTAAAGCTATCATAAGTCACTTATAAAAGGAATAACATATCTGGAAGTGTTCAAGGCAAGGATGAATGGGTCTTTGAGCCACCAGGTCTACTGGAAGGTGTCTCTGCTGATGGTAGAGGGGTTGAAATTAGATGATCTGAAAAGTCCCTTCTAACCCAAACCATTCTATAATTCTATGATCAAACTTTCAGAAAACTTCTTGAAGGACCCAACCCATTATGAAATGGACTGCTGTGACTCTTTGCTTTAAACATTAGTACATAGAAAAAGGGAAACTTCAGTTAGAATGTGCATTAAACGAAGTAGTATTGTCCTTGTGTACTTCCCCAAAGCTTTTTTTGGAATTCATACACCAGAATACTAGGACAGAGAGAACCTGAGTCCAGATACAAAAAAAAAAAAAAAAAAAAGAAAAAAAGAAAAAAAAAAAGAAAAGGAAAAAGGTCCTCCAGAAAACTCTTCCAGCCACCTGGTAACTGAAACACTTGAAAATGTTCTAGCAGGACTTACTATCAAACAGAGTCCTCCAGTAAACATAAGCCATGTTATCTACGGTTTCCCTGCCAAAAAATCAATTATGTAAAACCAATTTTAAACTAGAGGCCAGGTTTGAAAACGAAACAAATATTTGGGGAAACATAAAACACCTTTGCAAGAAGAGCAAAGGAAAAACTTGTCAGTTTCTGCACATTCTTTCTACTACTCTTATTTCAAAAATTTTTCATTCCCTTCTTGTTCAGTGGTGACTGTTTTCGGAAATTTTGAAATTTCTTCACTAGACAACTGTACAACACGTAAGAGGCTTAGGCAGGAGAACACTGCTCTAAAAGTTCTTCTATTGGAATATATATATTTCTGACTCATTGGAAAGAATGCTCTTATTAGAAGGAGCACAAAAAGCTGACTATAAAATATAATAGGATTTATTGAAAAACTTACATACATCATCTGCAAGCTAAACACTGTATCACAAATATCAATAAAGGCAACTTCCAACCCTGAGCAGCTGGTAAAAACAAATATGATTAGTACTCGAATAAATAGATTGGTGTCCCCCTACAAACCCTGGTTTAAGATTTTATTCTCACAAACTGTCATGAAGAAAATTATTTATGTGACTATACAGAACTTTGGCAGATCAGATGACTTGGACTCACAGTATGAGATGCTGTCCTGGCACAAACAGGATTGCAATTTTAGGCAACAGTTTTGACTTTAAACTGCAGAATTATAGAACCCTCCCAGGGTAGGAGGTTCCACTTGATTTCATTTACTTTATTTTGACTTTTCACATGCATCCAAGCTTGTCAAAGAGTGAACTAGATGGCTGTTGTATTATCTGACAACTACAGCTACATGGTATATGGGTATTGCAAAGAATTTCAGCTGGATCATTTTTTGATAATAAAATTTCACTATACAAAGTCATTAGGACTTTTCATCTGCTAGAATCCAAAACACCTTTATATTCTCCTTCAGATCTTCTCTATTAATATGGTACACACTTGAGAGGGTTACCTTTTACAGAAAAACACATTATGCAGCTTCAAGCAATTTGCTAATACTTTTATGTCACATTGGTCAAACTATGATGAGACACAAACGTTTCAGACTAATAATACAGAATCTCAAAATAACAAGCTAAATGGAAAGCATTTATGTTAAGCTATAATTTACATAATTTATTTTTTTCCTTTATAAGTAACGTAGTTGATACAAAATAAGATACTATATTAATGGCAAAACCCTAGTTCTTTAGGGGTTGGTCATTTTTATCTTAGCCTGGGCTTGATTTGTGCTTAAACTAAAAAGAGGACATCAGTTCTGGATTTCATTTTCACTTTCCTGTTCAGTGACACGCACGTCATTGAGGTTTTTTTCCTCATCTGGTTTTAGCTGGAAGAAGAAAATCACAAAGAAATACAAATTACACCAGATGAGCCTAAGGCACACTACATGTGCTCCACATTTCAAATGTTAAATAATTTATATCATAAAACCAATGAGGAAAAACTTTTGCAAACTGGTTAGGTGGGCTTAAGTGATCTTAAGTCTGAAAACAGGCAAGACAACAGATGGGAGCAAATGAACATGACCTACTAAGGCTACAGTCCTGAGAAGAGTTAAGAAGAAGATGAAATAGTGCTGCTTTCAAAGAGGAGTAACTGTTTTATATTAGTGAGACAATAAATGTTGCTCATTAAAAAGCAAAATGCTCTATATCCAAAATGAAGATTACAGGAAGGGATAAAAACAAATGTTTAATTTTAAAACTGACTTCTAGTGACTGATTTTGATAAATCATTAGTCTTCACTTCTTTATTTCTTCAAATATCAGTGACAATACCGACGTGTATATTGGAAGAAATGCTGGGGTCACAAAATATGTTTAACGTGCAAACGGATTTCTTATTTAAAAAGTGGGTCTCACTACATCTGAAACAAAGCCACTTCCAAATATCTGTCTGGAAACTGGTCACCTTCTAGGTGGAAACAAAGCAGGAAAGTAGGCTTAGTGCAATGAGGAATTACAGAAATATGATGAAGAAGGAAGTAGTCTTGCAACTAAAATTGGCCATTCTGTTCACAGAGATTTAGCCCCAAACAGATTGCACAGTCCTCTTAACTGCAAACAAATAAATAGAAATCTGGCTGAATATTTGTGCTTTCACTTGCCAAGAAAATGCAACAGTTATATGCACCTCACAATAAATACTGCCTAATTTCCTAAAGCAGCTGCCTCTGGCCATGGAGAAACTCTTATTAAAGCCTTTTTTCCCTCTCTTCCCAGCACGTTTCAGCAGTACAACTGCACCCCAGTGACCATCCATCCTGCTCCAGGCACTGTCATTATCTGGGGCTGACTCTCTGCCAGGGAATCACAATGAAGAAGCCTCTTCACTTCCCTGTCTGTCAGACTTTTCTGTAAAGATGATGATGATGATGGTGATAATACTTTTCTAATCACAGAAATAAAGGGAAATGAAAAGGGCTGTTAATGATTCATACAACACACTGATAATGGGGAGCAACATTTAAGTGTATTTCAGTCATGTCAGCTACAAAAAAGAGCTCACAAAAGCATACTGGAGCTTGCAGTAACATTTTCTGCTAATTATTGGTGGAGAGAGAATGAGGAAACTGGCCTTCCAATACCCATCACTAATGAGACTCAATTTAGGCCTTTTACATAATCTACTTATGAGAGCAAAAAAATCCCCACCCTATCTGATGGATATATACTGGGATAAATTTCCCAGAGAGATTTGCTTCAATCATGAAAGCAAGCAGAACGTTAAGACTTTGATGCGAAGATGGAGGCTTAAGAGGAAAATCACTCTACAAATTAAAAACTATGCCTTCTAAAATAACAGCTGTAAAAATTCCTAAAATAAACAGAGTATGAGTGATTGCTAATGGTGTCTCAGACCAGAACCTAGCCAATGCTTTACCAAAACTTATCTAGCAAAGACAGTTGATGACACATTTGTTGAAAGATAGCACAAAAGATAGACTGGGCTTTGCCAATGATAGATTTTCTCCAAAGAGTTTTTTCAACCAGAAATCAAAAAAAGAAGTATATACAAGAATAATAGCTACTACAAAAACCTTGTTTTACACTGGCACCACTGCACATATTGACTGATCTTTTTGCCAAGGTGTGTTCTTCAGGTACACACCTGACCCAAATGGTGATGCTCTCTGATGTAGGACTCAGGGCTGTCAGGAAGGAAAGTAGCAGGATTTCTACTACTGCTTGCATCTATAACATCTACATGCATCTAATACTGACTTAAAAACATGTAAATGGTTGTTAGGGGCTAACATGGCAACTAAATTTGAAATCATATAAAGTTTACCTACTTTGCCAACACAAAATTTATCTATAATTATCAGCAAACAAATGAACCTGAAACACATTATTTATTTCAGTTAACACATTGCAAGGTTAAAACAGAGGATATACATTAGAAACATGCTACAGTTTAGAAAATCTTTGGTCATCAAGTGACCTGAATGAAGTCAGCCTCAGTGATTTTTCCTTAAAATCCCTTGAAATATATTTCATACAAACTCAGGTCAGTTGAGCAGTTTTGAGTTTTACTGTATGGATCTATAGGGTTTCTTTTCCTACTGGAACACTACATGAAAATTGTTTATTGTTACACTTCAGAACTAAGAGCAATTCATTAAAGGGATGTAGAAGAACTGAAATCTCTAAGCCAGCTCAGCTCAGCTATAGTTGCTAGGCAATTGTTATGTTCTCATGCTTGGAAAGTGTTATCTGTATACATATACATCTGCATGTCCTTGCATAGCATCCTGTACCCTTCCTTACTGACCAACACTTCCACAGGAAAGCAAGAAAAACACAGTAAATTTTAATTCATTTCTGTTGAAGTTTTAGCTGATTAAGGTAAAGGATGACATGATTTGACCTCCCATTAAGAAATGTGAGCAAGTGTTGCTTTTCCAGACAAATTATCAATAACATTTTAATTAAGGTTTGATTGAGCCAAAGCAATTATCACATGGCAGCAGGTAGTGAGCAGCCAAGAGCTCGGGGTATCATTCTTTCCCTGCAAGGGCTGGAAGAAGACAGAGTAATTACTATTGACGAGGCTAATCTTCCAGTCTTCTAACCTCAGGCATGCTCAGACGAGACAAATCCCACTCAGCATTCCTTGTCGACAAATTGGTCATTTACATAAACATGTTTTCTCGCCAACATACGCTATTGTAGTAGATTTCCCAAAGATGGCAGCAGGCCAGACACTCACTTAGCAGCCAATGTTCATGTCTTTTGCATAAACATATGTGCTTTTCTAGCCTTTACATACAAGTTTGGAGACTAAACCTTACTGAGGGCAAGTGGAGCTTTGGGTCAAAACCTACTGACGAGGGTCCCTGCCTTTGAAGTCACTCCCCATTATCATAACAGCATACAGCTGTAGTGCTTTTTTCCCCACTGGACATTTCCTGTCCCCCCAAGGAAACTTTCAAGGCTTTTGGAAATAAAATTACTCTTAGACAGACCATACAGAATTTTTTTTTTTTACATACTGGTTTAGCTGTCCAAATGCATTACTTCAACACTGCATCTGCATTATTCACACAAAGCAGTAACCCGTGGCATGCCCTGCCCAGGTTGTTTCAACACAGCATTTACATTTGTTCTCCAGATACCAAACTGAAGCTGGGGAATGGTATCACTTCATTCACACGTTTTATTCACATGCAGATGCTGTATTTACTACTGTTCATCTCCTTGTCCCCTCAAAGATCAGACTGACTCCATTCACAAGGGGCAAGAGCACCCTGCAAAAATGCTTATCTGCAGTGAGACTAATGTAGATTATTGCAGTAACAATTATTGATAATAGTGACAGCCTACCCAGCTCCTGGATATTTCTGTGGTCTTCTGTTTGGATCTTTTCGGTCTGAACTTGTTCTGTTCTGTGCAAGGGAACAGGGTATTGGGAAAATAAAACAAAATTGGGAAAAAATCCTTGCATCTGTCTCATATTAATTCTATGCCTTTTTCTCTTTATTTCTTCTTTTTTTTTTTTAATTCTTTTTAGGCTAAGCAAACTTAAATGGCTGCAGTATAAACTAAGTGGATACACAAATATATTGACAGAATGTAGATAGATTTTTTAGAAAATGACCTCGGTCATGTCCTTCAAACATTTTGCAGGCTATCCCTGCTAATGAACAGCTATCATATCTCACAAGGCTCCATCACACTAGAAACATGATATCTAAATATTCTGCATCCATCACTGGAATGATCTAAGCTTGGACTAAGAAATAACCACCGTGACATCTCGTTTAATAGTAGATAAATTTAAAAGATGATCTCTATAGAATAGATTTCCTTGTAATAAAAAAAACAAAAACAAAAACAAACCAAAACACAGAAACCAAAAGAGAAAATCAAATACTTCTGTATATCAAATTTAACATTTTGCATCTTCTCAATTATTTCATGAGGAAATTTGCAAATGCATTTGCAAATTGTGATTACAGTCTTCCAAATCCTAAAACTCCAGTCATCATATGAGGCCTTTTCTGCTTTGCTAAGTACATTTTTCTAAATGTTTCTGACTCTCACTGCAGGTCAGGGAAATATGGTTAGTATTTATCACTTGCACAGTGGCAGAAAGAAACAATAATGTCCTTCCTACAGACAGATAGAAGCTATTCTGAAAGGCATAAAATCAAAGTAGGTAAAGAAATAAAAAGAGAATGGATAAAAGCATTCCTAAGCTCAGTACACATTTTGTTGTCTCAACTATATTTGCTTTTCCTTCCACATTTCTTTGTAAATAAAGTCATAGCCTGATAAAAGGTGGGCAACAGAGTGTACAAACCCTGCAATATACACTCCTCTCTGGTATCATTCATGCTGAGAGTAAATGGCAGAACAGTATCCCAGTGTCTTTTCTGAATACATTCCCAGGCCTCTTGCCTCAAAAACCCTTCTGTTTTATTTCTTGCATGATTTTTGTTTCTTACATCTAAGGATACTACCTACATTATAAAAGCAAAAAAATCATTGAATTCGTTTTTGCTTCCAAAAAAGTTACAGAAATTGACTATGGTGAGCAGTGTAACAAAGACTTTGGATACAAACGGTACTGCAAGGAGCAAGGAGCTGGACTCAATATTCCTTATGGGTCCATTTCAATTCAAGACTATGAGACTCAACAAGTGAAAATGGAAAAAGTAACTAACTGAAAGATGCATTTATTAAACCTCACCTTACAGTTCAATCCCTTTTCTCCTTGAAAAGTTTAGTTACAGCTTGAAGACGACAGCTGCAGATTTCCCTCCAAGGGTTTTCAGAGTATATTTCAATATATTTACCATGCATCAATACCTTTGCAGGCTGATATGAAGATTACACCTTCTCATATCTGTTGTCAGATACCAATAAAATGGATTCTAGTAAGTCTGTAAGGATTTTGTCTGAAACTTTTCTCTCTGTGTCCCAGTTCCTTACTTTCTCCTCATGACAGAGTGAAGCAGGTAGGAAGGGATAACGCACTGGCTGTTCATAAACCTTGGGCTGTTACCTCCCTGTTTATCTATTTTCAAGAATTTACAGCACAAATGAACTCAGAGGAAACCTTCACAAAAAATATTGAGTGCGAATTGAAAAACTTTTGCTGTCAGGTCCCCAAGCGGGCCAAGGGGAATCCCAGAGGAGCTTCAGGGAACTGCTGCCCCCCAGACCTGTCAGACCAGAGGTCAGTGGGGCAGCATCCTGTACTGTGGCCTTAAGACTGAATCGATTGAAATAACACAGATAAAATTTCCTCTGCCCAGACTGTAGTAAAAATTGTTGCTTCATGGGCTGCATAATTCAAAACTATAGGGAATTACATTCTGTCCTAAACCAAGCATCTCCCCATTGACAGGCACAGTAGATGGGATCAGTCCCCACGCAGCTCCTGGAGCTCTTCATTTACCAACACGGCTGTAATTAACCTCCCACAAACACATTGATGTTGCTATGGGAATCCATCCTGGACATGAAGACAGTTCCATTCTGTGCTGCATACGCTGAGGAAAAGTTACACTTCTGACAACTGCACTGTCACAAAGGGCTGTCAGAGCAGCTGTGAGCATCAGCTTGGTGAGAGATGGGACAGCAGCTCAAGCGGAAAGTCATGACCAACCTAAGGAAATTAAGGCCACAAGAGGTGCCAGGGAACCCCAAAAACCACTTCACACCAGTTCAAATCACCTTTCCTTCCACTTTTCCAGAGTAAGAAATCACTGCAGAAAACAAACATTCCAACACAGGAGGAAAGAGTGCAGGAGAGCACTCTCCTGCATTTCCACATATAAATGGTGTAATACTAAACTACAAATTAAAAAACAAACAAACAAATAAAAGAATTATCACTTTAACCTAAGGTACAATAAGCACAGAAACTCAATAACACTATTTATTTTTAAAATAATTGCAGTAGGCTTATTTATCTGAGAAAACAAGAATCATAAAATCAAAGAGAATAGCACCTTACTAGATAATATTTAGTTTGCACTCCACAATTTGCATTATAATCACCACCTACTTTCTTGTCAGAAAGGATTTCTAAAGACCAAGATAATGAGATTTACAATTTATTATATTTGTAATTGTACATTACCACACGAATCTCAAGCATTATTTAAATTTATCAAATAATATTTATTAGTATTCAAGGAAGCCTTTAATTCAATATTAATCTACATTTGTCAAATAAAGAACTAAAATACATTTTGAGTTGCATTATCTTTTCTTTCTTTAAAAAATTGAATTTGTATATTTTCAAAATTCAATGCCTATTACCTCTTTAGATCATTAACTCCTTTGGATCCTAATCCAATATTAATGAAAAGAAAGGTAAAAACCCCAATCCATTTGTAGATATGATAAGGAATTTTTAACATAAATCATCCTATTGCAATATAAAAGTACTAATGATGTGTTCCTCAATTTTCCCCATACGTTATCTGTCCATATTTAGGGAGGTAAAAAAGCACTCAGGCATCCAAAATTCAAATCAGGCAAAATTTAGTCAGAGTCACACAAGAGCTACAAAATAATTATCACTGTAATACCACCCATATCTAATGGTCCCTGTGAACTTCTCTTTTCTCCTGGGGACAAAAAAAATCCTGTGATGTTTTGTGTTTGCTGTTGTACACTTGCCAGCTTTTCTCAGGTCTGTCTGTAAATGCAGGCCTGCTCCAGCTAAGACTCAAAAAATCAGGCATCTATGGGTCTAAAATTTGTGTCTTCTAATCTGGGAGATGTAATTAGCCCATGCCCACAAGCATGGACAGCAAGAAGCTCAAAAAGGCAAAAAACAAAGAGCAGAAGTCAGCAGCATTGATCACATTTTCCAAATAGGGTGTGATGGCTGAGCACCCTGCCTGGAAAGTGCAAGACCTGATTCTAAATCTTCACCTGAAAATGACTTATTTATTATTGTAGAAGAACAAGAATATAAAAAGCATAAACCAGAGTCAGACAGAAGCTGCAGTGAGATTTCTGAGCTGCAGACAAATGCCTACCCCAGGAGCACTCCAGTGAGGCCACAGACACGTTTGCATGCTGTCTCTGTGCACGTTTTCCTGACAAATGGCTCACAGGCAATTCCAGGCTTCAATAGCATTAAGCACAATTCAGTTTTGTAATGGCAGCACCAAGGGTTGGGAGCTGCAGAAGGGGCAGGACAGGTTATCAGCATTTCAAAGGCAGCAGGGCTGGAGGGGCTTGTGTGTGAAAGGCACAGCAGGATGGAGCTACTGGGATCTGCCTGACTTGGAAGAGCTGGCTGTGAGGGACCAGGGATCACAGCTATTTAAGCTGCAGATGGATAAGATCTCTTTCTTCTCCCAAACCATGTTCCTTCTGGGATCTCACTCTCTCCCCTTACTTCCTAATGACACTTCTGACAGCCTGCAGCTGCTGCTACACCTCTGCAACACCTCCTGCACTCCATGCACCTGAGTGCCCGGCTGAGACTCAAAGTTTTGGTGGAGAACAGCTGCTACAGAGAAGGTAATAAAGCTGTCCCACCACCCTGATTACCAGAAGATATCCTTCACTTTTAATTATTTTCATGCTTCTGAAGGCTTGAGTACAATGGCTGTCACAGTCGAGTTTTTCACAGTTGGAAGTGTTTCTATATGTCCACTGTGTTTATGTACTAAGTGCTGTTAATGTGCTTTACACTAAGTAACTTCTCCAGTTTAAAATCAAAACATGATAAACCATTTTTGCTTTCTTCAAGGCACTGCTGTAATGATAATCCAAGAGGGGAGGCAGAGTCTCTATTTCACAGATCCTCCTCCATATAGCTGCTTGAAAGGCACTTAGCTACGTCTTACAACTGCTTTTATCACTTTGAGTACTGCACAATCTTTTCCTGATTACCAGTTACATCCTCCTGAACAAAAGTGTTGGAAAGCCCCTGCACCTCTGTTTAATATTAAAAGTTACCATTTGGCCAGTGTAACTTTCCAAATTGTAGCAGTTTTTTCTTATGGGAGTTCTATATGTTCTTGCCACCACGCAATCAGATGCTTAAGGATAAAAAGCCTAGGAAATATCAGACACTGAACTATGAACTTTACTGGGTGACATTAGACAACTTTTCCTTGTGATTCATCCAATTAATATGGGGAAGAAAAAAAAAAACCAAAAAAACAACTAAAAAACTAAACCGCAAAACTTTATCCCCTCCTAAAAAACCCAGACCTAAACAAAAAACCAAAATGGCAACAAAGACTAAAAAAAAAAAAAAACAACAAACCAACAAAAAGCAAAAAAACCCCACCTAAAAATGTATAAAAAATCTCAGATCTTGAAGAAAATTGGAAGTGACATGCCATCTGAGCTCACCTTGCAACAACATCCTACTACTGGCTGAGCACATTCCTGAAATTTTGATTTTATAAATTATGTGTACTGTGCACTGCTAGAAGATACAAGTGCAATCCTGAGAAGTCAGAAGTGCCAACTGGCTAAATCACTATATTTCTTTAAACTTACATTCTGAACTTCGAAATCACTGTAGAAATTTCAATTAGTGCAAAATATGGTGTACTAAAAAGCTGAGTACAGGAAAATATCCTAGTTTGAAGCTTTGATTGTACTGAATTCATCAGCTTGACAGTGAAATACCACTAATGTGGTAACAATGTATTTTCTTATCAAAAAGAAATCAATCTAATTAAGAATTTACCCACCTAACACTCCAGTGCCTTTTCTGAAGCCATGTGTGCAGTGCCTCTTTAAAAGGTGCAGCAAGAATTTAGGACATCATAATATGACCCACTATTTCTCAGTCCTGAGAAGCTGCTCTACTTCTGGAAATATGTTTGCTGCTATTTCTTTTCCTGTATGTTCCCCACTTCCTCATCACTTGGGTTTTAAAAATTTATTGCTTATTTTCTATTCCTCCAAATGCCATTTTCTATCACTCCCTGCTGTCTTCCTCTGCACATGTCTGGAGCTCAAAATTGACATGGATTATCTGAACTCAGCACTGTCTCCAGAGGAGTCACCATGATGACAAAATTCAAGGAAATAAAAACATCTCAGTCACTGATTAGTTGGAAAAAAGGGCCAGACAGGACAGGTGGGGGGCAAAGGGAGATGAGCCTATGATTATTTAAACCTCCCAAGCGAATCATGGTGAACAAAAACCCTGAGCCCAGCTGAAAATAGGAACTTAGGAATCAGGAACGATATACTTTAGCAAACATACTGACAGTGCTTCCCATAGAAATATTTCCCCTTGAAGCACAACAGAGTTGCAAAGGGACTGTTTCTGAGTAGAATTTATTTTAGAATATATCACTGACAAGTACACAGCAACACACCTTCACAATTCATCTGTTCATTTTAATTTGCCAAGATAATCCACAACATGAAGGTATTTTGGGTCCTCCTGTTGTGTAAAAGTGATGCATATTATTTCTAAAACCAACTGCAATCAGATAGAAATAGACTCCTCAGCCTTGTCAAGAGTGACAAGCAGCTGGAAAGAAAGCTTTTGGATAAAGCCACAGGCTGCATCCCTTTGCTCTAAAGGAGTGTCAATGCTGTGCACTGCAATGATGAGGGGGAAAAAGAAAAAATGAGAAGCTGTCAGGCAGGCACTGAGAGGGAGTGGTTCTGATTCAGTATGAGATTAAAAAGCAAACAAACAAAACACCAAATGCCTTGGTACAGATGTATAGCTTGGTACTTGATTTTGCCCCAAAATAGACAATTTCCAGATAGAACAGCCTGGCAATACCAGGAAATCAATTAATTAATTAATTTTGTGTTTAGCTATCTCTGACTTATTTTTTTCCATTAAAATTATAGATATGCCGAGTTATAGAAATCTCTATAATAAAATCATATTTAAACATTAAAATTAGTTATTTTAAAACCTAAAAAAAAGAGCCTGAAATGAGCAGGAAATGTCCCTTACTGAAGAATAACTATTCTTATTGTTTCATGCTATAGAAGATGTCTAATCCTTATATATACCATCCAAAGTACTTCTACATTTTAGGCATTACATGCCTCATGCATCAGAACATTTTAGTAAAACTCTTCTGATTTAGTAATCTAATATTTTAATAATACTCAAAGAATCTTGCAAACAAACTGTTTTGCCTACAGACTCCAGACAAGCTCTCTTCAGTTCATCATACAATGACATTCTGTGATCTTTACATTCTGTGATCTTTACAAAGAATTTCAGAATTTCAGGCCTAAGATGTATTAATTTATGCACTTCCCTTACAAAGCAGCACAACAGCAGTTACAGCTCACTCCAAACTGTTTCAAGTTTGAGGGATCTGGATCAAAAGCCAAGGCCAGTTTTATGAGGTTGAATCCTACCCTTGGGTCACAACGACCGCAAGCAGCACTACAGGCTGGGGCAGAGTGGCTGGGAAGCTGCCTGGTGGAAAAGGACCTGTGGGTGCAGGTTGTCAGTGACTGAACAGGAGCCAGGTGTGCCCAGGTAAGGCCAAGGGCACCTGGCCAGGATCAGGAATAGTGTGGCCAGCAGGAGCGGGGCAGTGATCATCAGTCTCATCCCCCAGGTTACAAGGGACAGGACAAGAGGAAATGGCCTCTAGATGCACCAGGGAAGGTTTAGATAGGATATTAGGAAAAGTTTCTCACTGAAAGGGTCATCAAGCATTGGAACAGGTTGCCCAGGGAATTGGGGGAATCCCTGTCCCTGGAAGTGTTCAAACACTCTGTAGATGTGCTTGGGGACACCATTTAGTGGTGAACCTGGCAGTGGTGGCTTTATGGCTTGATAAAGGTAGGCTTATGGATGGTGTATGGATGATCTTAGGCATCTTTTCCAACACCAACAATTCTATTATTCTAAGTCTCATACTTTTCATTAACCATAAGTAACTAATTCCCTCTACCCCAAAGTGAGTTTGACTAGATAACTGGGTGAATTTTAATGGTCAAAAGCTGTCTTCCTCCAAAAGAAACAAGAGACAGCTCTGTCATACTTCCTAAGTGTATTCATTTTGTTTTAATACACAGTATGTAAATGTAGGAAACCCTCCTCCACTTCTCTTGAAGTCTTTATTGAGTGGATTTCACTTAATGTCATTCCTTGGATAGCTTTTTTTGTTAGATGAAAGTACTTTCTTATAAAATTTCTTTTATGTCTTATCTCCTGGGATATTCTGCTCTTACCATTCACTTAACGTCACTTTTCTTAACCTTTACAAATGAAAAAAATCCTCCCAATGGTGTGAAAAGCATTAGATTGGGATGACTGTAAAGACTGGTTTTCAATACCATTCACAAATCAGCAACCAACTATTAAATCACAACAGCATTACAATAGTATGCAGAAGAAATATCCCTGCTTTGGGTGATCAGTATGAAGAAACACAAATGAATAGCATAGAATGACCAAAATTTGATGGATTGACAGGCCTGTTCTAGAATAAGGAAAGAAAAAAGGAAGTTAAGCCCAGAGGAAGAGATCAGGTCCAACATCTAGGGGTGAGAGTGTCAGCCATGCTATTACACAATCAAGTCTTAACATTATTGTTTGCTCAGAAAAGAACCAGAAGATACTCTCTAAAAGTGGTAATTAAGACAAAATTTTCAGGCCTCTATTTATGTCAGAGTTGGTAAAATCTGAGAGAAAACAAAGGAAGAGAACCCACCATTAACAGAAAACTGAAACTGAAAACAGTGTTCAGTCAGTTCTAAAGAACTGGACACAAAGTTTGGGAAAATGTCCAGTAATGGTGACACAGATGGCTTCAAATGACTGTAACAAAGATCATGTTCCAACTGCTTATTCAGTTTCAGATACAAAACCTAGGACAAGCCAGATGTAACTGACAGGATATCATGAAAAGTTTACGGTTTTCAAGTTCTCCATTTTTCTACATCTACTGAAGAAAGTTTTCATTCTGCCAACAGAGTTTACTGTCATTTTTTTGGTCTAAATTTAATTTTAATAAGAATTTGAGACATCAACATTAACTTAGTTTTCCCAGGTCTTTTTTTATTACTTGGGGAATCAATGATTCAAAGATTTCTAATGGAAAGGATCATCACAACTCCTAGCCTGGAATCAGCACAGAAAAGACTATGCAATACCACTTACTATTCACAAGTTCAGCTAGTATTTGTCTACAGTGTTTTCTACATTAGAAAATAAATCAATAGTTTCAAACCAGGTACCTCAAGAGGTGAAAGTCACAGCCCATTAAAATTTGCATGCAGTTTGTATTTCTGGAAAACTACCTCCTCTTACCATATTCATAAATAGTAGTCACACCACAGTCACATGATATCTTAGTATTTCTTTTGAAAAGCTAATGAGACTGCACTACTTAAAATTATTTTAAAAAATATATATGTGAAACTCTGCCAAATATGCAGCTTTCAGTAACAGAGTCACCTAATTTCTCACAATTTGGATTTCTTTGCTATGTTGCAAAAGGATCCAGCCCTGCATGAACTCGTGAGCTGCAAGGTGAACCACAGGTAACTGAAAACTGTCATCTAAATGACAAATCCATTAAATACTCCTGGAGGCTACTAGGGATTTTTACTCATTTGAGAGGACTACCTCTATAGTTAAAGAAAAATGCTGACAATTAATCTAGGTACCTCTCTTATCTCACTTTCTTGGTCAAATGAAACAAAGATATAAAAATCTTCCTGGATGCCAAAGGAAAAAAAAAGGAATTGATTTGGTTTGAGCACAAGAGCATGTGGGGTACAGCCTTTAATTGCCAGCACTAAATGCTGCTAAGGTTTCAGAGCACTGGTATTGGCTGAGAAGCCATCTCTAGGATAGATAACTGTATCTGTGAATGAGGGCTTATGCTTGGAAATCCCAATAACAACTTACAGAATCTGCCTGAAAATACAGTGGAAATTGTTAACCTGACAGGACTGAAGCACTTCATCCTCCAACCGCCTTCTTTACTGGTGTTGGACATTCCAAGCATACACGTGGCACATCTTTAGCCCCTTTCCTCCTCTCTGCAGCTCCCACAGCCTCAGAACTGCAGTTGTCACGCACCCATCGCCCAGTTGCCTAATCAGTTCTTATTTTCCTGATAAATGGCTTGGCTGTGCTCAGGTTCTGATTCTTCCTGCTGTTCCCATCTGTCTTCTCTCACCCCTCTCCCCTTATCAAATGCCCAACAGAAAATCTATCAACAGTCAAGTGTAAAAATATCCCTCCAGCACAGTGATATATTTTTCTATTCTTCTAATCCATCTGTAAAAATGGTCTGATATGCCTTGAACCCAGCTGAAGATATAAGGGTTAATATCAGGCTATTAACCTTATATATTAATCTATCATCATGGTTTCAGACTCCAAGAAATCAAATTACATAGCATTCAAATTCCTGCCTATCTTTTGCAGATGTGATGTCATACAAGCTGTGTTATTCTCATGCCCATAAGGAATTGTAACTCCTTTGACTTCTCTCCAACACACTCCTTTTAATTGACCTGAACCTTCTGCCAGTAGGAAAGAGTTGTTAAGAGAGGAGAGGAAATAAAATACCTGTCAATATGTCTGAAAGAAGAAAACATTAATATAAGCCATAAGCACAAGACCGCACTCTGGCATTTTTGTGAAGTACATGCCACAAAAGGGTCATTTAACATACTCTGGTCTCAGAGAACTGCCTTTTTAAACCAAACTTGTTCATTTTTTAAAAAGAACAAGATGCAGAAGTCACAGTAAAAATTGTTCAGAGATTGATTCCCACCAGTACCATTGCTCATGTAAAAGTCATGATAAGGATTATCAGATTTTTTCCACTCTGCAGAAAAAAATTCTTAGTAATTTTATGAGGAATCTAACTAAGCTACATTTAGTTAATTATTATGTTTAACCGCCACATATCTAGTACTCAAAACTGAATTCTGTATGTTTATTAAAAAGTATTAAAGAAGACAGGCAAATCTACATTGATGAAAATTTTATAAAATTCTGAAAATACTATGGATGCATATTTCTAAATACTACTGCAAATTTTAAAAAAAATATACTTTTCTCAAGTAAAAAGCCACCAAAATCATATTTATCTAGAACTTTTATAATAAAACTTTTAGAAGACCTTCTATTATTTATCCTGAGAAAACTGACAGCAAGTATTGATAGAGATGTCACAATATCCTCTAAAATACCCACATGTAAACACACAGAGCCAGATGAGAAAGCAGCACATACTATCAGAAATTCATCATGCATGTACAAAATACAATGGCGACTTGAGTGCCAAATCTCATAGTGATGCACTTCATCAAAGAAAGAATTACAGCTTTGTGTCTTCTTTGAACAGTGGACCAAGATTTTCTTCAAAGCTTACTGTGAAATTCACTTCTAAGAAGTCACAATCTTTAAAGTCACAAGAAAAAGGTGCAATTCTAGAGATGTTATAGCTATAAGAGTGAATTCTTAAACCAATTGACCATTTTTATCAACACAATTGAATTTTAAGACAACTTTCCCTAAACCTAAGCAATAATGAGATCTAGGGATTCCAGGTTTCTCATTACAAGGAGGGTATCTCAAGGCTTTGCCTTTAAACAATGCACTGAATGAGATCTGCTACTGCAACTGCATTTGTTCTCCAGTAGAAAACAAAATCTGATGTCACTGTAATGAGACCGATAATACCTCGTTACCACAGAAGAAAACCTGTGATAAGATAAAGGGATTTCCCTGTAGCAAAGGATAAATCTGTCTGAACAAAGAAAGATCATCCCTACTTATCCTGAAGTACACAAATTTAGTGAAATTTGCATTATAAATACAACTGCAAAATTCCATAGTAGAAGACATTCTCCTTCAGAGATTTTTCATAGCTATTTATTGGTCCTTCACTCCAAACTCCATATGGGATATCAGAATCAAGCTGAACTGCTCAGAAGTTTGTCACAACCAGAAATGTTGTATGTATTAAATAAGTTTATATTTATTCAAACACATACTACTCAACTCTGACTTTCCTAAGATGCCAAAACAACTGCTTTCAAAGGACTTTTATAAGTGCAACTACTTTCTGGTCAGTAAATAATCTGACAAACATATAAATAGAGACATTAATGAGTTTTCATGAATATAGTAAATGAGTATGACACAGTGTTAAAATGGTGTTATAGATGGGATGCTTTAGCCTGGAGGAGAGAAGGCTTAGGGAGATCTTATCAATACAGGGTGCAAAGAAGATGGAGCCAGGATATTTACAGTGACATAACCAGAGGTCCTTAGCACACACTGAGACACGGGAGGTTGCCTCTGGACATCAGGAAATACCTTCTTGCTGAGTGTGACCAAGAGCTCTCAACTTGCCTGAGCAAAGAAAGTTTGTATTTGCCAAAGTCTCAGTGTATTTATCCTAGACTAATTCCAGTACCTTGAAATGTCACCATTGGAGGATACTTCAGCTACATACAACAGATCCATTCAAAATCAGGAAGTCAGTGAAGCAGCACCCATTCACCTCTTTTTTGCCTTTGAACACTTCTGAACAACCCAGGTTGTACCAGCAATTCCTTCACAGCTTACGGTGCACACAGCACTAGCTAAGCTAGTGACAAACTGAATTTTGAAGTAAGTATGTATTTAGAAGATAAGAAACGTGAGAAGTCCTTTTTGGGTTTTAAAATTAAGTTTGTTTTGGATTAGAAGAAAAAAACCTGAGGGTTTGGTTCTATACTAATATTTAAGTAGGCTAATAGCAAATATTCTGGCTAATACTGAAATTAGTGAGGTTTTCCTACTGCGATGTCTTTTTCTTTTTTTATTCCCTGCTTTAAGGTGTTTTACAAATATGCTGAAACTACAGCTTTGAATGGCTTTAACAACATAGGACCTATTGATTTTTGCACCCAGTTCCAAGAGCTGATGAATGCCCTTTTTCCACTTCAGGAGAAGAGAGATGACAGATCCTCCATCTGTTGGGGACTGAGAACCTTTGTCACTGAAAAACAGCTAGGGCTTTTTTCCTCCTAAGGGAGAAAAACCAGAAAAGCTTGGCCATGTAGATGTACTTTAATAGACAGTTCAAACTGAGAGTCTATAGCAACACAGGCTGCTTTCTATAGAGGGTTTGTTTGTGTCCCAGGCACCAGAGCCAAGGGAGATGGCAGCATTATTTCCTGAATGTTGCTGTTACTGGAAGATAAATACAGCAATTCTTCTTTTTATCTGTGAAGTGCCTTTCAGATAAACAGTCTGACCTGAAGTAAAGCCCTTTGCTGTTTAAAAACAAAACCAGAAAAGATCTATTTTCCCAACAAAAGCAGGACAAAGCAGAGATGGCTTTGCACCTGATGTTTAAGACCAGCATCTCATATTATCCCAATTGGGGCTACATTAGCAAGAGGAGGGGAAAGAAAAATAAAAATTTAAAATAAAAAAGGAAGTTCAAGAAAAATGCCACTGAAGAAATTATGAGATATAGAAACAAGATAACAAGGCTGAAATTTGCAGGACCTTTGCTGTCAGGTTCTGCAAAATCAAAGTCAGTAACAAGCCCTGGCTGAGAAGCAGGAGCCCAGTGGGGCCTTTAGGACTGGCTTAGGACTGAACTACAACTCTCCAGTGGAAGTGCTGTGCTCTGAGCTGCTGAGTGATGAAACAGCATTTTAGGAGGAAAATAATCTGGAAGAAAATTTGCTCTCTATTTCACCTTTGGAAGACTAGAAGGTAGAAATGCTTTTGCACATAAGAAGGAGAGACCCAGGGACTAAGTTCGCTCCTCTTCCAAGTTCAACACATATTTAACTACATTACATTCTAGTACTTTCATGTACCAGTAACATGCAGCAACTGTTCAATTGCAACATAAAGATAACAGATGTTACTAAATGCATCATATGCATCTATTACCCCAGGTCAAAGAGCTCACCCTGCCTCAGCTGTATTTTCCCAGTACCAAGTACAGATACTTGTCCTGAAACCTCGAACAGTGGAAGCCTCACATTTTCTCTAGGTTACCTGTTTCAAGGCTTCACCCTCTTAATGTTAGAAGTTTTTTTTCTGATGTATAACCTAAATCTTCCTTGCTGCAATTTGACCTTGTTTCTCATTGATCTCTCTGTAAAAGACCATTAATGCATTTTCTACCTCTTTGCAACAGCCTTTTATATATTTGAAAGGTGTTACCATGACACCTTAGTCCTACCTTCCCTGTACTAATATATATATATATATATATATATATATATATATATAATCCAATTCCTCAATTCCTTTTCTTGTTAGGGTTTTGGTTTTTTTAACTGACTTCTGAGGACTCCTGGTTTTTTGCTGAGCTCTTCTAAATTGGTCTGTATCCTTTTTGACCTTAGGAGAATCAAAGAGGACTAAAGAATTCCTTCTGATGTTTAACACAGTATTCCTGTGTTCCTGTCACACACTCCAGATGGTGTTTGACACCACTGACAAGAGACTGTTTACCTAAGTTCAAGTTAAAATTGACTATTAGTGCACACTTTTTCTTGTATGGCTGATGCCGAATGAATCATTACCCATCCTCTGCTTGTACAGTTAATTATTCCAATCTAAATATAGAAGCTTAAATCTGTCCTTCCTACAGGGCAACTCAGCTAAGTTTATTTTATTTTTCCCATAGCATTTCCATAACAGAATGGCTAAAATGATTTTATATTCACAGAATTCAGACTTTGTCTTCTAAACATCCTTGTATATTTTATAATGTTTTTGTCATGACCTGAAGACTGAATAAGCGGTCTTTGTCCTTCACTCAAAGTATTTAATGAAAATATATTATCGTAAGGGCTTCTGAAAAGTCCCATTTGATGTATCTGTCCATTCTGACAGATTTTTTAATGTATAAGTATATAGACATCTACAGCTTCTCTTCTATCCATCAGAACTTTTAAGCTGTCAGAATAGAGAAGTGAATTTATGACACTTTTTTCCTTTTCTTGATTAACCTTGGCTTCTTGATTACAGTTATTATGCATAATTATAATCTTCCAGTTGCTTACAATAAAATTATTTATTTGTTCGAATGTTTTTCAAAAAAATTAGCTACATTGACAATGTTGTAATGACAAGATTCTTCCTCCTTACCTTTTTTTACCGATGGCATTATATTTGCCCTTTTCAATCAGGTTTTGCTTAAAAAGTATCATAGCACTGAGGGCCAGCCAGTTTCAAAAAACCTGGAGCATTTCTTGCCTATATGCCTATAGAGCCTCAGTCTGGTAGGGGTTCTAAAAGTAAGAGTAACATTTACCAACAGCATAAAGACCTGCACAAAATGCAGCAGTGGTGGAGTAGAAGTTTGAAGCCCTCCATTTCCTCTACCTGGAAGGGTTCAAATCCACGTTCGCAGTCACAGCAGCTCTGGATATGAAATCACCTCTCGGGAGGGGCAGCAGGAGGAACAGGGGTTAGGAAGCCTTGCAGCCCTCCTTACGACACCACTCCTGTATTTCATAGCAAACAGTCTTTGCTTGGCACGGAAGCTGAGCCACAAGGATCCCTATCACCCCTCTGTATTCTTCTCTCTCTTCTTGTGCCTTACAGGGCTGCCAATGGCAGCTCTTCCCTTAGGGTAGATCCCAACCAACTTTCATATCCACTTGTCTCCTAACCGTCTAAAACTCATCAGAGTCTAAAATTCAAAGCAAACCTTATTTTTCTGTAAGTTTTGAACAAATACCTACAAGAAATGCAACAACTTCTTATCGAAACAGAACTCCAGCTGCACAAAATGATCTGAGAAGCTCTCCACTCAAGGACTTTATGTTCTCCTCTCAGAAAGGAGGAGAAGCAAGAGGTTACGGAGCTCCAACTCCAAGTTTCACTGACTTCAGATAGGGGCAGTAACCCACTGGAGGACAATTAATTGCCTCTGGTACAAGTGATGAGTACTTCTGAGCAAATAAAACTGACTGACAGATTTCATGAAATTAGCATAGAAGTACCTTTTTTCCAAAAGGATAGTGCCTCAAATGGGTAAAAAGGTATCATCTACAGTCTGACTAACCAGAATTTTTTCTTTCTTCTTATCATGAATAATGTTGAAAACACTACAATAAATTCAAATGTCAGAATCTATTAAAAACTCCTTGCTAGAAGAGGCTTGATTTTCAGGGGAAAGAAATCCATACAGATCTGACTTATTAATGGTTTATTAAAAATTAATTCATGCCAAGAGCACATAAAATGTTCATCTTATTAAAGAAAATATAATGATTTCAGTGAAGATAAAATAAGAAATAGATGTTAAAACATAGTAATGGGATTAATCTTAAAAACGTATTGTCTAGAAACACCACAAATGAAATGCTAACATGATAATTAAACTATTAAAAAATATTCTCCACAGCTATTTTAAAGTAAAACAAATTTGAAAGCATTTATGTTTCTGACACTTGAGCACTTATGACCAATAATTTTGATATTATATACAAAAATTGTTTGGCAATACTTTGCTGAACCCCAGAGTGCTCCTACACTAAATATAATTTCTTTAATGAAGTGAACACTATGTTATTAAGGGAATGGGATTTGCATTCTAATCCTATATTTCTTTTGGGAATGTAAGTAAATTATTTTCTTAAACTAATGGTAGCTTCCTAAAAGAGTGTTTAAAGAAAAGATTTTGTAAAATCTAAGTATCTCAAAATTAATATGCATATAGGGATGCACGTCAAGGTAGTATATTAGGACTTATATACAGATGTTAAAATCCTTCTATCAGAAGCAATATAGGGCATAAAAACAAAGTAGCCAAAAGGGACAACATCCTTTTAACAACAGTCTTAAAATGTGATGCTAAACTAATTTTACCAAGAATATTTGTTTCCTCATTGTTACACAGACGTAAAAATTGCCTCATCACAGAATTTTTATTCTGATACTTTCAAATTATCAAATAAATTCTAGTTTACCCACTTAAATGATAAAAGATCAGTTAGTACAAGAAAAAGCTTATGGTTGGGTAGAGCAGTTGCAATGCTGAAATATAAAGTTTAGGCCACTGTGATATGAAATAGCTTTAAACATTCATATAAAACTCGACAATTTTCTGAAGCAAATATGTCCCTGTTCATTTGCATGCACTCTTTCACCCAATATATTAGACAGAAATATCACACCTCAGGGGATAAAATGGGCACAGAAAATAAAATCATTTTCAATTGCAATCATCAAGAAAAATAGCAAATGTTATGGTTTGTACTCAGCCACAATTTATTTTAAACTTTAGCAAAACCGAGGCACTCCCCACTCATTGCAACATCATTACATTTTCCAGGTACCTCTCCCTATTTAATCACATTATAAGCTT
Source organism: Petroica traversi (assembly GCA_025920805.1). Classification (NCBI taxonomy): domain Eukaryota; kingdom Metazoa; phylum Chordata; class Aves; order Passeriformes; family Petroicidae; genus Petroica; species Petroica traversi. The sequence continues at coordinate 23,378,519 of JAHLSL010000015.1, read as the reverse complement.
TCTTTCCTTATCTTCTGCTTCACTATTTTCCAAGTGCTTACAGCAGTCCTCAGGTTGGTGTCATCTACAGATTTAATAAGCACATTCTTGTCACAAAGGCACTTTTTTGACAGTGAAATATTAATAATATTCCTCTATTATAGCTGGTTTTTATCCAACTACAATAATTTCTTCTGTTGAAGTCAAAATATGACACCTACTGCTTGTCCTTTACCCACAAGGCCTGTTATTCTACATGAGATGAACATTAAATTGGTTTGACACATTCTGTTCTTGGCAAATGTATGTTTACCATCCTTTATCTCCTTTATTTTTCAAGGTGCTTGCAGGTACCTTGAGTGACTTCTTCCAGTATTTTTCCATTAATTGAAGTAAATCTCACTGAATTACTGAAGTCCTGAGTAGAATGGATGTATCAGCTATTAATTTAAAATAAATAACACTTTTAAAAGCTTAGTTAATTCAAATTTTATGCCACCTAAAATACTTAGGCTTCTTAATCCCAGAATCTTTTCTTCTTAGAAATACAATCGTGACATTTCAAGGGTTGGGAGAAAATTACCTTATTCAAATATTTCATTTATTTAAGCTTAATAAAAACATAACACTCATAAACCTACCCAATGTTCAGTGACACAGGTTTCAGCATGCTGCAGCCAATCATTTTTTAATTCATTAATGGATTTATTTTACTGAGTTTTATATTATTGTAGATTTTACAAACTCGGGACAGTCTTTGTCTCTAGTACAAGAGACAAGGGAGATCACGTGCATTTTCTGCCCTACAGCAGCCCCAACAGCTGTTATCACACCTTGGCTTTAAAGAGAGGTAAGAGGCAGCTCAGGAAATGTTTTACATCAGCAGTAACCCCTTAAGAGAGAGACAATGCTCACGTTTCTGTATTTACAAGATCTGCAAATGGGTTGTACAAAAGAGATGCCAGAATTTTTTTACTACAAAATGTGGTGAGGCAGGTCATTTCTTCCACATTACTTAAAAACAAAGAAAACACCCAAAACACGTATGCCTTACATGTTTAAGAAACAAAACTAGGGATATCACGAGAAGGAACAGTTTTCAATTTCCTACCTTAAGATCTCCTTGCTCAGCAAGCCCTGACTGCCTGCTTGACAAAGAATGTTTGGCACACTCCACTGCAATTTACTGCAAGGCCCCTCATACTACACTGACCAAAATCCTGCTGCAACTTCTCTTCATGTTACAAACCCATCACATCTTCAGATGAAGAAAAAAGTCTAATTCTGGAGAACCTGCTCAATTAGACTGACCCTGAAAATTTTAACACTATTAAATGGCATAAGTGCTTATCCACAATTGGAATTTCACTTAGTCTTCAATGCCTATACTGTGACAAAAAAAGACCATGCAAACATGACCTGTCTGTTTGCTTGAGTAACATTTTTATATATGCAAAGATCTGGCTTATTTTCTGTTGACCATGACTCATGTATTGAATTGATACATAACATGCTTAAGTCACACAGTTTACTGCAGACTTACAACTGCAAATAAAAGCTGATAGGTGACTGTCTTCAGTGTAAAACCAGACAAAGGAGATTATATTTTTAGCAGAAATATCCCTATTCGCAACTAAATTGTGTTTCCCAGGCTAAGCGCTTTAGGAAGATGCATTTCCTTTTCACAGCACGAGGATTTGATGCTGTGATGGGTATATTAATACCAAGCTGCCAGAAGTGCTTAGTAATCTCCTGTGGGTGCAATCAGCCCTGCTCACACTCCCTTCATTCATACAGGAAGGAGGAGTGAAAAGAGTATTACCCCTTATCCTGCAGAGTAGGAGAGAGAAACGCTTTAATGGAGTCAAAGACCTGAAGGAGTCTGGGATGTGCCAGAAACCTGCCTAGTCCAGCAAAGGCTGTAACATAAGGCAGTGCAGAGAGAGAGGCAGAAACATACACTTGTTTTTCTGCTAACCAAGATCTCTGTATCCCCACATAAAAATAAATAATTAAAATGCCAGCATCAAAAGATGAACCAAAGAACTACTAATGAAGCTCCAAAGTTAACAAGGAGAACCTTACAGCTGGACAAGAGCGCTGTCCATAAATTCCTGCCATATTCTGAAGCAAAGGCATCTGAGTAAGGGCTTTGTGGCTCCCTCCACTTTAGATCCAGGTGCCAGAGACAGGACTTTATCTAAAGGGCAGAGTATTTGCAAGCATTAGAGGGCAGAGTATTTGCAAGCAGAGTGTGCTGTTCCTATGGCCCCCACTCCAAGTACTCAGTGGGAAGTGGGAGAAACTGGGTTATGCACCATGATTAGTTTATGCATTGTACATTACACAGCCACCTAACGAAAAACAGAAAATGCCCAGAGCAGGGCTCTGAAGTCAGGTCTGAGTCCCCTGACATTTGGCTATGGAGCAGCTTGCAGAGGAGACACAAGTCACACCACATTCGCATTACACATTTGTGAACAAGGTGCATGAAGCAGAACAGAGTGAAAGAATTACACTGCAGGCCCTACCTTTTATTAAAGGATGACAAAAAAAGCCCTCTCCACTCACAAACCCCTGATCACGCTTTGTATTGCAATCTGACAAACATTTCATTTGCGGATCACCATGTGTCCAAGGAAAAAACAGAAATCTATTAAATAAATGTACTCATCTCATAGCTGCAAATGTTAAATGCATTTTTTTTCTGGGAATTGTTACACAAAGTGCCACAGATCATCCTCATCTGTTTCCAGCTGTGATCTAATGCTTTAGAGGGATGCATAAAACCTCATGCACCTGGAGATTAGGAGATTTCTATAACTCCAGTTGATCAGCTTGCAAACGCAAAGCTCAACATTTTACATAATTTGTACTTTAAAGTGTGCATGATTATTTCACATTCAATAAATTTTACTGTACTCATTTTCACATTAAAAACATTCTTCATGTTATTTTCGGATTACTTGTTCTAAATTACATCTTTCTAAGGGGTGGAAAGGGTGAATCTTGAAAACAAGCTTGGTTTTGCTGCTATCCTGAAGGATTCCTTCCACCCCTTGTGTCTATTTGATAGGTCAAGTCTCTACTGAGACCAGAGAGTATCATAACAATACCAATGACTTTTAGGGGAAAGAATCAAATGTCTTGCAAATAAAATAAAATAAAATAAAATAAAAATAATATTTTTAAAAAGGGGGGGGGGGAAATACTTTTTACTAATGTACTTACACTCTTTATCCTTATTTTTAATGCATGCTTGGTGAAATACTATCTTATTGAAGCTGATGGCAAAACTCCTTTGCTCCTTTGATGAGAAATATATTGGAGGGGAGGTGATAAAAGGGAGAAAAAAAGCTGCATTTTTCTAAGCCTGGTGCCTGCTACTGGAATGTTGTGGTGGAATGAGGTTATGCAGAAAGAAACAGGGATGTGTTAGAGTTAAATGCAATGCTCAGAAAGTACAAAAGAAACTGGAATGTTAATGAACCAGAGAGCACAGTTAGAATGCAGAATTAATTTGTAGTCAAGTGAAGCCTGAAATTTGCTATTGGATTCAGCTACTTGTTTTCTGTAGTTTGTGTTAGGTTCTGAGGCTTGCTTGCTTTCTTCCTCATTCTACTGGGATTTAGCATTTAAGAATAAATAAAACTTAAGTGTATGAGTCACACTAATGACCCAGGAGTAGAAGGCTTTAAAATTGTTGTTTCTTGGCCAGCTGAGATCAATTATACTCTTAATCCTTTTGTAATAAATAAATAAACAAACAGAAAGAGAAGACAGTCCTTTAAGTTGAAAAAACAGAGGGTGGACATGATGGATGACAAGAAGTTCCACACAGTTCCAGGCAAGGCAACACATTTGTACAGTTCCTCACAGAAATGCAATTTTGGCCCCATTTTGCAGGAATAGCACAGCAGAGCATTCAACAATACCTATCACATTTTTGCAGTGGCACTGCTGGACTGCTTGTCCATGCTAATTTATTTACCTTTTCTTAGCAACACCAGCATCTTATCTATCATCAGCACCAATTCCCCTTTTCACCACCCTGGGCTCATCACTCAGATGCTTCCACAAAGGTTTCCACAAAGAAGATTCTGAATTAAAAGATACACGCTGGCCTCTGCAGGGACATGTGACCCTTGGAAGTATCAATAAGTATTTTATACCACTGTTGCCTTGTTTTGCAACTTAACAGATGCTCTCTGTCACTTCTCTAATCACTTCTGTGTCTTCTAGCACCCTGAATGCATGGGGTCGGTTCCCTCCCCATGGAACTCATTTGCAATTCCTGAAATGATGAAGAGCTGCCCTCAAGCCCCATTATCCCACACCTCCTGAAGGTTCTTCTCTCTTCTCTTCTCTTCTCTTCTCTTCTCTTCTCTTCTCTTCTCTTC
>JAHLSL010000015.1:23132825-23374130 GCA_025920805.1 Petroica traversi | reverse complement strand
CTTCTCTTCTCTTCTCTTCTCTTCTCTTCTCTTCTCTTCTCTTCTCTCTTCTCTTCTCTTCCCTCCCCTCCCCTCCCCTCCCCTCCCCTCTCCTCTCCTCTCTCCTCAGTGATCTGCATAGCACAACCCTGCAGCTCCTTTACAGAAGTGCTTTTGTTGCAGCCCCACAACCTGTGCCAGATTCTGCCAAGTATGCAGATCCATTTCTTTTATTTTGTGGCTAAGTCTTCAAGTAGACAGTTCTTCTCTCCTGTCCTCTCCATTGTTTTTGTGCCCAGTGTGCTGGCCATGCTTCGATATCCTTGCTGACCATGTGCAGTAAGACTCTCTGAACTTTCATAACATACTCACCTTAGCTTTTAATCTCCAGTCCTAATAATTTCAACTCATGGTGCAAATGTTTGCTGTCAAATATGATTCGCATTTAAACTGATGGAAAGCCCAAAGGAAAAACATGCCCATCACTTTTTATGGGTTGCCCACGTTGAGTGGTACTTGATAACACAGGCCATTTGCAGCACTCACTCCTACTGATTGGCAACAACAGGAAGAGTAATTAACTAAAAATCTGGGGAACTGACCTCAGTGTGGAGAACTGAGCTGGCATTCAGACAAAATAAAATTATCTGGCAGTGAAAGAAAACCCTTCACAGATTACTCAGGACTATAGGTACTCTTAATTGGGTCCTGTTTTATATTCTTAGCCAAGGACCATGTAACAATTACTAGGTGAAGAAGAGAAGCTAAGAATGTAAACAGGGTAATTTAAGACAATTTTTCATATTTATTTCTTCCATATTTTAATATTTTTTCCAAAATAGTGGTAAAAAACATGTTGGCAACAACCTCTTTCAACTAAATATTTTAATGCATGTTGCTTTTGGAACAAAAGAGAAATAATGGGAAACTTAAGTCCTGCACTGGGTCTCCTTTATCTGTAAACTTTTATTGAATCTCCATGTTTGCAAACAATAAATAATAATAATAAAACTGAGCATTTTTATAGCTGTTTTCATCCATAACTCCCAGGTACTCTTTGGTACGCTTGTCTAACTATAGCCAATTATTTTCCCCTGTTGACTGGTGTGGAATGCTCAAAGCAAGTGTAGTCCATTAAAAGGGAAATGAGGAGAAAGATTGTCTTGTGTTTAGTGCCTGTGACTGGGAGTAATAATTCTTCAGTTTTATTTCCAGCTCAGACATTGACTCTCAGAATGACCCTGGGCAAGTCACTAAGATGAAGAGAGAAAAAGAGAACAAAGTTTGTACCTTTGATATAACCATCCCTATGAAGCTTGATTTTCCTAACTGCCAACTGCCTAGAAAAACTTTTGGTGTAAAAACCTTGTCCTAATCTCTTGTTCCAGTAGTTGACCCATCTGAAATGCAATCTTCATGAGAAATCGAACTGGTTTAACTTGAATCAATTTTAAATTGATCTTGTTAATTTGTTACAAATCTCAACTGAATATGTGCTCACCCTAACTAAACTCTCACTTAAGTAGCAGGCTTATTTAGTAAAATATCTATTTCGTTTTTAAAAATTCCAAGTTCAGCAATTTTAGAGCTTCTGGATTAGGAGATGGCAATTGTTTATCCTGGTTCTGACCCAACTTTCTATAATACACCTTTCTATCACACACCTGCATTTTGTAGGCACTGTGTGTCATTACTCTTCTCGCATAATATTCAAATCCGTTCAGTGTATTACATTGCCAAACTATTGTTGCGGATTCCTTTTTCCTACCTTACTCAACTGTCACCATTCTATGACTGCTGAGAAATCGGCTCCCAATTCCAACTAGCCAATCTTCTTTTGCAAATGCCTTTGGGGAAAAAACTCAACAAACCATCACATGCAGAAAATATTCTAACCAGTAATGCTGGTCTGGCAAGATTAGTCTTGATTAAATTACTCTCATAAGAACAGTTAAAACTTGTCAACAATTTATGGGTTTTAGATCAAACTATGGACTATTGGTTTTCTCAGTACAAGGAAAACCAAAGCAAACCCATGTGCTAATACCTGATGTTACTGTCAACCTTTTCTATGGATTACAAGTAAAAGCCAACAGAATACCAATGGCACCTTATTGAAATTCTCTCTCACACTCTGAGAGATAGTAGAGAGCCTCGTGTGTTTAACACATTTAAAAGGAATTTCTCATTAGTCAGTGCGTACATTTTAGAATCAAATAGATTCTAAATATTAATATTACATAGATTCTAGATAGCCAGAAATAGAACCTTCCTGATTTTCACGTTTTTTCACCAAAAATAAAGTCACATTTATATTTCAGCACAACATCCTCATCAATGTACTGCAGTAGGAGAAAAATTTCATGTACTCATTAGTGGGTACTGCTCTACACCCTGATTTGAGAAAGAAATTACCAACTTGAGTTTTTCTTTCTGATCTTCTCACTATCCTCAGATTATCTATATTACAAAGTAATTTGTTTGTTAATTGGCATGGCAGTAAAATCAATGTTTTACTTCAGTAATTCTGAGATAAGCAGGGCCTTCCAAGACATTTAATTTCTTCATTGGAAATTCTTGGGAGTTAGTTAGTCAAACCGCAAGAAAGAAAATAAATAATACAGAAATATATAGATATGTGAATAATTTACTTTTTTGTCTCAAATGGCAGTATTTCATGCTGGACATTTCTGAGAACAGGATAAAGAAACTTTGCTTAAAGCTACAAGCAGCAAAGAAACACCAGTTCTAAAGAGAGGGGTCAAGAAAGAATGAGTATCTGGAATTACGTTAAATGGAGAACAAGAATTTTACTTCTACCTCCCTCCATTTTTTGGGATGAAAATTTGCCATTTTTCTGAAAATTTACAGATCACAGATCAAAACAAAATGTGAAAACTATGATTAGGAAGATTAGAAGAATTTTTTTTTAAGTAGAAAAGGGGAGAAATAGAGGAGGACAGAAAATGGTGGTCAGAAGGACATAAGCACCACACAGGAGAACCAGCAGTAGTAGGGACAGATGAGACATGAGAGCCTTGAGAAAAAAGAACAGAAAAACTGAACAGAATTCTGTTCCACAAACTCAAAAGACTTCATAATCTGTTCATTGAGCAGCTTTATGGTGGGAAGCAAAGCAGCATATAAATAATTGAACACCTTTGTGAATAAAAAACTGAAAATAGACCCATCTGTTAGGCTTTCCACAGAAAAAACATGAGCTTATAACATCACAAAAGCATGTTGACATAAGAACTTCACCACAAAGAGAATCATTACTTTATAATACTTAATATTAATAAAATCACAGAATAGTTCAGCCTTTCTGATATACACATACAGTAGTTCCAAAAATAATAACTAACATCATATTTTCTTTGTTGAAAACAAGTGAATGCTTTTTATCAAATTTGAACCCTCTGCATTGTGTTGGTTTGATCCTGAACATTGCAATACTTTATGTGCTTTGTAAGAGAGAGGAGGAAAGATCAAAGGAAATAACTGAAATATTAAGAGTAACACTGGGCAATAAGAATAAAAATTAAGTTCAGTGCTTATAGCTCGGTTTAATAATGACATAGGTAGAGAGGCTACAAAGATTTTTTTAAATGGCCCACAAATGCCAAGAGGGTGTCTTGGCTCTGTATTATGTTATTAGTGTACTGTCATCACACAAAACATAGAGTAGTTATATTTCATTTTCATTTTTTATATGTTTGACATTACTCAGGTGGGGACTGGGTCTTTTCCTGTAGCTTCTGTGGAATAAAGCTGAGATACTTCCTATGGTACCATAGGAATTTAAAATTCTAACATAAGTGAACATGTGAGTCTTGGCCCCTGATCCAGCATTCTTTATTTCCTGAGCATTTCCAGTGGTTTGCATGCACCTATGAACTGTAAATGAAAATAATTTAATATAAAACCCCCCCAAAATGATATATTTATTGTCAGTTTTAGCTCTAGTAGTCAGATTTATGAAGATACTGCACTCAAAATACGAATATGTTATTAGAATAAGCTCCAGCAGTGCCTGCGATGGTTTAGCTCAACTTGGGTTTTAATCACCAAGTTGTTTCAACATTTATGCAAATTCTACGAGAAGTCTGCCTGCTTCCTCTGGTCCCTTAATTTCTTTATAAACCTTAATCAGGGACCCCACTTTTATTCACATGACCTTAAAGCTTCATGAAATCTTAAATATGTAAGAGATCTATGCAGAAGTGAGCCAGATCTTTCTCCAGAATTTCTACTGAGCTATTTATTTGATTCCCCATGAATGCCATTATAAGGAAAAAAAAAAAGGGGGGGGGGGGGGGAGGGAAGGAAATTGTTCTAGTTTGTCCCTACAAAATTATCTCAACTTTGTCCAAAAATGACATCTCATTATACAAACCAGGACATATAAAAAACTGCATATGGACACAGAAATGACATTTATAAGCTCTGTGTGAAATTTTCCATGCAAAGCCCAAGGGACAAGCCTATGTTGTTTGCCATGGTTTAGAACAAATTTAGTTCATTTTTAAGCCAATATTGGGTCATGTTGTACGGTAGATTACCTTTTCCTTTCTAATCTAGGTAGCATCTGGTTAAAAATCAATTCAAATACACTGGGGATATGGTAAATCACTGAGAAAAAAGCATGGATATAGAATGTTCTAATTTATTTAGAGAAAGTTCTCTTAAGGTGAGAAAATTGTAATTACCCTTGCAGCACAGAATCATCAGCATCTACGCTTGAGGAGCTGTAAAAAAATCAGTCTAAAAACTGGTTCAACTAAAACAGCCAGGACAGACCCTACTGCATGGCTCACTGGGGTCCAGACCTAAATGGAACAAGCAAAAGAAACCAAACATAATTAAGAATGCAGCATTCCAGTTATAACTGTTTGTCTAACTTAACTACTTCCAAGCACCTTTTCCTCTGCCCCTTCCCTGTGCAGCACTAATTCCAAAGCCAAGGATTTCTGCTTGACATATACCTGCTAGGAGATAGCCATTGCCACTTCATGCTACCTTTTTTTTTTTTTTTTTAATAAACTTCAATTTGGTGGTTGCATTGGAACTAATCTGATTTCACCCCAGCAATCTAGAAAGACAAAAAACCCTAATTTCTCTCTAATGTTGTGGCACAGAGGCAGACACCCTGAACAGGCAACTTTTACCAGGCATCTTAGAAAGTTATTTTAGGACAGGATGCATAATATTTATACTGCCAACAACAACCCAGAGATGTTCCAACCTTTAACATCTGATATTGAAAATTCCGATGTTTATGGACTATTAGTTGTAGAAACAGATGTTAAAGCCCTAATTGATATTAAGACCAAGTTTACCCTTTTTTTTTTAACCTGAAGATATAAAGCTCTTCCACCATTTTGCAGACATCCAGATGGCTGAAAATATTCTCAAAGGCCAGACAATTAATTGCAGTATATGGTTCATAAAGGAGAGCAGACAGTCACTTTATATGCATACATCTAATTCTGAATGCCTTGGAACACCATCATATTCCCATTTAATGAACCTCTCTCCTAATGTTGCCAGTTTGTGATTTCTCCCTTTGGAAAGCAATGAAAAAAAATTATCTCCTTGCAGATAAAGCCAAAGGTGGTAAGGGAAAGCTTTGGTCATCCATTTCAACGAGAGTAAACCATAATTTTGAAATTTTCATGAATGCCATCATGAACATATCTATAATTATTTCTGCTGATTCTTGAGACTTAACCCTTAAAAAAAACAAAGACTTTATCATACTTTAATTCCCAAGATTAATTACTTTTTACAAAAATATTAGTGTTGTTATTATTTTTAAAGGAAATTAATACAAGTTTAGAGCTACAATCACTGGTACTCCACTGGTAACAACAGAAATATATTTCATTTTACCTTAAGTTCACTTTAAAAGAGACTTGCATTCAGTTTGCACCACTTGGCACTCTGAGCACCAAGAAGATAGAGTAATATTCAGCTTTCTCACTGAATTTTCATTCATGTCATTTACACATTAAAATAAGTGTCCAAAACAACAAATAAAAAAAAAGAAATGCCCTTTGGGTGCTAAGTCCTGTGGCTGGTGAAATGGACCAAAGGAACACTAAAACAGGCACATAGATAATATCCAAAAGCTTCAATATTAAGTGGCCCAAAACACCCTCGGAAAAACTCTGTGCCAGGGGTCAGTTCAGCAGCAAACGTTCAGTTCAACAATTATTAACAAGCATTTGAAAAAAGAGAGGCAGGTGCTCTGCTGGCTGTACTGACCCTGCTCTGGGGCCTGCCAGTCACTCGGATACAAAGAGGAGCACTAACAATTTAAGATAACCAGGCCACTCATCATCTCCTAATTCGTAACATTTGCCACAGCACATTTTCCTCTCAGCAAAGCACCTCGGGCAAAGCACAGGTTATTACACGGGGTCATTCTTTTGTTTCACTTTAATTCAACTTTCATTTTTAAATATATGCGTCCTAAATCTTCATTCTGGAACATTTCTTCTGCTACAGATGTAAATTTTAAAGCTCTCATTGGTTTATATACATACAAACACACTTACACACTGAATATAGATGATTTCTCATTGCCTGTTAGACAGAATCAATCCACTATTAATATGTGCCTTTAGTACAGGAAAAACCTGGTCCAGTACCCTCATTAGTTACAGAGTTTGGCTTCATACAGAGTTGTAACCCTGCCCTATAACCCTCTTTCACTCCTCCTTCATCTAAGCACACTTTCTCCTCAGAAACTTTAACACAAAGAGCTGCAATGAATCTGGTTATTTGTGCTCAGACTTGCACAAAACAAGTTCGGTTTGAATATGTACCCACTCTTCTTTAATTTGTCATCTACAAAATAAATATAGCATCTTACATTGCAATTATATTTAAATACCCATCACTTGGGATGTGAATGCAGAAATACTTAATTTTTTTTTGCATTTTGTTAACTTAAATTATAATTCTTATTATCATTCACTGAGCAATGACATTGTACTTGAAAATGCAGCGTAACAGAAAAAATTACATTAAATACATATTTCTGTGAGAATGGACAAGTTAAGAGAATACTGTTGTTGTTGTTGTTATTATTGTAATTACCTTAGAAATTTTGCATCTGGTGGCAAGAAAGTTAAAAAACTTCAAGCAGAAATTCCCACTAAGTTTAACATGTATACATTATGGCCTGGAAAGACAAGGACTGATTTTCAGGGGAGATAACCAGCATTGCATCCCATGGAAGTCCAAAGAAACAAGACCTCTTCAGGACCCTTGCAAATCCAGGCTTTATTTGCTGTGCATCAGCCCCACAAAAGAATTTGAGGAATTTAATGCAAGGCCCCAAATGACACGTTTGTAATGCACAGAGATAAAGAGCTATTGTGCTGGATAGTTTTTAAATGGCAGGCATCATTGTACCTCTTATCAATAGTATGAAAACGTACAAAAAAGAAATATGGCCAGAATGGCTGGAGAGACCCCAGAAAAGCAGTGGGGAGGAGCTGTGACAAGGAGGAAACCAGAATCACTCAGGAAAAAAAAAATCTGTACTACTACACTTTTGTTCTTCTTCTGTTTTAAATTTAAGATTAAGAGAGTGTGCCAAGAACTACATATGGGCTCTGGTCCTCAGTGCCCTGGAGAAGGTCACTAAATTTTGCCCAGCTACAAGAAAATCCTCTTCGGGTTGGTTTAGGAGAGCATAGTATATTGGTTATTAAAATACCACAGTTAAAAAAAAAAAACCCCAAAAACCCCAAACTATTTACACACTTCATCAGTGAGTAACTGATAATTTGCAAAGTCTCTGTTTTAAATCTATTTTATGAAAAAAAAAAAAGTGACTAGAAAGAGCATTACTGCAATTGGGGAGGGGGGGGACAAAATTAATTTCAGCAAATGGTTCCTAAGATGCTTGGGGCACAGTTACCCATGGTACACATATACAGTATCCAACACAGACTTTACAGGTGCTCTCCAGATTTTACAGCAAGTCTGTGAAAAATAATAGTCCTCTCAAGGACATCCATTTTCCCAGGGTTTAACAAAATAAATCTAAAAGATGAATGGCCTTTTTTCAAACCAATCTCAAAATTACAGGGATTCACCAGTATGGCAGTCTCTTTGAAAGTAAGAGAAAGCAGCCATAAACAGTTTAACTCCTAATTTGATGATGTTTTTATACCCTTCACATCAAAACAGAGCAGCTGGTATGCACTAATGAATACAGTCCATGACTCCCAGCTTTAAACTCCCTCCTGTTCATTATAAGTCCCATTCTAACCCAACTTGACACTCACAGCAGCAGCAGCTTCTTGGAAATTTTTGGTTGGAAATGAAGTTAAGGGTAGGTCCACAGTAAACTCTACTGAGAAAGAGGAGAGACATGCAGACAGCCAGAATGTCATTGCTGATTAGGAAGCAAAAACCCCCACGGTTTAGTTCCAGGCACATCTAATAAGAGTTCTACCTCATGCATACTTGTCATATTCATCTGGAAATGCTCTCCTCATTCTTTTTCCCCATGAACCACAAAATGAATGCTAAAAACTACTCTGTGGCCTCCTCACACCAATCCTCTACTGCCCAAACCCCATCCCAGCTTCAGCGAGAATCAGGGAATCACACAGCAGAATGCAATGCCACCAAGAGGAGGGGGCAAGAACAGGAATTCCAGATCTCCTTGGTCAAAAAAACACGAGGCACTTGAGAGCATTCAAGGAGGCCCTCAATTGCATGTCCTCGTTAAAAACTTAGTTTTAACTCAGAGAAACAGGACTTCATATAATCATAGAATCATAGAATCATAGACTTCTTAATGTAGAAAAAGTCCTTTCAGGCCATCAAGTCCAGGCATCAATGTAGCACCACCACCATTCACGATTAAACAGATTATCAAGTGGCATATCCACATGCTTAATTAGCACTTTCAGAGATGGTGACTCTACCACATCCCCGGGGCAGTCTGTTCCGATGCTTTAATACGCTTTCCATGATCTTTCCCCCTAATATCTATTCTAAGCCCTGTGTAACAGACCAAAGCAGACTGCATGGCTGCATTTCATGCCACAGCTGGAGCAATGACAGAAGCTTACATATTTGCTAGCTGCTTAAATAAAAAAAAACCTCACTGATATTTGCAAGAGATATTTAATGACCTATAAACAGAACTAAATCTAAAACATCACATTGGCCACTAGACACAAGATTGAAGTGAGTGAAATAGGTTTGATAGATCTGGAATTCAGGAAGAAAAAGTACATCTCCCTTTAATTCACTTCCTCTTCCTTTGGTTATTCGTATAAGAATAATGAATTCTCATTCTCTTCCTTAGAGGCTCTATCAATAACATTGCAGACAAACCCAATTAGCATTTAAAGGCTGCAACCTGTTTGAATTGCTTTGAGATTCCTTTGAGCTCATCTCCCAGCCAGACAATATACTGAAACTGATTTAGCCCACTCTTTTTGAAATATCACTGCTATTTTGCTCTTAATATATCACAAACAAAAATACGCCTTCATTCTGACAGAGGGCCACAATAGATTTTGCATAAAGTCAAATAAATGAGAGCAAATGATAACCAAGCAATATCCAATCTCATGGTTTCAAACAGTACATCTATTTTGCATAAACAAATTAACTTTTGAAAAAAAAAAAATCCTCAAAACCATTTACTTTATACTTGGTTCAAAAGTGGTGAAATCTGAAATCATCCCAAAGTCACATTGGTCCAGGAGTTCTGAAATTACTTTGAAAACACTCAAGGCTACTCTTGTTTTTGGCAGGGAATTTTGCACATTATCATAGCTGTAGATGCCTCACATGTACCCATATATATATTTCTAGTCCCTTTTTCCAAGGCTGGTAAAACACTAGCCTCAATACCATTTTAGGGAAATTGCTGCATGGGTTAATTACACAATGTGTGAATAAAGTATTTTCTTCCTTCAGTTTTTTATTTCCCCCTTCCAGTTTCAATCAGTGTTTCCTTGTTCTTCTATTCAAGCTTTAAAAATAAAATATAAATTCACATCCTGCTTTTCTTTACTGCAATCACTACTTTGACTAATTTTACTGTTTCCCTCTTATTCAACTTTCCTTAAATAGTCCAAAGCATTTCAGGCTTTTCATATGATATTTTTTCTCTATAAACACCTCATCCTTATCCTTTCTCTAAAGCCCTCTTCATTTCTCTCCCTCTCTGTCTCTCTTCAGTGTGTTTCGATGCAGCAACTGGAACCTGAATCTCACAGGTGAGAATCACAGAATCTCAGGTGAGGGCAAAGCACTGATTTTTCTCAGGTTTTTAATAAAATCAGGGCTCTCAGCATTCTCCCCTCCCTCACTCTTATAACTTTTGAACATTTGTTTATTCCTTGGCAGCTGTTGCACATAGAAGCCTGAGTTTAGCTGTCTACACTGATGCCAAGGTCTATTTTTGACTGGATGCTGTCAAGTTAGAGCATAAAATTAATTTCTAAATTTAACTTCTAAATTAAAACATCTGCATGAATATCTAGATCTGAAATAGTTACCCAAGCTCTTCTATGTAATGAAGAGAAATAGGCACTTTAGGGCACAAATTCAGACATGCATTCTATGAATTGAACTGCATCCTAAAAATGCAGTTTATTCCACCAATTACCGTTAATTGAGTTATTGACATCTATACCTCAGGCCTGAGGAATCCTACCCAATTAACCATCTTTAATTTTTACAATTCCATCCATTCACATTTTTGAATACATTTATAAAAAAAAAACAAAAACAAAAACAGAGAGATAAAGGAAAAAGAAGGGGGGGGGGAAAGGAAGTAACAAAAAAGCATTAGAAAGAAAAAGAAATAACAATAATAATTTTATGATATTTCTCTCCCGTGCCTGAAGACAGTTTTGCAAAGTGATCATTACCAAACCAAAGAAACAGAGGATTACCAGAATGGGTCATCAATGTTTATTTTGATGACAGTATTTCAAAACCAATATTGGTCCATTCATATTTCTCACAGCTTCGTTATATTTTTCTGAAGAACTGTCAAAGAATTTTTTCTTTTTTTTCTTAGGAAAAAAGCTCCAATTTCATCTGACAACTTCCAGCTTGAATTAGAGACTTGGATTCTCTGCTACTTTGCTGAATTGGTTCTATGGTCCGATTTCAGGAGGGCACACAACGCGCAAACCAAATTGCTCAAGAGTTCCTCTGAGACACTGTCAGTTAAGAATTCCCTTCTCCACTTTGAAATCTCATTCCATATTTATATCTTTGTAGAGAAGTGAATTTGGGTATGGGAGTGGAGGAAGAAAAGAAGGAAGGAAGCGAGAACACAGAGCTGACTTAAAAAACAATACAAAGAAAAGTTAAAACTTTCCCGGTAGAAGCTACTCTATTGGTACAGCACCAAAAAGAATATAGGATTTACATTCCACAAAAACAGCAGGCAATGCTTTCTGTAAATAAAAACAAAAACAATAACAACAAAAAAAATCCCAACCAAAACAACATCTTAGAAAGGTCCTGAAAAGAAGTCAAATTTAAAGTAAAACTCCAGCAGCATCATTGTCCTTTTGTGCAAATGTTGAAAGCTAAAGGAAGATTTTGTTTCCTAATGGCAATGACAGCAGCTGTGCTCAGGAGCTGTCCTGGGTTTTCATTTTGCTTGCTTGTTTTCCAATAAAGTACTATTGATTGCCAGTCAGGTACAAAAGGGCTGTATAAAATAGTCTCTGAGAAAATTACCACAATGTCTTTACTCACCTTCCACCCTCTCCTTCAACTCGATTTAAACAAAGGAGACTTAATGATTCCCCAGCTTGTTGCTTTGGAGGATGGGAATGTGCATTTAAAACAGCAACTGCTGTTTGCTTACCATATCTTTTATCTTAAATTCAGGCTCTTTAAGAATATGTTGAGCTGATTTTAAAAACTACAACAAAATTTAGAAGCTCTTTCTGTATAATGAGACATCAAAGTTTGATGTGGAATATGGTTTTGCAATAAAATTTCATCCTTTCTCATTTGCATTTCAAATAAACCATTAATATCTTACAAAAGGACCGAGAACTGAGATAAAAAATACTTTACACTTTGATATGTTAGCTGTTGTTCACCCCTGTGGCTTCAAGTTTTTCTGCTACTAGAGTTACTACACTTCACACTTTTTTTATTTAGCCTTATGCCATCACCAGTATCCGAAGCTGAAAAAGCTGCCTTGACATGGGTTTCTAAACACCACAAAAACCTACAGTGTAGATGGATTATGGCTTCAAAAGCTTTCAAAACGGACTTGCAGCTTATTTTTCTCTTTATCCCATTTAATGTCCTCAGCTCCCTTTGCGGCAGGCATCATCTGCTGCTGAACTCCCAATCTGCCTCTTGCTGCAACCTTCTGTAATATGAAAACAAATTTAAGATTTAAAAAAAACCCCATCAATGTCCTAAATGATTAGCCTGAGTTTCTTCAGCCAATGCTGCCAAGTTTACAGTTGTATACAATCTAGGAATGCTACCAGGAAGGAAGGGAAAAGAGGTCAGTGGTGCCTGTTCCCACCATCACCTCATGCTGTAAGAAATCCAAGCGAGTTCATATCCACAAGATCCCAAAGCCGCAGCTGAAAGTTTATGGAAGCTTCACCTGGTAATGCCCAACACCTCACAGAGAGGAGAGCAGGAACGACATCACATCAGGATCCAGAAAACATCTGTTTATTGCATACCTGACTTGTTTCAAAAAGCATTTTTAGGGTATAAAATTGAGATTATTCTGGAGACAGCCTGCCTTTGATTTGGTAAGAGGTCATTTCTGGTTTGTGCACAGCATGGACAGAGTCCTGTGAGAGTGATGCACTCCTTAGAAATGCTGATAAACAGACAAAAAGGACAAATGCAGTCACACTTTATCCACCTTTCCCAGGGGAATGACCTCTGCTCTCCACTAAACAAGCACAACTTGACTTTCCCCATTGTAAATACAGATCGCTACCACCACCGCCAGAATTTCTGCCAGCGTATTTCTATCCAAAGCCTGTTTTATCAGCCAGAAGGAGAATGTGGATGCAGAGAACCTCAGCATGCCAGGAATTAGGGGAAACCAAGCCTTTTCAAAGTGAAAACCACTCGAGCTGTTCACAGTGCATCATCTGGGGATGGATATTAAAGGTCAGCTTGGAATAGCATTTCTTTGACTTCTAACTGAGTCTTTTCCATCACAGATACCTCCTCAAAGCACACATCTGGTACGATCTTTATCCTGCCTGGTCTTCCTTCCAAAAGAAAATGCTTTGGAGAATTTAAGACAAGTTTACTCAGCCTGTGTCGAATATTCAAGCATAAGGGAGAAAGAAGTGGGGTCTTCCATTAAATAAAAAAAAAATTCTTGTCTGCACACTCATCAATCTGAGCCTCATATTTTCTCTGTAGTTTACTTGTTTAGAGTGCTGACAATATGCTCTGCACTTCATGAGAAGTAATCCCTGCCCCAGAGAATGAGGGTGATGTGCAGTTTAAAATCAGAGGTAGTCCTCACTGAATTAAAAAAGATTACTCATGTGTGTAAAGTTCCATTTATATAAAAGGAAACATATTTGGAGCTTAAAAGAAAGGCTGAAAACCATCCCTCCCCCTACCCCCCAACCAGCCAACCAACAAAAGCCACTGGAAACAGCAAAGAATGGAGTGAGGAGGGGAAAATCAAGAAGTGTTTCCTATCCCTCAAGAATCCCCTGAAAACAAGTCTGAATGACTGTTCAGTTATTCTGTAGCAATTAGCACCAAACACTGATGTTAACAGGGCTTTTCATATGGATATGATTTCCCCAGCTGAGCTCAGATACTTTCGGCAAAAATTTAAAATACCCCTATGGTTGGGAAGCAGGTTTTATTTAAAATTATAATAAATTTTTTAATCTAGATTCTCACTTTCATATTGTTGGCATTGTGGCATTGTACAAAATCTAAGTTCTGATGCTTGTAACACAGGAGAGCTATATGGTTTTCCACACATAGACACACAAAAAATAAGATTATTACATGTTGTGCATAGAGATTAAAGAAATTACTGAGATCACAAAGGCCATCTTTGGGTCAACATTACTCTCATATCTGTTAAGCATTTGCTTTTGGAAACTGCCTGTTTACCAACTCAAATACATACTGTGTTCACATGAAAACTCAAACTGTCTATCTGCCATCATACTCCCAGATGAAATACATCTCTGCTTCCCAGTTCCAATGTGCTTTGTATGTGCTTGATGCTATTGCTAAACATGAATTACTGAATCTCTAGAGAGATTTAGAAGTGGATGAACAAATAGATTCTAAGACAAGTCTCCTCTATTTTCAAATATTGCAAGTAAGAAAAAGAATTAGAAACTGTCCTCAATAAAATCACTTCCCCAATGCACTTCCCTGCTTTCTCATTAAAAATCAAATAAAATTTTAAAAATCAATACCTTACAATAGTAAAACTACTTTTTTCAACCTCTTACCTAATAATGATATTGATTATACATAAATTTGAAAGTAGTTTTATTAAGCAAATTTCTGCATTTTTCACTGGATACTGCTATTACAGTAAACTTAATGCCTCTCAACTCTACTAACAGTCATAAAAAACTTTGCAGAGGGACTAACATAATTTAAGTATGATCCAGGGAGACTTCTTTGAACTACGGTTCCATCTGAACTCAAACAAAGGGCTTTTATAGCCAGTACTGTCAGTCTGAAGAGCTGTTGCTAAATTCAAGTTAGGGGAAAAAAATGAAAATCAATATTATTATAAATTATATGTTTTCTAGGAGCTTGCAGTAATTGAGAGACGTCTTGAGAGCCAGATACTCATTTGTTTGTAGACCAAGCCTTTGAGCCACAAGGGTGATACCGATAAAACACATACGTGTGTCAATACTTGAATGAGTAGTCACTAAAAAGGTTACAAGTGCAGCAATTCTAATCCAATTATAAAGGCAAAAAAAAGTCCATAAAATCTATATCAAAAGCGAAAGTCTAAAACTTATTTCCATTCCACAGTGACAGATGAAAGTGATATCATCCTTAGAGGTATCTACCAAGTGATACATTTTTTTCTATCATTTAATAGTCTAGTTATTTAAAATCAATACTCCCACGCATGCTGTCATTCTTCTCCTCCTGTCCCATTCAGGACTGTGGAAGCAAAGAATTCCCATATGTAATTATAAATCCATTTAAAACAAAATATTGAACCATGTTTTCAAATCTTCTTCCCACTATATGGCATTTTCAATGTAATTACTTCTAAAACTTTCACAGCTAAATTTAGTTTCCTTATAGAAAAGGCTTGGGAATACTCTAGAAATGCAGAAGGGGATGAAAACCTGTATTGAATTTCAGCATAATCATCAACACACTCCTTTGGTCACATCCACAAGGGAAGTCAAGACACCTACTCACAAGAGCAGATTAAACAACCCTGGTTTTTTAGAAGCATGAAAGTTTGTCTAACCAACTGCCCTGACAGGGCTTCCTGAGCCATGCCTGTAAGCAGAAGCTTGATGAAAAGACACTCTTACCCATCATACCAGCACAGACATATTGATTGCAGGAGTGAAAAAGGTAAACTTGTGTATATTGGGTTTCCCATGGGTCTGTGTTATATCTTTGGTACTTTTTAATTATTGTTAATATAATTTATTTTTTTAATCCACTCTCTATTCTGAATGTAAAGACTGAGGCATATAGAGTGGAATTCAATTCCTGTTGGTTCACTCAAAAGGCCTGAGGACCAAGAGTTCACCTGATGTAGGTGATGTAAATGGTGTAAAATACCACCTCCTTCTAGAGATTGTACACTGAGCAAAAGTCCCAGCTTGATACTGAAAGAAGACTGGGATTGTCAGCTTTCACCCAAATTAAGTGTTTCACTTTGTATGGACAGAAATGACATAGGTTGTTTTAGGGTTTTTTTAAGTTGCAGCATAGGAATTGTTATTTACTGCACTGCATGATCAGCTACACACTAGGCTAAAGAGCATGACACCTACCAGCTTAAAGCCAAACTGGACTAGGACATACACTAATATTTGTTCATTGGGGCAGCAAGAAGAGATTTAGAGAGGCAAAAAGGGGTAGCGGCAGGACCTGTCTTCCACAAATCATCTGGGAAGGAAAAGCCCTGAATTTGGTCCTGCCCTTCACAAGTGCCTTTCTATCTACTGATTACTGAGTATAAATAAGAAACCCTCCTTGGAGAATGGAGATTTCTCTGAAAATCACAAGCTCTGGCTTGGATTCCCTCTAGCTAAAGCAGTCCTGTGATCCTGGTTTTACATTGTCTGGACAGATGCTTTTATCACTTACCCAGGGGTATACAAGAATAACCCCATTTGTAACAGCTCCAGCAGCCCTGGCTTTGCAGTACTGTCAGTACAGGTTAGACACGTGCTAAATGCACCTGCCACAGTGTCTGCTTGGGGGCTTGAGCAGGGAGATGCAGCTGCATGAGGCACACACGGCCTCAGACCAGGCACGAGCCAAGACATCCAGCTCAGCTGAGACTGAGCCACCTCCAGGCTCTCATGGCAGCAAAACACTTCTGCACCTGAACTCCACCAGTGAAAAGAGCTGGACTTGCAGGACTTGCAGGTCACTCAGTGATATTCTCAGGATTATTCTCCTGCACTTCAATTCCATCAAAATTGTACTTAGATGCTAAATTTTGAGCTAAGCTTAAGCGAAATTGATGTGTGTGCTGTAAGAGGCAACAAAGGAATGGGTAACTGGGGAGGGATGGGTGTTACATTCACAGAGAAGAATGTATCCACATCTATCTGCTAAAAGAAATGAGAAGATTTAGAAAGTGATGAGAAAGTTTAGCACCCAATATCATGTTCATCCATTGAATCCATCGCTTAACAAAGACAATATATTGCAAACATCACACGAAAAATCTATAAGGGAATTTCATTTGAAGGCAGAGAAAGAGTATGTTGAATCATTCCAGAAGCATCTAAAAGTAGTCTTGTACATCTCCTGAACAGGATCATTTATTGTGCAATAAATCTATCATACAACTGAAGGGGTTTTTAATTAAGAATATTCAGTTAGAGAAGGACAAACATTCAATAGTAATCTATTCAGAGAACATTATAAAACGTTAAAATATACTGGATGAATTTATCATTTAATATTTTTAAAAAATAATACAATCACAGGAAGCACCGGCCAGAGGAAGATGCAGATTCTACAGAAGGTTTTGTCATTTCAGGCTTTTCAAATATTCATAAGATAACCACATTGGTGATGACAGAGGATTCACATCAATATCATTTCTTCACGACTGAAAAGGAATAGATTTCTGAAAAAAACTGCTACAGAAAAGTAAATCTACACTTTTGCCCTTCAATTTTTCTACACTGCCATCTTATGCAAACTCAGAGTTCAGTAGTTTTCAAGACAAGAGTGGTTGCTTTGTGTTTAAGAGCATAAGTGCATTTTTCTTTAATGAATTTCTTAAATTTTTAAACTATTTCAAATGTTTTGCATCCATAGGCTTCTGTGCCAGCCCTGAAACACACAAAACAGCTGTAGAAGTGGGAAAGTAGGACCACTAGGACATCCAGATAGATATCAAACAAATCCTTCTCTTTCAAACATTAGTTTGTTCCTCAAAACCACCTCTAACATATCAGCTATTCAAAATCCCTTCAATATAAATTTTATTTATTATTTTTTACTGTTTAAAATTCTTTCTAATGATTAGTTATGAATCTTGGGCTTACTGGATAGTTTCACAGATCACACATCTTCCCTTTCCTTCCCCTCCAATTCTGAGGTGTATTGCACACTTTTGTGCTCTGGTGGCACATCAAACTTCAGCAACTGTTACAAGTCACAGCTATTTCATCCCTAAATTCCTTTTCCCTCCTGGGTAATTACCATCAGCTTCTGGCAATTTATTTTAATATCTCCTCTAGTGTCACTTCAGATATTTCCTGGGAACAGAGTGATGGCATGAGTAGAAGTTTGACTCATTGCAGACAGTAGAAGTTTATTCCATTGTCTTTTCTATTCCAAATTTACATCTGACACAATCAAACCAATTTATTATCTTTACTGTGCATCTCTGAAGTGGGGAACAACATGATGCTTACCTTCCTTTGATGGTTATGAACTCAGAGTAATTGTTATTGAAGTGTTCTCACTCCAATATGTGATTTTACTGCAAATGCAGTACAATACAGCAGAAAACAAGTAATTATCCTGAACAGCTATTAAGTTTTTCACAAGCTCAAGTTGAAAATCTATTTCATCCACACTAGGTTAAAAGCTTTAAGAAAATTGGTCTGAACAGTAAAGGAGAGATGAGTTTCCTGCTTCTTGCTGTCAAGGCATTTAGAGGACTCTACAACACCCACAGACATGTAGCAGCTTTCTCTCCCAAACTGCTACTTCCTCCATAGGTTTGGATAAAGCAATTATGCTAACTGTGCTCTCAGTTTTGTTCTATATATTCAAGATGATTGAAGAAAGTCTTTAAACCTGTTACTCAGATTTAAAACTGGGGACAATCCTAAAACAAGTAGCTTTGTTTGGACACCTTGCTAGGTTTGAGGGGTGAAAATACAAACTTTCATATCAACCAAGGAGTATTATTAAAAAATACTAAATAATTGAATTTTACTTTTGGAAAGGTGTTTCCATAAAGAATGAAGATTAATTTAGAGAATCAAATTTAAAAAAACAATCAGACAAACAAACAAAAAAAAACCAACCCTCCCCCAAAAAAAAAACAGAAAAAAGAAAACCTGACGTTATTTTGTTTATGTTTTTAATCTCATAATTTTTAATCTTACTTCTGTCCTAACATTTCTGGAATTTCAAGATTTTGCCCTGGAAATCAAATGGCATATGGAATCCTTTACTCCCTTCAGCAGATTTAACTGTATAAATTTCTCTAACAATATTATTGTAAAGCCATGTTATTTTATGGAGGGGTGTTTGTTTTCTTTATGTTTTTGTGAAGCCAAACACTTTCACTGGCAAGACTGCAGCTTCCCATATAAAATGTTTATACCCTTTAAAAAACACTTTATCACATTAGTAAACTTAAATTGGAGCTGTCAGATTTCTTCAAAGTATCCTGAGGAATCTGTCAGCAGCATGGCCATGTGCATAAATTCTGGCATTTCTTTTCACAGTATATCAAAAACTAGACGGATGAACGATCTGAAACTGTTATGTGTGTGCTGCTGTCTGAAAGAGTTGAGCTGTTTGGTTTAATGCCAGACAAATGTTCTTCCAGCTGCACTTATATGACATAATCATGATGTATAGTCAATGGTCACATTTATGGTGTGCGATATAACACTCCTGGATATGTGCAAGCAGCAGGCAGCACACTGCCCATTCCAGTTCCCAGCCCTGAAAGCCAACCTTCAAACACTTCTCACAACAGACACAGTTCTTGTCTAACTCACTGCTCTGCACCAGCAAGGAGATGCTCAGAAGACTTGGTTTGGGGGTTGGTCCTGCCATTAGCCTTGGCTGCCAAATAGTTATTTCAGAGAACCGTGCCTGCATTTACTTCTAGAGCAGAATAAATAATAAAATATGGTCAGCAAAATACACTCAAATACAAGAAACCTTCATTGCAATCTCAAATATCTTGTTGACTAAGTTCAGCAGAAAGAAGGTCTTCAAATGCATCAGCTCATCATCACAACTACGAAGTAATGCAACCAAAATGGAAGAGTAAAAAAGGAAGAAGGGGAAACACAAGTAGCCAAATACTAACAAGATCTAAGGGCATTTGCTCTTCTTACAGAGAATTTTGATGCAGGAATCAATACTTCATATACACAGGAGATATCTGAGTAGAGTAACAGAAAAAAGCAACCTGTTGTGAGGTTACCAAGTACTGTCTGCTTAAACCAGGTTTAGGCTTTTCATACTCAGATTGCACTGTTGATCTGGTCTCTCTTCAGTTGGCCTCTGCTAGAAGAAACTGATTCAGCCACTCTAAAATTGTCTAGCTGGGGAGGAAAGTGCTCTAAGCTGAACTAATTGCTGTTGCCTTTCTTCTTTTTCTTAAAAAAAACCCCAACAAACCAAACAAAACAAAACAAAAAAAAAACCCAAAAAAACTCCACCCCTCCCCAAAAAACAAACAACCAACAAACAAAAGAAAACCCAACAAACCTCTGTTTCCTCCCTCTATGAAAATGACAAAAATTATTATCAAGGTTTCAATTGTTGTAGCTGCTGGTTAACAGTGGAGAAGTCTTAGGAAAAAAATATAATTGATAATTACACCCTTAGATATCTTAACTACTATATACTGAAGTACGTAAAATACATTTTTCTTTATTAAAAAACTTAAGTCTCCTACTATCAGTGTTACTTAATTTAATAAGCATTTCCATACAGCTTTAGTATCTTTAAAAACAGTAAGTAAATGAGCAGTTGAGAGAACTGTTGCAAAATCTCAGACAATCAGGGGAAACCTTTGAAGGTGCAATGATTTCTCCAACACTAACAGGAAGTACTACTCTTGAAAAGCTCCTTTGTTATCCTTGGGATCTTTACAGCAATTATTCCTTGTACTTAAATGGAAAAACGGAGCACTGATCCTTCAACTTCAATGGCAGCCAGACATCACCTACATCATTCCAAACCCTAGGCCCAACCATGTGAACCAATATGGATGCAGACTGCCATATCGTTTCTTTCCCAAATAATGGATAACTACATAATAACTATGGATTAAATTAATTGTAAAATTGTGTGTAGTGAATGAAATACGTATTTCACACACCTATTCACAATACCAATAAGCAAGGAAGTGCATGATTCAGTAAATGAATATTTGTTAAATTGAACTTAATTAGGGAAAATGCAAAATTGACATTTATTCAGCTTTTATATACAAAATTAAGAACACATATTTTGTGTTTTCACATCAAACTTATTTTGAGTACGTTTTTATTTTCACTGACAGAATAGAAAGCCCTCTAGTAATCCTTCAAGAATTATTTTCTTGCAGCAAGATAATACTAATAAATATAACCATGATGAAAAGTCTACAAAACGCATATTAGAAGTTGAATTATATTTACAGAACATAAGTTTGAACATGGTCTAATTTGCACACATTTAACCTGAATTTCCCTGACCTAATAAAAAATTCAAGATACCTCTATTGTTATTCTACAGCAGCAAAAGCAACCCATTGCTCATTAAGGTGGGAGTTTATATTCAAAGACACAGTAAAGGTTGAGTCCTTTGCTCTCTTTGCGAGTTAGCGATTCCTCAGACAAGGTATGTGCAGTCTGTGCTGCACAGTTATGGAATGGCAGCAGAAACATCAGCTTTTAACATCCCCTTTGCAGCATCTCTGAATCCTTGAAAACCTGCAACTAAGTAGTGTATAGGAGAAAAACCTGATCCCATCAAACCTACTTTTTCAATTTTTATGTAAAATATGCTTCATCAAGTACTTAGACAGCTCAGATCTAGCTCCCAATCAGAGAAACAAGTTTTGAGATGTACTTAACATCTAATAATTTTTCGGGATGTGAGATTTGTTAGGCTACAATTCTGCAAGGAACCAGCAAGTTTATATTTCACTTTATACCCCCCAACTAATTCCAAATACTTTATTTGTATTGTAAAACAAATAATCTATCACTATGCAAGAAATATATGAAGCTATAAAACCTAATTTAAAATTATTCTAATATCTCGGTCCTTTCAGAATATCACTGTGCCTGCGCAACAGCAAACTAAACAAATCTTATGGTTTTAAGAACATCCTGACATGCATTTTAATGCTCCTGAATATTCTTTGTCATCTGCAATAATAAATTGAGAGTAAAAAGTAAGTAAAGTGAGTAAAAAAAAAGTAAGTAAAAAAAAAAAAGTAAGTAAAAAACTCATCTGAAACGCTACCATTGGCATAAGAGACTTCTAATGGAAATATTAAAGCTTTGAGATGTGAAAAATTCTGAGGTTTTTACAGAGGAAACACTTTTGTGTTCTAGTTTTATATATATATATCCATATACACACATACACACATCCCTTCATCCACAGCCAAGGTCACATATCTCTCACTGCTTATTACACAGAAGACTTGGGTTCTAACTCCAGCCCTCCAATTCACAATATCACAGAATCATTAAGGTGGGAAAAAACCTCCAAGATCATTGAGTAAAGCGTTTGACTGATCAGCACCTTGTCACCTAGACCATGATCCTAAGTGTCACATCCAGTCCTTTCTTGAACAGTTCCAGGGATGGTGATTCCACTGTTGGGGAACCTGCACGATCAGTGAGAAGCTGCAGAATGAGCTGCAGGCTGAGCCCCAGGCAAGAGGCCAGGAAATGCCACCCTTTGCAAAACAAAGGGCCAGGGACCTGTGCCACCAGCCAGGGGACTGGACACAGGGCAGGAGCCAAGGACTCACAGACATTTTCTGCTTAGACTGTGAGGGGTTGTTGTTCAAGGTCCCTCCTTGGAGGCACAAGCTCGAGTTGTTATTTTGCTATTGCACCAATATTAAATTATTTTAACAGTTGAACTATCAGAGCCCGTGCTGTGGGAACCCTGGTCTGGCTGGGTGTGTGGGGTGGGGGTGAAGCTGTGAATCAGCCTTGGTCCCACTCAGCTGGTGCAGGTGTGGCTGCCAGAGTGGCTCCTGGATGGCTGGACAGGGAAGTTCCCTAAACACCACCATCTCCCTGGGCAGTTCATTCCAGCATCTGAACCCTTACAGGTGTTCAGTGTACAAAATACAGCCTCAGGCAAACAACACTAGGGGTATTCAGGTCATCTCAGAGTATGCCAGGGTCATAAGAAACATAAATTTATTATGTTTTTATATATATTATTGAATTATTAATATGTTTGCATATAAAAATATCTAAACATAGATGAGTATGACTTCACCCGTATCAATTAAGAAAAGGATTAAGACAGAGAAAAGGGGTTGCTATAATTGGAAGAAGCAACAGAGATAGCAAATTGTTCTTATTTATTCACATAAATATGTAGATTATCTTTGTTCTTCCAGTGACTGCACTGCCTGGCTTATGCTTCCCTTTGTTACACATTTCTAAGGAGCTGCTGTAGAACTGGGCAGTACTCATTCAAAACCTCAAACACACAACTTGCTGGTTTAATAAGAAATATGTTGTACTGTCCCTATCCTCCAAAACATAACAAGACAGATTTTCTCAAACTCCAGCTGTCTTCAGTGTAAAGGTAATAGTGTCAGGTCAATGGACACAGAGGGCATTATTTTCTGACTCTATCTTTTTCTATGCTTCAATAAATGTGACATTACTATGATAACAAAGAGTTTGTATTTGGAACATACTCTAAAGATTAGCCATATTTTTAGGAATTCTTTGTAAACAGAGTTTCTTCCTTTGAAGTTGGATTTGAAAACATTGATAGTGTTTATCCCAGAAGGGAAATAAACAAGACGATTCATAATTAATGTATCAAAAATAATGAGTTATATTGAAAGGGAACTTTAGCTCTCTGTCTCATGACAGAAGAGTCATTCCACAAAAGTGACTTTAAAAAACAGGAAATATTAACTCTTTCCTCTTCACTCCTTGTTATGAGATATTGCTATTCTAAACAAATTTCTCTTTGAGACAGGATATTAAACTAAGCAGATCACATCTACCTACCTTAGATTCCCATCTATTAATGTTGGTAGTCTTAGCACACAAATACTCTAATAAAGAAAGTCAATAACAACAATAGACCTTGCACACATTCAGCCAGGGATTAGATTCCAAATCCAGTTATTATAGTTTATTCAACTAACAAATATTACCTGGCCCACAGTAACCATGAGTATGCAGTTTTAGACCACAACAAACACAAACGAATGCACTCCAGCCTACTACCCAGTGAGGGGTTATTAAAGATAACTGACATGACTTTGTCAGAGGCAATAAATGATTGTGTGTTTGAGGCATTAACACCAAATTCATCCCTCCCAACTTACATCCAAGGGTAACACTTAACCTATGTGTATGACATGGTTTGTGGTCCTTCTACAGGGAGTGGAAAGACTCACACTCCTGCTGGGCTATTCACACCTGAGATGGAAAGAAATGTGCCCTCCAGGCCCCCTCCATAAGGCAAGACTAAGATGGGGATTAGGATGGTAATTCAAAGACAGATACACAGATTTTTGAATTAAACCGGAGTCCAATGTACTAATCTCACCCTCCCCAACTTTTTTCTCCATGATTCAAATAAACCAAGAAAAACTGAAAGCCGGCAGTTCCAATGGCTCCATATTTCTACAAGGCATAAGCCTTTTCCTCCTATCAGCTGTTGGCTAATTCTTCAGCAGAAGTCCATCCCTCCTGCTGTTGACTGAAGATTTGATTGTATAAGGATCTCTCCTCTTCTTCAGCACAGACTTGGATGGCTTGGCCTGCATAGCTACTGAGTCTTGATTAAACAAAGATAGTTATTTTGCACAAAAGATACTGAAAAGCACTTGGATGATTTTTTCTGCCACTTCAGCTGTCTTCTAGAAAAATCTCCAATGCAAGGGTCAAACAATTCAGGGATGAAACCACCCCATCCCACTACAGGTATTTCTTGAAGGTCATCTGACCCCAGCTGAAATTGCACTGAATTCACAGAACAAAGAATTATTCCTTCAAGGAGGATAGGACTCAACCTCGGATTATCGACACACTGTGAACTGGCGGCATCACTGTTAAAAACTGTTAATAATTCATTGTCAGTCCCTGGAGAAGAACAAATTAAAAATGCTGCTTGAAATATCATCCTTATTGGCAATACTGTGGGAAAAAAAAAAGCAACTTCTTTTCCCTATTCACTGCATGCAAACACACAAAGAAAATGGCCTTCTTTAAACAAAAACAGTTGCTGACATTTTACATTTCTGATTTTACTTTATTTACAGAGAATTCTGATTCTGTCTACTGGGAAATGACATTTTCCTTCAGCTAACAAAATGAAATATATAGAAAAATTGTGGAGCTGGCATTTACAGGAAATACATACAGAAAATTACAGAAGACAAATAACCACTTTTATTTTCTATAATTACACAGAAATATGAATTAGAGTTTTCATTATTGTGGTATATTTATGATTTTATTTATGACCTCAAGAAAACAGTAATAGAATCCTTTTTTAAACCTACCTTTCAAAGCATCAGTTAACACTGACTACCACAAAGGACTTTTCTTGAAATTACAGTCTTAGGAGTACAATTATAAGTTTTTATAAGGCGACTAAATACTATATTGCAATAACAATGAATATATGTAAGTATAGACTGATCAAAATAACAAATTAATTCTTATCTCTTATCCAGGAATTACTAGGGATATTTATTGTAAGATAATATCAAAATGATCTCATAAATTTATTTATAGCCTTGAAAATACAGACAGAAAGATGAAACACTAAACTCACAATAGTATTATTTAATACTACATTTCACCTCAAAAGAGGATATCAGGCTAACAGCATATTCTGGTTAGGCAGCACAATTTGACTAAAAATGCATATTTTTATTCACTATTTCTACAAACTGTCAACAGTTGTAGAAACACAGACTTTATATTTCCAATGATAGCTGACAGCACAAGTCAAGTAACCAGCTTTCCCTTCCCTATATGCTTGAAGAATTGTAGTATCATTTATCCACTGCAGAGGTTTACAAAGGCCTGGCAGAGTGAGATTAATATGTTTCTTTATGAAGTGAGCAGTAATGTTTATATCCTTCCTTCTTGAGGAGTGTCTGACTGCAAACCCTTTGTATAATCAGGCTTGATGGGTCTCACTGGAAGCTCAAAGTAAAATAAATGCAAAAATCACGCTTGAGAACAAATGAGGGAATATTAACTCATTGTGGAAGAACTTACAAAGGATCAGCAATGCTTCTAGTTTTCAATTTCCTTTTCCAGCAGAACAGCAGCAGAGCATCCCCATCCATTTGTACTGCAGGACCAACAACACCCACTCTGAAAAGCAAAATGACTGTATTCCCAAATATTTTAGATTAAATACATATAAAAACCTTTTCTGCACACTTCAGATAGACTCTCAAAACTGAAAGCAACCAGCAAATGACACAGTCTCCTAGGAGGAAAAAAATTCAGTTGTCTTTTACACACAGGAACTTGGGTACCTCATTCCCAAGTGACATTTTCATCAGCCTCCTGCAATGTTGCAGCAAGGGGGAGATGCACTGCTGGAAGTCACAAGTCACCAACAACCTGAGTTCTGAACCTTGGTAATCCACCCAGGAGTAAAGCAAGACAGGAGACACATGGCTTATATTCTGCTCTCCCCATGAAGTTAGAATGGATTTGGTAACTTCAGAGGAGTTAATGGGGATTGACCCTGGTGTAAATGCTGAGCACAATAGGGTCGCATGTCCATTTATTTACAAAGCAGCACCTCAGATTCCTTCTGAAAATGCAGCTTTTCTGCAGTTCTGCTGAAAGTGATTCATTTGCTAATACCAACAGTCTCACTGTTTTATAAACTGTAACTGAAAGATTTTCAACAACTTAGTTAACAATAGTCTTTAAAAATTGTAGTCCTTTGGGTACTGCAACTTTAAAAACAAGGTAATAAGTATTCTGAAAAGAGAGCAATCCAAATTCTTCAATACACATTTCTAAATCATTGCAAGGAGGGCAAAAATTGACAAAGTTTCTCAGTTTCTATGAACACATGCAGAGCACACAGGCACATGTTTAGACACAAACACTCCCTTTCCAAAGCATCCAACACTTATTTCTTAGTCCTGGAGGTCCAGAAATGACAGGCCTACAACTGTGTCTTTGTTGAGGCATCAAAGAGCTCCTCTAAATAATTTTTAGGTTGAATTCTCCCGCCCTCAAATCATCTTCAGAGTCCTAGAGAATCAAACTCCCAGCGGGTGGCTCAGCTTTAAAAGAAAAGGAAGAAGTGACAACCACTTGCTAGAAAATTATTTTTGGTTGTAATTATAGGATGGGTATTTCTAAAGCTCTCATTGCCTAACTTTGCTCCCATGGGCTAAGAAGTGAAGTACGCTCTGATCTCCGGCAGGAGGCCAGTGAAACAGTCTTTGAATAGCCAGCCTCATCCACAATTATGTATTTTGTAAGCAACTTAAGAAAAAGCCAGCTGCTCCAATTAGAGCTCATATAAGTGAAGCAGCATTTGGGGCTCTTTATCACCCAGAAATTTGTCACTATCAATGATCATACATATTTTAGGGGACAAAAAACAAATACAGAATATTAGGTAGGTAGGGCAGAGTACAGTTAGCAAACAAATTTGCTCAAATGTAAAATTTTATAGTGCCACAAAACTGTAAGGAGAAAACAAAGCCATAGAGAAGCTGTAAAAGCCCAAAAGCCAGTTTTACCAAGTAAGGCCTCCAAGCTCAATCTCTTCAGCAAGAGCAAACTGTTCATACTTAAACAAGGAAAGATGCAATGAAAGAAATGCTCAGTTTAGATGCTGTATGTATGTTAGGATATGACAGCTGAAAACTGAAATAAAATGACTTGATGTTGTGGAAGCGGGAAAAACCAACAAATTTCAAGTTCGTGGTTGTTTTGTCCATGTTCACATGAGATTTAGGAGCTGGGACAGAATCTCACCCCAGCTCACCAGCCTCGTTTTCCTTTGCTAATAGCATCAGTACTCTGGTTCTGCTCCTTACACATCTAGCTTTGCTTTTTTTCCACCTCCTTTCAGTTGTAGTTCTACTTGTTTTTAAATACAGGATGAATTTTTTGCTTATGGCTTCCTGCCAAACATTCCTTTCATGTTCTTGAGCCCTGGCGGTATTAGCCTTGTCTATCAGTATTCCCAGAAGATGCTCTCACCCATGCACCTGACAGGCTCTTCCTAACATTCCCTAAAGTACTATCAGAAATGAATTGTCTTTCTGCTTAGTCTGAAGGAATTTTGAGTTTCTCCTCACTCCTTTAGCCTGTCAATGTGAAGCATTCCCTCCCTGGCATTAAACATTCTGCTGAATGATCCAGTGCAATAAGAAGAATTACAAATCTTTGGAAACTTACTAAAATATTTTTATTATGAAAATTCACCTACAATGATTCTTTAAGCTTTTTTTCCCTAAAGATCTTAATGCCATCTGCAGCTGTTGCTTTTATTAAGATTAGAATTAATGCATTTGTATTCTGGAGTAGATTTATATCGTGTTCCAGATGCAATTAGGGTTCAGCTAAAATTTTACATTGGGAACACCCAAATCCAACAGTCATGCACTAATGTGCAAAATCACTGCTTTCCAATAGACCTGCCTTCCCATCTTGTGCTACTGAGACTTTGAGGAAGATTTTTCAAAGAGTACTTATTTGAGAAGTGAGAGGTTCTTGCCACTTGCAGTGATCTAGAAAAGGGATATAGTGGTACCTGCCACAGTCCATGGACAACTGGGATGGTACACTGATCACTCTGCTGTGCCCCCATTTGCACTTGCTGCCGCAGTAAAAGGATTTTTAAAAATTTTTCTTCACATTGAAACTTCTATAAGGTGGCATGTGTTCTCCTTTTAACCCAAGAGGAAATGCCCACCAAATTCCCAACCATGGAATACTCTCCATGTCTCCTGAAGTGACACATGCCTTTTACAGAAATCTCTGACACCAATAAATGCTAGTGTTTTTTCTCAAATAACAGAATATCCTGAGTTGGAAGAGACCCACAAGAATCATGGAGTCCAGCTCCTGGCCCCACACAGCATCATCTCCAAGAGTCCCAAAAGTGGGACTCAATGTGCCCAAAAGTATTGTCTAAACACTTGAACTCTGTCAGCCTTGGTGCTGTGATCACTGCCCTGAGAAACTTGTTCCAGTGCCCAGCCACCCTCTGGGTACAGCCTATTACACTTACAAGGCCTTTTCCTTGCTTTGCAATTCTTCATTTCTGCATGTTGGATCTTACCCAAAACTACGAGAATTTCTACAACTTTCCAGATAAACACTCTTAATTCTCTTCAAGAGCTACTTCTGTGCTAAATATGACTTTGTGTAACAGATCTGAGGTCAGTTTAATCCAGCCCTTTTTTTTTGTTGGTTTTTTTTTTTTTTCTTTTAGAAGACACTTGAACACACCTGAGAAAAGAAGCTTAAGACATTACAATATCAGTATACACCTATCTTCTCTTCCTGTGACGAGCTGGTTTGCATCCATGCATACAGCAACAAGCCTGCCCTGGTCCACCCTCTGGTTTTTATCAAATATTTAGATCCCTTCTGAGTTATTTTATAACCAGCCAGTAGCAATTTGTGTCTTCTTCTTAAGGCCCACTCCAGGAGCTCAGGTGGTTCAAAATTTGTGTCGCAGGGTACAGGGCAGATCCATGAGATGCTGCTCCCACAGATCCAGAGGGGCATCACTGATAGGCTCAGCCACCTCAAAGAAAACTGCAACAAAGGGAATTTGTTTGAGGCTCTCAGGAGGAATAAAAGAACTATTCTTTTATAATCAGCATGTCCAGTGGTCAGGCTCTACCACAGAAACTGCTGATTCAGTTACCAAACTTAACCAACTTGAATTTCAGTCATGTGCACATTTCTTGAAGAGAGAAAAAATAATCTTACAAGTTAAAAAGTTCATTCTTTTATATCACTGTTGTAGAAATTCATATCTTTGCCTGACTTATTACCAGTAATCTCTTGAATATCTAAGGATATCACTCACTAACCTCCCAGTACAAGCCTTGAAGTCTTCAGAAATCCATATTAATCAAACACTAACTCACCTGAATTCGTAAGTCAACAGCAGCAGTGGAAACTATAGCATGCAGACCTTACTGCAGAAACCCATCTGACAAAAGCCTGGTAACACACACAAATGTTTTCTCAAAGAATTGTTAATTTGCCTCCCTGCCATCTATGACACTTTGAAGAGCCAAAAGCCAATGTTTCTCGTCTCGATACTCAAATTTCTATTGCTGCTGCTCCTCACAAAATTTCACCATGTAGATCTGCACATTCTGCAGATCTGAATTTCCCTGGATAATTTGTCTTTTGGTATCTACCTTTTTATTAGCAATATTTTACCACAGCAGTTCTACTCAATCCAGAAGGCTAAGTCACATACAGGGCCAATGAAGCTTCTGCAACAGAGTGACAGCTGACAGCTAAAGAACATGCCCAACAATTACAGATTTCAGCAGATTACATTCTCAATGAATGCAAAAAAAATTAACCTTTACTAAAAGAACCATGGAATCTAAATATCCTCATCAAGCAGGTAGCAAACTGATATTTCCCCTTCAGCAGAAAAGACCTGTGTTAAATTGAACAAATGACAATTAACTCTCTTCAGAAGGGAGACGATAGTCACACCTGCTGACTGGTACCACACTGAAATAGTTCACTGATGATATATTTCAGACAGCATGTACTGGCATGCAACTGAGGAAGACACTCAAATACATCAGTAATTTTCAGTACATCTTATGCATTAATAATATTAACATATAACTTTATAAAGATTCCCTTTCTTTATTAATCACACTGAGACTTTAATTCACAGTTAATTCTAAAGGAATTTAGTTACTTCAATCATACCTTACTGATCCTGGTTTCCT
Source organism: Petroica traversi (assembly GCA_025920805.1). NCBI lineage: Eukaryota > Metazoa > Chordata > Aves > Passeriformes > Petroicidae > Petroica > Petroica traversi. The sequence continues at coordinate 23,343,538 of JAHLSL010000015.1, read as the reverse complement.
GTCAGAACTACCACCTTTCTGATTATACCCTACTAAAACAATGCCCACCACAAATTGTTACCTAGCTCAAAATGACCTGCAAGTGGTTCTGATCTACAGATACAGAGTTACCTTTATCAGGAAGACTCCCTGCCTATTCATTTCTAGCATCTCTATTTGAATAACATTAGACATAAAACTGTTATCATCCCCTACTTCCCACATCTGCAGGAAACATACCTGATATTTATACAGCAGTAGTTTTGAAAAAGACACCTATAGTCCTTCCGTAGAACCCATATGAGGCAACACACAGAAAACACTTTTATGCCCAAGAAACCAATAGGAAATGGCCACGGACACTGAAGACCTTTTAAAATGGGGTCACATATCTAGTTGTATATTTTCTATTACATATCCCAAAAGAACCCCTACCAGCTTATGATTAGTAGGAGTAAAAAGACACTTCAGGAGGGATGGAGCTCAAATCTGTCACAAGTGTGTATTATTCTGATGTTTTTTCAGGTAATTTCTTCCTGAAGGTTACCAGTGCACACACAGTTGAGAAAGAGTGTAGCTTTTCCAAAGACAAAAGACCTGGCTTGTAAGGATATCAGCTATTAACAAACTCAAAGTTAGAACAGATATCCCCAGCTCACTATGTTCATCTCCAGGCATCTGTGATCTTGCAGAGAGGACCCCTCTAGCTCACCCACTTTTTCTGCACTGCTGCTCTGTCATTACACCAATTCACAGCCTGCATCACAGCTCCCCAGGTTCAGAAGTCTTTTACTGCTTAGTTCAGAAGTATTTTACTGCTTTGGGAGGCGCTCAAAAATCTCCTTGGTGCAAAGAGAGGTATCAACAGCAACAGACACCCACCTAACAGCAATTCACACCAGAAGACATAAATGACTGAGCATCTGTAACATCTATCTATAGTTTCAAATAATTTTATAATGCACCACAGAAATACAGATGGAAATTAGGACTTCCTCATTAATAGTTTTCATCTGTTGTGTCAGAGATAGAAAAAAATGCAAACAAAAGGTTTCTTTTCTAGTATTGATTTAGAAATACAAACTTAACACAGGATTAGATGCTTAAGGTTTTAACAGCAAACACACACAAAGAGCAAGTCAATAATGACAATGAAAGGCCAAATTCTAAATCTTCACTGGCTATTTCTAAAAATCTGCCAGTGTAGATCTCCTCAGTCTCTAAAGAAATCTGGTCATATCCATATCAATGATGTATTCCATCTATCACTCCAGTTCCATGACTTCTCATAGTGAGACGTCATTGGCTTTATATTAATTTGACAACTAAAATTTACTAAATGCCTAAATTACTAGATTGCTACAGTGAAAGGAATTGAGACCCTCCTCTCTACTAGATTACAAGTAATTATTATCAACATTTCTATCATTTCTGGACCTGGTCAACACTATACAAGGCCTCAGAAGTATAGGAGCAGTACTTTTATGTTTTCTTTTTTTACAAGTTACAGGATTGAAGAATTAGGAGGGGGAAAATGCCAGTCTTTAAAAACATATTTATATAAAGTTGAAGAATTTCTCCTTTTCCTAAATCATGAAGAACTAGAGGTACGGTTTAACAAATATTTCCTTTTTCTGCATACATCTTTCTTTAATATTCTGCAAGCTACTTCTTTGTCCAATGCACTTGCTCAGTCAGGACCACTCAGTCCTTACAGCAATTCTGAATAAAGGACAAAAGAGTATGAAAAACTGTTTAAAACTTGGCAATATTAAATGAACCATAAACACTGGATTATTATATACCAACCCTTGAGTTCAACTTGAGGATAACACAGCCCACAGATTTTACTACAACAAATGGTCTAGCAGGAACCAAGATGGGCAATACTCACTTCTGTGACTATAAAATCAAATACAGGAGCAAGCTGGAAACACTGGCCACACATCGCTGGTATAAAATGCACATCCCAAGGGACAAAGTATCAAACCAGTGCCAGGAGTCATCCCAAACTGTAATTTATTTTTCCACATCCTAGTCTCTGTCTTATTTCAAGAAAATCACTTCAGTCAGTCTCAGTTTCAAAAGTGGACACCATAACATCAAGAGAGGCAGGCAAAAAGGAAAAAAAAAGCTTCTAAAATGGTTTGAGTGCTACTTAATAGAAAAGTTTGGGACTTTGTTTAAAATGAAGGGACAGTTGAATCTGTGAGTTAATGTCTGAAGTTGGTGAGTGCATGGGTGGGGGAGAAACATGAACCACTTGGAGCAGTACTTGCCCTGCACTCTGTTCAGGGAAGGTAAGAGCCACCAAGGTCAGGTCTGTTCTCTCCCTACTGCCATGGAGGTGGAAGCTGTCAGATTTTCACTGCTTGTACTTATGTATTTAAGTGACTTTACTGTGACCATGGCTGAAATATCAGTCCTGGTTCCTGCCCATTTATGTAGCTATTTGCTAACTGAAAGCTAAGAAATCCGATGACCTTTTGTAGCTGCAGCAACGTGTGTGTTATCCTGCCAATATCTACTCTCCCGTGAGCTCCACGCTCATTAGTTGACATTAAGCATGATTGCCACAAAGGTGATGTAGCTGAGCTTTAAATGGTACCTGCATTGTCCTATGGATATTTATTCCATGGCTAGTCTGTAATTAAAGGCTTTATCAAACCCTTGGGGAAATTCACTTACAAAACAGAGTTAAAGAAATGTGAGTTGTTCTAAATTACTGTATTTTCACCCAGCAATTCAGCAGACTGCCAGAAAATGCAGGCAAAAATCTTGAACGATTTTTAGACTGAGAACAGAGATTACAAACAACCAGTTCACTCAACTACTGTGTTATTTTCAGAGAGCATTCAAAGATACTAACCTAAAGACCAATAATTCTTCTGCCTCACAGATACATGAACGTCTTCAATTCCGCAATATGGAAAACACATCTTGTGATGGTTGAACAATATGTTATATTCAAAAAAATTCTCCAGAACATACTTCCATGCAGCAAAACAGAATGAAGTCCATATCTTCCACTCAACCAAAATGTTGCCTCTTTGACAGCTACGAGACAAAGCTAAGCTCAGTCAATAACTCTTTTTGATATGTTATCTGGGTAGGAGTTAAGCCTGCTTCCTACCCTTTTATAGTTAATTCTTGCCATTGTAAGTGTAGCTAAAATAAATCCACAGCAAATCAACCCAATATAAACATAAGCTATCACACAAAGACAGATCACCTGTAGACTAAAAAGCTCTCCTCTATAAATCAGCTTATTGTTCCAGGCCATCATTTTAAAAGCAGTGAAAGACAGGTTAAACACAGCGCTGAAGGATGCAGACACACTGTACATAATAGCTTCATTTCCACCTTTACTAAAGGTTGTCTGAGGAAGTGCAGTAAATTCAGTAATTTCAGTGAACTGTGCTGCACAGATTTAAAAGAGTTATTTCTTTCTACATCCATCGACATTCATTTTTCGTGTAATTAAACTGCTGTCATGGATCAATGAGCACAGATAACAACTAAAAGTAGCACAAGAGCATCCACCTGCAATCTTTTTCATTAAGTACATAACCAAATATTATTTGTTAGGCTGAAACACAAAATGCATCTAAAGCATCTCATTTTGCTTGAAAACTGAGGGACAGCCAGAATTTGTGACCTTCCAGAGATGAGGACATAAAATCAGAGCATTCAGGAGCAAACAAGCCAGTCCTTATTACTGACAAGAGGTTTAAATCTAATTTTTAGAGGTGAGGCTCCAATGAAAATATAAACCTAGTAAAAATAATAGCTGTTAGAATTAGCCTCTCAGCAACAATATAATCACAAAGAAAAATAAATCTAAAATCTTTAACAACAATAAATATTCCAGATGTGTATAAGCAAATCAAGTTTTCACATTTTACCAAGCTGACAGTTCTTTAAAATCATTGCATAAGTAGGAATTATCACTTAGGAAATAGATGAAGAGTAATGAGAGAATACAGAGAAAGTAATGTTTGAACTTTTTAATCCATCCCCTTGATATTTTGTGTTGCTTAAAATATCAGCCCTGGTTGAACACAAAAATCTGCTTCAATACTAATAATGACAAAAAACCCCATCATAACAAAAACAAATATAAATACTTAAGACACTTTTTTTTCTTTTTTTTTTTTTTCAGGGAAAGAAAGATATCTTTAAGCTAGTTCCCCTGACAAATTTTGTAGTCTTTTGGAACCTGAATTTGGACTTCTCTTTTGACTTTGGCCCAGTATTAAACTAATTCTTGCACAGAGCTATCTTACAAAGATCTGTATATTAAAAAAAAAAAAAAAAAAAGTTTCACATTGTGTACAGGTGTCACATGAACAGACTTTGTACCTGGAATAGTGACAGTGGAATCACCAGAGAAAGCACAAAGCATCACAGCTCCACAGTACAAAAACCAGTGAGCGATGACATCCATTTAGCAAAGCTTGTGATTGCTCTATTTCTTCAGAAAAGCAAAAGTCATTTTTGTAAAATCTAGAACAGCAATATGTCAGTTTTCAAACAATAATGGCTAAAAAGATGCATATTTTACATGAACTTGCATAATTTTTTTACATTTGAGTATCAGCAGAATTTAAAAGCATTAGCACCATTGGTATTAATAGCCTTTGCATACTTAAATCCCACAAAGAGGTTCTACTTCCCTTAGTTTCCATTTCTCAATGCTTTAACTGCTAAAAATGTCCCTTTTCCATTGTCCCTGTAAGCATATCTGTACCAGGCAAGAAACCAAGCGAGTTTTAGAAATCTCAAAAAGAAGCATGCTATCCAATTACACCATCCAAAGACATTCACACCTTATCTATAAATGACACAGAAGCCAAGACAAGGTTAGGACAGTGATCTACCATGGACTCATTAACAGGCCCACATCACATCTGCAAGCCTGCTCCCAACACACAGTGGCAGAAATGGTTATTTAGTTTTTCAGGATGACTGGAAGCTTCATATTCCAGGTGTAAAAAGAGAGTCTCAGTCCTCAATATATATTACATTTCTAATTAGCATAAAAATACTATTCTGTTTTTCTGAAAAGGAGAACTGTAGCTGACAGGGTAATCCCAAAGAGAAATACAATTACTTGTGTTGGTCCTCTCTTCCTTAACAGCTGCTCATTAAGGGCCTTGATGCAAGTGAAAATGGTGTCAACATTTTCCCTTAATGCAAAGCAGTAGCTTTCCAGCCTCTGATTATTTTGACATTTCTAGCCGAAACAAAAAGTATTTCAAGTCTGCATTGTCTGTAAGGGATACAGGGAGTGGACAATCTGTTATTCTTGCACATTTGCTTTCAAGGTTTATCACTTGGTCCACGAACTAAGACAGGGAGAAAAGCAAAGCATGCCAAGAAATCACAAAGGGAATACAAGAGAGGAGCATATCTGCTTACGTATGGCTGTGAGCAAACTGTGTGCTTGGAGAAAACGGGGATACATGAAATATGGAGCACTGACCCCATCATCTTCCTCCCATCCAGAGTAGGGTTCACTCTGGACAGAAAACCACCATTCCTAGGTGGGAAGAAATGGCTCTGCTCCCTTTGTGTATTGTATATAGATTACAGACAATATCTCCCACAGGGTAACAGGCACTGGTGGCCTCCACAACTCTCAGGGGTGGTAATTTACAGGAATTTTTGTGACCATACACTGACCAGTTTTCTGCAATCAAAAGAGCACACGGAACTGAAAGTCAAAGGTGCTCTGCTTCCCACCACAAAGCTGCCACACTGAGCTATGCAGGGGGAGACAGAAGAAAGCCTCCCACAGGCTGTGCTCTGCAATCACCTTGCATCCCCAGACAGCCCCAGATGAGCCTGCTAACATGGCTGGCTGGCAGTTTCTTTATATTATGTTTAAAAAGTGTACCAAAACTCTCTGCTGGGAAGTAACAAAGACAAGTGACAGTGACAGTCAGCAACAAGTTCATATGCAGTGGTTTTCCTGCCACAGGACTTCACAAGCCGCCTTACCCCTTAAAGATGAGCATTTATGGAGGAAGAAACAACAGGCTGTCCCAAGCTCAGTGTCTTTATACTAAGGTATTTTCATGTTTCACCACCTTTCTCAGCATGTTTCCACTCTTACCCTGCCTCTTAGTCCAGTTCCTTTGTGCTGCCCTTGATGCTTTCACTTAGAGAAGGAAACAGTCCTTAAATACATAAAGCTATCTTCTGCCACTAAAACTAACACCAAACAATACCATATACCATATAATTTGTCCACTAGGGACTTATTCAATATGAACAAAGGAAGTAAAACCCAATCCACAGAATCTAGTAGTTTTTTTGAGAATAGTTTTCAAGCTTATCTATACAATTTTAGAGAATGAACAGAATGCTTCTAATGCATTGCAGTTATTCCAAAGGGAGAGAGAACAGGGTAAGGCAAACCAAGAAAATAAACAAAATAACTCTGGCAGGATATGCTTAGATCTCATTCTACAACTCCTCCCACAAAGAAGGAAACACACAGCTACCAAAGTAAACATATACTATACAGTATTTATTACCAGTTTATTGATACAATTATAAAACTATTAATTTTAAGAAAGCATATGTTTTTCTGGACTTATTTTAAATAGAAAAAAAAATGATGATTTATACAGAGTCACAGTCTTGCAGCAATTATTGTGTTTATTATCAGATATCCTAATCTTATTTTACTAACAAGGATGTCTTACTCAGATTAGACAGTGGTGGATATCAGCTAATCCACACCTCTAAGTCCATAGAAGTGTCACTTTAGACAAAAATCTCAAAGGCAGCAAATCACCAAGCTCCACCTACTCCATCAACGCTACCAACCAGGCCCACCAGACAGAGACACATTTGACACAAAACTCTGCCACAACAGCAGCTTTATTAAGCTCTCTGGTACATCTCACCATCCTCACCAGCATTCCCTGCTCTTCTCAGATGCAGTTTCATTGCCACCACTCTTCTCTTGACCTTCAAGACGCCAAATGATCTTGCAGATGGCCCCACTTGACTTTGCTGGACAGTCCTGCAGATATGGGTGTCTTCTGTACATCATCTGTTGACAGCTCAAAAAAGATTGTACCACCCACCTTCTTTCTAATTAAATTAAGCTAAATGATAGGCTAGTGCAGAAAAAAAAAAGATTCATTGTAGGAATGACTACCAACATGTAACAAGGAACTGATTACTTGTACCCACATTTATAAAATCAGCCTCACTTTTAACAAAAAATTTTGCCTTAAAGAAGAAAATAAGTTCCAGCTATGACAATGTACCTATTGTGCCTACTCTCCAGTTTATGTGCTGCAAAGACCTACACACATTTTGTCTGCTTTAGCAAAACACCTGGCTGTTCCATCTATTACTTCAATCTCCAGTTTAGCTTCATTGCCTCTCTCGCACTTCCAGCACTGACTTAACTGGTCTCTTTAGTCCTCACAAGTGCATTAACAAAGCTTCCCATCAAAGTATCACCCAAAGTACTATTATTAGCTTAGCTTTAATATAGCACAGAAATTGAGAATGGCTGCAGCTAGAAAAAGCCTATGTAGATGTTAGTTGTCTGACAGCTTCAGGCTTATTTTCAACATGTTAAATAACTCAAAAATGACTCAGGCAGCTATTCACTGACATCAACCCCTGCACAGCTGAGTAAGTAATGTTAAAGCCCCATAAATGGAAGGAAATCCTATTATGAATGCCAGAAGGGGCATCAGTCTTTTCTTCCAAGCCGCTGCTCCCTGTGAACGAGGGGAACAGCACTAAGAGCCAAACATAAAGCCTGATTTCCAGCAGTTACAGTAAAGCCATACATTCTTCCAAGGTGGGGACACCCAGGGAAAAGCTCCAAAAGACTCTGGAACCGCTGAAATATTGACACTTTCAGAGACAAATCTTAAACATGACAATTTCTACAGTACTAAAAACTTCATGAAGGCTATACTGGATAAACAACACCTGGCTGTTCTGCTTCTTGCAATTTACGGCTTTTTATATTTTATTTTGCCACTTTCTTCATTCAGAACCCCAATACCATCAGCCAGCCCGCATCAGGCAGGGCTCTGCAGCCTTGGTCTTGGGGAGGGAAGGGGGGACAGGGTGGGGGAAAGGGAGCAAATGGACACACAAAACTATTAGTCACTACAAAATGTCCTGCCAGGGAAAGTTTGGGCAATACTGTTATTGAGGTGCACATAAGCGTAAGCAGATCCTTTCTGTCACTTCAGAGGAAAAAGGGGCGAGGATGAAGGAGGTCTTACAGAAGAGAATATCTGTGCAGAAATGGCACTTAGTCTGGGCTAACCAGAACACAGTAGCTCAACCTCAATGCCAAAGTCTCTCCCCATTCAGAGCAAGGAAATAAAATTCCATTCTCGTTTTATCTTGGCACAGATCTTTTGCTTCAACCTCTGAATTACACCAGTTTCTGTGATTAGGACTCAGGGCCATTATTTTTGGCCTTTAAAAAAGGGACTGCGCTAAGCTGAGAGTAACTATGTATAAATACAAGTTGAGTAATGGGTAAGTTTTAATTCAGACACATTAATCAAGGAAAATAAAGCAATGTAAAAGCATCTGGCAACACACAAATTAGTAAATGTCTCACTTCTCACAGTAATTGTTTCTAGAGTTGATAAAAGAGGCTTTTCTCCTCTCAACTGTCCTGAAAGGTTTGCATTTTTCTCCCTTCTTTGAATTCTTCTAAGGTATTGCTATAATGACCATTTCTCCTGGAGACTTCTGGATAGATTCAGCATGTTTTGGCTATGATTTCCATGTGAAAACTACTAAATTTCATCACGTGAGCACCACTGCAACACTTGTTGGACTGGAGCACAATTCAGTTGTTCAGATGTCTTAAAAATGAGAATGTTGCATTTTGCCTCCTCTGGGGCTTTTGCTGTCCCAGGAGGGCAAAAATGAACCCTGTAACACAGCACTTACCTGTAGGCCACCAAACTGGCCTTTTTATTATTTTCCTCATTAACTGCCCATATAGCCCAGGGAGAGCTGTATCTCATTATGGATTCACTTGGAAAAGAAATAATATAAGTTCCTCTAGATGACTATATTTTATAATGACATTTATTTGCCTGTCATAACCAACCTGATGGAAGCTTTTCCTTCTTACAGAAATTATAAAATATTGACTGCTTGTTCCCTTAAAATTACTCTACCCTTGGCCCTTAATACACAAATTTTATTCTTCCAGTGCTCATACATAGCTTGAGCCTTCTTTCACTTAGTTAAAATGAAGAGTATTAAATTTCAAGATTATCTGAATCATACTAAATAATTCATGTAACTGAAACTAAATCACAGCCATGGTCTCAGTTATACATGAAATCTTGGTGTAACTTACACGACTTAACATCAGAAAACATCTTTGAGCAAGGGCCACTGAGACTCTCCAATTACTTCCCGTTTACCACTAGGGGCCAGCAGTTCACCTGCTGCTGCTACACCACGGAGTACCTGCCCACCTGAAAGAAATTGTGCTCGTTCTTCCACCTGCTAAACCAGATTAAAATAGACTAGAAATTCATACCCACCCATATTACACATAAGGAATAGCTCCCTTTGGTCATAAGAGGTATTTTATAGAGGGAGAATTAACTTAGGCCATTATGGATTTAAAGAAGGTACAAGAAAAAAATAGAAGCATTAAAATGGGTGAGAATTACTGGGGTTTTTTTGGGTGGATGGTTATTTTCCCTCATTGAAAGCTATCAGCCCAAGGAAGGGTGCTAATTGTTTCCACTATTTTAATGCTGTCTCTGAAATTAGTATCTATGGCCTGAGACATATAATTTAACATTTGGCTGCCCTTCCCTCTAGCTGTGACAGGCTACCTAGGGAGCAAAGACACAGTGGATTTGATATCTCATTCCAGCACATTCACTTGGAGACAACCCCTTGGCTTTGGAAAATGGAAAGCAGTAATCACCTGGAAAAAAGTCTCTGTTTAAACATCCAAAAAAGTAAAGACGTTCAAAATGTCTTTGCCATATATTTATTTACCTTTATTTGTTTTGAAGACATAAGAGTAAGCAAGGACTACAAAACAGCACCTATATTACAGAGCTATTATGATGCGGGGACAAAATTACAAGGGAAAAACCTCATCTTATCACAGACATTGCATTACTGTAGACAATTACCAGAAAATGCAGTTCTGGACAAAAACAGCTTAGCATTTTTGCAGGTTCCTCTGGACTTAAATAGCACACATCTCCTAGGAATTTTATAATTTAAGAGCACTACAAGAGAACTACTGAAAGAGATTAAGAGATTAAGCTATTAATTAAAACTTTGATCTGATATTTTAAAACAACCAATCCAACTTCTAGAGAAGATGAATCTGCATAAAAGAGAAAGCTTTAGTTATGGTTGTCCTTAGTTACAGTTTTCCTAAGGAGCAGACAACCAGCAAAAGATGAGCCCACCAATTCCCTTTATTTCCACCTTTTTGCAAACCAGGGGCTAAGACTGCAGTGCAAATTCTGTTCACATGGGAATACCTTCAACAATACAATTTATACTTGAAAATTTGATCTCCTTTAAGTACTTGTCCACTGCGCTGTGAAATAAAGTTTCACACGTATTTTTTGCCTACACTGGGGAGGTTCCATAACAGTGATGGCTGATCCCAGCTAGAAAAAACTTGGCATTCTGCACTCTTCAAGAGTCGGGAAGCATTAGAGGTGGCAAAAGGTCTCTTCAAAGTCTGAGCAAGGAATCTCTAAGACTAAACCCAGATATTTTCCCCACCTCACAGTAAGCAAAACAGCACAGCAAGTTGGGAAAACAGCAGTCACATGCTGCCTGTCAGCCTCAGAAAAGCCCCGAGCACCAGACCCTCAGGTTGATGTGACAAGCAGAGGTCCCCTGAACACAATGTAATTGCATCAGTTTATACCAGCTGTGAGTCTAGCAAAGGCTTTTTCTAACTATTAACAGCTGGGATAATTCTGTTAAAACTGTGTCTCAGCACAGTTCAGCTGCAGGTCAGTCTGGTTTCAAAGAAAACAAAGATGATAATTTAGGTGAAACAGTTGCCTGAAATACAATAAAATGCTCATTAGAAACCTCAGGCTGCTCCTACCCTCAAGAGCATTTATTAAATCCTTTTTTTAGGTTCCTTAAATCCTTTCTGCTTGCTGTGTAAAACCAGCCCTGCTGCCTCCATTTTGCATTGCCACAGTAGTGTGCTTGTAGTTTCTCCTCATAGTTTTAGAAGACAGTAAATGATTTTCAGGACCCAACAGAAACTAAAGCATCTGAATATCAAAATTATTTAGATTTAAAAAAACTTAAAAAGACATAAGAGAAGTCAATTCCATCTGTTCAGCCTCATTGAGTACTTCTTTTTTGCATGGATTTTCCATGGGTATCAGGCTTGCACCCCCAGCAAGAGGGACGTTCAAGCCATTACTTTTACCAAAACTAATTATGCAAGCTGATGAGAAGAGTTTCTTGCAGCAATATCACCTAAAGCATGGGAGAGGGTATAGAGGAAAATGGACTCAAAATCAAATGGTTTTATCAATGAAACTTCATCTTTTCATGTCAGTAGAGAATCTGTGTACCAGAAGTAAAGAAACAGGGAGAGAATGTCTGTAATTCCTTAGCAGGCAGCCAAATTGAAGAATAACATATCCCTAACAGAGTTACTTAGAAAATCCTTCAGTAAGTACACCTGGATCCATAATTGCAGTTTTCTTACAGCAGTAAATAGATTACTAAAAAGCAAGAGCAGTCCTGGGGAAAGTGTGATTATAGGCATGATAGGTCTCATCCAACTATTTTGTGTTATTTAGCACATATTTTCCAAGTAGTAGAAGACCTGCATTTAAAAAGAGAAAAATAGCTCCTTTACCAAACCCAGGGAGAAAAAGGCAATTTGAGAGACTTACCGATTAACATGGAACACAGAGGTTTGCAGATATCCAGATCCAGGCTTGATTAACTACTGCTTTTTCTTGACTGGCATATAGTTTGCTCAAGAGGCCCAACACTCATACTGACCCTAGAGTTTTAATATGCACTGGAGAATTAAAACCCCCAAAACTTGAGACTGACATGTCTGTCAATGTACAAGAAAAGAGCAGGCACACAGTTATAGAGGTAATAACACATAATGGAACTCGCAGTTCCAAGCATAGTCTTGGAAACAACAAAAATTATATTTGTATTCAGAAATAAAACTAAAATCAATGATGGTAGGACAGTTAGATACACCATAATAATTTAATTTGTTATTGACTTGTAGGTTTAGTATGCTATATTGAGACAGTCCTTTTTGAAGTAGCACACTCAGCTTTAAGAATGTGCCCTCTGAAAATCTCAAAACATTTATTTCACATCATGGTCACTGCTCAGAAGTCTGCAGTGACAGGCTCAGATCCTAAAAACCATGTTTCTCCTTTTCTGCTGGAGAAAGTCCACCAGCTCACAACAATGGGGGAGACAAAACAGATCTGAAGTGATCTGAATCCTTTCCTGAGACGCATGCAAACTGCCAGGTGTGGTTGGATACAGCTTCTAGAAAATAAAGTACACTGAGCAATTACAAACTTGCTGTTTGTCTAAGGAAAAGAGAATTGTGTTATCAGTAAATCTAACTGAGTTGTATTGATTGAGCCTGCAATGTTGCCTCTTCCGAAACCTGATGAAAATGCCAACACAAAGGCCATCAGTAGATGCTCTCAGTTTATAGGGAGAGCTGAAAGGGGTCACCAGATGTTCTGTACAGAACATGCTTTGTCTATAGGTATTGTGCAGATTCTCACAGCTTGTCTGCTTTAAAAAAAATTCCTCTAAAATTCTACCATCAATACTCTTGCATGCAGGCAAACACCCACAGCTCATGCACTAACAGCGAGGATAAATGCCTAGGAAACTACAGATAGAGAACACTGTCAATTAATTGGCTTGCAGGCAGCACTCTGCAAGCAATCCCTGATGCTGTCACACACAAAGTGTGACCCACCTCGATGCTGTCTATCTTTCTCCATCTCTTTTTCCATAAAAATTGCATTCCAGCACCTCACATGCAGTTTTACCATGAGTTACACAAACCTGTCTAACTTCACTTGAAGTGAAAGGTATTAACCGGTTTACCCCCATAGCCATATTGTGAACAAAATTAGATGGAAACAGTGGGAAAAAATCAATAAACAGCAAATAATGCAATGTATAGAAAAAGAAAAAAGTCTGCAGAAGAGTGGGTGGCTCTGGAGGAGGGTGAATACTCCATGTGCACACTAGGTCTTTCTCTTTTATCAGGGAACTAGCTAAAAAAAGAGCTTGAAAACTTTTTGCCTAAAGAGAAACCATAACTAATGGCATCTGCCACAGGAACTGATGAGCATTCACTGAATTACAAACCACAGCTTCAGACACCCTTAACTCCCACACAACAGATCACCAGTGCCTCTCAGGTTCAGCTTGACTCTAGCAGGCTGCAAGACTTCAAAACAGGAGGATTGTTAAGTGCCAAGTCAGCCAAGTGACAAAAGAACCAATATCAGTACACATAAGGCAACCAAACCAAGTGAACTTGGGTCATCTTGCTTACAACAGCATGGCTTTCCATCCCTGGAGAAATTGGGATGCTCTTGGCCTAACAAGGCACTGATTCTTGTCCCACTCGGCCTCCAGGGCACAAAAAGAGCAATCTTTTTGCCCCATCACAGAGGGAGGGGGAAGGAAATGCTACAACCTTTAGAGGTCTAGTTCAGATACTTACAAAAGGGAAAGGATGTCAAAGAAATTATAAATGAATGTTTAAAATGGGTATTCTGGCCGGCTGGAGGATTGAACCAACACATTTTTGTACAATTAGCAGTGAGAAACTGGTGACTCTAAGACTCAGAGGTTCTATTTTAAGGACTTATACTGCAGGTTTCACAGGATTTTCCTTCCTCATGGTGTCTTTGATTCTGCAATATAAAACCAGATTTTATGTATAAATGGGCTGACTCACACCACTCATCTTACATGAAAAGGAGTCTTATGCAGTTTTAAATTTAAGTTAAACAACTGTACATGTAAAATAAAAACACATTAAGTAAATCTCTGACTGGAAGACTCATGAAACTGAATTCCAAATGTGTGGGGCACTCAGTCACTGCAGAAACCCAGCAGACCTCAGGAGGTCTCCATGCCAGACCCCTGCTCAAGCTGACCAGCCTGGGGGCTGAATTATGAGGTTAGTACAACAGCTAACTTAGAACTTGTGAAAAATTTTGAGGTGGGAAGGAAGAAGAGGCTCACAGATACCCTTTGGGGAAGCCACAGTCAAGGCTGATCCCCCTCCCCGGCTTAGGCCACATCACCATCATGTGCTTGGCAATCTCTGCCTCACTGGCCACAGGATTCCCTTGGCTCTGAGCCCCCCATCCCTCAGGAATGCCCCACATTGCACCCTCTGACATCAAATACTGAAGCTGGAATAAATTGGATAGACTTTAAGCCAGGGCTGTCACTCTATGTAGTGAAAATAAAAACTAAACAGCACCCTCTATAATTTTAGAATAGGAAGGTTAAAATGGTGACAATATGGTAAGTAATCAAGTAGCTTCCCCAAATCTGTATGCAAACACAATAAGAAGGTCTATTGTTTCAGGTCTAAGACAAGGTTCAGAGTGAAAGAACTGCTTTAAAAAAAATTTTTAAAGATATTGTAAGAAAAGGTACTAGATCATATAAATTATTTTAAATAATGTAAATAATTTCAAGATACATGATTTTGCTTCATCAACGTGAGGCAATATATACTGTGATGTAGAACCACATCTCTACTTACTGATCCAAATGAGTAATTTACCTATAGGTAATGAAATAAACCTTTATTTTGCAGGTTGGTTACATTATCAGATCAATAAAAAGCAGGCAGCTATGTTAAAGGTATTCTGGGACAAGATATCTAGTCTGTTTTTAAATGGCATTTATGAATCACATAACAAAAAAAAAAAAAAGAGAGAGAGAAAACTGAAAAGTATAGTTCTTTTTCAGAAACATATGTCAATTATTAAACAAATATCATGTTCATAGAAAAACAGTTGTCCTTCTATAATAGGCAGTTTAAATGAGTCTATTTCCATAAAAATGCTTGATTTTCAGCATCAAATCTCTCCAGTGCCCTTCTTCAACTCCTTTGCTGGGCATCTGATTAAAAACAAGTATCATGAAAAATATTCACAATTTTATTTATTTGAGTCTTATTCCAGGACTATTCTCTGATATCACTCTTAGCTGTTTCCCATGAAATGCTCTAGGGCATCCGTTGCAGATAAACACACACATGCACACACATCCCACACTCCATTTCAAAGAACATGGATTGATTTATGGATCGTGTATGGTCTAATATCACTTACAAAATCTCCTACCTTCTTCTGCAATGAGAGAAAACGGAGTCACCTTCATGACAGAGACTATTATTTGCACTTCCACAAGAGATGGAGGCTTCATTTCTCTTCTCTCTGACTTTCAAATTAGCCATTCACAGCTACTCAAAGTAAACACACACAACCCTACACCCTGACCAAAAACTGCTGTATCCCTATGGAGCTCCTAGAGTGTGGGCAGAGCAGCCAGCCTCCTCTCAGAGTCCTGGGTGACAAGCCTCTTCTGCAGGAAGGCTGCTGCATCAGACTCTTTGAAAGCTAAATAGTAAAAATCATCAGGACTCATTTCACTTAAATCCCTTGGCTGTCTTTCCCCTTCAATCATTTGGGGGATATATCTTTGTAAGAAGAGCTCCTTCAAGGTCAACCTTCTGCACTCCCTTTATAAGAGGGAGGGAGAGGGAGAAGATCCTTCTCTGGAGCTCTGTGCCACCCTAAAATAATATTTTAACTCACTGAGAAACAAGGCTCTGGGACAGTTCCTCAGCACATACATATCCCTCCAATACAGACCAGCTGCTCTGTCACCTCTGCGTGGTCTAAACCTGGACATCTTCCCTGTTTGGTGGTGCTTTCCATAACAGTAGCTTTAATCCAGCTCTTACTTCTGGCAGAATTCCAAACCCTTTTACACTACATTTGCCTGAGTTTAAACAGCACTGAACCATGCAGTGAAGATATAGCCTAAATTTCAGGCTATTCCAGGAGAGCCTCCAATGAACAGCTGACCAGGAATGCAGCAACATTATGATACTCCTTTAATTCCTTGAGAAAAAGAAAAAAAAAAATGACAGTGCTTTTCCTCTGTCATTACTGTGGTCATTACATATACTACTGCATTTCAAGATGTAACATTGCTCTGATTCACAAGCAATAAAGGAGGGAATAGAAAGGCAGCGGCTCTGCCAGGTCTGTTTTTGGTCTGGTTTGGTTTCTTTTTGGAAGTGTGCAATTGCTGTCAGGGCAATAACTGCCCATTTCTGC
Organism: Petroica traversi; assembly: GCA_025920805.1. Classification (NCBI taxonomy): domain Eukaryota; kingdom Metazoa; phylum Chordata; class Aves; order Passeriformes; family Petroicidae; genus Petroica; species Petroica traversi. Next base: position 23,327,150 of record JAHLSL010000015.1, on the reverse strand, counting down.
TGAAGATGTTGCTTCAGGAAAAACCACAGTGGTTTTAGTCCTTTTATCTTAGCAGAGGTCACCCTGAAAGCTGCATTGAAGAAACAAAACAAAAGCAAATCTGATGTAATGTGTCTGACTACTGAGAAGGAAAAGCCCCACAAGCTTGAAACAAAGCCTCCAGCAATAGATTTCTGTGTGCCCTGTGACACACACAGCCATCAGCAATTTATAACTTTTAAAAAAGTGCTAAGAGAAGACTTCAGATAAATTGTATTTTCCAATAAAACAAACTTGATTAGCTTGGGAAAAAAAAAAAAAGCTAATCTTCTCATTTACAAATTAAGATATAGGGAGGTTCCTGTCCCACTCCTCAGCTAAAGATTAATTTTTATACATTCCAAATGCAATTGTGCAAATGCTTAACCTTAAGGACTGAACTGAAGTCAACAGCGTCATCCACTTCCTTAGTGCCAAACATGACCAGTTTAAACTTCTGCTGCAGCAGAACACAGAAACCAACCTGAAATCCAGGGTTTAATTCTTCAGATTTGATGAAACTGTGGCCAGTGCTCTGGAGGGCAAGGGGACTGTTGAGGCTGTTCAAATGCTCATCTTGGAGATACAAAAGGACACAAAAGCAGCAGAGCAGGGAAAGGAGCCCAGGATTTGTAGCTTCTCTTTATTTCACACTGAGTCTTTAATTTCTCAGACCCATATACTAATGGCGTAGTTTGTAAAGCTGTTTCAGTCCTGATCAAGACATTTGAATACGAATCTTACTTTAGATCTTTGGTGAAGCTTCTTGAATTAAGCTTGACAAGCAGCATGAAAAATACAGAGTAACAAAAGTGTCTAACAGGTCCCTTAAGCCAAGTCCTTACTTATTTTACAGGACACTTGAAGAGCTGAAACCCTAATTACACAGACATGCATGGATTCTATATGAGCAGTACATGTTTAATAACTGAACTCTCTTAACTAATTTTATTAGCCCAATTTTAGAATTTGTATAACACATACTGCAGTCTCTGTGTACAGCTGTACTAAGCTACCTGACAGCAAAACAGGACTTTCTGAGACAATGAATAGCAATAATTTCTAGTGAAGATGATGCGAAGAGATGTTGCCATTGGATCATCTCCCTGGAGCTCCTAGAGCCTCATACTCCTTTTTTTTTTCATGGCTTTCCAACTCAAGTCTAGAAAAAGGATTTGTCTTGTCTAAATAATAAAGCCTGGTCTGAGCAGCAATGGGCAAGGGGTGTTAAGCAGGACCTTTCCTTAGCAGTGGTTATAAGACAGATCATTATTACTCAATGCAATGACAACCACAGTAACAGTGTGCAAGAAGGCTTGAAATATACAAATATAAAGGAACTCACACTATTGATGAGGTTAACACTGCTAAGCAAGCAAAGATTTTGAAAATTTAATTTACAGCCATTTCAAAAATACTGTCTTCCAATAGGCAGACCAAAATTTTCAACTTAGCACTGCATTTTAGCACAAATACTTATTAAAAACTAGCCAAGCACCAGCAACTCTTATTCCTTTCTTATAATGAAAAAAAAATCAATTGTATGCTGTGGAAAAAACATAAGCAAGGAACACATTTAAATTCCTATGAAAAAAATAATGCAGAGAATTTTACTTCCATAGAAAAATGTAGACAAATGGACTATTCCTTGCAAAGATTTATAGATCAGCTAAAACATCAGACCTAAAACACGTAAGAGGCTCAAGAATGCTTTTGTTTGAGCATAGAACTTTTCTAAACATAATGCAGCTCTGCTAACAGCCACCAGTCCTCAAGTGGAAGCCCTTGGAGAGGTATTACCCTGAAAGCCATTTATCTTTTACTTCAATTTGCAAGCAAACACCAACACAGAGAGCCATTAGAGAACAAGTGCTCTCTGGATGCTGAAAATCAATGGAGGAAAATTAAAAATCAACAAAGCTCTCACATACAGCCTCTTAAATGAAATGGCCTGTGATCCAGTCAATCCTAGTTAAGAGGAGAGTAAAATAAAATCTTAATCAAGGATGAGCTGTAGTGACACTTCTTATCATATTTATATTGTTTATCATATACCAACTATAATCTGTGTCATAAGAATATAATCTGGTAATAAAGAAACTCATAGTGCATAGAACAATTAAGAAACTATTTGCAACACTCCAGTTCTTATGCCAAACTAAAGGCTGATGTTTCAAGAAGGTTAATGACAAATGAAGTGGCACAAGTAAACATAGCAGAAGTTTTGTACAATATTTTGATAATTGTCCTTTTGCTTACATCCTTAAGAGTAAACGCAGCTAATTTACATCTTATCAAACTTAGGTTAGATTCTGTGGCAGCCCTGGGAGCAATACATTGCCTGTGATGCTCTTCCACATTGCTCACAGCCATAGAGAAATCAAAAAAATAAAGACGTAAAAATATTCAATAGATTTTTTACACTGTTTTGCCTACTAATCACTGTCACCCCTGAACCAGTCAAACCACTGCTCTGAGAAAGCGATCAGGTATTAATATAAAGATGGCAAAAGAATTCAATGGCATGTGAATGAACCTCTGTTACCTTGCAATAAACATGCAGCAGGCATGAGGTTTGTCAACAAAATGGAAGATCATTCAGCAAGGCCATTAATGGCAATCATAATGTGACAATTTCCCTAGGATGTAATAGGTATAGCACAACTAAGTAGTTTTGTCTTACATGTACTGAAATAATCTTTACTAGTTGAATTATTTTTCTCTCATATTTCTGAACGAGGAGAAGGTCAGTGTTTCTACATTGGGTAGGAACAAAAATTCTTCAACCTGGCAAGCAGAGAGAAGATGAAAGGATTTCCTTAGATCCTTTTAAATTTCCATTCTAAACATGACTTCTGTGAGGAAAGAGGAATTCTGAAGTAAAAAAGAAACAGAAGTGAAAGACGTTGCACCCAAAGAATATCTCTCCATTTGCCTACAGCCTGTTCAGAAAATAGAACCAGTAATTCTAAATTAATGCAAAGGATAGGGTAGGAAACTAAGCACAATAGTTTTGATTGAGAACAAGCAAAATGTAAAGATCAGGTTTCCAAGTTATCTACCCTTTGGCTGCAATTGCTCCTAAGTGGATGTGCAAGAGTACGGCATAGCACTGTGGTAAGGATTGGTTGGGAAAAGGGGAAGCAATGAAGCTGCAGAAGATCAGAACAGTCTGAGCCTTTGATATGGCCATGGATTTCTCTGTTAATTTATGTGTCCTGGTTCCAGCTGAGGCTCTCTGAGTGTATCATCCATAGTTAGATGTTGTGGAACCACCCTGTGCTTCCAACTTCAGCCAGACAAATCTGGCCAGAACAGAGTTTCTCTTTCCTTGTACTTTCAGAGAAGAATCAGTGCTCCAGGCTCTTCTGTGAAAGTCCTTTGCCATATACCTTTTACTCAGCATAATGGAATTACAGATCCCACCAAAGCACGTAACTCCTCCACAGACTTGACTGTTCCTTCTTTTGTTGGGGCTGTTTTCCACAGCAGCAAATGAAGTCCCTCATCTTTGCCTAGGACTGGTGATGAAATTGCTTCTAGAAACACACAGACTTTGAAAACCTTTTCACACACCTTTCATCTTTATGTTGTACAAAGACTGTTTTTCAAAGGCTTTGCAAGCTGTTGGGTGCAAAAAGCCTTTAATGATTACCATATTTTCCTTGTTTACTAGTGTGAGGGTGCTAAAAATGTGGGCCTCATTGATGTCTTCTACCAGAAAATACAAACTTTAAAGTGCCCAAATAGCCACCTATCTTATAATCATGAAAACAGATGGAATGGCATATCTGAACACCAACATAATAAATTTAGGACTACATAAACCTGCAGAACTGACATTTAAAGATACTTGTTTGGCAGTCAAAGTGTTTTCAAAAATGATAAAAATTTGCAATTTATTCTTCCAGAATAAAAACAGTTTCCACAGATGACTAACTCAAGAAGTCTTAGGTGACAGATTCAGTAATTTTTAATAAGTAAGGGAATAGAAGCTAAAATACAAACTGTACTTTAACTTTTTGTTTTCAATTCTGAGGTTAAAATTTCAAAATAGTAGCTCAGCACATCTTTCTTTATTGCAAAGCTCAAGAAAACTTGTAAGAAATCACAGTAGATTTTCCCTGATTATAAAATGCAAAGGTAAAATGGCAGTTGCCAAAACCTTGACTATGTTGCTTGCTCTTCCCTAGCAAGGCTCATTTGATTGCAGCTTGACTCATCAGATGTTGTTTTAACACCTCTTGAGATGCACAAAGTTGATGTCTGTGCTCCCCTGAAGACAAGAACATATTTTTCAAGGCTCTAGGCTGCCAGCCGCACTGCAGTGAAACATATGCTGTCCTGTTACTTCAGATAACAAACAGCTTCTCTTTTGTTCAGCGATTTAGCCACAGAAAGAAATTATTTTGTCTCCTGGGACTTTTGAAATGAGTAAGGTCTCTGCAAACAGGCATCAACTGCATTGTGTTTACTGGGTAATATACTTCTAACACGGGGCTAGATTATTCCAACCAAGGTATGGTAATTCAGCTGGCTTCTGTAAGCAGCAGCTGAGGCAATCAGCTGTGACTCTGCTGTTCCCAACAGCAATCCTTATGGAAATACTATAAATATTGCATACCCACCATTACGTGTGATGAACAAACATTGACAATATACTGTATTCTGAAATAGTCAGTAAGTAACCTCATTCCCATGAGAGAACTCCATTTAGGAAGAGATTTTTAGATTGAGAAAGTATATCCAAGATTACAAAGAGGTCTGGTGATGTTGTTTTAGAAACATGGAGTATTGGCATCAGTCACCAGCTCAACCCCTTGTGGAACTACTGCTCGCACTCACATTCCCTAGGTAGGAAGAGCATTTCATCCAGATTATGAGTTCTTCACACAGAACTAGTCTCACAGCAACCATCATCACACATATCTTATTTGGAAGCCAGCCATCACCGTGGTGCACTCAATCCCCTCATCGAAATCATTAACATCTTTATCAATGATATGCACGGGGTGACTATAGAATCATAGAATAACAGGTTGGAAGGGACCTCTAGAACCATCTGGTCCAACCAGTCTTGGCAAAAAAGGGCACTTTCAGTAAGTTCACAGATAACACCAAGTTGGGCAGGAATCTTTATCTGCTGGAGGGCAGGAAGGCTCTGCAGAGGGATCTGGACAGGCTGAATCAATGGACCAAGGTCAACTCTATGAGGTTCAACAAGGCAAAAGTGCCAGGTCCTGCCCTTGTGACCCCTGCATGGGGGTTATGTCCCTGACACTTAGGGATATGGGTCAGTAGTGGTACTGGCAGAGTTAGGCTTACGGTTGGTCTTGATAATCTTAAAGGTCTTTTCCAATAGAAATGATTCTGTGATTTTATGGGGTGAACTGGGGATTCGGAACCTGGAGCTTTAGACAGGGAAGGAGTTTACATAGAGGTTTGAACAAAATAATACCAGGACATTTCTTTGTCCAGAGGAAAGAGTTAATACACTCTGAAAGCAGAGCACTGGTTTGAGCTGTTTCCTAGCCAAAGCTGCATCTGATATGCAATTTTTCATCCAAGGTACAACTCCCTCAACATTCAATGCTGCAGTTGTCAGCAGTGTCCATGCAAGGCTGCCCAGCCACACAGGCTGAGCTGAATGCTGCTGCTGCTCCTGGGTGAGGAACAGCCCCCTCCAGGTCCATCAGCAACTGCAAGGGTGGGAGTACAAAAAGAGAACTGGGATGGAAATAAGCTGGAATGGAAAGCTAGAGGAAGAGACACTAAGGAAACACTTTTTTTGGAGCCTTACAAAAGCAAGGTGGGGAGAGACAAGCCATTTCCATCAGCCTACTGCTCCCAGAAGCTGACTAAAGTCGCAAGGAATAAAAGCAAAGCAGGTCACAGTGATGCCAGACCTCCCCAGGTTACCATTCCAGTTCTTGCTATCTGAAAAATCAATACTCAAAACACGTGAAAGGCCAGATTGCAGCACTGTGCACTGCTAAACAACAACCCGAGATGAAAGGTCATCAGACTGGAGTACCTCTGATTACCATATAATATACTACAACAGAGCTGGGCATGCCTAAATTGAAGGTTTCCTCCTGATGTTTATGATTCTTTAAGAAATGAAAATAAGCTGAAAATTCAAGGGGGAAGTACAATAGCATCTTAGTGTGCAGCAATCAAATATATTTACTGGATTAAAAAGTAAGCTGAGAATTTACTGTGCATTCTTACATTATTCTACACTTTCCAAAGACCTGCTAAAAATGCCTACAGCCTTTAGAATAAACCTCTTTTGCAGATTCCTGGCAAAAGCCACAGCAGATGTTATTGCCAGTTTTTAGCTGTAATGTTCTCTGGGGTAATTTTATTAGCTGAAGCTGCAGGAAGGCAGAAAGGGGGACTGTGGCATTCTGTTACTGCATCACTTGCTGATTTTTAAATAAACGTATTTGCTATCATGAACACTTAGAGACTTAGACTTTGTCTCTTTTTTTCCTGGGTGATATTTAGCTTACATTTCTAAACATGGCTTAAATGCTGTGGCAGGTAACAAAGTAGTGTTAAGGAACAGCCAAGTGTCCAACCTCAAACACTGACAAGCTGCAGTAGTGTCTTTAGTCAGAGAGCAAACAAGAGAGATGCTTAAAAAAAAACCACAAGCAAAATACAGTGTGCTATCAGAATGTTCTGATAAATAACTGGCAATTACCTAAATCATGGACCACTGAACACAGAAGACAAATAAACAGAGCAGTGTCACCTGCAGATTGTGAGCATCAGCCTAATGAATTTTGCCTCTTAAGATCTTTTTGCCTTTAAAAAAAAAAAAAGCGGGCAATGAGGATAACGTCCTTACTAATGAATCAAAAAAATTGAAAAATACATAACTAAAGCAGTATCCCTTATAGCTTGGAGGTAAACACAGAGTTATAAATATTATGTAAGTCAAAAATTTACCAGCTATCAGAGTAAAAAATGTGTAAGGTTCTGGCATTTACCAGACTATTAAAATGTCAGAGCACTTTCAGAAAAAATAAATTTTGGCCAGAAAATGCTGAAGTGGCAAAGGCAATGCTTTCAATGCACACTTTAATTTTGACAAGTCTCCCAAGCCAAATACTAATTTTAATAGAAGTATTTATTATTTTTATAAGTAAACCTTGACATAATTTTAAAGCACTACATTTAAAAGGATGACAACTTAAACTAAATATTCCAATTCATTTCATTGGTTTTCCTTATCTTAGCTACACCATCACTTTTCCAAGCCTTTTTATTTTAATTTGGAAGTCAGGATATTTTTTTTTTTCAGAATTTTCAGAGTTTTGTAAAAATTTCTGATCTTATTCTAATGCAGCCATGTGGTAGTGCTGCTTTTCATGGTAAATGTTTTAGAGTAGATAAGTGTTATTAAAAAGTGAATTCTTTAATTGTGCAGAAACATAGAGACAATATTTTCCATCTGAGTACCTAAAATTAAGGTCCTAGGTGTGAATTCAACCCTCTTCCTTTCTGAATATAACTTTTCTAAGATCTAGTTGAAATTGTCTCAAACACTTTAGAAAAGGCTTAAAACTCCCATTATCTTCACAGATTAGCTTTTGATAATGTTAAATTTTGCTCAGAAGTCACATCTTTAGTCTTAGATATTTTATCTTAGGTAACATCTTAGATAGATGAATATTTTATCAAATTATGTGTATTCACCTATTTCATCTTAAAAAAACCAACACGAAGTGTAAAAATCTACTTGATCCCTCTTAAAGCTAATTATGATCCTAACACTGAAAATACTTCCTAAATTTTAGTCTTTGATTCTGGAAATAGTAACCATTCTGATGGGGTTTTTTTGTCATCAGAATAGATTTTCTTAAATTTAATACTGATATTTACGGTATTGATCGACCTTCCACAAACCCAAATTCCCATGTAAAGTGGGAATGCATATCTGTAAAAAGTAATGCACTTTATTTAATCTAATATTTTGTTGTGATGGAAAAGACTAGTTTTCAAGACTAGCCTTCAAGCTGAGAGACTGGCTTAGATGTGTGGCATATTATTAAATTTCTCTGATTTCTTTCCCATGCAAGTAATTTACATCTTCTTGTTTCCACATCTGTAAAAGGGAAATCTTAAAACCTCTCCAGAATTCCCAAAGTTATTAACAGGAGATGCCAAGTCATCCACATGCACATAAAATTCTGAGATCTTATGGCAGAATACAGAGCACAAGTGGTTTTAATATGGCCTTGCAATATACCAAGCAGTACATTAGTACCTCGTGAATGGAATTTCAGTCCTGAAAGGACAGTTTTATAGACTTTGTCAGCCTAAGTCAAGTGAAAAGTTACAGCTGGACCTTGCAATAATATACAGCATGTGAGATTTTCTGAGGAGCCTTTGCTTTGCAATCCCAAAGCCCAGCACAAACCCCGCACCCCTGAGATTTACATAGCAAATATACAAAAATAAGAGGCCCAGACCTCGTGCTCCTGTGTTACAGCACTCTGCAGAGCAGAGAAGCATTTCTGTAATCCTCAGCAGCAACGGCAGGTAAGAGAAGCACTGCCTTTGCTGGAGCCACAGAAAAAACAAAGTGTGAGACGCTATTATTCTCATGGGCAGACTGGAACCTTTAGCCAAACCCCACCAATTTATGCCTGCCAGCACTGCATCCCAAAAAAAAAAAAAACAAACTGTAAAAGTATTTAAACATACAGTGATGCAGTCTGTAAAAAAATTAGTTCATGGGTATAGCTGAATGAAAAAAACAGGATATATTTTATCAGCAAGAAACCATCTTAAATTGATATGTTTGATTATTCCCATGGATCCCAGGTCGATTCCTGTAGTCATAGTTACACTGAAAGCACAGCTTTATGTAGCTTGCACTCGTCCACTTTTGGCACCAAGTTTTACAAGATAAACACCCCCAATCCCTCAGTGCTGCCTGACACACTTCCATCCCAGACCTTTTCTCCACATCTCCTTGCACAGACTTGTGCCTTCTAGAAAAGAATGAGTGTCTTACTCAGATCTGAAAGCCATTTCAAGACTCAGACTGCTAATTTTGTTCAGAGGTCTAAGAATAAAATCATATATCTGTAAATTGTAGAACCAGAAATTGCAGCAAAAATTAATCCAGTGGGCAAATAGTTGACTTTCCACACGAAAGTGAACATTAAAGTATTACCATCATATTCAAATTATTACCAATGTACTGAACCAGCCATGACTGATGAATGCTAAACAATTTTTAAAATATAGGAACATACTTTTAACAATTTTTTCAGCATGCTGCAGATCTTAAAATGCTGTTGAATACTGCAGGGGAGTGACACAAAAAACACTTGATAAATGTGCATTTCTCTTGAAATGGGTCCATGAAAATACTTAGTGTTTATTTAGGGATCATCTCATTCTAGGTGATCTAGAGCTTTCAGTATTATGGTCTTAAGGTTATAAATAAGGAACTTAAGCCAGACAAAATCTGTACTTTTTTGCAAAACCTTACCTTAAAGCTAGGCTTTCAAGCCATGTCATGTCACAGTGTTTTTGCACCAAGCAAATGCCATTACCAGGTATGAGGCAATAGGAAGTCAGATTTCAGGGAGGCAGAGGCTTGCTCAAGGTCATAGAAACTGATGTCAGATCTCCTGGCTAACAGCTCCCTGACTGAATCATCCTACCACCATTACTGAAGAGATTTGTTTTATGAATGATAGTTAAGGATGTGTCAGCAGATTTATTATTATCCCAGGATTATTGTGATTTTTAGTAGAAACATAGACCATTACTTACATTATTCTAAATAATATTTTCTTTAGTTATTATAACCATGAAAGAAAAAGCATTAATTTAGTCCACAATCTTTGTGTGAGGTGTAGGAAGAAGTAATGCTCAGTAGAAAGCATTTTGGAAAGAGATTAGGAAATGGGAAAACAGAAACAGGTGATGAAAGGTTACAAAAAAAAATTAAAAAAAAAAAGGATGAAGACAGAAATACCTGCTAGTCACAAACCTAAAGAAGCTTGCAGAATATCCCTCCTCAAAACCAAACCAACAATATTAAGAAGAATCCACCATTCATTTCATAGCAATCTTCTGCTATGAAGGGATGGCAGCAACCTAGTGCATTACTCCCACAGATGGAAAAAATCTGTCTCTAGCATGAGCCCCAAAGAGACCACATCAAGAAGGCTTCAAAGGTGGCTTAGTTGAATGTAAGAGATTCCAGTTTCCAGGAGGAAGAATCTTTCTCTGACCAAAACATCGAGTGTGAAAAAAAACCCTCAAAATTAAAATCCTGTTTTATCTTTGCATGGTTTTTTTCCGACTGTGCTCAAACACATGGGTGCCGGCTGCATTAGAATATATTTGCCATACAAGTCCTGCTTTTTCAGCAGAAGTTTGCTGCTGCTGCAGGGTACTGGTGGTACTGGGAATCAGGGCTCATTTCAGAATTAGAAACAGGTAAGCAAATAGTTACATTCATCCCTTCTAGTAAATGCCACAAAGAGAGTGGAATAAATAAAGTCACTGGAATGCTTAATTTCCACAATAGTTTAGAAGTTCTGTTTGTGCATGGCAGGCAGATTGTAGAAGTTGACTGGTTTAACATCAGTTTTACTCCTGGCAGAGCAGGGGGGCAGCAGCCCCAGGGATTCTCAAGGGGGTGAGCACATTGCCAGCCCTGCAAAATGGCCATGGCCACCATTCAAACCCTGTTCATTTCCACTGTGCTTCCATGCCATCTCTGGGGAAAAAAGTCCTGCTGCCTCTCTGCTACTGAGAGAGCAAGAGAAGCCTGTGTGGTCCTTGAACTGTTCAAGGGAAGCTGAACAGCTGCAGTGAAGAGGAGCAGGATTTGACACATCAGTAGATTGGACAATGCCAGCGCAGCGTGAAGCGTGGAAGCTGGGACTCATCTGCTTCCATCACTGGGGAAATGAGAAGGAAACACACAGGTCTCCAGGAGATGCAGACAATCCATCAGCAGGCATGATGAATATGTTCCAAACACACTACACCATTATTTTCTTGGGGCTGTCTGGGGAATACACCTACTGTACACTGTCCTTACAGACCTTCTGAATGGTACTCATCTCTTGTCAAACACAGTTTAGCAGTTTTCAAATCATCTCCCTAACATGGACCTCCTGGTTAGTTGTTCCTGCCATTAGATTCTGAGGTCAAATGAAAGAGTTCCAGATTTCCTCCCTTCTGCAATATGGGGAACATGATACAGCCTCTTGGCATGTTGTGATGGTCAGTAAATAATTAGACAAAAGTAATCTCAACATACAGGATAATTGAAATTGATATAAAAGACCTAAATTAATCACAGAAAACACTCATCTTGGCTACACCAGTTCAACAGAAACCTGACTCTGTTCTATAGACTTACCTGTACCCATTTCAACCAAGCAGACCTGGCAAGCAATTAAATACTTATTGCATGCAGTAAGAGACTTGTTACCAATCCTTTACCATTTCCTCTTTTTAATTATCTTTTCTCTCTTTTCACCTCTTTCCTTTTGCAGATTCAGCACCACTAATGCAGCACATCTTCCTTTCTGGTTTTACCTGAGACAGAATTCATGCAGACTTAATAGCTCACTACTCACTCTTCATATGGACACCTTCTCCTTTGGACACTATCCCATATATTATGCTTTGTTCCCTTGTTATTTTTAATTCTGCACGTTCCATATTGCATCAGAAAATCTTCCAGGATGATATTCACCTGAAATGCATAGCCTTAAAAAAAAAATATGTGCATGATCCTCGTAGCTATTGATTAGAATACTGTTGTAGCTTTTGCTGGGACTCAGGAAATTCTCTTCCATGCTGGAGAAAAGCCTCATTCAGGTCTCACTCAGGTCTCGAGATAACTGCAGACAGTTGTGGTTGATTATTTGAGTTTGTTTTTTCCCTTAGTTTTCATCTCAAGCAGAGAAGGATTTCAGAAGTACTTTCAGGTCAATGAGTATGTGGGCAGGCTGGCCAAGGGAAAAACACAACTTGCCTGGTGTCCTGCACAGCAAATCCACACATCCCCACACTCTCTATATTTTTCTCTGGTATATGGCTCAAATTTCGAACCTAAATTTAGGGCCTAAGTATAATAATCCACATTTTAAAATACTGAGCTTTGAAATGAAAACCTGGTCTAAATTTTGCAAAATTACCCTTATTTTCAGACACAGCAAATCAAAATCCCAGACCTTAAACCTCTCCCTGGTGTGGAATACTGCGCAGTCCCATTCCCTCTGAACAGCCACCCCCTCAGCAGCACACCCTCCCCCAGGTGCTGAGGGCAGCTTCAGACCTGCTTTCTGCTGCATGCTCTTGATTGACTATTCCTATTTCTCCAAGCAATGACCCCTGCTCATCATAATAGCAAATAAAGCCTTGCTGAAAATACGATGCTTGGAATTCTTCTCTTCCCAGAATTACTGGGAGGGAAATGGATGTCTCTCAAGTGCAGAATCATATGCACAATGGTCTTTTAGCAGTTGCTCGGAGGTCTTTTCCATTTTCACATAAATCTTTTTTATGTTGTACTCCCACCAACTAGTCATTTTATTTTTGGCTTCACTACAGTAAACTTAATTTAACATTACGTCTTTTTGGTAGTTGTTGGTCTGCTTTTGTGACTAATGAGTTTTAGACAGGACATTCATAAAAAAAGAACAAAAGCATCTATAATGAGCATACAGTAAAGACAGGCCTATTTTTCCTCAGAATAATTGTATGCCTGAGCACAAAAGAATGCAAAAGTTGCACATTAGGCTACAAAATCGCAGTGGAAGGTCAGTCTCAAAAACTTCAATTGAGATCTCTAAGCATCAAATGAATTCTAGGATAGAATAATAACACAGAATGCCTGTTCAAGCTTGCAGCTATTTAGTTCACACACCTTCTACCTTGACAAGCAATTATCCTACATGCTTTGGAAAACCTACATGCTGGTCATGGCACTCCACTGTTCACTTGTATTGTTGGTCAGGTTTGTCGGCTTTGCTGGTTTATGTGGGTTGTTTTCTTCCTTTTTTTTAAAGGCAAATGCAGCCTTTAATGACAGTGTACGCAAGGTGCAGGACTATAGAATATTTATTGGTTCCAAGAGAGTAGAACTGACACAAAAAGTTTCAGAGGCAGCTTCAGCTTGCATGGTTCAATGTTTTTGTACACATGCATTCAAAAAGGTATTCAAAGACAAACCTGTGATGATCAACAAGAGCTGGGGATTCTTTCTAGCTTTGCACATACAAGAACAGGATGGAGAAATGCACAGAAAGAGTTTTGATAGAAACAGAACTAAACTAAACCTTTCTCTGTCACATCATGTAGGAAAACACATCCATAATCTACTGGTTAGGAGAGAGGGCATTCTCAAATAGAACAGTAAAACTGCTCCTACCTTCCACTTACTGAAAGGGTTACAAGGACTTAGAATACGACAATGACATAGGAGTTAGACATTTTTTATGCAGCCCTGTTTACATACAAAGTGTGAAAAAGCCCTGGTTTCTCAACCAGAGCAGAAATCAGTCCAGCTGGCTATGGCTCCTACCCTCCATTTAGCCAGTAAATAACTCAAATAGTTCTTTAATAGCCAGATCCCAAGCCATTGTTTCATCCACAGCTTTAATTTTCAACAGTTCCACTCTGTTTCTCAAAGGTTTATCCTATTTTTTCCACATATACATAGTCACACCCCATCAAACAGAATCCATCAAATCCTCCCCATGTATGTCATGGGTTTGGTGGTGCTGGATGAGCCTCTGCTGTGGACTGTGACTCCAGCTAACAGCTCAATGAAAGCTCTGACTGTTTTAACCTACTGAGTTCCACTTGCATTTAGCCGCTTCCTGGTTGCTTCAATGAAGCAACTGCTCATCAGCTGTGTATGAATAAAACCTGGGATTTTTGCCCAGGACTGCCTCTCACAGCAATCTACCAACTAGCAAAGTCTGGGAGGGAAAGAAAAAAAAAGTCAATTATTTGACATATTTCTGGTTGTATTTGGAAAATCTGAAGACAAACTGAACAGTCCTGGACTTAAGTCTCAAGTAAAATGATGCAGTCAGGTCACATTAGTGTTCTGATGGTGCATCACTGGAATAAAACTGAATGGTGACACTGCTTATAAGGTAAGAACACATCATGGTAGAAATCTCTACATACAGACTCATATTCTGTAATTTCACAGGAAAATGTTCCTGAAGTAACTATTCACCTTATTGAAAAGAATATTCTTTAGCTGACTACTAGTAAAAGCGTAAGATAATTCTGCTGTCTATATTTGCAGATGTTCTGGCATGGTCTCTAAGGAAACTGATACTTGAGTAGAATTATTCCTTACAAGTAAGTGTAGTCATACTGCATTTTGACAAATTCCACAACCAATTGTTCTGCTCTGAAAGACAAATGTCAATTTGATGTAGGACTGCATTTACCTATAAGTGCTTACAAACATTGCTCAAGCCAATTGCATCTTGGGAAATGCTTTCATAGCTATGGCAAATACTCTTTTGCAAAGTGTAATCATACTATTTAAATTATAAAGGGTTAAAATAGTGTATAAGAAAGCCTATATCCTTATTACTACCTTAAGTGTTCTGCCTTGTTTGGCAAGCAAGAATACATGTTTGTCTCCTTGTCTTTTAGTTTGGAAAAATATGCAGCTATTGGTTATTGTGACAGCTGGGAAATATAAGTGTTCAACCCACTTAACTAATAAGTTATTGTATGCACAATCAACATTTATTTTCTCTTAATATCAAAGGACTGAATATAAACTGCTTAGCTGCCTGTTTTCCAAAAGCATACAAACAGAACGATGGATGCACCAACTGCATTAGCATGAATTAAAATTAAAATATGCACTGAATGTGAGGGAAAAAATCAGTGTGTTCATTCAACTCCTCCCCAGCAACACTACATGAAATCAAGTATGTAATTTCTACATCCAATATCATATATGCCCCAAAAATTGTTAAATATTTTACTGATAATTTAACTAAGTGAAACTGAATTATGTTAACTTTTTTCTTCTGTAGAAAGAATTTACTTTGTCCACCTGATTCCAAATTGACACTATGGAATCCCTAATCCCAGACTCTATAAACCATATACATCCCACTTCCAAGTCACAATTAAAATGTAGGTTTGGAAAACAGAGAATACAAAGCAAATTACTTCCTGCCCATGGTACAAGGTGGGTTTCCTGCACCATTTGACGCTATCAGCATGTGCTAATTACTGAAAAGGAGATAATTACTAAATTCTGTTGTTTAAAGCGAAGGGACATCCCTTATCACTGCACAACACTTCAAGGCTGCATAGGGAAAGGCTATTTTATGACACAGATCAATGAAAAAGTGCTTCAAACAGAGAAGTTAGCATCAGAGAGTTTACATAGCAGGACGCCACTACTCTACTGCTTTCCAAAACTGTATCAATGTCTTTAGTTGGTGGTTTATACTACACTAAAACCAGGCAGAATGCAAACCTAATTTTAATGAATCCTTAGGAGGCGTGAACTCAATTAGCGTGTGACCTTGCCTATTGCTCTGCTGTTTCGTAGCATTTAGGTTGATGATCTATGATCCTGCTTGGGCATTTGCAGGTAGATGAAAATGTTTTCTACTTGTGCAGCTGGCTGACCTGACTCACAAACAATACAGCCACACTTCACACCTCCATCCCATGACTTCATCAGAAAGGTCAATTCAGAGCAACAAACAAAGCCCTCTAAAGCTCTACCCTCAGAGATTTACCATCATTTCTTGTCAAAACTGGGTTTCATAGCTGGAGTCCTGTGGTAACTGCAGCAATACAATTTCTGCATGAGAGTTTTGCAGCCTTCAGCCAGAAAAAGACACCGAGTGAATGAATTTACCTCAGCTGTCAAAAGATTGTGTAGACATGACCTTGATTCAACTCCTTCCCAATTCTTAACTTAGGCCAATGAACAGTACTCAGAACTTGTTCCTAGAAGGCTAAGAAAGAAATTGAAAGTGCCACTTTTTGAATTAACATAGTGGGTTTTATAAATTATTTCCATATTTCCTCCAGCTTATTCAGTC
This sequence comes from Petroica traversi, assembly GCA_025920805.1. Classification (NCBI taxonomy): domain Eukaryota; kingdom Metazoa; phylum Chordata; class Aves; order Passeriformes; family Petroicidae; genus Petroica; species Petroica traversi. Next base: position 23,311,035 of record JAHLSL010000015.1, on the reverse strand, counting down.
CCCAACATTCCTATATTTTACCACATAATCTTGTGGGGGTTTTTATACAATCCCTTTGCCATATAATACTATGTAAAAGGATATTGTTGTACTTTTTGCATCTGCTAATGCACTTCTTCAACTGCATTATTTTCAGTACATCTTAAGAAAATGAAAACTAGAGTAATTCAGAGAAAATTTCCAGTACTATTTCATATTTACTGTATAAAGCTCACTTAGAAGTCTATTGGCCTATTTGATGTAATTGCAGCTCAGTGGAGTGGAGGCAAACTGAGTGACAGTCTAAGTCACTCCAGGAGCTGGTACACCAGAAGCTATGAACTGTAAAAATCATGTCAGCCCAAGAACTAGACTGGAGCCTTCTGGCAGATATTTCATTTAATGGCAGTTCAAAACAAACAAATAATCTCCCCCACCATGTTTGTTTCTTGGCACATGAGAGCTCCAGTCCAATCATTGAAATCAAACAAGGCAAAGGCTGAGACTGGGAGAATGAAGAACTTGCCATGGTAGGAGGAGAACAGGTTTGAGACCATCTAAGGATTCTGAATGTGCACAAGTCCATGGGACTTGATGAGAGGAATCCACAGGCCCTGAGGGAACTGGAAGGTGAAGTGAGAAAACATCAGTGTGGTATTTAATTAAACCACAACCCATCTCTTTGCATGTCTTTGTAGGAAGCCACAGTTTGATTCTGCTCAGACCCACAATAGTCACAAAGTCAGTTACAGAGACCTCCACAAGAAAATTCAACCTTACTCTCATAAGAACTATGATTTTAACAGTATAAACTGCCTGGAGACAACCACATTTCTCCCTTTGATTGTAGAGTGGGAGAGCTTGACAGATACTAGATTCTACAGAATTTAAATCAGGTGTGGCTACCGCTGTGATGACACTGAGGTGGGAATCATGAGCTTTAAATATGCAGTATATATTCTTCAACAGATGAGGACTACAATGGCTAAACAGAATGAAAGCATGGAACACTTTTTAATATTCAAGGTATTAAAATCCCCATAAATGTCTTTTATATTTGCTTTCATGTATCTTCCCAGTCACTAAATGCTAAGTGGTAGCATGGGACTACTTATGCTTTAAATTTAAAGTGCATGCTCAGTTCCAGTATACACAGTCAGCACTGCAGTTTCCATTTTCAGCACATTTTAAAAGATGTGAACTGGTTGAAGAAAACCCTCAACGTAATGATCTGAAGTCTGGTAACGTCAAGAACAAGTGAAACCCTGAGACTTCTGCTCAGCTCAGAAAACGGAGTCGGAGTTCTAAATATTCCATTCCACCACAGAGCAACTGTGCTGAAATAGACAGACAGGGAGATATCCATCACCCCAAATAACTTATGTGAGAGCAACTTAGTGCCCTAATCAAAGATTCAGCACCTAAGATTTCCCATTATAACAGACAAAGCGCTTAAAACATGAAGACTTTACTCTTACCTTCCACATGTGACTGCAAAACCTCCAAGATCAGTCTGAAGCCTCTGGCTAAAGCATGCAATCCACTGCTTTCGTCACTTTTGCCCCACATATGCATGTATGTATATTTTCATGTATTAATATAGCTCCCTCTGCCTTCATTTAAATGCCCTAGAAATACTTTCTGCTCTGCTGTTTTTGTTGTGTGTATACTAATAAACAACATCTTCATAGAAGCAAATATCCACACAAAAATATCTTATTTATACTGATTCGGGACTTTCTGTGTCAGATTGATTTCAATATGATAATAGTTTACTAATTGGGGTTTGTATCTCTATGAACTTCAACTTGGGGAGTTCAGTAGAATATAGATTTTTCTTAGCATTAACACGAGGGCTCTTGTGAACACTGGTGTATCATTCAGGCTTAAAATTTAGCAGTGATCTTATTGCTGTTTATTATGTCACACAGCTGGCACAACCATATTGTCACTGAACTCCTGTGCTTGGGCAGGCTTTGGTACTGTACCTGATTGAGCTGGGAAAGATCCTCCATAGGGCTCTCATCCAACTCAAACTTCTAGCTTTTATTCCAGAAACTGATATGGGTAAAGATTTTTGTTTTATTCTTCTGGACTTGAAACCACCAGTAGATCGTATATCTGAGATACACAATCTTAAGAAATTTTGTGCTTGTTGGTGGTTTCACTTCAAGAAACAAAAAAATAATTTCTGGCTTTGCAGCAGATTAAAAATATATTACCAAGCTCAAACACAGCACACCTTGGGTACAAAATTCCAGTGACAATTTCAAGAGAAATACAATATGTACTTAATTATCAAAGCAGCCTCGCTGAGGTCCACTGATTTTTGATTTAGCAAAACAGACAAACACAACAAACATTTTTCTTCCAATGAGCGGCCTCTGCCTGAAATCACTGTTTCTGTATTACACTGGATTTTATCAAGAGAAAATTCTTATTTCATGAAAAACCTACTGTGCTTGTGTCTCACATTGTACTTCACAATTCTTGTCATTTAAATTACAGGTACTTTGAAGACATAGAAGGGCTGTTACTGTGGGTTTTGCTCATAATCATTCTTCCTGTTGCTTCTAATATAACATCCATTGTAAACACACTCCGTGGGGTGATTTCACTCTCACTTATAAAGTTCACTTAATCTTCCACGTTCCAGGAAAAGCATTTTGTTTTTTAGTAATGATGCAGGAACATTTCTTAAGAATGCTTCAAGGAGAGGAGTTTCTAAAATTTACTTAAGGTTTTACACAGGATAAACATCATTATCAATTACAGCCTACCCAATCCCTATACTTTATATTAAGGAATGTACAAAAAACTTTGTACATAAAGGATGAAGAGTTTGAATGTTAGTTCCAGAATCTGTTGGGATGTGTGTAAACCTACAGAATTTCCTTTTTCACTTGCATGGAAAATACTGTGAAAGCTTGATTTCCAGGAGTCAATATCTCAAAAAGTTTCAGTGTCCATATAGGTATTTTCTTTTCTCTCTCTCTGTACTCTTCTGGAACAATAAATATCCCCCGTTCTGTATGTCACAAATGCACCAAAGATGATCCTCACCATTGTGAAAACCAGTTCCCTATATTTTGAAAACCTGTAAAACACACTTCACATAGTTGCAGAATCTCGCCTGCACTACAACAACATGGTTTTTTGCCACATACCTTCTTTTTGTTGGTGGAACAAATGTAGAAATTGTCAATAACAGTGGCAATCCCAGGCTGTAGATTCAACTTTGTGTATAATGTCCCAAAATCTGAAGACCTGAAAGAAATCAAACATCTGTAAGTGCTCTCTTCTAAAGGCTTCAGCATTGAAACTCTGCAAAGAAAACCCCACTCTGTGCACCAACAGTCCATTTTCAAAGCTTCTCTGCCATCTTTTTGTTCTTTTCAGTGCTCATTAGCTACTAAAAGAAACCTGCCACTATTAAGAAAACTAGATTTGAGGTTTGAACAAAACTGGCTAGTTCTGTCTGTAATTTGAAGTTCTCTGCAGTGCTAGTTTATTTTTTTTCTGTACAGTGACAAAAGCCTGACATGTACACCTTTCCATCACCACCCACATGGTGGAAAAAAAGAGCTATGAAGAGCACAGGCTCATTGGCAAGTACTAGCAGCACCTCCTCATCTATACAGAGAAAGAAGAGTTTACTTCAGAGCTTGCTGTTGCATAAGAGAAGAATTTGGCCCGAGATCTGGAAGACTAATACTAAACCTCTAAAAAAATTAGTACTTGATAAAGGTAACCCATCCACTCCTCCAGCTCTTTATCAGAGGATCAGTAAATATTTGAATGAATAAAATGAAAGCCAGTATTTGGCCATCAGAGTGTCACACACATGAGTATTGCAAATGTGGGCACTCTGCAGAATTTGTCCCATATTTCTGAAAAGCTGGCAGTGAAAAATGGCACCCGTGCTCTGTAGTTGCATTGACAATGTCAATTATAAAAAGAACAGACTTGTAAAATGTTAGTATAAGGAAAAGTTACTAAGTGAAATTCAAAGCAAGTGACATCCAAATTTAAATCACTTTGGATGAAGCCTTACTTGCTCTGTTTAAACCAAATTGTACCGTATGCTCTCTCCATATTTACAGTTATTCATTTTGCATTTGGAAAAGGATTCAGACTCTTCTAAGGCACTTGTCCCTTCTTCACCAAGAAGCACCCCCCTAAGACAGAGATTTGGTGTGAGGACTTCCACTCTATACACCCTTTCTGTCCCTGGAATAACAAATGGGGCTGACAGTACCCTGCTCAGGAACTCTGCATCATTCAAACAACTGGGAGCATTCAAAAGCTCTCATATCGAAGAGAACCAAGACTCTTTCCTTCCCAGTGTGACACTGCACTACCTGTGCAGTGATTTCTGCCCTACAGCCCCTTTCTACCATGTTCATGATCCCCAGCAGGCTCTGCTGCCTCATGCTGCTCACCCAGGGCAGTCACTGCTGCAGTTTGTCGGAGCATGACTGAGTACGAGAGAGAACAGGGAAAAACCAAATGCTTGGCTGAGAGGTAGCACACTGCCTGAGGTCTCCTCCAAGCCATGTGAGGCTGGTGCCCACAGGAGGCTGCCATGAGCATCCCACCCATGTGCCAGTGCCACCCAGAATGTCACTGAACTCGAAGAGCCTGTTGCGTAAAACTAGAGGCGGCTCCTGTGCTTTCACCAGCCCAGCTTTCCACAGGATACAGGAACTTCAGCTACTGTCATGGAGCAACTTCCTATGTCTTTGGCATCACCGAGCATAGTCACAGACAATGATATGCCTGGGACATGACCTAAGGAATACCAAGTAAAGAAAGGTTCATGTTTACTTTCTTCCTTCTCCACCAGTTAGAAAATCCAACTGGTCATAAGACTATGACACTCAGGCTATCCTCACAGCCTAAAGCTGAGTGTTTAACCATTTAATAGCATTTATAAATTTGATGTGGGGTTTTTTTCCCCCCACATTGTTGCTTTGTCTGCAGATATACAGCAGTGCATTGCAGAATCATAGCAATACAATTTTGACAAATAAAAATGTAGATATCCATCACATACAACTGCAGTGTACCCGGTGCTCAGCACAGAACTAAATAAAATTCTAAGGGGAATAGGATGGACCATGCTAAACTTAATTTGCCAGTGGTATTTGATAGAAAAGAAATTAAAGCAAAGACTTAAAATACCAACTTCAGCCAGATGTACTGAAATCATGCAGAACAAGTATGTATGATGAAAATATAACCTAGCCTATTTTCTTTGAGGGAAGAATATCAGGTCAGTGGCTAGCCCAGTAATAACATCCTGAAATACTTCTCTGAACCTTAAAGATGATTCAATTTACTTTGAAGAGGCAGTTCCAGGATTAATACGATGGGACCACTGGAGAGTGACACTATGAGGGACACCACAGCAACTGTGTCAATGTGTCAAAAGAGTACAGGCAGGAAGCCCAAAAAAGATAAGTTCCAAGATAAAAAGTTCCAGTCCAAAACTTTCCCTTCTACTTCTCATGACTTATAGAAGGTACTGCAAAAAAAGAATGAGGTTTTAACGAGAAGAGTGCATTAAGACAACTACAGTGTTTTCAGACAAATGTAATAAAGCTATAAAGTCAAAAAATATTTTTTTTCCTGGTACAAATTAGAAATCTCAAGGGAGAAAAAAAATCCAGTTCCAGCCTGAGAAAATAGGCAACTGTATCTCCTGAAAAGTACACCATACCTAAGCAGGAAGACCAGGATTGGAAGAAGATCTGTAGGTCTCCAGAGAAATCTATTCAGACTTCCAAATCTTTTTTACTGATAGCAAAGACTTGAGAGAGCCCAGAAATGTCAGCCATTCTTTGAGACATTCACACACAAGAGGACATAGATCAAGAACATTACTGAAGGGAGGCAGTGTGCAAAATAATTGGTTTTCCAAATCTACTATAATCCAGAGAAATCAGGTCACCCGACTTTTTCACTCTAAGATATAACTTTGGAGCTCCTGACTCTGCATATATAATGAACTAACATTTTGTAGCACACAGCCAGAACAGAATACCCTTTAACTGCACTACTGAGCTACAGGCAGGGTTGGGGAGGATGAATTCTAGGATCACACTGCACACCTATTTCAATATATATTTTAAAATGTACTTTGCACACAATTAAGGAGAGGAGGAGCCCTTTACGGTTTTCCAGTCTTAGTGATTTTTTTTTTTTTGTTAGGAGCCAAAGTCATGCTGTGTAAAGAGTGTTAAGGAAACGGAAAAACTCCCCGAGTCATCTGTTTTTATCTGGATAAACATATTCTCTTTCCTCTCTAAAAATTCATGAAAAGATATTTCAAGTTATGATAGAAAGAGAATACACATGTACCAGATGAGAACCTTAAAACTTTCTCCTATAGCATGGTTTATTTGCAATGGCAGCAGAACAACAGAACAATAGCTCCATAAAGCAGAGCAAGAAGTGTACAGACTGCCTTTGTAAAGATGGGCCTGACCTGCAGTACTAAGTGATCTGGACACAGTTAAATAGAATTTTGGCCTTCTGTGAGACATTGCAGGGGAAACAGACACCTATACGTAGGCTGCTTCCTGCTGCTGTGTATCCACCTACACAGCACTACAGGCACCAGATTTCAAGGATGTTTCTTCACTGAACAAAACTCAGTGAGGAATCACAGGAAACACATCTTCCAGTACTCAGGTGATAGAACCAATGGATGGGGGAACAATATGATGACTCATGTACTGATGCAGACATCACACATCCTGAGCCTGACAGCTTGTGGCTGGCTAGGAGCTTCTTTGGAAGTATGTACATCTGCTGAAATATGTGCTAGTCTCTTTTTTTTTTTTTTTTGGTGTCTTTATGGAAAAATCAGTTGTCACTGTAAGAACAGCATGTTCAACTAACGGTCCTCAAAATTGTACAATGATATTACAGCCCAGATATAATTAGGTCTTTTCAGCTTAATATTGTGAGCTCAAAAAATAGCCGGGAAAACTTCCAAGTGGTAGAGAAATGTACCCTGATGAAATAAAGCTCCCAAAGCCTCTAAGCTCTGTGTAAATTTGGGTCTCATCCTCAAAACTGTACCTTTTTTACATTTGAGCTAAAATAAATCTATGCCTAACATAATTTGGAACTGTACCTAAACATTGGATCTGGATACCTTCCAACAGAAATACTGAGAAAACAGAAGAAATTTAGCAGGTATCAAAAGAGACATAAACCAAATGTCTGCCTTTCTGAACTTCACTATCATTATACAGCTCTCCCCTGGTGACTCACACCTATGATTCAACATTGCACACTGTTAGTTGTGTTTCCAGGTTATATTTACAATTAGATATTCAAAATATATATAAAAAATAAAATTAATATAGTAAGATGTTAATGAAGATTCTTTGAGATGAAAATTGCATTCTCAAATCAAATATAATACTCAAAGAACACATGAACTGCGAAAAAAATGCTTCCTTGTGGGTTTGTTGTTGTTTTCAGGTTTTTTTTGGTTGTTGTTTTTTTTAAATGAATTGAAGGGACACACTAGGAAGAGAGTGGCTGGAAAACTTAACACACGTGTTAATCAGATTTCCTCTACTCTTTCTTCTTGAAGACTAATTCAAGATCCATTCTAATCAAAGAAGTTATACTGTATAAGCTCCATTAACTTAAAATCCTGGAAGACAACAATGAAGAGATTTCAAATGACTCGTGGATTACCTAACTGGTGAAACATTAAAAAAAGTCTTTGAAACAAAAAAATATAAAAGACCTGCTGGTTTAGATAATTGGTAAAGAAAAATAATATTCAATTGAGATGCACATTAGAGAATCAAGGAAGAGTGGATCTGTACATAAAGCTCAGTCGACTGTTTCCCACTTAATTTTTTCCAGACTGTATTGCAAACTGTGTCTTCCCACCTTCCCCTCCTTTCAACCAGCAGAACAGTCCAAGATTTAAAGCATGAACTTAAAAATGCAGGAGAAATTATTTCAGGTTTTTCTCTGTCACAGACTTACATCTAACAGTAGGATTTCCTTTGTGCTCCGGTCCCTCACCTGAATAATAGTGACAACACTGTCGACTAAACCTCAAATGTCTGTAAGGAAAATAGATTTCCTCAACAGAGTAATGAAGAACTAGCTGATGGAGTATCTAAAACAGATACATCAGAGGTTCCAAAAACAGACACCAGGACAAACCTACTGAAAGGGAAGAAACCAGAGGAACAGCATTAAAGAAGTGGAAAACTAACCCGTCTTCTTCACTGTAACAGCACAGAAGACTTCAAGGGCTTTTACACATCCAATGTGGAAACTGCAGAGACTTTGGTTAGCCTCATAAAACTCTTTCAACAAGAACCAAAAACCTCCAAAACCCCAAAGCCTTTCTTCAGAGTAAAAACACATTGTAACATTGGATTCCAACACCCAACTCATATATTAAGGAATTCATGCAGATGAAAGTTTCTTCAAAGGCTGTAGAAAAGTAGGACTCCCAGAAATCCAATTAACACCCAGCAATCCAATTAACAGATTACTAATCAGCTACCAGTTTTGCTGAGTACTTTTTGAAAATACCTCTCTCTCCTTTCCAGAAAATGGGACCTTTTGGAAATTACACATTTTTCCTCCTGAAACCAAAAATACAGAAATTCTTCTTTCTTACACCAGATTTACACTAAAGAATCAATGGTGTTGGCAGGAGGTAACATATAAATATTCTAATAACTTCACATTTAGGCAATAGAGGGTTTATTTTTTCCCCAAAAACACTAGAGATGAACATGTCCCGTTTTCATTTATCAATCATTGATATCATATATTGATCTGATAGCACAGACATTTTTAAGAGCTACCTTTTTAGTTGAAGTGACCTGTTCCATAATGTTCTGCTGTGTACAGGACATGATGTAACTTGGCATTTATACAGTTAGAGAGACTCCTTCCAATAATTTCAGGTATTAATGTCCATATATATTTGATTGTAAATTGATGACCTAAAAAATTCCCCAGGGAAAATAAAACAAAACAAAAGAAACAAAACAAACCAAACCAAACAAACAAAAAAACCACCCCAGAAAACTGCATTTGTATCAAATGAAGACTCAAGGAGGAGCATAAACATCACTTATTCTAGGAGTGGGCTTTTATTCAAAGCATTTAACATATCCAATTCAACTGGCCACAGTGGATGGAAAACCAGTCCTCTGCAGCAAATAATAAGAGCCAGGCTTACCATGCCAGGTCACTTTAGGGAGTTAGCCGTCTCCTCAGGAACTATGGCTGCTAATGTCACAGTGACAAATCAGACAGGACTTATTTAGCACTGCACAGGGTCTCCTGACACCACATGGAGCCTGACTGGGCCCCAGGCTGCCATGCCAGGCTACAATCTCCTACCCTGATGCTGCAATTACCTTTGAAGAAAGTGTTTTGAAGTCCACATTTCCCAGGGCTATCCTGTCTCAGAGCTGTCTGGACCCAACTCTTTGCACAGTAGAGCAACCACTCACATTTTCTCATGAGAGAAATGGAAGGTGATACACAGAGCTCTTTGTACAGATAGGGGGTGCTACTTGATGGAGATATGTGAATTATACAAGATGTATTTACACACTGAATCATTTTTTCCCTTACTAGTATCTTCTGTCATGCATTTATCAGGTGCTGGTTTTGGTTAATTGCTTCATCTGTACAATGCACATACAAAAATGCTCAAACTCCAGTAGTTAGCAGCATTGTGTCTTTAGTATCTACTACATATCTTTCTGTGCTGTATTTAAACAATCCTACTCTGTATATCTCACTGTATGCCATCACAGTTATCTTTTGCAGCCCTTCATTAGTCCTTCACTACACCCCAAACATCCTGCTCATTAGCCTATAATCACTCTGCTTATCAGTTACATTTTCAAGCTCCTCATTACTTTGCTGCACAGCTCCAACAATTAGCTTTTATACTCTACAGGCTGACAAAACATCACATTAGCTTCTATTAGCTGCAGCCATCTCCTTTCCTCTCAGAAAGTGTTAGTTTAGGTTAGACACCTATTCTGAAACCACTGCCTTGGTGCATTAATTCCATCACCAGCACAGAGCACTTGCTGACAGAACGTCTTGGAAGGTACAGCCTGTAGCCACGCTTGCAGTACACAGATACTTGTGATGAATCCACTCAACCATGAAACAAGCAGTGTCACAGTGACAAAGCAGACAAGACACCGCCAGCAAGACAGGGTTATGTCTTACTTTTGCAAAAAGGGGAAGCTCTGGGTTGTTTCTTCCTTAGCTTTGCAGCTGTGGAAGAGCTGGGACATGCGCAGGATCACGCTGCCCTCAAGGGGCACAGGGGCACCTAAAGGTACCTAGGGGCAAATTAAAAATTCTCCCACAAACATCCAACCCCAGCCATTTGTTCCTGTTAAAAACAAAATTATTAAAATTATTCAAAGTCAAATTAATGGCTTTGAAATCTTGCTTTTAGATCATTTCAGTAATGCTGCTTACAACTCCTTCCCACAAACAGTTCTGGTGACCTACATGAGGGAGGAGAAAACAAGAATGAAATTGTGGGAAACAGAGAAAGATCAATTTCTTACCACACTTTCTTCACTGAATTCAATGTGTTGTGTAACTAACAGTTAGCATGCAAGCATTTATCCCAAGAAACAGTCCTGTGTAGATTTAGTTTCAGCAGCTGCAAGTCCAGCACTTTATTAGTAGGTCTCAGCAAGGAATAGAGTGTATCACAGAGCATTTGAGAGGTTTGCTATAGAGAGTCTTAACTATTTAATTAACTATTCAGTTACTACCTACAAAACAAATTAATAGTTCCTATGTAATACTAACTTCCTTTCACCTATTTAGACAAGAATCTTTGAAAACAGTTTGGGTTTTGTCTCGGATGAGGTTTTTTTGTCTGGGATTTTTTTAAAGTTTAGGAAAAAGAAGTCTTTGTCACTAAAATGCAATTTTCCAAAGTTATGCTTACTAACTATATTGCCAGAAGTGGAAACATGCATATATCACTTCCAGTGTGATTTCTCTTTTATTACTGTTGTGAGAGGAAATGAGTAATTACTCAGGAATTATTTCTTATCTCACAAACTTGTATTCTTGGGGAAAGGAGATGGTTCAAGAATATTTTCTTGAGGTTTGCAAGGAACATTAAAATTTTCCACCATGGAAAAATGCTAGGCATTTCCCATAGCCCAGGCTTTTTATTTAAACCACTAAACACAGCTGAAATATTTCTAAAACAACTTTATTCTCAGTCAGGCAGCTTCTTGGAAGGCAAGAAACATGTTGGGACATATGAGAGAATTTGGCCTTATGCTTTCTGACCAGAACAGCAAATTTTCTTGTAATCACTGGATAAAAGTGGTTGGAATGGGAACATTTACAAAATTTAAAAAGAACAGGTAATAATTTAATAAACTGCATATGCACATTCACATGCAATTATCTATTCCTCTACCAATGGGCTCTGCCAACTATGAGTCTTCTACTCACTCTTCAGTAAGCAGAGCACTTCTTTAACTCCAATTGAAGCAGTTTTAGCTTTTGCTGCTGAAGTGCTGACCTCCATTTCATAATTGCTGTGGGGGAGGTAACAGGGAAAATGAAATATATGGCCAGGTGTAGCACTTTATAAAAAGGTAAATGAAGTCAATGTTTAGTCAGTAATTTGAGTGTGGTATTCTGCACCTGAAGCCAAATGCTTGGCAAAACTAAGGGAGTAAGTGGACATTTTTTTAAAAAAATAAAAATCCTAAACAATAAGTGAACACAGAAAAATAGACTATGGAAATGCATTAGAGCCCCACTGGTGCCTGCTGTGAGTTTTCTGGCATGCTTCTCTGAAACTTGTAAGTACACATCCAGGATGAAGGCTGAGCAGTGCTCAGGTGCAGCTCAAATTCATCCAAGATATCTGTTCCCATGTCCTCAGTGTCCAAGGAGTGATTATTTCAAGTTATTACAATTGCATCAGAACAAAACCTTTTCAAGGAATTTTAAAGCATTGTTTTGAATTCTTCTCACCCGTGTCTGCCCACAAATAATGGCAGATGCCATGATATGTGTGAATCATGAAAACATTCAGATGGTTAAACAAAATCAGGTTTTCGCGACAGCATTTAAAATCACTGTGTGTCTGTGCTGCCCAAGCTGGCAGAGTGCAGAACATGATGGGAAGCCTGCAGGTAGGAATGGGAGGAGGTACATCTCAGGGTGCTGCAGCAACCAGGGTCACTGGGGAATTCAGATACTCACAACTACTTCAGCAGGATTTGTTTCTGTTATTTGCTAATGACCCCATCCATAATCTCCTAACAGCCTTCTATAGTTGCTGAACAGGATTTATTTACTTACGCATTTATTTCTTTATTTATTTTGTTTAGAGCCTTCAGCTGCCCAATTTCCCTTACAGTCATTCTCCTGTAACTGCAGTGACACCTGTGGAGGGCTGAGCCCATCAGCTGTAGTTTGGCCTGCTGTTGAACTTGGCAAGCCAGCAGCACATAAAGCCCCAGCAGATGTTTCTGCTTTAATAGCAGCTCTTTCAAACCCTTGGCCAGACATAAATCCAAAATAGATCCAGAAAAGAGACAAACAGTGCCACCATCATGGCTCTTAAAATTAGGAGGCAGAACTAGCCTTTTCTGCAGGACTCTGAGAGACCATTAGCAGCAGAAGGTGTCGGGAAGTGTTCCCATAAATTATGCTGACACATTAAGAGGGCCAGCCACAGCAAATACAGCACATTTTGCACTCTGTCACGGCTTGCTAGGAAACAGAATCCTAAGACAAATACATGCATTTACACAGGAGTTTCCAAACTAAGATCACACTTTATAGCAACAAGTACAGGAAGCAGCCAATTTTATGGCCATTAACACCTCCACACAGATCTATGGTGCTTCCACACCACGTTAGTGAACATTCTATAAATAAAACATTGAGGCAATGATCCCTGGTAGAAAGCATCTTCTGAATACATGCCTTGCTGGATCTATTTTCTTAAAAGAAGGCTGCACTAAGAGCAAATTCACAGCTGCCACTGTGCTTTATGGGAGAGGAGGTTGATATATACCAGGGTGACATGCTAACACATCCATTCACTTGGTGATGACTAACTGCCCCTAACAGAAAAAAGCTTGGTCCACTATAAATTATTGGCATGTAATTTCAAATGCAAGTTAAAACAACCCCACAGAATAAGAATAGTTCTCAGCATTTAAAATACTCAAAGCACTGAAGGAGCTGAAGACTTCAATCACGTTCTTGTCTGACATTAAAGGAGACTAGGAAGAGAAAAACGTGACCCAGTGTCTAAAAGGAAGTTCTTTTGTAGGAGTGAAGGTTCTCCTGCTTCCCCTGTCATCTACTACTCAAGCTCAGATGGAGCAGCCAGTAGTGCATGTAACTCTGAGGCTGCTGGAGTGTCTGGGCTCTCTCACTGAGGCTGGAACAGCAGGAGATGGGCTCTTTCCTTGCAGGAGCCTTGTGGTGGCTGAAGGTCACCAAGAGAACAGCAGCAGATGGTGGCCAGCAAATTTCACAGTGTGCAAGAAAATGGGAAAGAGATCCATGGGAAGATGGCAGCAATTGTATAGATGATACAAAACTGTGATAGAGGCTGATATATCAGTAATATATCTTGTGGAGATACAGGCAAATGTGAATCTCATAAAATTCAACAAAGTGCGGTAAAAAGTCCTGCACCCGGGAAGAAATAACCCCATGCACCTGTTCATATTGGAGGCCAACATGCTGGAGGGCAGCTTGGCAGAAAAAGCCCTGGGGTTCCTGGTGGGCATCAAACTGAACCTAAGCTAACAAATGCCGTTGCAGCAAAGGCAGCCAACAGCAACTCAAGTTGAATTAGGAAAAGCATTTCCATCAGGCCGAAGGAAGTGATTCCTTCCCAGCATTGCTGAGATACAGCTGCAGAAAGGTGGCCCCTCAGAATGAGAAGCATGGACATACTGGAGCAAAGAGCCACAAAGATTAGAGACTGGAGCACCTATCACACAGGACAAGGCTGAGAGCTGGGCTGGTCAGCCTAGAAAAGGCTCAGGGGAGACCTTATCAATGTATATAATAATTTATGTGGGTATGGAGCCAGACTCTTCTTGGCAGTGCTCAGTGACAAGCCAAGAGGCAATGGACTGAAAAAACTGAAATACAATGAACTCCATTTAAACATAAGAACTTTTTGTTTTGGTTTTGGTTTTTTGTTTTTACCATGAGGGTGGCTGAACAGTGGAACAGCTTGCCCAGGGAACTTGTGGTATCTCCATCCTTGAAGACACTCAAAGTCAACTGGACAAGATCTTGATCACCATGCTTTGATCAAGGGGGCTGGATTCAATGATGTTAAAGAGCTCCCTTCCAACCTCCCTCAACTTGTGATTCTGCAGTTACTGAAAGTTAAATTACATAATTTGGCTTTGCTGAAGATACTGTGCATCAAAAGTAATTTTCTGTAGACAGCCAACACAGTTAAAGCATCACCGAGTCATAGAAGGAACTTCACTGCATATTTGCTAGAATATCTACAACTTCACAAACTAAGACCAAAAGTTTTGTTATTTTGATTTGTCTTTAAGTTCAGCAGATTTGAACTCTGCTTGGAGTGTGCATGCTCCAAAGAAGTTCCTAACTGACAGCACTGTTGGTTAAGGGAACAAAAGAAACCTTCACATTTACTGATAAGAAAAGTGCTTTACAACGTAGAGCCTGCACAATCTTCGGCTGTGAAGTCTGAAATTATAGTTGTATTCCAAACTCTACATTTGAAGTCTGAAAAGTGGCACAAAAGCATTTTATCTAAATGTCATTTTGCAGTCCTATAGCTCAGTCCTATTCAGCTGCCCAAAGCAGTCAGACTTAGATGAAAAGGAAAAAAAAATAATAATTTGCTCAAGGAAAGCTTTTTTTTTTTTTCCCTTTTCTGCTGTTGTTGGTTCCACTCTAAACCCCTCTTTGTGGAATTTAACCTATGAAAGCTTTGGCAAACCTTTTGGTATATGCGGTCAAGCCTCCAGTTCACAGGGAAAGTTCAGCCTGACACCACTACTCTAAAAAGAAATGCAGAGATCACAAATTCTAGCCACTAGTCCCACCAGACATGTTTTATTAAATACCTTTCATACATGGCTTGGAAACCAGCTTGATCTAACACCAATAAATTAAAACCTAACATGCCAGCATTTGGGAAGACACCAAGATACATTTGCTGTTCTTATTTCCAAATCATATTCACTCCAGGGTAGTTTTTTTCAAATAAAAATCAAGACTCCAGCTATCACTGGAGAAAGCAACAGTAAGGTGAGGTCAGAAGGAGACACTCAATGCTTACTGCCCAACACTTGTGGAAAATCCTATGGAAAACCACAGACTGTAATCTGCTCTCCTTCTCATAAAATCATAGAATCATTTAGGTGGGAAAAGACCCCTAAGATTATCAAGTTGAACCATCAACTCCACAATATACATTTACATATATAAAGATGCATAAATTTATATGTAAATTATCTTGTATGCATACTGGATCAGACTGGATCTCCAGGTATGAATTGACTTGTTTTCTTTTTACTGAGACAAACTCTCATAATAATGAGATAATGACTAAATAAAAAACCTTCACTATATATCTTAAAGACACAAATAATTCCTTGATTGTTAAATGCACCTGAAGTTCTTTATCATGCAGGCATTTTATATTTTCTCTGATTTTTAATAACCTTGTTAATAACAATGAGACATTCAAGACACAGTTTTGTTGTTTCTACATATTTACTTAGTAGGTAAAGGGATTTTCTTCTTCCAGAACTATCTGTCAGACTTTAGACTGAGTCCTACTATTAAAGTGGGTGATTTGCTGTATTTAACATTACCATTTATTAATCTGTCTCCAACATCTAATCCTGTAGAAAAAAAAATGCTACAGAAAATTTAAGGAAATCAAACATAGTGGCACTACAGGGCATTCCAAAAAATGCTAGAATCTTTCAGCATATTGAAAGAGGAAAATGACATAACTTCTGAGATTATATTTGCCAAATACATTGTGAGTGAAGTTTGCAATAACTGAAATAATTTTTTCATGTCTGTAAATGGCCATCCTTGAATTATCAATGATAATTGATAAAACTTGATAATTCTTACATAAAATTTAATAAATAGAATTTAACCATCTGCTTATTTTAGTTACTTAAATGTGTTCAGTACACATTTTAATTTTGTTACTTAAAAAGTTCAGAAGGTTTTGATGTAATTGATTTTTTCTATTTCTAATTTTCAGAAGTAATAAACTGTGGAAGAGGTTCTCCTACAGGAGACAACCATATTTCCAGGTCATATGTAATGGTTGTTCATCATTAACTACCAGTCCAAGGATACCAAAATGGACATCATGCACATATATTTTCCAAGACACACTTTTGTCATGTTCTGATCTCTTTTCTTTATTAAGAATTTGCTAGTAAAACTGATTGATAGGTAATCCTATTGTACGAGGAAGATGTGTCATTCAACTCTTTGACCTTGTCTTCACACTAACAGTGAAGTGTCTTTGAAATCTGTTTACTTCAGAATTTACAAGAGCATTAAAGACAGGATGTCAGCACATCTCAGGTTTGAAAAGATCTAATAATAGTAAATGAGTTTGGACAGTAGGGTCATCTGTAATGTACTTTAAGAAAGAGAGACAAATTTCATTCTTCCACTTTATAGTTAAAGACAAGTAAAACCATTCTTAAACTACAGAGTTCGTGTTTTTGTTTTGATTTTTTGGGATTTTTTTGACTGAGGAACATTATTGTTTGAGACCAAGAAAGGCCACATAATATGAGATCAAGAAAAGAGTTATACTGCCAAATAATGGACTCGACCGATGCAAAACACTTTCCAGAAACAGTAACAGAATCTAAAAAGCTTTTTCTTACTGAGCAAGCTCTGGGCAGGTTTGAGAAGTGGCCTCAAAGCTGGTTTGCCCTTTCATCATGATGCACAATGTATAGAACTGAATTTTCCCTCTGTCACTAACATGGAGCCTGCATTCCTGCACTTCAGAGTCACAAAAATGAGACAGCTAGACTTAAGGAGTGTGACGGAGGGTGGAAATATTTTCCAGTGGTAATACCTTCCTTCATTACCATTATTACATTAAAAAAAATACATATGGCAATAATTTTCTTTTGTGTTTGCTAAATATTTGCATTGCTGCATAACTGTCTGAGAAGGAAAAGTGATCTTTTGTTCCAATTTAGAGCAGAGCACTAATGATGTGGCTTTGACCCCTGTATGGGCCATTCATTTAAAGAGTTGAACTCGATGATCATTTTGGCCCCCTTCCAAGACAGAATATTCTGGGAGTGAATATAGTTGCACTCTCTTTATTTACCTACTCAGGAATCCATCTATTCTACTGCATGAGATTAGTAAAAATAATATGAAATATGATAATCAGATGACCCATCAAATCCCATAGAAATTGTTCTCCATATCAACACTGTGTCTTCAGGAACTGACTAATCTAGCATAACAAGGAACAGTCACATCACATCCCTATTTGCATTGGCCACATATGGCTATTCAGCAGCTACGTGTGGATAGCATTTTGATTAGCACCTAAAGATTGTAAATTTTTTTGTTATACCTTTCAGATCTGTCTCAGTCTCCTAACATTTTGCCTATTTTACATAGATAAATAAATATGCATTCAACACAAGTGAGCTTCAGATGCTTCATATTCCATCAAATATTAAAAAGGTCAGAGAAGCTTCTGGATTTGTCTCAATAAAGCATTAAAATTGAATGAACTTGATACATGTAGCCTCTAAGACACTAAAGGATGTAAATGTGAAGGATATTACCATAAAATCAAAGGAAGCTGTAAATAATTATAAAAAAGAAGAAAAATAAGAAGTAGCTTTGAGTCACTTATTCTGTTAAGAATGCATATTATAAGTAAGGGGTATTAGCTGATGATTGATAAGAAACTTCAAGTGATCCCAAACCTTTAAGTTATTCACACTGATATTCAAAATATAATTACTTTCAAACCACACAGTAGAGTTGGATTAAAAGAACAAATACTTTAGGAGTAATCCATGAGTCATGCCTACTTATTATTATGAGGTTTGGATTACTTATCACTTCAGCTCTCTGGCTTTACTAAATAACAACAACAATAAGTAACAACACATTCAGGCTCTCACATCTTTACACACATACTGTCAAATATGAAAGGAAAGAAAATAAGAACATTTATGTTATATTTTCAATGAAATGTCTTAAAAGAAAATACAGCTTGGGTTACGCATATAGTAGGTAGATTTTCCAGGCTTTAGTTTTATGCTTTTCAGTTGTCTCTTCAAATCTTTAGCACAGATTTGGGGGGGGAAAAATACCTTGCCTTTTTAAGTAAATGTGTCAAATGGCAGAGAAGAATGTGGTAGGGAATTGATTCTGCTGTTCCTCAATCCCTTGAGCAGCAGATACACAAAGCATTAGGAAATAGGAAGAGTGGCATCTTCCCTGGCTTGTGGTGAATAAGCAATGCTGCAAGGCATACAATTTCTGGAGATGTATGTGCTTCATCATTAGAAGACCTAAGGTCCTGAGAAGGGAAGCATGATCTGTTATCCTCTGCTGCCCACCCTATCCCTACTTGTTACTTCCCTCAAGCTACTCCCCCACCACTTCAAAATCTATGAGCAGGAAAACAAAATTTGCCTTTGGAGATGGCTGACCTTTAGTAACTGCATTTCCAATTATTATCACAGCACTAATTGCACATACAATCTTTCTTTTCTACCTATCTTTTCTTTGCCTTCCCCATCACAACAGCCTTGGGGTTTTGCTACTTTTTGCTACTTTTGCACAGATTTAATCTAAACTGACAGTACAGCATCACTAACAGTACTTATAGCAATGTCAGGAATCCTTGGACACAGTTGAGAAGACCTATTTGCATTTGCCTTGGAATTTTCCATTATCTTCTCTTTTAGCTTGGTGTCAATTTAGTGTCCTGTCTCAGAAAAGAGAAGACAAATTCCTTAAATATCAGGTATGCTGTCTGCAAGCAAGTGGCTCCAAAAATGTTAAATAAGGGGATCTCTGTCAGAATATTTCAAATATCACTATACACTGCCAATTGAAAACAAAAGACCTGCAATGCAGTTCCACAGCTCAGCTGTGATGCACTGGCCCATGGGCTTGCAGACCTCACTTGCCATCCTCCCCACCCTGGTTTCTGTTACAATTGAGAAAAGGTGAAACTGAGAACGGTGAGACAAATTGCATTTCCTGAAAATGGTAAATATTCTTCGAAGATGTAAACAGGAAGGCAAGAGATGCTATCAGCCAGAAAACAGTCCA
The DNA here is from genome assembly GCA_025920805.1 of Petroica traversi. Classification (NCBI taxonomy): domain Eukaryota; kingdom Metazoa; phylum Chordata; class Aves; order Passeriformes; family Petroicidae; genus Petroica; species Petroica traversi. The sequence continues at coordinate 23,291,664 of JAHLSL010000015.1, read as the reverse complement.
TTCTCTAAGACCCCCCCCATAAAAAGGCACTTACCTCACTAAATCACTTGGAATCAAGGTGTGTGATTTATGTGTATTTGAACACTAAATGCATCCCAATACATCACTATATCAACGAACACTCTATTATGTTATTCAGACAAATTACTGTTTGTAAAGTATCAACGATAGTTGCTTCAGAATATTTGTAAAATAATTCATGACCTATATCTTGTTTGGTACAAAATGAAATGTTTCCTTATGCCCTGTAAGAGCTCAAGTAAGTTTAGTTTTGCCTGATCAACTTGTAACTTTGAGAATCAGAGTTCTGGCCTTAGCATTTGTGATTAAAAATTTTGACTGCCATCCTCCAGAGTTCTGTAATGAACAGTTAAAATCTATTGATTTGGAAAATCCTTTTGCTATTTGCTGAAGTCTATTTGTAGAAGATGAACAAAAGACATGTCTAGACAGAACTGAAATAAATTAATTCTCAAAGATGAGTTAATATTCACAAAAAACAATATTCTGTTGCTTGACTCAAGCAGAACAAGAGATTCAATTAGGCATGTGGCTTTGATGTCCTGTGTCCCAGTACAAGACTTGGCTCCCCAGCCTGCTGCCATATGCTTCCCGTTTGAAACCAAACTCAACTGCAATCTCAAACACACTCAAACACAGAGAAGACTTCTGAAGGAAAATTAATTGCCAATCATGCTCTGTGCTGCACCTTCACTGATTCCACGATGGTATTGGCTTGTCAGTAAATCCTCAGTCTGGGAGTAATGTTACCAAACTGTCCATCAAATTGCATCCATAGAACAAAACAATGCAAGTTCCAAACCTCAGAATAAACTCTGCAGACAGAAGCAAAGGACCTACACTGGGTGCAGTCTGCTTCTACAGAACCACAGTGGGTTTAGAGAAAGAGTGATATGAAAAATGGAATTGGGTTTACATGCCATGAAGTACATGGTAACAATTACTATCAGGGCTGATTCTGTTTATGTGCCACACTGAGACTCCCAAATACACCCAGGAGCTTGGCAGAACCTGCAGAAGACAAGATCTAATGAGAGCTGCCCTTCTCAGTCATAGAGGTTTTTCAGGAGAGCCAGAGCTCCTGGTCACTTGGTGCTCAAGAGGAAAATCACTTGCTCATCCAGAGACAAGTAAATATTCCAGCATTATCCTTCCATTTCTCTGACAGTATCCCTACTGATGCAGAACAACAATACTTTCTAACTTAACAATTCCTTCTCTAAAGAGTCCTTCATAATATAAATGTTCATTTCCTACTGTCATTCACTACAGACAAGCATTTCATCCTGAAATCTGCTTATCCAAGTGGTTAAATAATTTCAATTGAAAACATGTTCCCATCCAAAGCAAAAGTCATTTCCATAACCAAAAATCACAGTTTCTCCTCCTCATCTTGAGTCCATCTCAACAGAAGTGTGCAGGGGGAGCAGTTCAAGAGGATTTTTTAGTTCACTTATGAACCACTTGTAACAGAACTTTCTACTCTTGAACAAGTTTCTCAATAATTCTCTGTGTACTGCACATGCCTTCAATAATGCTCTATTGCCTAAGCACTCCCCAGACACATTGCTCCTCTCTTTGGAACTAATAGTGACTGAACAAAGTGTAAGAGGTAATTTGAACAGAACTGTAAAATAAAAGTGAAGTTTGCTGCATAGAGATGCAGAACCATTACCATTCCTGTCCCAACAAACCTACTCACAGAACAAGTGCTTCTTTAGCTGGTCTGCACTTCTGCCTTTTTGGCAGTGTTTTGCCACTAGCAAACATCCCACTTTCAATCTTCACCTTGGAATTACTTGATCTAATATGTTTTGGAATAATTCAGCTTTCATAAAGATTTGATTTCAATATGGAAAATTAGAAATGCCACCAGTCAGTACCACAAATATTTCTTAGCTCCTCTTCATCACATACATTTGTTGAGTGTTCAGATTGGTCTGAAAATGTATTCAGGTGGAAAAGGCTGTACCATGTAACAGTCATATATACAAACCAACCTCCAGCTAAGGCCCTGCAGGTATTGCCATGCATGACGCCCACATCCTCCAGTAACCACAGTGGGTTACTCTTAATTGCAAAACATAATGGCTTTCCTCTTTTTAAAAATGCATATAGGGTTCAGCAATAAAGGAACCTGATCCCAGCATTCTGCCTTTATAATGGTGCTGATATCTGCGTACAATATCAGCTTCATTTACAACTTGGCCTCATGGCACAGGGTTTGGGAACTAGATAGTTTTTAAGGTCTCTTCCAACCCAACCCATTCTATGATTCTATGAACCTTTCATGAGGATCCAAGAGAGCTAACAGAGCTGTTTCCTGTATTTGACAGCATAAACCCATGAGGTAATGCTGCAACTCGGAACAAAGCAGCCGGGCAGAAATTGTTCCTTCTTCCAGGTCTGAAAGGTATTTCAGGTAACAATGAGAACTGAAAATGCACTATGGCAGAAATGTGAATATATGCAAAGCATGAAAAATTGAAAGGAACCTTCCTGATTTGGGCATAGATCATAATTAGCAGTCAAGATTCCAATTTCTTGTCACAGTGCCTAAAATATTTTTTTAGTACAATATTAATTTTTTTATACAACTACTGTAAAAATAACTTTCTACTCAGCAAAAGTCAATCCTTCCATTTCTGAAAAGTGAATCTAAACACACATTTCCAGCATACCTCTAATCCACAGTGACAGAAGCACCTCTCAGGGTGAAAAAAAGTGTTTTCTCTATGAAAAATGAAACATCCTGAGGGCAGGCAGAACAGCTGCTGACTGTTGGATCACTGGTGAACCGCTCACCTCTGAAGAGGATTCCTTCAGTTGTCCCATCCACCTCAAACACCCCAGGGCACCCTGCCTGCTCTGCCATGCCCATCTCTACTCTGACAAAGGCAGTTACAGGGATACAAGGAACTGAATCCTTTGCCTCTCTCAAATTCCCATCAGCTCCTTATATACGTTACTCCTCTCTGTGCTAAAAGATGTCACACTGCTTTTCAACCTGAGTTGATGCCTCTTTACATGGCAGTATCACACCGCAAAGAACAGCACATCAGTAACAATGAGATCGAAGGCATGGAGGCAAATTTTCCTTTATTGCACCATCACTATGGAAATTGGTAACAAACTCTAACACCAGACAGGGCAATGTGCCAGTGGAGTCTGTTAATGTGCTTTCCAAATTACCACTTTCAGAAGGTCACAAGAGTTATCAGAATAACTCTGACACTTTTTTAAAATGCTAAAATACTAACAATATGTTTTATTTACCACCAAGATGCCAGAGTAGATAAAAGTGTTTATTTTAGGCATGGTCATGAAAGAAGACACAATTTACCACATACCAAAAGGATAAGAACATCTGATTTTACCCTACCACACATGCATTAAATAATTATTGATCAACATAACAGTATTGATCTGCCTAACTTAAGAAACTCTTATCATGTAAATTTAATCACTATTACCTGTAGGTTTGATTTTTTTCAGCTTTAAATGCACAAAGCAGTAAGTAATCCTATAGCCCCAAATTTCTTTCCTGATAATATCAATTTTCCATTAGAATCAAGGCAAACAAACAAACAAACCCACACAGAAATCTAGACATCAGGGCAGTGACTTTCTTCAAAAGATGCCTACTTCATTTCCATGACTGCCAAGGCAGGCAAATTATACTTTATCCCTAACAGATGTTTGTTTGTATATTTATTACCACTGGTAATGAAGATTTTAAAACTTTGTCAGTCAAATAATCCAAATATTATATCACTGTAAAGTTTTTCCTTTATTTTCTAACTTTTGTTGTCTTTGATGACATGTAAGTCTGCTATTCACCATCTAGCATTATGCATTTAGAGTTTGTATCCTCTTAGCTGCCATTTTTTATTATAATTGATTAACACATTGCCTGCTGACTGTAATTCTCTACAATAAAACCCTCACATGTTTCTGGTCTTTGTCACAGGTCAATTGTTAGACCCTCCTTCACCCCAAAGCTCTTTAGGCTCACTCCCATCCGATGCCCTACAAGGCCAACTTGACCAGAAGGACTACTCTGTGTCTTTTATATATAAATTAAGATATACATATATTCCAGTGTGAGATTTGACTTTTCTGCATCACAAATACAGTACTGAAGTTCAGTTTATGATTAATTTTAAAACTCAAGCTTTGTTTCTGTAAAATTTCCACTTAATCGGTAGCTGTGAAACTGTCAATTCCTGCAAAGTGCAATAGTTTACCCTTAGACCTATTACTTAATCTCCTCAGGTTATCCCATCATTTCCTCAGTTTGCCAACATTATTTTGAATTTTAATTTTGTCTCCCAACAACACTCAGAAATCTTTCAGATTCCAAGATATAGACAAATGTAATTTATACTGTCTAGTCCATCAACAGATCACTAACAAGAATTGATTGACCCCAAACACCAACTTGTCTAGAGAATCTCCTTCATCTCGCTTTTCTGTTTTTCCAGTGAATCTGACTGCTAGAAAGTCTTTAACCAGCTTTCCACCTTCTCTTTAGCAACTTCATTCAATTATTCACCCCTCGATGCTGGTCTGCTTTTTATCAAACCATCAAAATCTTTGGAAAAAAATAAAGAACTGGATACTCTAAAATTACTTCATGGAAATTGACTGATTAAAGCAACAAGATGCACATGCCCTTTAGTGAACTCACACTGATAATCCCATCATCCTACATGCCAGATTTCCATCAACTCCAGTGCTCAGCATTGGAATACTAACAATTCACATCATAATTCTGGCACTGTACTTACAAGTGGTATACAACAGCAAAGGAGATTATTTACTGTAGTCCTTTGCATGCTACCTACAGAAAGAAAAATTAGAAGCTGTAGATACAATATGTTTTTTAGACACTAACTTGACTAGCTTTATGACTACGTTTGGTGGAGTAATCTAATAGCAAATTATAGAGTTGTCATTTGTAACAAGTATAATCCCTTGTGCTGCAAACTCAGGAGATTTCAGATTTGGGACTGCAGAGAAATCCAGTTCCATATGCATGGCAGCCTTGTGCTCCTGGCCAAAGAATTGTCGTGTTGGACATTCAGAAGCCAATTTCGAGTCTGATCTGGATGCAGTAAAGTATCTACTTGTGCTAAACTTCCACTGCTCACTCCTCGCTTTCCAAATACATCACTTTTCTTGTGCTCACTTTATTCAAAAGAATTATTCACATTAATTTGTCTATATCAATGCCTGTAGCATGGGTAAAAGAAGAAATAGTGAGACATTTTGAAAAAATAAAAGAGAGCAGGTATAATTTATCCTAAAACTAAACAGAATAAGCTAATACAAAGACAGTGAAGAGCTGAATTCATATGACTTGGGAAACAATGAACTGCAGAGGATTTCAGCAGAGCAAATTTTAAAATGACAGCCAGCATAGTATGATAACTGTTAACAAAAGGAAACAGGCTCCAATATTGACGTGTTTAGGTTTCCCTACGTGCAAAATAACCAAGCTTCTCCATACTTAAAGTACAGGTGATTTATTAAGCACTGAAAAGTCATTTCTTCTCACTTAACTGGGAGAGAATTTCCCAGATTTCCCCAGTGCCAGCAGCATATGCTGAAATGAGAAAGTTTAATCAACTATAAATACTTCTTCAGCTTACATCTTCTGTACATATTGGTGAAGGGTAGGGTATTGTTTCACAACTAAAGGGAAAGAAAGAACTTATTCATATGACATGACCAAAATTTAAAAGTGATTTCTAAAAAGGTGCTTCATGATGCAAATCCAGGTAAAGGAAAGGATTTTTCCTGCTAATTCTTTAAGGATGTGTCTGTGACAAAGCAAACCTAAAACATGTCTGAACAGTATTAAATTATACTTGATAAATTTTACCATATCCAAAAATTTAAACTAATAGAAAGCATTAATACAAACCAAATTTAATACAAAAGAGAAGGAAATATTTCTGCAGTGCATCTTCTGCTAATCTTCTCACATGACACAACAATGCTCAGATCAACACTTTTTGGCAAATAAAGTATCATATATCTATATCTACAGGTACATAAATATGCATGTGGTGGTATAAAATTTTATTATTAATTTGAAATTTGGGAAGTATATCCATACACACTTATATTAATGAGATTGCATAATTTCCTTCACTTACATTTCATAATCTTTCTCACCTTACAATGACGCCCTTCACAGCTGGGCAGGAAACCATTTCCTAGGCATATAAAATTTTTGAGACTCCATATTGCTATGGTTTGATTTAGGATGAAAATAAGGGTAAAAAGAAAAATAAAACAAAAGCCTTTTATCAAGATATCCACTAGTCCTGTGGGAACTGTTGGCTCAACTTCTTGACCCTGCACTACCTGCAGGACCAACACTGCTTTTTCTGAGATAGGTGTTTGTTTGTCAATGTGTGGCTCCCTCTCCCTTCACTATTGAATTTCCAGCCATAAACATATTCTAAAAAAATTTTTAAAAAATTAAAAAAGACCACCAGCTATTTTCATTGGCAGAGTTGAGGTCAAATGGGAATGAGCGTGTAACTCAATATTCTGTTTTCATCCTATTCACAGCAACTGACTGATAATAAATAAATAAATATAGCTTTAGTTCAATTACTAAAATATTGAGTTTTCATACAGGCCTTGTTAACTTGTGTATTTATTGTTGGCTTCCAAATCTGTAAAATCTATATTTATGAGCTTTTTTATTTTAATCACCCTAGCCATCTGTAGCACATCTGTTACTTGCTAGTATACAGTAATTAACTTAAATGTGGACTGGGTACTATCCTGAATCAACAGATATCAAAGCACCTGCTTTGATAGGAGTCACACACATCTTTATCAGCTGTAATAGTTGCTCAGGTTAGAGCTAGATTTACTATCCATCCCCTAAACATATGTGATCTATCTCTAAGCAGTGATTTAAAACAAAGCTCTAATTTTTTAATATTCTCCATTTTAGTTGCAAAATGGTCTCTCTTAAGGAGAGATCTCATATTAAAAGATAGATACTCTGATATTTGTATTTACTTGGTTTTAAACACAAAAACCTGAATGTTTCGTATTCATGCAATTAGAAATCCTTTCTCACTGAAGTATTTTTGCTGAGTATGGGGAAAGGAAACAGCTTTGTGGTCTCTGCTGGAGAGTGCACATTTAATGAGTCCATTACAAAAGTTCTCAGAATCTCAACTCCTTAGATTTTTAAATACTCATCATGATCATGCTGAATCCACATAACTACCATTCCAAAATTTGTAGGCAGCCTTGGATTGGTCACATGACTGCAGCCATTAAATTTCCCAGCCAACTGGATCTGTCCTTAATTGCATCCTCAGTACCAGTCACTTTTGCCAATCCTGTTACATTTTAAACAAGACATAACAGAATCCATCATGAATCCCTGGATAATTACATTTCGTTACCTTAGAGGTCTGTGGCTCCCTATAATTAATTGCATTCCTTTTAAAGTCAGCCTAGAAGAGAATGGCTTTCTGCCAAGAAAGTTTTTAAAATGTTCAAAGACTCATTCCAAGGAACAGCAGGTGCTCTTTGTTTTTATTTCTCAGTGTGCTCAAGCCAGAGAAGCAGGGCATTCAATTGCCGTGTGTCCACAACCTAATGCTCTCTCCATCTCCATAAAAGAGAGAGATTATTGTACCATTCACAGCAAATACTCCAATAAACACAGTAAGGATCAGACTATTAGGAAGACTGTTTTGGAAGTTGTTCTCTTGGGGAAGCACGGTTCATAGGTGCCCCTGAAAAAAAGTCTGCTACAGTATTTGTGCATCAAACCTTTCATCACATGTGTTACATCCTCAGTGAGGGTGCTCAGTCTGTTAGTTCTCAGAACACAAAGCATTTCAATCCGCCTTCCCTGGGCAGCAGGGAGCTCATTAGTACCACCAGCTCACCATCTGTCTCTGAAGGAGCAAAGACGGAATTAATATATGATGGAGCAGAGAGGGGGAAAAAAAAGGCAAACAAAAAAAATGGTTGGGAAGCAGCAGGATGTCATCTAGAATGGCATACAATGTTTCCTTTGAAATAATTTCTCCTTGTCTGCACAAAACATGGAGAACAGTTTGGGCATGGCTATGAAATGTTCACAAAAGCATTTGTAAAACTGAATTTTGGTAATTTTAAATAGCGTTGTTCAAAAATCCTCAGGAGATCCTTATTAAATACAGCTGTCTACAGATGAATCCTGCAAAACCTTCCCCGTTCCATACTGCCCGAAGCCCAGGGGCAGACAGCAGCTGAAATTATGCTTTTCTGCTTTGAGGTGTAACGAGAGAACAGGTAAGGAAAGCAAGCAGCTCCTGGTACAGACTGAGGCACGTCCTGAAGCACAGCCTGTGCATGGGGGTCAGTGACAGAAGGAAACAATCATCTATAGCTGGAAAGGGCCACTCCTGGCCTGCAAACCCAAAATAAAAGCTGCAGTCACCCAGCTGTGGAACCATCTCCTTCTTATATCAAGTCAGTACAAGTCACAGGGAAAGCAAGAAGCAGCCACGGGAGAAATTGAGGGCGGGATAAAGCCATCCATGGTCACAGCTAAACCAGAACTGAAATCCCAAATTATAACGTCCATGCTAAGCCTGAAAGTCAATCACAAAGTGAATCCTGTACCATCTGGTCCTTCAGGAATTTTGACAGAAATATTCAGAAAGAGAATACAACTTACTGAAAATCAGTAAGAGTGGAGTAGCTGCACAAAGCATTTAGGGTTTTAAAACAGTGACATAAGTATCAGCCCTTCAACTGATCCCACAGACCTTTGGATCACAGCAGCAACTTCACAGATGTACAAAGATGAACAGCTCAGATATTAAATGTCCACAATCTGAGCCTCTTTCAATTCTGTTTTCTTTGGCTGTTAACTTCTTTGTCAAGGCAAAGACACTACAAGCCACTTAAAGATTGTGGAAAAAAGTCCAGCCAAATAACACAGAACACTTAAGTCAGACAGTTGCCTTTACATTGATGTACCAAAGCAAATGCTTTGATTTTCAGAATGACTGAGACACTGCCAACAGCAATTGTCAGGCAGCATCATTTTTGGGAAAACCAACTCATTGACCTACAAGCTATGACAATTAGCTTTCAGGTTTTTAAATTTATTTATTTCAAACTTGTGTTCTGCTAAAAGGGGAAAAATGTCTTGCTATGAATGCCAAAAATTGTTAATGGTGTGACCTCAGTTTTCTGCTGATCATGAACTATGTGGAACTTGTCCAATAAACATAATAGTGTGGGAAAATGAGTAACTGAGTTCTTGAAAAAAAACAAAGTGAGTATGTCATCAGCACACAGAGTAAATACACTTCTGTGCTACTTTCTGGGTCATGAACACTCTCACAGTCCACAGCACCCTTCTTCTGACTATCTCATACACTTCTGTGGGTCAGAGCTACCTTGACAGCACGTCTTTGTCATACTTGTAACTTCAAAAGATGAATGTAGTTACAAAAGTAACCCTCTATAGCGGCCCATTGGTGAAACCAAATCTTACATCTAAAGAAAAACATGTTAATGACTCAAATTCAGTTCTGTTTTACAATGTGTGTAGTTGGACTAGATCCCTGATTTTCATTGGAACTGCCCCAGAAATGCAACCACAGAACCCTTTTTATCATCAGTGTAACAAAGAGGTGAGTCCAGTTCACAGCACAATAGCTCTAACACTTCCTTGACAAAGTGTCATCCAGGGCAGTTATGAAAAATTTTATTTTCATTTCTGAAGTTCTAGTGCCGGGGATGAGCAGATTATTTGATTGCATTATATTATTTTCTGCTTCTCATGGATGAATGTACAACAATGGATAGAGGCATGTAAACTATCAGATGCAAATCTTTGCCATAGAAAAAAATTCAGAAATACTTTCCCTAAAACAGTGAGAAAAGACAAAACTGCTCATAGCGGTTTTGTATCAAGAAATGGAGTGGCTACAGCCCTGTCACAGAAAACTGGAAATCATGAAAATCGTAAGTGTTGGTAAAATAGGGAGACACGAGCTGGGTCAGCACAAGAAATATTACTTTGCTTGTCATAAATCACTATTTGTTTCTTTTGAAGACAAGAACATGAGGTTTATTCTTATCACTGCTATACACTCAACTTTCAAGGTTTCAGTGTTGATGGCCATTCATAAAATAATAAATGAATGAATAATAAATAAATTAATGAATATATTTAACAAGCCTCTCAACATCTGAAATAAATAATCTTAGTGCTACCCAGCTAAATTGCCACACTGTCTGCCTCTAACACAAAGTGGTTTAGATTTTCTAAATACAGTAGTTGACCATGACAGTTATAATCATCTCTCTTGTATCTGTTAGCACACAAAGAGCAGCTCTTGTAGTAATTTACGACCACTATGCCCCCAGCTTCAGTATTTGGGTTCTGCTCAAGAAGAAGTCTTATAGGTAACAAATGCCACATGGAAAACGATGTCTGAAAATTAACCTTCCCTTTTGGCTAATTTTGTTCCATGGTAATTTTGAAAAAGGTGGTTGCATTTCTTGAGTGGGAAGTTTGACTTGACTGATGACCTCCAGAGATCCCTTTAAGGACCTGGCAAGCATCCATTCTCTTGAAAAAGAAGAGGAGCGTGTGCCAATCCACAATGCACAGTAATCACTGCTGCAGAATTTTATCTGCTGAGTACCATATAAAAACCAGGTGCCCCAAAGCCGGAAATACAATCAGACTCACAAGAAAGAGGAGAGAACAACTGCCAGCTCTGAAGACAGATTTTCATAAAGACATTCATATACAAGTTCATAACATGTTTTGTTTTGATGAACCTCCAGCAAGCAAAAAAAAACCCCATATTTGTATACGCTTGTAGACCATTAACATATTGCTAACTTACCTGGAATTATTTTTCAAAAGAAGCTACTCTCCACTTAATAGGTATTGTGTTAAAGTAGAATCCCTTCTTTATCTTGGCTTAGCTCTTGTCTTGAAGAATTTTTCAAAGGTTTTATTTATTTATAACTAGGTAGGCCTCCTAAAGGGTTGGAATCTTGTTTGTTCTAACAAACTGCAATCATAATTATTAAATGCGCTAAACCTGCTGTCAGCCTAACTGATGAGGGAAATTTGACTGGATCCGAGCAGGGAAGGATTTTTCCCTGCTGTGCCTCTTGTAAAAGAAAAAGAAAATCTACTTTTGGTACAGCACAGTATTGAAATGAGAGAAATTATGTTGAAACACTTTAATACTCCAAAGAAGTTTTAAAACGATAAAATTTTAATTTTAAATTTAAAGAAAAAATTAAGTCATGACTGGAATTGAATTAAGCCCTTGGAGATCATTATAATGACAATTTGAAAACAGGAGATGATTGTCCTATTTTATCTATTGCTCCTCTAAGAAGCAAACTTCTGTTTGATCTGTTCTGCTGATAGCCTACCATATTCTTGTTAGTGTCTTTCTCATGGACATCTACAAGTGCTTTTCCCAGAACTATCTACTATTTGTGACTTTCTCAGAGAAAAGAGACAATTATCTGCATTTGGGTACTCAATGCCCCGAACTTTGTTTATGGGGTAAATGCACAGTGACCTCAAGCACTTTGGTGAGGGTAAGAAGAAATATCATAAAACTAACTTAGAACTACACTCATATACAACATGAAAACCCATACACCTTAAAAGGTGTTAAAAATTCCATGCACTAAAAGCCCACCGTCAACATTGTCAGGATTTTCACTAAACACAGTGCAATAACTAGTCATTAATAGATAATCACACTGAACTTCTAGGATTCTAAATTATGAGGACAGAACACATGTGTTAAATATTTAATTGGAAATAACCAATTACATTAATTAGGGGGACTTGAGGCTGCTGTTCCAGTGGTAATTGTATTTGTCAGGACAGAGAGAGATATACTCCGCAATGTGAGTATAATATTCTTCAGAAGAATAAGTATTGATTAAACCTAACTGTGGTTATCTAATTGTGGCTAGAGGAATTATGGTGCCATTTTCAGTGCAGAGGATAAGTAAATGAAGAATAAGTCTGTGATAAAAAAAATAAAAACAATAAAGCTATTAGGTTCGACATGATGCTGTAGGAGCTTGCCTGGAGAATTCCCTCAAGTAATGCTGGGGATACTATTAAAACCAATGAATCAAAACAATTGCCATAAGGGAATTATCCTGCTCTGGTAACCTTGCACCCCATGGACAACAAAGTACGTGAAACCACCCTCTGGGAAAAACTCTTTACTTCTCTCTGTTATGTAAAAGACTCAGATGGCAATTTACTATTTTCTGTTCCAACATTTTTTCACCCTTCTTAGCCACTAAGCCTGTCTGATTTCATTTGCCATTAATGATGCTTAGCTCAGGGCCATAGAAATTAAACCCTTGAAGGACTCATTTCACCTGGAATTCCCATGATTAAAGTTATGCCTTCGCTGGAAAAATCAGAGTGAGTTTCTGACTTCCCAGTCACGCTCCAAAATGCAAACTATTTATGTATGCTCCAGCTCCATAGCAATATCATGCTCAAACTAAATGACTGGGGCTGACAGCAGTGTTTAGCTATCAATATAAATATTGTCCGAGTTCACATGAAAATGATAGGGTCCCAGCTCCAAAGTATCTGACTTTCTAACAGAAAGGTGGCTGAGCACTGTGGTATCTCCATACATCCCAGAATACATGTCTTACACAGTGTTAAGCAGAAAGGTTCTGCTGAATTTCTGCCAGTGTTATTCAGCATAGTCTGTCTCTGCTAAGAATAACTCTCTGCTCCAGTAACCCAGAAAGTGGAGCAACATACTCTGCTTCAGCCCTACAGCTACTTACCCCATACGGCATCTACTGAGGCTTGTGCTGAATCCCTTTGCTTGGATACTGCATTCACAAATGAAATGGGGTAGTGAAAACATGACAGATGTGACAGGAGATAGCAAAAAACAAACAAAAAATTAGCATTCCCCCCCCAGAAGAACAAGAAGCCTATATAGCAACTATGTGTAAGAAAAGAATAAAATTTTAATAAAAAATTACTTAACTCCACATAAGTTTTAAAGGTTGTTGCAAGCTAGAGAGAATCCAATTTGAAATTTTTTATTTTATTAACTTTCTCAACAGCTTTAAGCATTTTTTCAGTATCATTTTATGGCTAATAAATTACCATTATTTTGAATTGTCTGAAAATCATGAATCAATTTAGTCACAAAGCAGATCTGTTTGATTAAATGTTCTTGTTCCTTACTGCCTCAGTCTTGCAATTTTCCCCATTTGCTTCCTTTATTTCTTTGCCTCTCCTCATATCACCCTGTTGTAATGCCTTTAATATAAAAGATGGCCTTCATTCTCATGTACTATTTAAATTCATCATGTCTGACCTCTTCAAATGCAATGAATGCATAATTAATTTTCATTATAAATTTAGAATACTTCCTCTCTTCTTGCCAGTTCAAGCTTCCTGTAGCTTTCAACAGCTATCTTGTTTTATTTTATATTCCTTATGAAATTATTTCATGCTGTCTTCCTTTCAAATTTCACTTCACAAACAATTTGACTCTGGTGCACGCAGCAGGAACCTGCTCAGTCTGATGCAAGACTCACCAATAAAAGAATGAGTGTTTGGTCCATCACTAAAACACAGATTGTACTCATATGGCTGGAGAAACAGCTGTGTGCATCATCCACCCCAGAAAGAGAGGTTTAAGGATTCATATGCAGAGTCCTTACTGTTGGTAACAAGTATTTAAGAAATAGATACAGCACAGGGCTAAAAGTATGCACTTATTTTGCTTGTTAAATTTTGTGATTACTTCAGCATTTTTCTCTTTTTCATAGTCATTAGGAATGCTGTTACTTTCATATTTGCACAGATTTCCAAAATCTGTTTGGATATTGCTTCTCCCTTAAAAGAGGTTAACAAAACTATTTCACTAAAATACTGCCAGTTGCAGCTTCTGCTGACAATGGGTGAGTAACACAAATTCATGGAGACAGGGTGAGCAGCCAGAGACTACAGGAAAGGAAAACAACTTACTCAGGTTGGATTTCAGCACCTTCCATGTCAAGGGGACTACCACTTTAGGGAACTTCCTTGAAACTTTACAGCACTAAAAAATAAGAACTTTGCTGAGCAACATCAGGCTTATCTAATTGACCAGAACAGTTTTGAAATGTACTTCAAGCTGAAAAAATACACTTGTGAAACTGCAGCACTCAAAATATTTTCCCATGAAGGACACAGAGGTGGAAGACTTGGTTAGAATACACTTATTTCCAGTCAGTATTTCCAGTTTATAGGAAAAGCATAACAGTCAAATCAAAAGCATTTGATTTGACTAAAACAATTTTGGCTTTTTTATGACAACTACATTTACTTTAGCTCCTGAATTTCTTCTTTATTCTGTAAAATAGTGTTCAAAAAAAGAAAAAAAGAAAAAAACTTAAGAACAGGAGGCTAGGTATCACTAAAACATCAGATCTCCAAAATTACTGGTCAATTTAGTTGCCTCCCACTCTGTAAAACACACCATTTAAAGACTGAAGCTTAGTTGGTGCACCAGATCTACTGCAGCTGCACAGGAAAGCTTTCTATATGCAAGTTAAACTACTTTTTAATTACTTTGCAGATTAGTGGTAGTACTTTTTCAGAACAATCCTCCATCTCTGCTAGCTCACTGACTTGACTAGAGCCCTTTTTCACAACAATAAAATGGCAACTGGCCAGGGTTGTTTTGTCAAACCACATTTTGTGGAATATAAGTAATTTTGCTGGAATTTAGTCATTTCCATACTAATGACTAAACAAATCAAATTTTAACCTATACCTAAATTCTTGCCAAACAAGGTCCCAGTGACATGACATCTAAGTAGAAAGGTGACACATTGTTGGGAAAGATGAAATAGGAAAGCCTTATAGATATGATTACCTTGCAAAAGATACTGAAAATATGGAAAGTATAATCGAAACTGAGATGAAGACAAGGTTTGAGTTAAAGAGTAACTAAGAAACAATGGTATAGCTGGCTGAAGGTAATCCTCCTTCTTGATAGAACAATACCCTCTGCCTAGGCAAGTCCAAAGGTCAGAACAAACCATACCTGCCTGGTAGGAGATTCCTAAAAGTAGTTTTTTTAAGGTTTAAAATATAACCCCATATGGTAAGGTGATGATTCTTATACGTTGCATGCAAATATTGTAGAGTTTGTAGCTTGTTTCAGATTAGTTAAAGAGAATTAGAATATTCAACAGAGAAGATGATTTATTGTATTGTAAATGGCAAATCACTCTCTTTTTACTCTCTCTTTTTGCCTCTTTCTCTCTCTTTCTCTGGCCTGCTTTGAGCTGCGTCTCGCAGCCCAGCAGGCCTCTCACACCCATGCTCTTTCACAATAAACTCCCATGCTCTAAACCCATCTTTAAAGATCTCTCGTTTCTATTTTACCCTCATAACCAAATTCCACAGAGTTGAATCCTACAACACATTAAGAATGCAATAGTGGCAGTTGTTTTGATGGATTATTTTAGGAAGCATGACATGTCGAATTTTCCTTGATATACATTTTAAAAAGAAAGAAAAAAAATTAAAACAAGGAAACTGTATCCCTGAGCCCTGAGGGTGTCTGACTAGGCAGGGCTGCAACCTTCCACAGCCTGGGGCAGCAGGACGATGCAATGAGTTCACACTCACAGTGCCCAGCACACACAGCCTGGGGCAGCAGGACGATGCAGGAGCTCACACTCACAGTGCCCAGCACACACACGGGAACAGGGGAGAAGCAATCACAGCGGCACAAGGAGCACACAGGGGGCTCTGTGCGGGTTCCAGGGATTGGGTTTATTCCGTATCCTGGAAGGTCCAGTGACAAAGACCCTAAAAAGCAGGAACCTGACCCTTAAATACTGAAGGGGGTGGGGTTTACAACAACCAATAAGGAGAGGGCTGGAGCGGTACAATGCTGATGGATGGGACACCTTGGGGTGTCTTGGGGAAGAACTTTGGATCACCCTAAATGCGGAGGATAGCACAGCCCTAAGGGATGTGTTACCAGTACGCCCTTTCAGAGTCCTGTCAGCAGGCCCACTGACCTCCACAAAACTGCCCAAAATCAGTGAACTTTACTTTCTGAGTATAATTCAGATAAATTAATGGAAAACTATCTGCTGTACTGCCCTGGTTTTGGCTGAGGTGGTGTTAGTTTTCTCCTTAGAAGCTGGCACAGCTTCTTTGTTTTGGATTTAGGATGAGAACAATGTTGACAACACCCTGCTATTTTGGCTATCGCTCAGTAGTGCTCACCCTACATCAAGGACTTCTCAGGGGCTCGTGCTCTGCCAGTGAGGAGCTGCACCAGAAGTCAGCAGGGAGCACAGCCAGACACCTGGAGGGCCAAAGGGATATTCCACACAAAGAGCTTCATGCTGAGGAAATAAACAGGGAGTTGGCTGGGATGTGCCACTCACTGCTGAGGGACACTCTGGGCAGTCAACAGCAGATGGTGAGCAATTGCAGTGTGCAGTACTTGTTCTTCTTGGGATTTATTTCCCCCTCTCTTTCTGTTGTCCCACTTTTATTATAATTATTATGTTTTATTTCCATTATAAAACTATCCTTATCTCAAATCACAGGTTTTACTTGCTTGTTTTTTTTCCCTGATACCCCCAACCATCCTTTCAAGGAAGGAGAAGGTGGAAGGTGTGAGAAATCATCAGTGCAGTTGCTGCCTGGGTTAAACCATCACACATAAGTACCGTGTATTGTTGCTCCAATCTGCTATACTTGGATTTAAATGAGCTGAAATAGAGAACTAAACAATACTTAAAAGAAGCAAATGGCACAAAGTCCAGAGTTTTAACAAATGTACTGGAGATTCAGAAAAAAGCAAAAGATGGTGATATCATACAGAGTATCCCATTTAATGAATTGGCATAACACCCATCACAAAAAAAACCTAAACAAAAGAGCCCTACAAAAAGTGTCACCTCTTACTTAACCATGGTCTTGGAAAAGAGCTAATACACTATGCAGACTACAAGCCTGGAGGCTATGATTACATGCCAGGAGTACACTTACATCATTTTCCTGGTTCTGTAAGAGATGATGAAAAGGCATTTACTCTATGGTTAGATATTGATACAACCATCCTAGAAACCATCCTGGAGAAAAGGAGGAGAAAGGGAAATCCTTGAGTGGAAAGAAGATTTATTGGATAATTTAATAGGATTTTCTCATCACTAAATTCTATTTTTCTTCTGTCCCTAATCACCTTTCTTCTACCTCATTAAATCCAATTTCACTTCATTGTATCTTTCTTTACTCTCTAATTTCATAGACCATCATGTAATTTCTCTCTTCCCAAACAGCATACTTTTTTTGCATCAGTCTTTCCAGATCTACTTTTCCCCACCTTATCATTTAGCTGCCTCATTTCTTCCTGCTCATTATCTCTCTTGCCATAAACTTGTCACTGCTATAGTAGTGTCCATCCTGTCTTTCTTTATATATCTCTATTTTGCCTAATTTCTTTCTTTTGGTCAGTTTGTTAACTGAGCTATTTTAAATTTCTTCAATCTTCTTGCTTTTAGAAACATATATACATATATATTTACACACACACCTGCATACATCAGCAGCTATACAACCATTGAATTGTATTATAGGGAATTGCATCCATGCTCCTGCACACATTGTTAACTGTATACTGAGGGTTCACTGCATAGAAATTAAAATAAATTTAGTACTTCTACATAGTTTGGATTGATCTGCATTTTACTCATGCCCCTGAATTATACTTTCCAATTCAGCAATGATGATTTCAGTAATTCTGCACATTTTCTGATTTTACACATAATGAGTAAGACTAGTTGACTATTATGTCATCTTGCAAAGATTCAACTACATACTTGGATCAGCATTCAGTCTTTTCAGCATTGGAAAGACTGAATCTTATCAAATAACATTTCAACACCATCTTTTGTCATTTATTCCTCATATATTCTTAATGAAAGAAAGATGTATATATACACACAAAACTCTTACTCAGCCACATTCCACATCCCTCAAGGTTGTAATGAAAAATATAAAATAAAAAATCTACATCAGCATCAGTAATTGCTTTTATCACCTCTGAAAGAGTCCCTAGTTTATCATGATAGTAGATCCTTTCAATGAGTCAATTATCATCTAATGCAGAGAAGGGGACTGGCACACTCCCCAAAAGGGCAGGGCCCCACATAATCAGACACTGTGGGAGGTTTGACTTGTTCCTGTAATAAATGCACCTGCCTGTAGGAAGCCAGCTTGGCTCAGGTGTTTGCATTACATTACCACAGGCAGAGTATCACAACAGCGAGCAAATGAAAATCCTCCTAGAAATGGGAGCACGGGAATGCATGCAGAAACACTCACAAAGGACTTGGATAAGTATGAGCTTCGTGACATTTGGGTCGTGTATCACAAATGGAGGGCTTATGACATGCAAGAAGCAGCCCTGACAAAAGCCCCTGTCAAAGGTCAGGGATGTGGGGCACACACAAGGGATTCTTCTGGTCAATCTGATCAGGCTTGAGGCAGAGTTTCCAATCCATCTTTGACCAGTTTGAAGTCAGGTATCATGTCCATCCATCATGTCCTGTGGAGACCCACCTCTCCAAAAACAAAAAGTATTGATGCATTTGTGCAATGTGTTCCTGAAGTCCTAAACTTCAATTACTGTCCCTGAAGAAAGCCAGCTCCCAGGAGATAATATCCAACACCCACCAATCTTCCAGCTCTTCAGGAAACTTTATATTCAAGCAGTCATCCTGAGTGCTATGGGCAACACAGGAAAGAAAGAATGCACCAACCTCTTCCCTAACTAATTTTTATGAATGAGGGAAAAGATGTTCAGGACCATTACCAGAAATTATTAAGGAACAGATATTGGCTGTCTTGTGATTTAAAACAAAAAAGAACCTAGGAATATCTAATAATCAGATGAACAACAGAATATTTTTAGGAGTACAAGCAGTGTTGTCAGGAGCTGGACCTATTCTCAGTTTACTTTTGGCAAAAGGCTAAAATGTAAAATATTAATAGCCACATATTGTCAACGTGTTGATATATTCACATAGAATAGTTCAAACTATAGCCCTCTATATTTACAAATGGAAATTTGCATGAAATATTTCAATGTACCAGTCTCATCTTTTGCAAGGAGACCCAAAAAAACCCCTAATTTTTCTTTGATCCTTCTGATGAAACTACTAGGTAGACAGAGGACTGACTGGAGACAGTTACAGAAGTCGAAATCTGCATAGATGTTAAACTCTTTCAAGAAAACAATAACAGGCGAAGGTAAAATAAATGTTAGTCAAATTAATAAGTTCAAAAATGCAGCATGTGAATAAATGGGGTTCTGGGACAGACAAGTCATCCCCACTAATCTTTTTTTCCTGCTAAAAGTGCTCTCTCCGCTTACCTTATTATTTCTTGTCTGCCAGACAAAGATTTGGTACTACCATCCTTGTTAACAGACGATCTCTTTAAAATCAACACTCAAATTCCCTGGTTCTTGGGAACCATATGTAAAATGAAGGTGCAGAAAAATAACAAATCAATTCCAGTTTGTTCTGTATGGTATTTTCCAGTCAAGGGTCTTAATTTTATGTTTTATCATGGTTAACAATGCATGACTTCACTGGAATCAACTTAACTAATGAAATGCCAAAAATATACTTCGTTGCATTTATCTAAGTTAGTAAGAAATTCAAAATTCCTTTAATGACAAACTAATATATTTTCATTTGCTGTCAAAGAGTCTTTGATGTTCTTCTGTAAGTGAATGCATCTGTTGCATAAAAATTCTTGTGTAAAGCTACATTCATCATTTGCTTTAGAAAATAACCTCTCAACCAGAAAACTGGTTCATCTTAAAATGCAGAACATCAAGAACAAAAATAGGAAAAAAGAAATCATTTAGACACAAAGATACAGTAGTAAAACCTGATTCACTGCTACATTAAAACATACTTGTGCTCAACTTTATTTTTTGCTTTTTAATCACTAGCTGCTAGTACAGCAAATTCAAAAGATTCATTATCCTAGAATAATATACATCAAGAAAAGCAATATACTGCCACATATCTCTGCTCCTGATTTCATCTATATAACAAAGAAAACTTTCATATTTCAGGGCATAAGAATATCGAGCATGTGGAAATGAACATACACACGGCATCAGTCAGTTCACTGACAGCTTCTCTGAAGAATGGATTTTGTCTGGAGACAGGTAAGTGGTCCCAGAGAAATTCTAATACAGGACCAAGAAGATTAGAATTCACTTCATGAAACATTGAAATGTTATTGTACAGATGGGGGAAAAAAATCAGTGAAACAAATGCAATCTCTTCATTTTAACCTTAGAAAATATTTTGGATTTAGGGCCTGATATGACTAGTCCATATTCAAAACATCACATGAAAGCCCTCTAAGTTCACCATGCCTGGGAACTGACAGTCAATGAGTGAAAATACAGAAGCAAATGGGTTCTCATTCTTCACAAGCATAAAACGATGACAGAATTTTAAAAACACTATTTTAATATTTTACCATGCAATTTAGATTTCTTCAAGAATGCAGAAACTTTAAAGCCTTCTATAGAGCAAATGTTAATTAGTGTAAAGTGATAACTTGTCACTGCTTATTTCTAAAAACATGTGAGCAAAATTCCAATGGGGAGAAGGCGAAGGATGAAATTTTCATTCTGCAAGATGTATGTTATATCTACTCTCTTTTCAGGACATCTTTTTTCTCCTTTTAAAACTTCATTCACAGTTGTTTCTATCCTACTTTTCTCTCAAAGCACTTTTTTAGCCACAACTTTGTATGTCCCTGGTGCATCAACATTTTAATAACAGTATAGGGCTGTGTTCATGCAGTCTGTGCAAAATCTTAGTATTCAAAAATAGTCATCAATCCCTCTGGGCCTGCTCACAGTCTTAACTGAGAGTAGGACTGTAAGTATTTTAATGTCAGAAACTGTCAATTTATTTGAAGAAAACAGATGATAAAAAGTGTAATCTAGGCCATTTGAGGCTCCTTATTTTCCATTAAGAATTTACATGATTGCTGAAACAACAAGCCAATCTTTCCTAAACCATGGGTAATTAAAACCACAAAATCTGTAAGGAATACCAATCTTAACCAGGCTTACATTAATCAAGTCCTTGAAGAGATGGGAGGCAAGGCAGCAGCACTGAGGACAGTGGTGTTTCCTAAAAGCTGAAGCATTTTGTGATATGAATCTTAGTAACTCCGTAGTGTGTCCCATGGACAAGACTGGACTTCTGCAAGAGGAGAGCTGGAAGAACGACAGCAAGAACACTCCTGCTATGGAGGAAAGTTCTGGATTCAGAAGATACTAGTTCTGTCACTAGAGCATAGTTCTGTAGTCCCAAATTGCTTGATTTCTCCATTCTCCAGCTTTTCGGGTGTAAATAGGGGTAAAATTTTGTTTTTTTCCCAAACAAAACTCCTCTTGCCCAATGAGAATACAAAATCAGACTGACACACACATAATACTTGCACACAGCTACACACCATGGCAGAGAGGACTCTGTATCCACAGAGAAGCACTTCATGTCAGTGTGTACCAAGAAATATCAACTAACAGGCATTGACGTGGCATGTGGGAAACAAAACTGTTTTCACAGCTAACAAAACTATTTTTCTCAGTTTATAGTCCTACTCTACTACACAACCTAAAGAATATTAAATTCATTAATTACATATGGACATTGCTCCCTCCCTCTGTAATTGCATTCCCTTACTTTACCTGTACAGCGTAATAGTGTGCTTGATTATAAAGAGCCAATATTTTGGGTTACCATACTCATCAAAAATAATAAAAATATTACATACGGAAATATTACCAAAAAAAAAAAAAAAAAAAAAAAAGAAAAGAAAAGAAAAGTTAAAAAGGCAAACATGTCTTTTTTCCTGTTCTTGTTCCAGACGTAATTTTTTGAAAATTTTTCTACTTAGTGGATTTCAAAGAGTGGCATTTATGCCTATTCATGTGTCAGTTTATGTTCTTTTCCTTTCTTCAAAATGAATTAGTTTATGTAACAAAGCTTTTCATCCCCACAGAGGTTAGATTTCGGCAAAAAGTCCTATGGAATGAAGAACTGCAGAAATATTCAGATGACAAGTATTATTTAAAGTTGTAACATTAAAAATCATGCTAACATTTTCAAGTGACCAGACTTCGTAACTCTTCAGCAATAACTGGAATATATTTTCAACTTCCTAGGAAACTCCTATCTTTATCAACGTTTAACTTTTTTTAATGTCACAAGTTGTATTACCCCATTAATCAAATTGATAGTGGAGACTTGAATTTCCCATTAAAGTCAAAAGTAGTAACTACACAACTGTGAAGAAATTTTAGATTACATGTCAGTCAATCTCTGAAGCAAACACAACACATCAGTCCCTGCATTTCATTTATAAATCATTCAAAATGTCCGTTCTAAAATCTTCTAAATCAAGATTTAGGACTTGTGCCAACAGCACATATTACTGAGATGCTTCTGCTGAGAAAATACCCTGTTTTTTTTCCATTGGGCTGAGAATAAAAATAGCTGAAAGGTAGGTTTAAATGGTTAAAAAGGGGAATCATGTTTCCCACAGGGTCAAATTAAGAAAACAGAGAAGTGAAACACCCTATCTATTAGTTAATAATAACGACTCATTTAGTGACAGGAACATGCTCAGAGCTACATGCAAAAGAAAGAAGACAGGAATCCTGCCCCAAGGGAGCCATAATCACACACAAGACATTGCAGAGGTGAAGACAACTTTATCTTAAACTGTAAATCATTTTAAGAAGACCTAAAATCATTTGCATGACCTATCAGTATCAATCACACATAGGTATTGAATTCTCAAAAAAAGGTAAACATGAAGAGAGTTTATTTCCCCACTGACTGGGGGAAATCTTCCAGGTGTAAATAAAGAGATCAAAGTTCAGACTGGAAAAAAACATCAAAACAAAACATAAACTATTGAATATGAACAGCATGCTAAAGAAACAGAAGGTGAGAAAATCAGAAATGCAGACAGCATCACAGACAGCATTAGTTTTGCCAGCAAAGAGATCCAGGGAAAAAGAAAGTGAGCAGTGGAGAGGGCAGAAAGAGGGATAAAAAACAGAGACACCAAGGGCACATCTACAGAAATGAAAATAATGAAAAGAAGTTCTAGTTTGGGGAACAAAGACAATTTTATAAAAGAAACTGCAGTTTAAAAAAACCAAACAAAACCAGAGGCTGAAGAAATATACTTTAAAAGAAACTCTTTTTGTAAACAGGTCCTTTTCCTCAGTATTTATTGCCTCAACATGAGACACATCTGTAAATATTGATCCACAGGTATGTTGGGTAATTGAAACTTTAATTTACAATTATTGCTCCTTTTATTAGAAAGGTCACTTAATCCATGTCAGCTTCTGCTTTCTCTAACATTATTTACACTTGTTTTCTACAGCTGGAGAATATTTTGTGTATGTAGCACACAGAGTAGATTAAGATTTATTGTACACAGGCCTAATAAATTCAAAATAGGTGCTATATTTGCATTTTTATCAACATTTTCTATTTCATACAGAAATTCATAAAAGTCTTGTGAGAAAATTAGTAAGTACCTATTATGCTTGAACATAAAACAGCTATTGACTGTGTAAGGCTGCTAAAACCATCAAAGTCTATTTTATATATGACAGTACTATTTGCTAAGGGAGTATTATATTGGTTGGATCAGTGGCCAGAATAAATACAAAAAATTAATCTATTCTAAAGATTCTTTTCAATGTCACATCTTATCTATTTCTCCATAAGGTACTGATCTTTCCTGAGGAAAGGAAACTGGGCTGGCAGGACCCTTGCCCTGATCACAGCAGCAGTCACTCTGTTCTTTCTTGGGCAGAATCAGTACATCCTGAGCAAAGAAAAAAGAAGACATATTTGGAAGAGAAAGGCTGCTTAGAGTTTGTTAACCTCCAGATTTATTAGAAGGAGACAGAGGATGTGGCCAATGCCCTTGCTGGGGATGTTGCAATTCACTGAAATAGATGAGATCACATGCAAATCTTTAAAAAGTAGAGTTATTTGAAAGAAAAGCAAACTTGAGGCCAAGAAAATAGACACTGAGCCCTATCCAACTGTACTGCCAATGAATGCACACAAATCCTCCACCTGTAAAAAAGAGTTCAAGAAATAAACAGTATAGGGCACAAAATCAGCTGAGCTAGAAACTGAAAAATACACACTTTTAAAAGTCATTCATATTTCCAGTATGGTTTTGATAAGCATGTTTTCTGATATTTCAGCGCTATATTAAACCCATACTATCAACAGACACTATGCAGGACCATCCCCTCCTTTTTGGGATCACTGGTGAAAAGTCTAGAGAAACTCCTGAAGTGATTTACTCTTGAAGAGTTGAGCAGGGGTGCTTTAAATGTTTTTTCCCTTCCCAGAGGAAAGAGATTACAAAAGCTATGGATTGTTTTTGACATTGATTGTTTTTGCATGTAAATCTCAGCCCCAAACCCAGTCTTCCTAATTACAGCAATGAGATATCTGTGTCTTTTGGAATTAATGATATTCTGAAGCCAAAAATGAAAACAGAGGCTTCTGATTAAAATCCTGGGGGTGGAAAAAGATACTGAACAGATGAGAACAACTGAGGTTAGAAAAAGTCAGTCTTCCAAAAACAAAAACCTGGCTGAAATTCTTTAATAAAAGTGGGAAGAATTTCATGTGTCTAACAGGATAATGGTTTCACTTGAATTTTAAAAGAAGGATGAAAATTCACTGTTGATTGACTTCAGGTGCTTCAGGTTAGGACTTTATCAGTTTTAAGAAGTCCTCAGATGGAGCCAAGGTATAGAATATAGCAACTGACATAACATGGCACACTGGCTGAAGTAAAGCAAGGAAAACCTATCAGTAATTTCTTTTATAAAGGTCCTCCTGAAACTCCTCTGTATCTGAGTTTTACTCACAACATTGTTCTTAACTTTAGAAATTCCAGCTGTAGTTGAATTTCCTGCAGGTCAATCCCATTTCTATTATGAATGGGTATGACCAGCATTTCCAAAAGCAGAATTTAACTATTCAAGTCTTACTTAGTTTTGACAGCTTTCCTTCATTTGCTACAGGCAATGGTCCTTGTGGAAATGAGTGTAAGCAGCTCTTGCTTGTGTTGCACTGTGGTCAGGCTTCTCAGAGTGTAGCTACTTTGATGAATTCTTGCACAGCTATAGTTCCCTGCTGGAACCAGCCTTAATAACTGAACTCAAAGTTTCTATTCCTAAAACGTGCAACGAGATACAGCTCATTGCAAAGCAAGTTCAATGTACCACTGCAACGAATGACTTCACAATTATATTGTGTTACCTTCACAGCTGAGAAATGAGCTTGCATACTAAAATCAGCAATCAAGTAAGGTTTTAGGGTTCCTGACTTTGCCATGCCAAAGGGACTTACCTTGCCAAACATTAGACCTCTACAATGTGACTGACACCATCCCATCTGAGAAAGTGACCTGGGCTGGCCTTGCCACCAATAAGGGCAAACAAGCATATGAGGGCTTTGGTTTGGAAAGCTGCTTTAAGACGCTAACGACAGACAATCTTCATACAAACACAAATAAAACAGAATGAACAGATAATAAGCATGGATAGCTACATAACTGACACCTAGATTAAATCATGAAGAATCTTAGGGCAATACTCCTCCACCAAAAAGCAGGTTTTGGCCAACATTGCCAACTTATTCCTACTTATTTAAATTAATTAGCTGGGGTAAAAAAATATGAAAACATGACCCTGAATAACTTTAAGCATTTAATGTTTAGAAACTTCCTGAGCCTGCCATGTCTTTCTACGCCACCCCAATCCATGAGATATTTTACCCTTCTGAAAGTCAGGTGGGAGCTGTGCCTGGGTGTTAACAGTGAACTATAGGAACGTAGTACACGCTCGCAAGCTCTCCAAAGTCCATCCACAGGCACTTTTACTCTCAAAAGCTGTTGCAATGAAGATCCACATTGAAGAACTGGACAATTTTACAATTACAATTCTCAGCCACTTGTGAGATGCCTGCTTCAGTTACACTGAGAGCATTTGGCTTATTAAAGCAACTGTACAAAGTGCAATGTAAGAAGCTTAACTCTCATTTCATTTCCATCACACTGTATTGCACAAGCTCTACAGGTCTTGCAGTGAATCATGCTGAGATCCTCAAAGGGATGCAGTTAAAAATTCAGAACCTTAGATGTTTTAGTAAAAAGGCAGATTACCTAAAATGCTGTTAATGAATCCAAAATATGAAATAAATAAATATGCTTCTAAAATTAAAAGGATAGGAGAAATACTGCATTATTTGTAAGGACATGCCAGTGAAAATACTATATATTTGGCTGTCAAATAACCAAGGTCCTGAATTCTTGCTTGATCTCTCAAATAGATAAAATAGTAAAACTATGTCTTAAAAAAACCGACAAGAAGGACATTGACAATGGAATAAAGGGAGCCTTGAAAATTGTGTGCTACTGAGATGTGTAATTAGAACTTCTAATTCTAGCAAGACTTACATCAACAGATGGCTTAAAACCTTAATCCTTTTATCATTTTATGGCATCTATAGCAGACATCTGGAAGAACCAATGGAGGTGGTAAAACAGACAGACAGAGAGTTCACTGATGAATTAAAGCCTTTCTTCATCACAGTGAGACACAACAGAAGGAATTTGTTAAATTATTACTAGTGTACATACACATATTTAACTGAATTATAACTGAAGATATGTCCATAAGAAAGTAATTCTTCTCTGAGTGGCAATCCCATGATCGTAAAATTATTTTCTAAAACCATTTCCCATCTGGGATTATAAACATTTATTCCTTAAAATCATGACCCCTGTATAAATTAGAGCTCTTGTCTGTTATGCAGACTTTTGACCACCCACATTTCATGGACTTTTCCCTTCTCTCCAAGGCAGAGTGAATGTGATTTATATTTTCATTGTTTAAAAGACAGATAGGATTTTAGTTCAATTTATGTATTCATTTGAAACTTGAGTGTTGTGACTCTAAATCCATGTGCAAATTAGATTAGGGCAAGCAGACTCCTGTAGAGAACAATCAGTTTTCCATTCAGAAACTTTAAAGTCAGAAATCAGTAAACGGTTTATATGTTTTAAAAAGTACTCAAAATTTGAAATGTCCACCCCAGTCCTCCCCTAACACCCTATACCTGTCTAGTCAGTTCTTTGCTGTCTAGCTTGTAATTTCGTGCATCCCCTGGTTATCCTTCCTTTCTTGAAAAGAAATAAAAATTCAATATAATGAACAATATTAACTGAAACTGTTGAATGTGACAAAGCTGAAATGTCATCACAGGTGACAAATGAGTCTCTTCAGACAGAAATTTTTCTTATTAAGAGCTGAAAAGCAGAATTCCTGTCTTCTGACCACACAATGATTAGAGCTTCTCTCTCTAAACAATGTGAGGTTTTTAATCAGAGAGAAGTATGAAAAAAAATGTACAGCTCATGATATTGTGCTACTTAAAAGGAAGTAGAAATTAGCCTTAAAGCAAAGTAGTTTTCGCGTCAACCTGATTCCTGTTGAAACTAATGAGGAATCTCATTAAGGCTTTAAAAAAGGACAGATTTATTATAGACTTCAAGGCATTTTAAAAACTGCATCTCCCTCAATTTTGGCAGTCAAACAAATGGAAATGTCCATAAATGAAAATAAGTGTAATTGAAACAAATTAATCAATTATCAAAGCCATAGCAATATACCAACCGATAGAAACTCTTTTGAAATGGCATTCAAATTAATGGGAAACATCAATATTTCTTACGCAATTATTGTAGCTGTGATCTTTAAAGTTCCATTCATAATGGACATTTGGGGGATTATGAAAGAGGACCATACAACTCTATCCATGCTTATGGATTACACAAACTAAAACTGGTTTTCAGGGAAGAAATCATCTCAGATTTATTTTCTTCACAAATTTCCACTTCTCCCACTTTTTCTTAAAGTTGAAACTGAAAATTCTATTTAACAGCCATTTAAAACAGAAGAAAAGGAAACAAAATATTTTGAGACAACTTTCTTGTTGGTTCCCATATGCTTCCACAAACAGGACATTCCGGCTTCCTTCAAAGCAATGGGACTTTTTGCAATTACTATCACCTCCTACACCAAACTCCAAGTAGAACAGGAAAAAAATATATATATAGGAAAAAATATATACAGGAAAAAATATAGCTTAGTTATATTTTTGTAATTTATCTTTCAAACTAAAAAAAAAAAAAACAAGTTAAATTAATTGATGTTGAAGGGTATATTTTGCTACATGAAATAAGCAAAGCTATCTCTATAAAACACAAACTAAAGAAAATTATCTTTTCCCATAACCACTGTGTTTGGAATGCAGAGGACACAGCCATCAGGGTTGGGCACTGTCAGTTCATCTTTCATTTGATGCCTAATAGTGTATTTCAGAAAACTAAATAAATCTCCACAAACACTAGAAGGTACACATAATTACAGTGTGACTTCTTAAGAACAGAGATGTAGAGATGAAGATATTCTGTCAGTACATTAGGGTACACTTGAGATTTACATAACCAGTATCAGCATTACAGAAAATGACTGCATTTTTAACAGGTAATAAGCTACACACCAGTAAAAATGTAAAATGGTGAATGTGAGAATGTGAATCAGTGTGAAGAAAAAAATTTTTTTTATTCCTGTCTATTCAGATTAGTAGAACTGGAAGCTTTCTTGCTTAACAGTACAAAGGAGACATGACAAGTTTGTATTTAAATTCTCTGCAGTTTGAATTCCATGGCCGTTAAAAACAAAATTCTAAACATCTTACATTTTTGAAACTTGTTAGGATAATTACAGATTCAAAAGCAACTTTATAGGCCATGTTTCTTCTCCTTTGACAATGTTTTCTCTTACTGTCCTAATACAGTGGTACTTCCTTTGAGCATTTCTCTCATAATCTTCAAGTAAAGCTATTCCTAGTACCACACTCCCTAAGTCTGCACTAGGGGAATTTCATCTTCATAATAAGAAATCTGAGAATTCAGAACTCCGAATTATGTCTAAAAATTTACATTCATCTTAACTTTTCTTTTACATTTAATTCAAGGTGAATATTTTATTATCACAGAACTATAATGAAAATAAAAACAAAACAAAGCACCCCCCACAGAAACAGTTGAAGAGCAGGAGGGGTTCTTTGGACTTTTACATATGATACAGTGAGGAAAAAGTGATGCAGTTACCAGACTTGAGACAGGTACCTTATTTATAATACATCTTGAGATGCTTTATAGGGAACCTCTGTTGAAGTTTCATCAGGATTTTACCAACAAGTTTCTGCAAAGAGCACCTCTTGTTATTGTTCTAAATACTTCCACTAAAATCCCTAAAACTGGCCAGTGATAAGGAGATATGAGATCCTACTGTATATCTGCCAATATTAAACTGGGAACCTCCTGGAGCTGTGAAAAAAAGCTTTATGCTTCACTTTATCCCACAAGACCAGGGTCTGAAATTAAAGGTCAGATCCATTATTTCACATCAATGCTAAAGGCAGGAGAATTTATTCACTACAGAAATAAAGATTAACTAGATGCTTCACCAGGCATATGACTGTCATAACTTAGCAGACATTATGGGAATGTAGAAATCTGAGAGTGCCCTGTAAAGATTGATGCTATCTCCAGTCTTCTGCTGGACTCCAGAAAGGGCTGGTGGAGTGGGAACACCAAAGATATTTTTGCCTTTGTATTTTCAAAGCCAATCTTTTTTGCATCGGCCATCTCTAGCTGCAGTTCCTGTAGTAAATCAACCATCAGAACAAGGAGAACAAGTAGGGCTCATCTACAGATTTTGACAAGTGGCAAAGCATCACAAAAACCTAAAACTACGTTTTATATCTGTAGGATCAATAAATAAAATTAATTCCCCATATTTTCCCTCCTTCTCTCACCTAGATGTGCAAATAGAACAGTTTTAGACAATACTCCATGTTGTCTAAAAATGCTATCCTTCAGGTGTTGCTTCCCTCTCCTTGTTTTGTTTTTTCTGGCTACTAGATCTATGTAGCCCAAACACTTGGCAACTTAGCTGTTGCTCAGACTTTTCATAATATTTCATCTCTAGCTTCCTGTAGGCTAGACACTGAAAAAATGGTATCAACATGATCCAATTTAGGTCAAAACACAGTAAGATTTTTCTGTGTACAGTCCCATGCATATCCCAGCCTATTTTCAGATGGGTTGCCTATAAAATTCAGTCCTGTGCTAGACTTTGCTTGGTTTAAAGGCCAAAATTTTAGAAAACACAATTTAATGCAATTTTATAAACTTAGAAGGATAACCTCCTTTCTGTTATTCTTGTTCCCACGCTCTGACAAGAGCATCCTTTCACACCACTGCTCTCTCCTGCATTCAAATGTGCAAAATCCACTGAGGCCAGACTTTGCTTCAGTTGCCTTACTAAAAACAGCAAGTTACTCTACCAAACTAAAGAGGATGAAGCTAAATTTGCATAAGGTTTACTGAAAGCATAATACAGACATTTAAGATTTTACCCAAAAAATCCATTCAATTTATATTTTGGGAAATGGGCTCAACACTTATGTTTTAGCACAGGGGACAGAGCCTTACAAGTGTGTAACTTGTAATTCCCTTCAGTTCTTGTTGCATCTGTCTTTGCTTGCTCTGGAAAAGTGATGCATTTGCTTTCTGCTCCAATGGATGAGCAGAGCTTCTTCATCCATAACCGTGTCATTACATTTCCAGCTCTTAGTCGCTCCTTGGATACTCCCTCAGGCATTACATACTCTTGCAGAGCATGACCCATTTCCATAATCTGCTCTTTCCATTGTCGTCCCTCCAAATGGGATATGTTCTTCTTTTCTCTGAGAATCTGCAGCAGGTCTCCCATGCATATCCAAAATGTTCCTTCTCGCTTACATGTTTCATCACTGGCTAGCTCACAATAACATACCAGCACCATGATTCTACCAAACACATAGGACTTTTGTGACAGTGAACGGTGTCCCTAGTGATCTAAGGCTGACTCAGCTTTAGATGCAAATGTGTAGACTGTAAAATGATGATAAAGTGATTCTGTACCAATGAATGCACATCATGCACCTTAATAATCAGTTTTCAAAGGCAATCACTTAGATTCATTTTTAGAGACAAACTATTAAATCAAGTAAGAAAGCATTTTTCCCTCCTAAAAAACAGGTCAGAAAACATTACAGTTTCTCTCCTGCTCAAGAAAAGTAAGGTCCATGCACGCAAATGTGATTTAACAGAGCACCCTTGGCAACTCGTCTCATTTTAGAGCCCAATGTGGCCTTTCTCCCACATAACACTACCAGAGTCACTGCCCAAGCAATGCAGCAGCTCTAGAAGGCACTGTGAGCAGGGAACAGTACACCCGTGCAGGGCAACAGACCCCAACTTGCCTCACCAACAGAGGGGATTACAGAAACGTTTTGGTCTGGAAACCAGAGCATGATGGCTTAACATGGCAGTTCTGCTCACAGCTTCTTCTCTTACATGCAACTGGACATCAGTCTTTGTGACACCAAAAGCAGGGTCTATCTGCTGTTTAATTTCTCCTCTCAATTTATCTTCCAGCTCATTAATCGGTTTCCCAGCAACCTGTCCCCACTTTCTATTCTTACAGGCAATTCTTCTCTGAGCTCCTGCTGGGAGGCATCCATCTTTCAAAGCAGCCAAGCTTTAATTCCTTCTTGTCTTGCTTGAGCTGCATCAATCCTTCTTTTTTTCTGTCCTAAAAATTCAAGACTTGTTCTTGGATTAAGAAAATGATGCTGGAAGTGCGACAATAACCTGAGTAATGGACACCCTTCCTTAGAGGAAAAGCTTTCAAGTACCTAGAAAAGGTATTCCCCACATTCTAGTACAGAAATTATATTATCTCAATAGAGCCTCATTTAACATGGAAATTCTTCAGAGAACAGAGCATCTTCAGCAGCAAAGCACCTTCTAGAATACAAGACCTAAAACCAATATAAAATTACCCCTTCTAAAGCACTTATATATATATGTGTGTGTGTGTGTGTTATCAAGTTCCTACGTTTATCTAGAAAACAACTAAACAATTAAGATGTTACTAGTTTCAATTCCCACCACACTGAAGGTGGTATATATAAATAAATAGAAACCTCTTTTTAGAGCATTTGCAAATACTGCCAATGCACATTTGCAGCCTGAATTCTGTGCTGTTGTTTGCTTTGCTTATGCTAACAGTGGAAAATATTTCTAACACAAAGTGCTCCAGGTCACTTTTTGTACCTGATACAGAGACAATAAGATGTTTTTTCGTAAAAACTCCTTTACTTTCAGTCCCGGTTCAATTAAGAGATGTGTTTTCTTTCTGTTCTTGTATCCTTGCACATTTAAGGATGGCTGCCAGACCAGCCAAGCCAGCCCTATTGCTATCAGAACTATTCTAGGGAAGGGAGGTGACGTGACCCCTTTAGTGCAAGATATTTTGCTTTCTCACTCTTGTGCTCCTACCTGTATTTGTATTGTTTAGGCAGACACTTGCCATTTATTTGGAGACAATTTTATCCCTAACAAGAAGGTTTTGTGTGTTGTTCTGTTTGGGATTTTTAATTAGGGGATTTTTCCTGCTTTCCTTTTTTTTTTGCCGGCAGTTACTCCAATATAGGGCTATGCCTACAAAGAAAAGATGGCTTGGAATAGAGTTAGCAGATATGATGAGTAAGGGAAAAGATTGATTTCCCTCTCCAGTTCTCCTTTTTTATTACTGCTTTAGGTTTTGAGGCATGAAGTAATTCCCTTATCTGGACCAATATATTTGACCAGAAGTAGTTCAAATAATAGGGGTAGCAAGGAAAGCTTCGCTGGAGAATACAGAGAAAAAGTATTGGAGATAATACACCTGGGGAGGCTCTACAAAGGCAGAGAGATGGACGATGTGGAAATCCACAGGAGATGTTATATTGAAAATTTGAAAAAAAAAAAAAGAAAAAAAAAGAGGAATGAGAAGCAATAGCCTGGCTTGAACCTTTTCGTATTTCCTCTCTACTGCAAGGCCTGGACCAATTCCTTCTTTATTGTTATTGTTCCTATTTCATCAAAGCCTCTGGCCACACTAGAGGTGCTCTGGCTATTCCTGTTCTTAGGCTTGCATCATTCTTCCACATTTTCTATATGGACATCCTGAACCTTTGCTACCATTGAAATCCATACTACATTTTTGGCAAACACACTTAGTGACCAGAGCCACAGGGGTCTGCCAGGCTGCATATGAACAAATACACACTGGAGTGTGTGCTGGAACAGGAGTTCCCGGAAACACCTCTGCGTTCCCTCAGAGCCAGCCCTGAAGGCACTGGAGACACTGAAGTGCACTGGTGATGAAGCTGGCCCTGAGTCTGGCCTCGAGGCTGCTGCTGCACAGCAAGAAGGATGTGACTTCCCTGTACAAGTGCTTCCTGCTGCAGACACGGTATCATGCAATTCTAAAGCAAAATCTTCTGCACGCCCAGGCACTATAAGGGGATGCAGTCTTGCACAGCCCTAATCAGCCTTCCAGTGGTGGGTGGCACTATTAACCGTGACTAATACAAAGAATGAAATATGAGGGAAGACTTTTTTTCCCCCTTAGATTTAAGCTAAATGATAATCCACAGAGGATATTGGGCATTCAATGCTATGTTTACAAACATGAACTAATAAGGTACTAACATCATCTACAGTAGAGAATACTTTTTTGCACATTTAAGTAGCATTAGATGATTCTTTGACATTGTGTTATGAGCAGTTCATTGCCACTTTCATTTCTAACACTAACTACAAACAAGCAGTACCTGGGGAATTTTTGGGCGAGAAATCCCTCCAATACTCCTTAAAAGTTGCAAGGTCATAATTGTAACTAAAATGGATGTCCCTGTTTTTATTCATTTATCACAATGGTCCTCTGGAGAAGATTTCTTTGC
Organism: Petroica traversi; assembly: GCA_025920805.1. Classification (NCBI taxonomy): domain Eukaryota; kingdom Metazoa; phylum Chordata; class Aves; order Passeriformes; family Petroicidae; genus Petroica; species Petroica traversi. The sequence continues at coordinate 23,257,539 of JAHLSL010000015.1, read as the reverse complement.
TGTGAATGGCAACAAAAAAAAATGAACAGATGAACCGAAGACCTCGGGAGTTTGACAGAGTACTGGATTCAGCAGCCTGAAACAGCATAGACTGAGCAGACATGCTAGAGGAGAACAAGTCTGGTTCAGTTTTTGATGGAGTGACTCTCACAAGCTCCCTATCCTAATTTTTTCTTTTCTTGCTTGTCTTCCCTTTACTGTTTGCTATAAACCTTTCTGTACTTGATATTCAGTCTCTCTCTCTTCTCCTCCAAAGGTATTTTTTTTTGCACAATGTGGAATCAACTTACTCTCATACAATCTGCAAAGAAATTCAACAAAGCCTGCAATTCAAGCTGTGAGTCTTTGAAAAACACACAGAATCAAATATCTACAACGCAACTGTGTGCCCACATCTATTTCATCCTGTGACAGCATCCTAAGTTTATTACAGAGCAACTATCACTCCACAGTAGCAGTGGAGACTGGCTTTCAGCTGTAAGCTCCATAAAATATTTTTATATAAATAATAGTTAAAGAACTCATCTGCCTCTCTACTACAACATAACAAGTGGTTTCCTTCACACATAAATTATGTCCCCTCAAAATGACAAAATATATGTGACAGCTCTGGCATATCTAATTACTAGATCACAAATAAATACATTTCCAGCTGAAGGATAAAATATACTGGAGGCATGAAACATTTCTGTCAATAACTGATGTAAAGCCTTGAAGGACACTATGTAGAAACTAAAGCACATATTAATCAAATTTATTTGCTTACATGCCACCAATGCATTTCTCAGCACCACCAGCTGAACTACTGCCATTTCTTTAATCAAAATCTATTTCTGGCCCGTCTGAAAATCTGTGGCTTCTATACATATAGTACATCTTGGGGCCATGTCCCTTTAAATTTTTTAATGTTTATTTAGGATCAAGTCCAGACTTTATTAAGTCTTGGAAAGAGTCTTATTTAGTTCTAGAGTGCTTGTTTAACCTACTGGGCAGTATGCATTGCCTCAGTCCATGGATGCTATGGCTGAAGGCCCTGGCCCAAGCTCAAGACAAAAGTGTGAAGATTTCCATTACCATCTCCTGCATGAGTCAACAGGGAGCCATCACACTCCAATCAGACTCATGAGAAACTCTCTGTGCTGTTTCAAAGTGTAACTGTATATTTAAAAGAGAATGAAAGATAAGCCCTGACAGATGTATTTCGTTGGCATAAAGTGTAATGTAAGAGCAAGTCATAATAAAGGACTGGCTGTATCCCTTAAAGCCCAGTCATCACTGGAAAAAGCTTATTCCATCTGATTTTTTACAATTGAAAGAAACTGCAGAAAGGTGAACCGAAGCATTATCCATCTCAAAATTCAAATACACGGAGTTAGCAAAGTCAAGAGCTAATTGTTACTGGCTGATGGAGCCCCTGCCCACACTGGGTAGAGTGTAAGTGATAGAAAAATGCTGTATGAATAAACAAACTCTGAACTCATTTAAGACTATAAAAGCATTTTTTCTTTAGTGCATATATCTGAGATAATGCTTTTTAACTTTCTCAGATCATAAAGCAAACCATAGAACAACAATGCTCAGGTATTTACAATAAGCAATCCCAGCCTGAGATTACGAAAAAACATGGAAAGTTATTTACATACTCTCATACGCTTTCAGACTGTGGTCTCAAGCCTGCTTATGGGTCAGTCACAGACATGACAAGCTTCCACAGCTGCTTCAGAAAACCACATTAAATGCTTATTTCTAACTTTAAAAAAAAATGTTTCAAGGCAACCCAAGTTGGATACAAAGGAAAACACCTTAGAAATAAAATTTTAAGTATTACATACAGCAGTATTTTAACAACATTATACTGACTCGTTTTATTCTCTTAAATTGTCCCGGTGAAAGCAAGAGGATGACATTTAATATAAGGTTCAAGTAATATGGTTTTCAAGTTAATAAAAGAAACATATTCTTCTAGCTATTCTCTTATAATGATGAAGTTCAAAAAGAGATTAAATTACTGTGAAAGGCTTTTTCCCCCTTTTCCAAAATTCATATTCCTCTTTTCAATTTCACTTCGAGTTACACACTTCATACATTCAGTTCATGAATGAGAATGTAATCTTACACTATGGATCATGGCCCCTCTGGAGCAGGGACAAAGGAGCTAAAAGAAGATTGAGAATTGTTAGGCAGTAGTAATCTGCAAGAATTCAGTTCTTCCAAGGTGGAGAAATAAGAGCAGTCTGTGATAAGTGACTACACATGGTTTCACGTGCTGGGAAAGTGCTCATCTAATGCAATTGTTTACAACAGCTCAGATCCTCCAAAACATTTGTGTGAGCCAGTAATTACAGATGCATCTCAGCCTTCACATGGTAGAGGAAATAAGTAGTTGTCAACTCAGGGGGTCACTTAAAAATAGATAAACCAAAAAGAGGTCAGGAATTTCAGTTTAAAAATGCCAATTAGACAGATCAAATACTAAGGAAATCTACAATGGGAATTATTCCCGAGCTGTACACAATGATTCAGACTGGTATAAGCACAAGTCACAGGGGCTGAAAGTCAATGGAAGCTAGGCTGCAATTACACACTCACCAGCAGGACTGACTATAGCAGCTTAACTGATCTTCCTAGTCCCAGCCACTTACTCCTGCCCTTGCATGGCAGGCAGTTCTGTGCTTGAGAAGGTTCTTGTGCCCATCTCATGACTAAAACAGGAAAACTGGTCAAAGTGTAAAACAATTCCATTAGAAAAACAGCAGTGTTTGCTATTACTAGGCCTGTGGCAGCACACATCGAGAATCGAGGAGACAGCTGAGAGAAGACACTGATTAAGTTATGCTGCTACCACAAGGTTGCTCAACAGCTACATCCATCCAGGTAGAGTTGCCACATCTCCCTGAGGAGCTTTACCACATCTTGTGCCAGTGCCCTGGGAGCTCAATTTCTCATTTTTTAAAAGCAGGAATATAAGAATAAAGAGTAAAACCAGACATCTCATTGAGCTTCTTCGCCACACAGGCACTTCTGGCTCATTAACATCTTGCTGTCCCCCCATCTCCACCGAGCTGCTTGTCAGCAGGTCAGCCTCCAGCCTGTGCTGCTGCCTGGGGGTGTTCCACCCATGTGTACAGCCACAATGATCCCCTAAGAGCTTGGTCACGGCCACCAAAGCCCATCGGTGCCTTCAGGACACACAATTCCTGGAGGATTGAATGGGTTTTGTTGTTGGTTTGATTTTGACTTTAAAAACACTGAAAACTAAGGAGATAATGCCTGAGATCTACTGAATGCTTTCCTGAGCTGGGTTCTTAACATCCATTTAATCTGGAGGATTCAATTTGCTTAGCTTTTAGAATATATTATTTTTCAGAGGGAAAAAAGGGTATATGTATTTTCCTACAGAATATGATGCTATTTGTTACTGTCAATTCATTATACTTAACATAATTGGTACAAAATTTCATAGACTTTGTTCTGAGAGTAACCCTTCTGTCCATAAGCCTTTAAAAGATACTCATGGGATATTAGATTAATACTCTCTCCAGTCAGAGGAAAAGTCTTGCATTAACGCCATTTCACATTTGAAAGTCCATGTTCAACTGCCCTTGAAAGATTCTCCAAATGACACTGAATCAGTTACACTCCACAGGGATTACAGAATTGGGACCGATGCAAAAAGTAGAAAATAACTTTGCCACAAGTACATTAGCCAGTTTGCCATCACCTACTTATACCAGTTGGCCAAATAACCCTCCTCACAAATCTATGCATTAACAGTAAGTATTTTTATCATTACCAGACACAAAGAATTAAAAAAAAAAAAAAAAAAAAAGCAAGCTGCTAATGTGCTAGGTGTTGCATGCCACCAGATATATGCTAAAGCAAATATTTCAAGTGTTCTTTTGGGTTTTTTTATATTGTTCTCTGTTTTACTTCTGACATCTCTGAATTCTTTCAGGCTTCACCTTTTTTTCTCATGCAACTGCTTTTCTCTAACTGCCAAATCATGATAAAGCCAAGATACACTTTTGTGCTAAAATTCAGTGTTGATGTGCTTGCTCTTCATTACACCAACCTAAAGTTTCCCAGGAACTATTTGTAGAACATCTCTCAGTTATTCCTTGTTCCAAATGTGAATAGCTCTTTATACTCCATCCCACTTCTTGTTGATATGGTTTTTCATCTTTATGGCTGAGAGCAGACTTTTGTGTACTTGTCAACACTTTTTAAAAGTTTTTAACTATCGACGCCTCTTTCAGGCACAGTAACTGGGACACAGGGTACTTCTTGGGATGTTTAACCTTTGCTGAGAATCGATTCCACAAAAATTATTGGTACTCACTTTATTGCTGTCATAAAAAAAAAATAAATTCATGGACATATGGTTATTTTGAAGCTATGTGTTTTAAATGAACTTTAAAGAAATAATGTTGTACACTAGCCAATTAAATACCTTGTTATAACTCCAGATACTCTATTAATTCGGAATTATAGTCCTCCTTACTAAATCTTCTTTCAGATCTTGTGTCCTTAATATACAATGATGAGCACTTATGGGAATTGAAAATAAAGAGTTCATAGTCATGGCTGCAATCCATTTTTTTATTAGAAGTCAAAATCAGCCCATCAGTCAAAGAAATACCCTTTCCTATAACAGTTCATGAGGGATGAGATAGAATTTCTCCACTACTTTTGAAATCCATGATGAGATAGGCTCCTGAGTTGAGAAATCCTAAAATCAGAGGTAGCAACCAAGACCAGAGTGATGCTTCAATTTGCAGATAGAGGAATTACAAGTGTTTTGCCTAGCTGAAACCTAACATCCAGGACCAAAGTCCTTTTCCCCTCAGAATATAGTATTAGAGATACTTTATCTCTCAAGTCAAATATATTACATGCTGTGAGACTGTTTTAAATGTATAGTTTAAGATTTAAATCTATAAAGAGTGACTAAATTAAAAGAATACAAACTAACACAGAGTTAAACCAATATGGAATGTCAGTATGACTGTTGGTCTCTATCACTGCATTATCTGTATCCCCCAACATGAGGCAGACAGCAGAGAAGAGGATGATGGTCTTGACACAACACTTGCCTTACAGTGTAGGCAATTAGGCTATTGAATATGAAGTCAAAATAACAAATTGCTCGTTAAATAATTTTAAGTGATACTTTCCTAGAATATTCTTGTAACAAGATTCAATGCCCCTGTCAAAATTCCATGTCTCCAGTCCTACAGACTGGCAAGCAGATTAATAACTGAAAGCGTAATGCACTCTTATCCTTCATTGTTATCCTTCACTGACAAATGATGAAGTCCCAGATACAGAATTTTTTTTTTTAATTTTGTATTTTAAAAAATGATATAATCATGAATGAAACCACTCCAAATTTTACTCTTGACAATCTGTGAAAGACTGTGCTTATGCTGTTACATGTTGCTTCTGGTTTAGTTCTTAGAACACGATGACGAGTATTGGAGGAGATGAAGGACTCTCGTATTAATCTGTATTTGCCTGTTTTAGCAGGCCTAACTTGGTTTCTTTGAACTGAATGCTGAATGGCACTCTATAATTATATTTTCTTACACTGACAAATTTCACTCCTGGAATCCATGGTTAGGATTAGATTGCAGAATTGCACTGCACTTCTGCAAGGTGTTTGTATCTGCCCTTGCTTCAGTTTAAGCCATGTATTTATTTCAATTTAGCTGAAGCTGTGTCGGAACACACTGAAGGTAAATTAAGCTTAGACACACAAACAAGAATACAGATATATGTGCTGAAATCTTGTGAGCCATAACAGTTGTATTCAGGGCCTTGGAATAAACTTATCTAAAAGGGAGACAAAAATCTCATCTCACATTTGTGGTGGACTAAGAGAATAGATTCCATTAATGAAAGTGAGCTGATGAGCTGAACCTGAAATACTACCAACATTCAGAGCAGGTTAAAGTCCTCTTAAGACGTAAGCCCTTTGCCCCCATTTAATTAAGGAAGATGGTGCTAAGACAAGACCTTATGTTAATAGTCTCATACCACCAAAACTAAACAGCTGAACTATTCAAGATCACATCACCTGACATTTGTTTGCACAAACAATTTGGCACATGCTCATGAACAATGGATGCTTCTGTGGAGGCAGGATCGTTCATTAACAGAGTATGGACTAAATTATTCATAGAAAATAAATTATTTAGCACCTGTGCTTTAAAGTACTGCATGCCAGTTTGGGCACTTATTACAAAAAGGACATTAATAAATTAGAGAAAATCTGAAGTAGGCAAGCAAAACAATGAATGGGTTGTTTAAGATAAAGCCCAGAGGAGAGGGAGCAAATATGCTTCATTTATACCTGGCAGAAAAGGTGAGAGTACACTTTTCAAGAATAATTCCTTCTGGCAAGGGATTATTTACAATGGGGAAAAGACACCTAAAAGAAGGAATAGCTTGAATCTTAAAATGGTCATTATTAAAGCCTCAGAAGAAAGCTAAAATTTTTTTTTAAATACTGATAATATAACCTAAAGCTAAGAGAACCAGAAGCAGTAATAAAATTGTTAATGACTTAGAAATACAGAGACATGGCGAGATATTTCAGATATTCTACTATGCTCCACAGAGAAATTCAAGCTACAAAGCCTAGGTTACAATTTTTTAAAAAAAGGAAAGAAAAAAATAAGGAAGAATAACCTTAGTAATCATCTGCCACAAGACACTGGGGAGAAGAATCTAAGTGGCAAAAGTCTGAAAGGAGCAGATCAGACAGTCTGAATCAGTGCCATCCTCAATAAAAGGAGACGTGTCGTGAAAGGAGGGGAAAAGCCTGGCCACAAAAGGCATTAGAGGGATTCATTCTACACAAAGACTCGTCTGTGCAGCATATAGAACACAGTCAGGTAGCAGTAGGATTTCACGGGTGGGGGAGGTGTAAAACACAGTACTGGAAAATGTACTGGAGCATAAAAATACCAATATGGCTCAATCAGGGAGGGGCAGGAAGCTGGGCAATCACCAGGCCACATTCACTTCTTTTGTAATAAATCTTTTGTTCTGCACACTTTCATGCCTGGTCTAGTGAGAAATTACAAAACCTGCCTCTCTCTCACAAATAGTACCCCCCTCTACCTGTCTATAATAATTATATTCATCAAAAGCTTTGGGAGAAAATAAACCTTTATTTATAATACAATTATGATTCTTGAGATTACTTTAAGTTCAATACTTCCATTAAGGCTCTAGAATTAACAATAAAATATCACTTTCAACAGTGTTACCTTATGACAATGAATTTTTGGGGGGGAGGGGGTGGAGTGCTTTCCTTTTCCTCTTTCAGATAAAAATTGTGCTACACTGACTTTGTATCATTCTAATATTAAAATAGTCCAACCAAAAGGCAACAATAACATTTTGTTGTCTCTTCAAGGTGGAACTTGAATCTTGCTCTTCCCCAACCTTTATTTACATAAGGAGAAAGTGCCCCACCAGCACAGAGCAGTTTGCACTCTGAGTAGTGTAAAAAGTAATTTTTAAGTAATGGTAATCATGTAACACACCCAAAATTTGCTAGAGGAGAACAATAAATGTAATATTATACAGTAAGCCTGTTAGTTTGGCATCTTGTTCCATAGTAAGTAGGGCTGAAAAATCATTAGAAACACTTAGATAATCCTCAGATTTGCTCAAATTTTCCAGTTGGAGAAAAGGTATTTCCCTATTAAAATGGCCCCAGATATGCATTAGAGCACTGGAGCTGTGAAATGAAATACCCTGAGGCTTCCAGAGCTTCACAGAAGCTCTTACAAATGTACTTACAAATGCTCCAAATATATCAGCTGGGAGACAATGTTCAAGCCCTTTGCCTGGCAGGATGAATTGCTATTGCCAGAGACAATTACAAAAGAAATTTTCAAAATATTCCAAACCATTCTGTCAGCTGGTTAAGGGAACTTTCTAAAGAAGAGAGAAAGAAAGACAGAGAAAAAGGCTGGGAGCTAGAAATCACTGTTTTTCTAGACTGGTAAAATGTTAACATTGACATTTGTATCAGGCTATAAATTTCTAACATTGCTTGTGTTCAGTGAAATTTATAAAAATTATCTCGTACAATTTTACAGTGCTGTTGTTGCAGTCTGTGGTTGAACTGTTCAATATCCTCGGGTCTTTAAGCCGAACGTCTGCTGTGGTACATAACTAACAGCAAGTCACCCCTTCTAGGAAATACGAGTTACATGGTTTGCAGAGTAAAGGACTCTGACATAGGCAGGGGAAAAAACCCAACTTTCTAGTTGTTTGAGGTCTGGACTAGTTATCCCAGAGCCTGCAGCCAAGCCATGGACTATAATTTAGACATTTTGCAAAGACCGAAGCATAATATGGTCAATTCATAAAGCCACAAACATGCCCACTCTAAGTTAGTTCAGTTTTTTCAATACAAGAGCTACTTCAACATTTTCTTTGGTGCAAGGCAGGAACCTCATCTGCTAATTCTGCAGACTGTACTGATGCCCTAGGAAAGGTATGTAGAGCCCTATTGAAGGGAAGTGCAAAGGGACTGGGACCATGAGAAGCCCTGCACCAACAGTTTATTCTCTATGTTCTCACACTAACAGTGCTTTTCCACCTTCTTGTGCTCGTTCATCCAAAGCTGAAAATGGGCTAAGACCATATGGATATTCAGAGGCACTGCCTCAATTGCCTGAAGTTTTAACTATCATGAGTCATGTATTATTTTAATACATTTTTTCTGTTGTAAAAACATTCCAGAAAATTTACTCTCCTTGTTCCTACTCTCTCCATTCACCTTCCTACTGCACAGAAATTTCACAAATGTTTCTTTTCACTGCATGTGAAAAAGCTGAATGCAAAGAAGTAGCATTAAATCTGTAGCCTTTCAGATTTTTTGAAGGCTCATTATCTGAAATATTGCAACTTGATAAAAGAAAAAAAATATTTGGCCTTGTTCATTAATAAAACAAAAAAGACTCCACAGATCTTTAAACAACGTTCTACAAATCCATAAAGTCTTATTAAAAGCCTCACATTAAACCTGCTTTACTGAAAAATATTGCTTGACAAGGAATAAGTTCTGCTCATTTAAAGACTAGTGTTGCCTAGAGCTTGCCATCAACCCGGACTCAAGCACCAGGGTAATCCTTCCATTTGTTACAGACTGATCACAGCCTAATTTACCTAAAGTAAAAAATCAGAAAATTGCATTTCAATTTCATACATTTTCAAAGTAAGTAACTGGTAAAACCAGAGTGATACATTTTCCCACTTATAATGCTTTCAGTCAATGAGACCATGGATCCAAGCAGTGCTGACTGCATAACACCTTTAACACACATCATCCCCTGCAGCAGTGCTGCTTGTTCCCAGTATAGCAACAGCCTCACCAATTTCATGCCAGTGCTGGAAAAATCAGTATGCACGAAGTGTTGGTTCCCTACTGAAAAATTAATTAGTGCTATTTGTATGCATCACTCAACTTTTTATAACAGTGAACAAGAGCTGCATAGCTATTTCCTAAATTTCACTCTTAACTTTTTTTGTGCTGTTTTAAAATTCAATAAGCACAAATCACTGGTGTTTTATACAGCTAAACAACAAATTGCTTTGCTATGACTTCTACATTTATTTACTTAATGGAGACACTTATAATGGAAAGTCCCTTGAATTCCAATGCTTGTTTCCATAGGTGCTCTCTCCTAATTTTAAGGGTTGTAAAAGAAGTAAAACAAAAGAAAAAAAATACACTTTACTCTAAATTCCTCTAGACTTTCCATGTATCATGCCTGTAATTTCAGGATTTCCACTTCAGGCATGGATATGGCTCAACATCTCACAAAAAAACACCAGACCCCATGTAAAGATATTGAGAGAATTGATCTCCATGCTTCTAAGTGGGATTTCAATGTGGATCATCTGGCATAAAGAGAAGACTGTTATTAACACTGGCTGAGGAAACTCTGCACAAAGCAGCAGTATTTTTATTTTACTGGTATTAAAAAATAATTCCTGCTTCACTTAGCACTATTAACATTCACAGCATTATAAGTAGTGAAATAAAATTCTGAATAGCAAAAATAAGCAGCCTTACCATGTTTCTCAGCAAGCACACAAAACTCCCAGCAGTGAGGCATTTCAATAACAACATTTAAATACAATACCTAGAAGTACTATGTATGACTGATTGTTATGTTAACACTACTGTAATACATGAGTTATTTATTTGAGCCTTTAGTTATCATGTATCATATCACTGATGGTCTTACCCCATTCAAGATCAATCTTAAATGCTTAGGCCTTTCAGATGGGCTAATGCTGCCTCTCAGTCTTCATTGCAGTGGGAATGAAGGGCAATGCAAATGATTAATGGAGCATTTCATTAGTATTTTTCATCGCAAACTGTGAACAGGAGTTTCCATTTGACTGTCCAATTCCAGCCCATTTGGAAGGAGATGATATTGGCTGGATTGGTTGGGACACATGGTGAGAAGCAATTCACATGCAATGTGTTTGGGGAGACAAAGCCATCGACCAGGAAAGTAACAGCCACCATTCTGCTACCACCCACTACCTAAAGGCCAAAATGTCAGCAAAATTAACGTATGGATAATCAAGATTTTCCAGTATCTATCTTCTTTCAAATATTCCATTATAAGGAAATGCTGCAAACACATTCACACACAAAGCAGGTTTAGCTGTCCAGACAGAGGCTACTGCAGTTTTCTAAAACAATCTCTAGTATGACATATATCCATAAAAAATTAAAACCCCCCAAATCTCTGAAATTCTGAATATACCGCCTTAAAATTTTGTCCATGGAGGCAGTTGGCAAAGCAAGTATGACTGAAGTTAAAGATTTACTTAACACTACATTTGTAATGTATAAATGGCTGAACTGGTAACTATACTTTGTAACAAACCAATTCACTGACTGATAGTAGCGTGTCTCTTTTCTGAACCACAAGCTCAAAAGTTGAAAGCTAAAAAGGTAAGAATTAAGCCAAACCTCTGAATAACTTAATAATTCTACTCCTGCTAGAGCAAAATACAAGCAATAATCTGCCAGTGTTCCAGATACAGTCATTATTTAAGCAATCAAATCAAAATCTAAAATTCAAAAGATGTTAGGATTAATCTGCGGTCCCATATGATTGTGGCAGTATTTGCAATCACCAAGAATTTATATTGAGTTCAATACTGGGCTAATTTTACAAGGTTTAAGGTTTGGGTTTCTCCCTCGGCCTCTCAGTGCTACCAACTTTGACACTATCTTCAGGAAGAGGAGGAAATTATGTGCTACATTCTACATGTAAATCTCCAAGTGGTATTTATCAGCAAAAATTAACGAACAGCCCTTGTAGGAAAAGGTCTCAAATCTCAGTTCAGATATAAATGGCATTTAAACTCTATTTTTGCTAGCTTCTGATCCAAACTGGCCAACTGCAAAACTGAAGATCTGCTACTTTGAGGACTTACTCCCCAAACTCCTCCCATCTACTACCAATCATTCCAAATAGAAGCAGTAAAACCCAGGGGAACATCTGGAACAGTCTTACGGGCAGAAATACCTAATGAGTATCTCTAGCTCTATAGCAACCTTGGTTGGATTCATTTTCAAAGTGACTTTTATCAGCAAAGACGAGGCACTGCTAATTAAGAAATATTAATTCAGGCTTATTATTTTTTCACAAAAGAGAGCTAAGCAAATTCAACTGTATTCAGCTGAGCTGTGAAGCCTGTTTAAAATCTATACAGAGGACAAAATCCAAGTAATAATTTCATAACAACGAAAGCAAAGCGATACTTACTCCTTCTGGAACAGGAACTAGCAGAGCGTCATCATAATTTTGAAAAAAGCTCAGATGAAACGCTGCTACCTGATCAAGAAGGTGTCTGCTGAGGGGTACAGAAATACTTCTAAAGAGATCAAAAGAAAGCACAAGAAATTCAAACAAACAGCTATAAAACAGAGACCCAAATCAGAGGGGATCTTGTGCCACTTTACAGCCCAATACACCAGAGATGATGCAGGAAAGATTATCAATTTTGCTAAAGCATTATTTCACCTTTTTTCCTGTCAACCAATATATTAAAATACCACTCTAGCAAATGACACACCAATCTTAATGAGCACCTAACTTGGTTAATGCTGTCCCAAGCACCCTGTTATTCTCCCTCCTTCCAGCTGCCTCTGCCAAACCGCACTGCTGTCCTACTTCTCTCTGCCACAGCTTGCTGAAGCTTCAGTACTTGCACAGGTTGTCCCTAGCCCTGCTCCCCTGCCATAGGCCATGGCTCCCACATTCGTACCAAAACCCCAGGTGAGAGGAGTGAGTCAGAGAGAGAAAGGGCTGCAAAAACCCCTGGCGGTCACCTCCTCCTGTGCCCAAGGCTGTGGCCAGCCTGAGCCCTGCCCGCTCTCCCTGCGCAGGAGATGACACGGGGATGGGTGGCCGCTGGCTGGGGCAGGAGAGGGAAAGGAGCTGCCCCTTTCTGTACCAGAGGAGTTTCTGATCATTAAATGGCCTGTGCAACTCCAGCCTTAAGATTTGTGTTGGACATAATGAGGACTAAGACACCCATCTCAGCACACAACCATAACACCCCGAGATTTGCACGTGCTGTCCACTAACAAATAATTTCAAGCTGTTCATAGTGGTGTTTTTTATCTTTAAAAAAAAAATACAGCAGTGTGAAGGCAGTGATGCTGTGTGGCACATGTCCATGCAGATGCTCTGTCCTCTAGACTAGAAGCTGTGTAACATATTATGCTCAGAGATAACTGATTGCACATTCATCTAACCCGCATGACCACCCTTTCATATGCAGCTCCACATATGCATATGTATGTAACAAAGCAAAATGCCTACATCCACTGCACAAGCAAAATAATATTCAAAGTCAGACTTCTTTTCAGAAAGATTAATTTTAATGAACTTACAAATAAAACCAATGAAAGCCAGACAAATTGAAGAGATTAAAGTGTAAGATCAAGACTGGCTAGAGAAATTGTGCTGTGAATAATTAATCACAAATCAAAAGTCTTCTGAAGCCAATTATTTTCCTAGGATTCTTTCAATTGTGAATTATCCACTATTGAATGACCTGTGCCTTTCCCATTTATGCTCTCTAAAACACATTACAGGTACTACTAGCAATATCAAAGATTCCCTAATTCAGGATTAAATTCCTTGTGGCAGCAGGTTAGGGTTGGTGGAGTTCTTGCTAATTGATAAATCTTACAATTAACTCCTTTGGAGAGATTTTCAGCCATGAAAAATTCCTGATTTTTCAAATGCTGACAAAACTATCTGTATCTTAGGATATCCCATTAGTTCTCAATTACAGGATGGGCAGAGGCTGAATGAAAAAACTTTATCCAAGCAGAATGATTATACAATGATACTGGTTAGAAGAGTCCTTAAAGAACATCCAGTTCCAAACCCTGTGCCCTGGGAATAAACACTTTCCACTCCACAAGGTTGCTCAAAGCCCCATCCAACCTTCCAGGGATGGGTGATGCTGGAAGGATCCTAATTGCAGCAATACTGAGGGGTATTACACACTGCCATGCAAGTGCTGGATTTCTCCTACAAACATGCACACTTGTGCTCAGGTTCTCAACAGCAAATTGGGAACACTGACCCTTTTTAGCATTGTACACTTTTTTTTTTTTTTTACAAAACACATTTGCTTAAGCAATTAGTGTCTGCTGTCTTCTGTGTACTAAGCATTTGGACTGCTTTTTTACCTCTTCAGAACATCTTCAGAAACAAGGTCTCAGCAGAATCTTTTCTCTTTTAATTGCCTAGTTTGATGCTTTAGTCTTTTCAAAGTGCTCCCTGTGTTCTTTAAATATTTAAGGAGGATACAACCCCTTCATCTTTTGAAAAGGCCAGATTGTCATCCAAAATTCTTTGTTCCAGTTTGAAGCTCCATTGAACTTGAAGCAAAAAGTCCACAAAACTGATCTCTCATGAAGTTGCTCCCCTGCCTCTTTCCTCCACTGACAGCATGACTTCCCACCCCTCCTTCCAATGGTCCTTTAACACGAGAAACTCTGTTAAGCAAATCATTCATCCAAAGATTTCTCATCGCTCACATCCCTCCTGAAGACCCCTACTGCCATTTACACTAAACAAAAAACAAACAAACAAACAAACAAAAAAGCAAACCAAACCAAAAAACCCCAAAACAAACAAAAAAAACCAAAACAAAAACAAAAAAAACCCCACCAAACTCACAAAAATAACCTCCAAAAAACCCCCAAACTTTCTAGGAGGTTTTTCTTTTTCCAACGTGCTGTCCTTGCCTGTAACAGCAACCCCTTTAACCAACTGCTTTCTCCTGTGGTTCTTTTTAGCCTTTAAGCCCTTTAAGGGAAGTTTCTCCACTGTATGAACAAAGCACACATCCCAAACAAAACACATAGACTAAATACTGAAATGTAGAAAGATGCATTAATTTGGAAACTTTTTTCTGTTATTTTGTTTCATTTCTGAATTGGAGGTCTCAGTGGAGGACTGCCCCTGAAATGCTTTATAGAGTCATGCATGGTAAGGATGCAGGTGAAGCTATTTGATGCTGAAAAATATCAAAGGAATTCAAGTTAGAAAGGACAGGGAAAAAAAAGACAGAAAAAGACACAAGTGTCCAAAAGTGTTTATGGGAAGGAAATACAAAGGCAGAGCAGGTAGAGAGATGAGAACAGGTAATGCAAATACTAATCTCAGCAAATCTCTGTACATTAGGAGAGAATGTTCATAAGCTAAAAGCCTATCCAAATACTTAGAAAGGTCAGTACAAATTGGTTCATCATGTTTTTGTTGTGGGACAAAGAGCTCACATCCTATCTGCGCAGGTTATCTGGTATCTTTCCCTGAGCTGGAAAGTCACAGGTGGAACTGAATGTTGTTGTACAACACGTGCACAAACTGCAGCAGTGGACCTATATGAAAAAAAATCTGCTGCAAAATGCATGATTAGGAAAGGATGTGTATGGAACACATTTGCTTAATGTTTAAAGTATTGATATAGGATCTACCATTGCTTTCTTTATTTTATTGAAGTACCTATCTCTTGAGTGATCAGTAACTCAGATCCAGTCTTGGTTTGTGAAGAAGCTTACAGCAGCAGTAAGTAAGCTTTAGATAAACACATAAAGTGGAGTTTGTTTTGCCTTACAGATATAGGGCACGCATGGGGGAATCTGATGATTTCACAGCATGGCAGCACTTCTCTCTCAGCAATTCACAAAGCTGCTATCATCAAATCACAAAAACTGCAGCCTTCACAGGTTTCTTTGATTGTTTTCCTGTAATTAAAACACATTGCACAAGATGTTCCCTACACTGTGAAAAAATTCACTTTTACTTCTAGTATCACTTCTGAAGGTTTATTTCATTGCCAAAGCTGTTTTGTTCAAGTGTTTACTGAGGAAAAAAGAAAACAATTCTCACCTTTCAGCCTCTTACAAGGTTCCTCTCTGAAAACACTTCACAGAGAGCAAGCCCAGCTTGCACCCACTCCCCTTAACAGCAGACCCCAGGAGGTGGCTTGGGAGAAAAGGCAGAGAACAGACACGGAAAACAAGGTAAGAAAGAAAAAGGAAAACTTGGAGGAAAAGAGCAGGTTCAGAGAAGACCTGGCTCAGTGCACAACCATTCAAGGCCACCAGCCCTGTGGGAAACAGGTTCAAGAGGGCACCACACTACTTTTGGGAACATTCCTGAGCACTGGCTGAGACAGGGAAGGCCAGAAACAAAAGGTGCTTCCCACTGTTCCCCCAGTACATCACCTGCCCAGCATTCCCAACAACTGCAGCCTCAACAAGCAGCTCTTTGGTAACTTCAAACAGAATGAATTACAGAGGCACAATTAGAGATGAAGAGAAAAGGTAATGTGCTGTATTTACTAAACTGTACTTTTTTAAAGAATGTATCTTGTCAGTCCCTGTCCAAAGGAATTACATACACACATAAAAAACATTGCAGAGAAAAAACTCATCATGAGCTGTACAGTCTTTCCACAGGTTCTGGAAAGTGATTTTTCTCTGCAATGACCAGAACAAGCTTTACTTCTCCTCCACCCCTTTTTCACCCCTCTCCCTTAGAAATTCTCATGCAACTCTTCAGCCTGGTTAGTATCACTCATCTCTGTGTACTGAGTGACATGAGCTGCTTAGAAACTGAGGCACACTGTGTATCTGCTAGTTGACTACTGGCTTTGAATTGGAGAACATATTGGCAAGAGTTTCTCATACAACAGCATCAGTGGCTGAGAAGCTGCTAACACTCCCAGAAGCTTTCAGACCCTATTCACAAGTCTCATGGTGACAGGTCTGAGAGACGGAGGCTTTTGTCTCAGGACCAACTGCTACACATTGGTTTTCAGCAACCACCTCCTCTGGAAGTGTTGCTCAAGACAAAACCAATTAGAATTAATAACAGAGACAGGTAGGGAAATCCTGAGGGAGACATCCCTTAAAGTGAAGGTTTTGTTTGAGCTAAATCCAGATGAAACAAATCAATGAGGGATGTGCTTGTAGTTAGTTATTGTCATGATTAATATCAAAGTTAACTATGAAGTCATTATCTTTTGCCTCCTTAGTGTACTTAAAAACCAGAGACTGGAATAGAAAAGCATTAAATGTCCTGCCTAACCCAGATACAAGAATTTTAAAATGCATGACAGTGACACATGTATTTAGATGGCTGCATTGGCAAAACAAATGTAATATTTACAAAAAAAAAATCCCTTTTCTATAAGTGTTCTGATTAAAAAAGACCTCCTGTCATGGGAAAGAAGCTACCAAGACATGAGTCCATTTTTTAAAAATATATTAAAATGAGAAATAAGAAAAGTCATCAAACATAATAAGGGAATCCATTAATCCATTCAGCAATGCCATCTTTCAGAGGCACTGCCAAAACAGGAGTACCCCACCTGAGAATGCACAAGAAGCCAGAAGCAGAGAGTAATGACCAAACCCTACAAGGGTCTTGGCAACAACTTGCAGATATGCAAATTCATTTGTCAACCTTTCGCTTTTTATCACTCATTAATAGATGACTCAACTGGAGGAAAAAAATATGAAGAATGCAGATGGGGAATGCTCAATATTTGAATAATGGATCATTTCCATTAAGTTGTAAAAAGAATGTAAAATTGCATGGTGATCTATTAATCTGATTTAGTGATGGATAACTAAAATGATGAATATGGATTATATATTTTAAATGAGTGTTACATTTAACAAGCATGAACATTGGTGACTGTGAACACTAGCGAATGAATAGCAAGGCTTATGAAGTTTCGGATCTGACAAATATAACTAGAACTCTTTCTAGCATGTGCATTATTAGTATCTTGAGATTAAACAAGATCTATTGGAGCATGTAATTGTTGACAGACAAAGAGATCTTAAGTCATGTAAGCAGTTTCCTCTTGCTTGGTGAATATATTTTAGAGTCCATGTTGTATGGAAATGTCTTTCCAGCAGCTAAACTGTACTGACATTCTAGGCATTTCATTTGCCTCCTTGACAATGGAAAGAACAATGAAAAACACAGGGGTTGCTCAAATTTTAGTATAAGCAATTAATAGTTATGAGAGAAAAGCTCAGGAGATGCAATGAAGCTGAGATTCAGAGTCCCATTAGAAAACAAACAGATGTCAGGCTGTCCACACCACAGTAAACAACACTGGAACAAAGACACACAGCCACACCAATCCAGCCACCAAGCCTGCCCATAGCTGTTGGTACCACACCTCACCTACTCCACAGTATCCCAAGCTGCTCATATCCGAATTTAAGCATGTTATTCTTCATCTATTCAAGCACTGCAATAAAGATTCTTCCTAGTAAAATTCCACAAGTTCTCTACCCACTTTTGTAGCGAATACAAAACTCACTTCACATCAGAATCAGTCTGCCTACCACAGCTCAGGCTTAAGCCTATCCAACAGAGTCCTCTTTCCTTTTTCCCTTTTGCAGTCCTATTCTGCTGTTGCACTAGTGTGAGCAAATGAAACACATCAGTTTCCTTCTCAAAGAACCTCCTGAAGCTGTATTAAATAGATAAGTCTATAGATAATACCTAGACAGTTTGATGGCAATAAATTACAAAGCTCTTATTGCACTTTCCCCTTTACTATTTCCCTTCATGTATTTCCTCTTCATCACTCCTTCACTCTGTTATTCTCACTAGTTTTTTGGCATCATGATGGTTGCACCCTTACAAGATGGAGACATGAAAGCAATGGAATGAAGTTATGGAATGGAAAAAGAGAGAAGAAGAGATCTTTAGGCAAAGGTGAAAAACTATTCTTTGTTGCAGACAGAGCACACCAGAAAAAAAAAGGTCTTGAGTGAAGCCTCTTGTGGAGCCAGAGATGGGAATCCAGATTTGTTGACTTTCAGTAACAGGATCTCATCACTTGACCTGCCTGTGCAGTACCTTTACACAGCAGCTGACGTGCTCAGGGCATTTCTTTGGTTTGTGATAACTGAGCTTTTCAGCCCATCCTTCCTGTAAACGTTTCCCATGCATTTTGATCTAAAGTCCCTTTTTCCTATCAGCTACCTCAGTCTGCCTAAAAGATGCAAGTTACAAAAAAAAAGTAGGACTAGGCTAATTACCATGACAGATCCAGCTTTCCTTCCAATTTTGTTAATTCAGCCACAGAAACCAATATGCAATGGTAACTATGATGCGGACCTTTTTTCCACATATCAGTGAGTACTCTTCTCAAGAAGGCAATTTTCATTTTCTTTAGCACAACTAAGGTTTGTTGCTTTTTCATTTTCCCACCCTAGGAAAAACAGTCTGCCCTGAGCCTCACTGGAAAGCAATTAAAATTTGGAAGCTTGCCAGCTTCTGTGGTACTGTGAATTCATTTCCCAAGTACACATGTAATTCTTGGAGCTGAAGTTGAGACAATAAAATGTGTAAAACTTGACTATATTATGACTCCTCACTCAACGACAAAGCTCCTTTCATACAAAGAAATTGGAGTAAGTCAGTCAATAATGAGAAAGTGCAGGCACTAATTATTTTATTACAAATCTGGAAATTATGCATAATTTAATTTTTTGGAAATTAAATGTTCTGCTGATAGAAAAACTTTTTTTCAGGCATGACATCATTAGCAATCTAGTTGTCTTTAATATTTCTCAATAATACACTTATTCTCACCATTAAAGCTGAGCAATATTCCAAATATCTGGACTTCAAAAATTCATATTCTGTTTGCAGCTATCAGTTTGATACTCTCCAGATACTGCAGAAAAGTTGAAAAAAGAAATAGTGATTGAGGGGAAAGGACATTGTAAAAGCAATGTTTTAAAGGTAGCATAGGCCAGTAAATGCAATTAGTGAATCTTTGCCCTGTGTATAGAATGAAATGCAGAAAACGGCAATAGACTTGCTGGAGGGTTCACAGGAAGGTCACAGCCACAGATGTCAGAGCCCCAGACCAGCCACATTTCACTGGAAGGCAACTGACTTCCAGCAACTTATCCCTGTGGATTGGACCTGCATCTGGGAAAGCTTCAGGTTTCGGCCTGGAAACCGAAGAAAAGGGCAGGGGGTGGGGGAAGAGAAGGACTCATCAGCCAAACCATGTTACATTTCCCACTGCACTCCCACAGCTCAGGCCTTGAAAGAAGTTAATCCTAACAAATCCGTGTTATAAAATGTTTTCACCTAATTCATACAATCATTTTATTGTTTGTGTATGTGCACCTATCCCTCACAAAGATTTAAACTGTGGTGTGCCTTACATATATTGGAAGATTAACAAAGCTGCTACAGCATGTGGCTTGTTGGAATCAAAGGGAACAGATTTGTTCCAATGTCCTGTAACTGTTTTAAAATAAATTCAGTGATTTCACTTGAAATCCTATATGGTGTTCTGTGCTATATAGTCATGATTATGACATTAAAGTTAAAGGTCAGTCAAGGTTTATTTTCTAGCCTGTGATAAGTGGAGGATTTATTCTAGTGAACGCTCTATATGCCAAAATTTAACACTGTATTATTTGGGCTCTACAGTAAATGCAAGTGTGTTTCTGAAATGTGGTGTAGATCCATTACGGAGCAAAGGAAAACTCAGGATCTGAAAAAAATCTTCACACACATATAGCACTGCACAAGAGTAAAAATATTAAAAACAGTCCTTCATTAAATGCTCAGTAATTTTATTAACCTAATCCAAAAATAGCTAATAAGGAATTAATATTCATTCACCAGTGTCTGCATCCTAATTAAGACTGCTGAATTAACCAATGTGTTCTTTTAGGCCAAGGCTCAACAAAACATAAAAGTACAAATTTAAATCCATTTCTAGCTGAATTACTCTGCTTTATGCTTAATCCAAAGAGCTAAATCCATTTATTAAAGAGCTAAAAGGGGTTTGGGGACAGAAATATATAGAGTGATATCAGTATTCCCTCAAAAAGAGTGACTTAAAAGGCTAAAAGATTATTTTACATAGATAAAATTTGAGGAAACATGATAAGCATGCTATATAAAAAAGCACATGCTACAGAGGGCTGATGTAACTTTTTTTATTTAATGCAGTACCATGACAAAGGTATTCAGAATGAAACAAAGAATGTATCAAATCAAACCTGATCAAGCAAAACAATCTTTCTTGAGCAACTGATGCATAGATTTCCCTGTCACATCAAGTAGAAAAGAATCATATTTAGCTCATGGAATGATATTTAGAGAAATAGGAATTTTTAGAGTTACTGGCAAGTTTTCCATCATATTTTGAAAACCTTATTGAACCCAATTCTTCAGTGTCTCAACCAATTCAGATACCAAAGAAACCTCTCAACCTGTTCTGCGCTTTCCTTTAAGCATTTGCTACTCAGATGTTACACACTGGACTCAGTGCATCATTGGTTCCCTAGTAACTATGTGCTGCTTGAAGATCAGCATACAGATTCCTTATATCAGCAAGAGAAAATAATTTGGTTACCTGACAGTATAACTGCACTGTTGAAAAAGTCACCCTTTACATTCTCTTCCTCTGCTTATCCACAGTCCTTATCTATTGCTCTTAAATAGTTGACTTTTCTTCCCACATATACCTCTAAATGTGAATTTTTTGGTTTTAACAATGTTTTGTTCTTTTGCCCATTAAAGAACAGCTGCCATTCACACACGGGCTATGAACACACAGCAGTCTCCAAATGAGATACAAAGATCAGTGGTCAGGAGGACAGGTATGTTCCATGAATGTTTGCATTTTGTCATGACAACAGCATGCCTCGCAACTAGCACTAATTATTTCTCCTGAAGAAGATCTGACAGCTTTATTCAGAATACATTTAATCTATAAAATTCCATGCAGTACTGCAGACTGAATACTGATTTTGAAAATCCTAATACCAACAACTCATTTCTCATCAGCTCAAGTCAGCTCAGAACCACTTATGGTGTATTTAATAGATTCTTTTCAGTAAGGTGCCCAACCCCACGTAAAAAGATCAAAGTCATCACTAAGTATATTTTTATTATTTCATTTAATTTTTTAATTCAGTATTTTTTTCTTTTACAAAGCATCACAGTAGTGCAAAGTAGTAGAATTTTTTCTAAATCACTAACAGAAAAAAGATTATGCTAGCACAGATCTGAGGACCCGAAGAGCAGCGTAGGCTATTTTCTCCACAGGGGCTATAAGATAGTCTTTTTTTCCTGCTATATCACTATAAAATGTAATGCAATGAACTTGGCAACAATTTATGTTAGTAACCAACAAAGCATCAGACTTCCTTTTTTCAATAGCAAAGACAGAAGATCCTTCAGTCTGTGAGGTTATCTTCCAAAATACAAAAAGACATCAATATTATTTTAATATAGCACAGATGATGGGAAGGATTGTAATCATCTCTTTATTTGAGTAAAAATTGAGAATAAGATGGCCTGTACTAAATGAGAAAGAAAACTTCAGACACATAATCTCTTCATTATAGCTATTTTCTTTTTAATACAGAATTTCCATTCTTCTGATATGAAGCTTAATTTATAAGCTGTTATTTCTTAAGAAACTGATACAAAGACATGAAACTAAGCTATACACTTGATTTACAACAGAATATTAATTACTAAAATCATAACTAATTTAAACTTTCATATTTTATAGCTTTAAATATAGACAATTTCTCATAGAAAAATGCCACAGTAGCATAATTTCAGTTATGTAAATAAAGAATTCTTACATTCAAGGAACAAGCTTGACTCAATTAAAAGTGTCTATTCTCATATGGCTGATTTCTGTTCAAATATGCTTTATTCTACACAGTCTAATGATTCCAATCTCCTCATAGATGCAAAAATTTCATTGTTCTATATTTCTATATCACTTGTGTGAGCCCTGTTTGGTAGTGTTTGATACCACTGCAACTGAACAGTTAAAAACTAATCTGCAATTCAAATGATCACAAAAGCACTGCATGTACTTCTAATATTTGTAATACCATAGTGAAAATACCACACACTGAAGACAAGTATTCTTATTTAGCAGCATTGCAAATATGACTTCTACTCTTCTAAAAGACAAACTCAAAAAAAAGTTATGATAAAGAGTCAAAGAAAATTAGTACATAATTCCATAAGCACTCACTCATAAAAACTACCCATCTATCCTATTCCCCTTGCTCGTATAAAGGAATTGCCATGCAGTGAAAAACATTTGCCTGTGTTCAATTGATTTCAGTTACTGGAGATCAGGACCCACAGGTTACACTTTCACTCTGCCACTGGCTTGTCTATAACCTAGGGCAAATGAATCAATGTTTTTATCTCCTTTTACATGAAAACTCAGGCTATGAATACTTCTTTTAGGAGGGCAATTGCAGGGATTATCAATGCTTTGTGAAATGCTCTGAGTTATTCCAATTAGAAACATTTAATAAATACTACCCAGAGCTTAGTGTTTAAAGTGTAACAGTTACATGCTTACACTACAAACAGAAATTATTATTATTTTGAGAACAAGGATAATATCACGAAGACTCCAAATTACATCTTTAAAAGAGTTTTGCGAATAGCTTGAAGAAACTAGGTAACTATCATTTGTGATCAGTTGCCTTCCTAAGCTGGTTTAAGTCAAAATTCTCTCAAACATTTAGTCAATAACTGACTGCTCTCAAATTGAGCTGAAACTGTGGAATCAAAGCAAAAAACGTCCCAGACCTCCATGAAAATCAAAACTTTGTATTAGGAAAACACATACTCAGCTAATGAAAAGCATGTTTTGGTTTTGATCTCGTTTTGAATAGTTTTCAGTATCAATTTTGTCCATTAGGCAAACCATGAGGCGATCAGAATGTGGTTGCCCTTAGTGAACTAACTGTAAAAACCCACTACATTTTGGACATTTTGAAAAGCTCCAGAAGCCTGTCATCTTAGAGCCAGTCTTCAGACTTAATGTCTTCCAGTCCTAAAGAGGCTGTTCAAATCTCTCTACACAGTCCCTTCTTTAGAGTCTGCAAGAGCAGAGATGTTTCAGAGCCGACCTTCTACCCTGATCTTCAAGGACCACCCTTACAGCAATGAAACCCGGCTGCCACAGGACTACACAGAAGAACATTTCTGAGTGCACTTGAGCACAATCCTGAACAGAACACATGGAAAATGAGACACACAGTAAGTGATTGCCCTGTACTCAGGCAAACAGCCAAGCAAAGGTTTCAATTTCAATTTTTCTTCCCCCGGTCTAAGAAAAACATCCTCTATATGCATAAAAAACAGTATGACCAGGAGTAAGCACATCACAAAACATTCACAGTATCTCACAAAGAATGATATTCAAGCATGTGTTACACACCAGATTTCATGAGGAACACTGACTCATGAGGTTAAAATCATGTGTATGAGTCAACATAAAAATGAACATTTTCCCACTGCTGAACATAATTTAATATACCGCTATTCTTCCAAGAGAAGGCTTTTTCAACCCCAAGTTATAGATTTCACTTATTTTTTTATTTAGCCTTTTCAGTTTTTTTTTCTAATTCTGCATAAGTAAAGCAGGGACAATTGAATTGTTAAGTTTTCTCGTATTTCTGTATAATTACTAAACAATTTTGGCTTCTGTTTAAAAGAAAAATAGATAAAAATCCCCTCACATCAACAAAACCGTTGCTCTTTTGGTCAGAGACAAAGCAGAAACAATTACAGTTGAATAAGTCTTTAAAAGAAGGAATCAGAATGTAAATACTTCTATTAGTAGAACTTTCTTCTCTGCTGTCTGCAAAACTACTTTACATCTTCAATCAGGGAATTTAACATGTCATTCAGCTGCCCTAAAATACTATCTTCTTTTGCAGTAATGCATGGAAAACGAAAATCATCTCCAGTACACTGCATAACTCAAAAACCAATAAAATAAAATTGATCCAGAAGCCGTATCAGACCATTTTTGTAACTGGAGTGATATATTGAAACCCAGAAGTGACACAGGCGCATGATAAATCAATTAATAATCATGCTACACACAGAACTAGAAATATAATCCATATTGTGCTGGTGAGATTTCACTGGAGCCCAGCAGGTGACAGAATACATTTCACCTCTGCATAGCTTTATTATCCATCTCCATGGGCACACAATGGCCCAGGGTCCTGTGGAGGCCAGTATTCCTGCCAACCAGGATTCCAAGAGTGCTTACTGTAACATAGCCCCTAGGGCTGTGCTATCGTCCTCAGGGTGACCCACGGTTCTTCCCCCCACAATTCCCCAAGGCTTCATCTAAATTCATGTTAATCCCACTACCCCAGTTGGCCTCTTGGCCTTCCCGCCCCTTTTAAACTTATATGTAAGTTGTGGAGAATGTTCTCCCCAGTTCGACGCCCCATTGGCCCCTTCTCTTGTCCCTCCTTGTTGGTTCCCCAACCTGTCCATCTTCATTGCACTGCCCCCAGCCCTTTTCCTATTGGCCATTGCAGACCCTGCCCTTCCCATATTTAAGGGCTGTGCTCCTCTTTGTTCTTATCTTCATCCCTGGACCCTCCTGGTTGCTGAATTGACCCTGCTCCTGGAATCTGTATCTTGTCCTTGCTGTTGTGCGCCTGTTGCTTTGCCCTGCTGGTGTGTGCATGTGTCATTAGAGTGCAGTGCAAATGTGTGACTTGGCAACCATCCTGCAGCCCTAGGCTGAGACTTTTTCAGATTTGTCACAGCTCTGCCTAGCCGGACAACACCAGGGCTACGTGACAGGTTCCAGAGCCTGACCTCAACCATCTGCACCAGAAGCAACAAATGGTCATACTTAAACAAGATATGCTGGTTTCATTCTCCTCACTGCAGAGCTTCAGAGAAACCTATTGTATACTGGAATAATCAGCCAGAAATTAGATAATTCAAATTCATTCTTTAGGGTCTGAATTAAATTCTTCATGAGCCTATCATGTTCAGTTTTCAAAATCACGCATCAAACTTTGCATAAAAGCTAAGCACACAGAAAGTCAAGTTTTCTTTGAAAGTGTGAGTATATCACCTTTTCAATTCTTTTTCAAGTCTGCTCTAACCTATCATATCTGTAGAAGCTTTTTGCCTTTTCTAGTAGAAGGGTCAGGGAATGAAGAGAATAATTTGTGGTTTTTCATACTATTGATAAGGAGGACACTCCAATGCTTTTGCATCAAATTCAGACAAAGAAGCTTTTCTCCACACCAGGAAAAAAACACCCTTAAAACTTGGTTTGATCAGCAGTTGTAAAGAGTCAAAAACTAATAGAACTTACCAAAACAAGCAATTAGAGTACTTTTCTACTGGGGCATAGTCACCTACAGCATCTGCTGTTGCGATGTGTTTGTATTCGAGGTTTTAGTTCACATGTATTTGTGCGTCCTGTTAGTGAGAGTTTAGACTCCTCATACTTAAATGAATGAAGCATTTTCCTCTTTAAGCATTTTTCCTACAAAATAAAACCTGTCAGACACATTTAATACCATGTACATTATGAGAAAGATTAAATTCATCAAACATAAGTATTAATGGATCAATAGCTCCTTTCCACTCCCTCCCCAAAGATCTTCAGCACCTCCCCATCCAAGTTTGAGCTATCTACTCTCTATCTCTTTAAGCTGCATGTTGAATAATGCTTATCCATCTACATCACCAGAGAGTATAGTAACCAGCATAAAACCCATTATCTAATTCAACAATCACCATTAAATTCTGCAGCAAGCCATGCTTTTTCTAGATAATGAGATCGAACGCTACTTTGATGTTCCTTACAGCCTAAATTACTAAAGATTTGTAGAGCATTTATGAGGTTTTCCCTGCAGAGCTCCGAATCTGCCAAAACCAAAATCAGGAGCAAAGATGCAAATAAAAGAGAGGCAGTTTAACATGAGTACAAGTCAGTCCACACCACCTCTTCATTTCTTCGATAGATGGTATTTGCTCTACTTTGAAGATACAAAACAACTTCTAAAATGAAAGAAAAATACCAGGAGGTATTTTGTTTTGCTACTGAACTTGACCCAGAGAAGAACTGCAAATACATTGCTATGAAAACCTGGTTTGTCCTGGTGCATACAAAATTCTTTGATTGTCTAATAAGGAATTAAAACTTGGCATTAGACACTAAAAAGGAGGAGAGATGATCAACGAGGCAGCAGTGGTATAGAAGATGAGACAGTGCTGCAGAAGAGAATGAAAAGGGGAAGAGGTGCCATCAAACAATCATGATTATTTAGTAATTTGCTGTTAAAGCACATCAGTTGGTTATTATCCACACTTCTAGCCCCATGAATCAATAAACACAGTATAGTGGGAGACATTATAAGTTAATGGATGAGCTTTTTCACTCTAAGGGTCAACAATTAAAACATTTCTCAGTTTTGTTCATGGAGAACTCAAAAACAGAGGCTGTTCAGTTCAGAGTTGCTCAGGCCTGAGCTGGCACAGAGAAACTGGCCCAGCAGTGGCTTTACACTATTCCTGATAACATTGTTTTCTACATTTAAACTCACTATTATCATTTAAGGAATGTAGTATCATTAAAAAAAAGAAGAATCAGCTAGAATAGGACAGGAGAGGATAGAACACATCATTTAGAATAATGCACAGAGAACCACACATTTCGTGACTAATTTACCCCAGATAGCACAGTTGTTTTTCAGTTAATTTGCAACACAACAGAAGATTAATATCCCTTTAAAAACATCCAGACAATAAAGTGACCTTCCTTTCTGATTCTATATTTTCACAGCAAAAATGCTTTCATCAAAAAAAGAGAAGCGTTCTATGAGGCAGAAGCAGCAGCAGGTATAGAGCAATAACATTCTTTCCACATTTCAGTTCAGGGAGAATAGATTCCTACAGGAACTTTATGGCACAACAGTGATTTTCCTTGTTACATATCAACAGTTAGTTTTAGAAGCATTTGCTCAGCATCACCCACATGCAAGTAGCCAGTCACACCACTTAATGGAAGTAATTTTCTCTCTGTGTCACAAGCACACACCCATTTTAGTGTGTGCTTTAGACCAGAAGAAAACACGATGAAAACAAGCCTGTTGCACTGTACTTCAACTTGGAAATAAATGCAATAAATCACTCTTTCCCTTACATGTTCTGAGGCAAAAACACAGCTTGGCTCTTTCACCAGTTTCTAGAAGAGCTGAAATCAGCAAATTGACTTTGGCATGCCAAATTGGGTAAGCAGCCAAATGGGGACAGTTAAGGCTGGTGGAACCAAAGGGCTTTTTACATCTTAAGAATGTGAGAAAAGTCTGAAAAAAGGGGGTTGATATCTCACAGAAAAATTCAGAGAATATTTAACCACCATTCCATAGGAGTCAAGTTCTTTGCATGTACCAATGGGATGTAAAAAACTTGTCCTTACTTCTACTAAAAAAAAACATCCATGATTAAGTGTTGCTTAAGGAAGAACATCAGTATATTTCAGATATATATTTCTGAAATGCCAGAGACATTCAGTTGGGCACCAAATTTTCACCACTAGGTAAATTTAAGCTATCTCCCAAGCAATATCTCATGATCTCACTATACTATAAGCTGCATTCACTTGTCCAGTTCATGAATAAAATATCATTATATAGTGTGGACCTAGTAGTGCAGTATCTTTAAATATTAAAATCTTTAAACTCCTCTCTAGAGAAAAATATTACCTCTGCTTCCACAAAATGGATAAAGAGTCTTGTCTTAAATCAAAGCAAATAATTGGCAGAGTTGGGAATGAAGTACTTTGGATACATCTGTATGAGGCAAGCCTTTGTCTTTAAAGAAAAGATAAATCCTCCTGAAAAACATTATTTGGAATATGAGCTTTCACTGAGGTAGTACAGCAAAATTTGCATTCAGAGAAGAGGGCGGTAACAAAGTAGGTATAAAAAAGGTAGACAGTTTTCCAAAAGATATGCTCATAGCAGGGGCAGCAGAATCCTATGTCAGCGAGTAATCCTGGATGTGCATAGAACAGACTTCAACCTTCCTGGCCCTTTGCAGCTCATCTCCCTCAGTATTGCACCAGCAAAGAAGCACTCATGAATGGCTGCAGTGATCCTGATGCAACCTGTGTTCAATGAGTCTGAAACTTTGAATGTGACAGAGGCAGGAGATGTCTCTGCATCTCGAATCTGTGTGTGTTTTCATACTCTGCCCTAAGCATCCTATGACATTCCTTGCTCGTGAGAAGATACCAGGCTTCAAAACTCCAAGTGTTGAACATTTTCCAGTTTTGACAAGGATTTAGGTTTTTTCAATCACTTAAAATTGTTGTACCTTAGTTAGGTAAAAATAAACTTCCTATGAAAATAGACACGATTCAACCAAAGACGGTAAATCTCTTGTTCACTGCTGGCACAAAAATGGCAACCACCTCCATTTCTGCTATATTTAGGTATCATGACCAGTTAGGGACAGTATCATGAGGACAAAAATCCTGCTATAATGAACAAGAGTTTGATCCAGAAAAAATGCTGAGAGTAACTTAAGATACCTTTTCACATCAAAATTGACAGGGCTTTGATCATATCTGCAGTTACTCAATATTACCTTCTGCAAGAGTAGTACTAGCTGTGTGGCAAATGACTTTGAGAAAGACACATCTGATTTTGAAATTTCTTTTTCCTGGGAAAAGGTTACCTTGAGACAGAAGAGCAATTACTGTAGCACAGAAAGTATTTGTTCCATGGTTATCATTATCTGCATCATGATTGTGGCATATAAGAAGTCTTAACTGTTGGGAAATGAAAATACTAGGATGCTAAGTGCTATATGTTTGTACAAAGATACTAAATAATAAGCCAAAACATCCATATGAAAACAAGTGTTCAAGGTCATCAGTGTTCAAGGTCATCATCTGACTGTTCAACTTAACATCTGGCTGAATTTTTGAACTGAACTCTGCCTCCCTACAGAGCTGACAGCATGCATGGGTACCCCTGAAACAAAACCATTTATGCAAAGCTATGAAACATAGAAGCACCTATTCCCAAGCCAGATGATCGTGTGCTCTCACATGCCCAGCTCCATATGTAGGCAATATTCTCCTGGAATTAATCACCACAACCTTCCCATCTCCCTCACACAGTGCTTGCTTCAACAGCTGCTGCCAAAGGCAGCTACTTCTGAGCTATGCAAAACACACGTTTTTGTTTTGGTTTTTTGGTTTGGTTTTTTTTGTGGAAGGCCATGAAGAGCCTACCTCCATGTGCATACTGCACTACAGCATTTCCTCGTCCCCTCCCAGAGATGCATCCAGCACCAATACCCAACCACTTCAATGCTCATGTTTTGGCTTCATAGCAAGCAATTTCACAGACCATGAGTTCTCTCAGTATTGTCTCCTAGATCCATCCATTAAGGAATTGCACAGTCTGTCTGCATTGCACAAGTAGCCACTGCATTCATAACTGGCACAATATCCTAAGAGTTCAAGGAGCAGAATGTTTGGGCAATAGGTGGTGTTACA
This sequence comes from Petroica traversi, assembly GCA_025920805.1. Classification (NCBI taxonomy): domain Eukaryota; kingdom Metazoa; phylum Chordata; class Aves; order Passeriformes; family Petroicidae; genus Petroica; species Petroica traversi. The sequence goes on along the minus strand of JAHLSL010000015.1, from coordinate 23,227,569 downwards.
TTCTGCTAAATACTAAACATAATTTCTGCCTAAAATGCAAAGTTTTTCATTAAATGTTTGGCTTACTTATAGAAGATTGTTTAGATTTCATCCAGTAAAAGGGAATTATTCACCAGCACACAAATGCAGGTTGTGGACTACACTGGAGGGTATTTTTAGTCCTTGTATTGTTGCCATGTTGCCTTGATAGTTTAGTCCTTGGTCTGTTTGCCATGATGAGGACACGTACTGAAGGAATTATGCTGATCCCTTCATCAACTACATTAAACACCACCTAACTTTGTCCCCTGAAATGCTGTAAAACCACGCAGACAAACCTCAAAGAAATCAGAATAAATAGCAACCACCTCTTGGAGCTCATTTTTGCACACAATTGTGTACACTTCAGAATTCTGCCTAGAATTCAGATACACAAATTTCCACTTAATCTGTGTCCAATACATATTTTGTCACAGGCAATATGTGTGCATTCACTAGATCATTCATGTTTCCAACCCATAAACCTAAGATAAAAAATAATGTATGACCCTCAGCACACAGGGATTTGCAACTAAGTTGCTGGCATGGCATTAATGGAGAGATAGAGCAACTTTGAGCAACTTTGCTAAAAGTGAACTCATTTTACATAGCTACATCTTTTTCAAAAAATAGCATGTTGACCTTTTTTTCACTACAAGCAGGTTTTATCTGAAGGGGAGGAGGCAGAGAAAAGAGCAGAGAAAAACAGGAGCAGATCACAGGTCATTGTTAGAACAGGTTTTATTCTCAGATTTGAACAAAAGTGAGTATCAGCATCAATTTTAAAAGATTAGTTGTATCAGAGGGAGGCCTCAGAAAGCAGTCATTTTCCAGATACATTTTTTCTATTTGTAAGACATCAAAGGACAAAGCCCAACTTTTGTCTTTCTATTTTCACCTTTACTTTTATTTCCTTTTTAAGCAAAAGCTCTCAGTGACAATGCTGGAACATCAGAAAGACTGAGTCATAATAAAAATCTATATCTATATATGGGCGTACATAATGAAAATGTGCAAGGATATGGCACTGACTTCATCCTTTAGGGTCTGAATCCCAAGAACATTAATTTCTTTTTATTAATGGAATATGGAGGAAGAAAGGCAAGCAGAATCAGAAAGCTAATACGAAAGAAAATGTGTCAGCTTTATTCAGTAAACTTAATTACATGAACACATATAAATAATGCTACATGAAATGCCCAAATAAGGCAGAAAATGCTGAGCTGCAGAAGACATAATTTTGACAAGGATTTTCTTGAGGCAAAAGTGGTCATGCAAAAGAGCATTTCCCTCTTTCACCATAACTGCAGCCTTACAAAGAGCTTTCCAAAAAAAAGGAAGCTTTCTTTGGGTGCTGTATTTGGTCAATGGTTTCTGCACCAGCAGTCAAAGGTCTTCTCTGAGCTGCAAACACTCTGAACTCAGGGCAGGGGCTCCCATCTCACATCCCCCAGAGCACTGGCTTTCATCTGACTCTCCACACCTGAGCATCACTTGAGATTTTCTTCATAAAATAATCAGTTATTCATAATGTATTCCAAGCATCAAATATAATTTCCTACATTAAGTATTCATATCAGATAGGTTTGCAGCTGTAAGAAACGAATACTATTTTAAAGGCCCTAAGCATGCAGAACGTAACTTTAAAGAATATAAACATTTTACAAACTGACTAGTATTTATATTGCTCTCAAAGCCTGTGACAAATGTATGATGTATCTGACAAGCTTAACTTTTTACAGCTATCAATTTAAATTAATTTAGAATTACTACAGATTTAATTATATGGTAAGCGGTCAATGCTACAAAGCGACACATTATCTTACTGCAGAGACAACTCGGGTCAGATTAGAGCTGGATATTCAATTAGTTTGAGCTTCTTGATGTTTGTGCATGTTTTTTTCCACTCCTACTGAACTGAAGTCATGAGTATGTGAATTGCTAATTTAACAGTATTGTGAATGCACAAAGTGAGAAAAACCTAGAGAAATAATAGTAATTAAAAAAAATAAAAAAAAAAACAAAAACCACTAGCACATTACAGAGTAAAAGAAAAGGAGAAAAGCTCTCTCAAGCTGTTTTTTTTTGTAGAACAAACAAACTACCCTGGCCTTCATACAGGCAGGGGATATAAATATCTTGAGCTAGAACATTCAGACTTGAGGAGCTTATTAGACCCTTGAACCAGAACTATTCAGTTTGCAGCAATTTGAGCTAAAGCATCCTGAACTGAACTTGTAACTTCCACGACACAATAGACTCGCTTGACAATATATAACTCATGGCACACAGAAGCTTAATGAGGCAAACTCTTCGAAGAGATCACAGTCTCTCTGTATTAAACTTAATCCTGCATACTTTTAATATAGCTATAAAATACAGTAATGCCTCTTGTAGAAAATTCAAGGCAGTTTGGTAAATATATATATATATATTTAAATTTTATTAGGATTTTTCTCTTTTCTTAAATTAAGATTAGTCAAAGCAATACATCTCCTGTTTTTCTAATAGCCAGGAATTTCCAAAGCAGGCCAGAGAGCCATGAAAGCATTTTCAGATGGGCAGCAAGTGCACTGAGTAACCTTCTTTGCCACTCAATGCAGCACTGGCAGTAACAGCAGTAGCCCTCTACTATTCCTAAAGGAGAGAAGGACTCAGATTTTTAGGAAGAAAATATCCTACACTCCCCTCAGTTATATCTTTTATATCTGATCTAAAAAGTATGTGTGCTAAAGATGCCAAAGTGGCTAAAGATGAATGGCTAAAGATGCCATTCAATACCCTTGAAATGAATGGCAGCTCAAGTTTGAGAGTATCCACTGCTGCCCACCCTAGCCCTGCACATGGAGAATAACCTTCCTGCATGCAAGCATCTCCTGCTGTGAGAAAAGGGCCTCAGTTCAAAGGTACAAGTCGGGCATTTACTGCAATTTATGGGACAGTCTTGTAGCATGATGAAAAATAAAATTTTACACTGAACTAAAATTATTTGCATTACTTCCATATTTTATTTTATAATATATTTAATTAACTTGGATGGCTTTGAAGATTTAAATAGCAACATGGATAAAGTTTTGCACTGAAAATGGAGAAAGACATTATAAATCCTGACAGGAAAGCCTATAGGGAAAGCAGAAAATGTGACAGATGGAGAGGAAATACTGCAAGGTTTAGGTACATGAGGAAGCTGCCCGAGTTTGAAAATCAAGCATATTATTTAGTTAATTATTCCACAGCCTAATCTAGGCAATGAAACAATTAACTAAACTTCAAAGAGCTGGTATCCACACCCTTATCATTTGATTTCCTTTTTCTTTTTTTTTTTTTTGCATCTCAGTGAAATAAATATTTACATCCCATAATGACTATCCTTGCAGTCTGGCTTTAAAAACCAGACAAGCAAAGAGTGCTGGTTTGCACTTCTAACAACTAAAAGAAATTACTGAAGAAAGAGGAGATTGATTTGTTTCGGGTTTCTTTGTTGCTGCTGTTAGATTTAGGGGGGTTTATGTTCCTTGGTGATAGCAGTGGTGTTTTGTTTTGGGCTTTTCTTTAGAAAAGCTTAGCCACAGGACTCGATTTAACCTAAGGAATAAAATGCATCATATTAAGAGTTGCAGAAAGTGACTCATCCATGCAGGTGCACTCCAACACCACAACATTTTAAGGCCAACACAACCCCTTTGCAATATTCACAGAGAACACCGGAGCAGGGGCAAAAGCTTCTCCTGAACTCTAACAGACAAGGAAGGAGATAAAAATCAATCAGATTTAGAATCATGCAACTGATGTCTTGCAGCTCCTTTCCATTTTACTCTCATGTCTCAGGTACTGAATTTTGCCATTGACTTTGAGTCTCAGGCTTACTTCAAATATATGCATTGGGGCAAGAAATGAAACAGCACAGGAGATATTCTGTGCTTGTGGCTGCAAGAACAAAGACCACTGGCGAGTGAGGAATCTATTTTTAATTTTCTTCTTCTGCCTTACTTGTATAGCAAAAATGCTACAAATCGACCATCTCTGGCAAATCAGAAACTCACTCGTAATAAAATGAGAAACACTATATAGACCTGTTTTGCCTGTAACTATAAGTTTCCACACCACTGCGGCAGGTATTGTTTCCTAAAATTGTTTTTTACTGAGTTAATTAGAATAAATAGGTTTTCCATTTTTTACTCCCCTCTTTGGTAAAAATAAGCACTTTAGGGAATTCCTAGCTGGGTTTTATCAATTAGTTGATCAATCACTTTTCTATTAGAGACACAAACATTGAAGATATGATTGAAGTACAAGGTTATTTAGTCTTCACACATTCATTCAGTGGCAGCTACAAAACAAAGCAGCCAGCAAAGTGATTAAAGTGATTAAAAAGGGTCAAATAAACCATAAAGAACATTCTTAATTGTATTCATAATAAAGTTATCTTTACCACAGCAGTCAGAGCAGCTGAGGATGCTCTGAGATCTGCAGAGTACTAATGAGCAGGGCAATAAAGCACAGGACTCAAGAGTCAAAATCTGAGGAGGTGCATGAGATGTATGGAAAATGCTGTGGCAAACAGGTCAGATTCTGAAGGACGCAATTATGCTCAGGACATCGAGTCTGCAGCGTCTCAAGTCTCTGCATTTCAAATTCCAGATTTTATCCCCAGTCCCTCTCTTGGGGCTAAGAGCAGCATACAGCTTTGTGAGACACTTCTAATTGAAACAGATATTAGAGACATGTACTCAGATACTGGAAGCAACCCTGTTGGGAAGCTACAGGAGTATTTGCAAGATAAGCTCTTATGTGCACGTGAGCTACCCCGTGCCCTCTACTTTCAACTATCAGTCCCTGTCCTCTCTGCTTCCTAAAAATCTCTCAACAGATGTCTTTTGTCCAAGGAGTTTTCCTCATCACCTCACAAAACCTCCTGCTTACAACCCTTTGTCACCACAGCAGCACCCTGAGCCCACCTGAGCTCACTGAACAACAGTGGAGATGGAAAGAAGAGCCATCAATCCCATCATGAACAGAACTTGTTCAAGGATGGCCACATGCTCTGTCTTGGGTTCATACCAGGCATCAACCACTTATGGGTGGTTGTTTTCCCTCTGCAGAATTTTGTGATGTAAATCTGGATCTGTGGGGCTACAGAGCTCTTAGCTGCCGAAACACCAAACACTGCTGAGGGCAGGAGTGGGTGCTAAAGCAGCACATGAAAGATGCCATAGGGAGCCAATATAGTTTTATTAAACCCAAACCACACCTCTTCAAACACTGTGGGAGTAGGGAGTCATAATAATTCTATTGCAGCTATAACACAGAAGGGACAGCAAGCAGGAGGGGTTCCACATGGCATAACAGCTCACACACCACAGGGCCTGAATGAAAGGATTTCACTGTACTACTGTGCAAATACCACTGAGTATTGTTAAAAGTATGTCATATTTGCAGATTCTGGCTGCTGGAATTTGCCGATGGCACTGAGTCTCCACACTGGCACAGCAGCACAGCTCGCCATGGGCTCTGCACCAGCTGATTTGTTCAGCTCCGCTGAGAAAAGTACTGGAAATCCTAGCAAAGACAAATATTTGACTTCATACATTCACAAAATCAACCTGTAAGAACCTCAAAACCTTCAGGTTCATCACCCACAATCTGTTTCACATATCTGAATGAGAAACACTGCTTAAAAAATATGCTCAACATCAACTGCAATATTCATGATGATAACTACACTGTGCTTACCTTGAGCAAAACACCTTCATTAAAAAAATTCTAGTTAAAAACTCTAGCACATATTTTACAGGAAATTTGAAAACTCTGAAGAATATTTTCTCCAAAACTTAGAACAATAGTTGGCATTAAAACTGAAAACAAACAAAAATATTAAATTGTAAGTTTTAACAAAATACAAGGGTGTCCTTACAAGTAATAGCTCCTAAATTCCCAAGAAGTCATCATTACTCAGACAGACAAAAAACAGGCCATGAAAGTATCATGCTTTAAATGAGACATGGAATTAGCAATGAAAACAGAAAAGAAACTAGAACATATAAAATACATATGAGAATAAAAGTGAGCATGTGGATGAATAAGGCTAAAAGAAAGGTAAGTGAAACACAGAGCATAACAGATAAAGAGTGGCAAGAAAGATACAGCAGATCTGCAGGAGGTGAGTGGCAAAACTGCAAAGGATGATGTAAAGTACATAAAGTACACAGAAATGCTCTTTTTTTCCTGTTCTGTATTCAGAATGAAGCAGGAGGATGCAATCACCTCATGCAAAGTTGTGGATGGAATAGGAAGTCTGGCACATGCGATAAAGAAGGATGTTAAGCAGTATCTGCTAAAATTAAACAATGCTCAAATCAGAAGCCTGGATAACACATACCCCTGAGTGCTCAAAGGGCATGCTGAGGAGCTTCCCTGAATTGCTAATATTATTTTTAAACAAACCCTTGAAAGATGTGGAAATTCCAAAGAAAAAGAACTGCCAGAGGAGATCTAATATTTAAACAAGGATAAAAGAGATGGGCCACAGACCTCTACAATAGCTATTTAGCATTCAGTAATAGGAGTGATTAATTTGAAATTTCATCAACAAAGAATTAGAGGCTAAAAATCTAATTAATGTCAATCAGTTAGTTTAATGGAAGGCTGGTCTTGTAAAACAAACCTATTGTCTTTTCGTGAAGAGATAACAGGTCTGCTTGACAAAGGCAATTGTATGCTACAGTGCACTTGATTTCTCCATGGCATTTGACTTAGTACAACATGACAACTCAATTAAAAAATGATGGTGTGGAATTAACAGAGTGTACCTCAGTTGGATTCCGTTGTAGTATCCTCACAGGTCTCAAAATGTTCTTGATACCAACATCTCCTCATTTAGTGGAATGACAAGGAATTCATTCTTCATCTGAAGTTATTTTCATGAAAAATATAAAATCTCCTGCGGTCACAGTGGTAGGTAAGACAGTTTCTCAGGGTTAGGGAAGAAATTGGGGTGCCTGAGAAATAAACTGAGCTCCTGCCTACAAGGAGAACCTACGAAAAAAAATTTAATAGAACCAAATGCAAGGCAGGGCAAGGGGAATTCAGAATGGAGTTTTTATGTGACAAATGTGAAGTCCAGAATTGTACTTGACTTGCCTACTTAAGGAATTTAGTTTAGATTTTTGTCAAAGTTGTTTTTAAATAAGATCCTATGCTTCCTGCAAAATTACAGAAAATAAACAGATACTTCCAGAGCTGTGTGGCTGAAGGTTATCAGTGGGCCACTGCCATGAGAGCCACCTGCTTTGGGAACTTGGAGAACAGCTTCAGTGGAAGTGTGATTTTAAAAAGATTAAGCTGAAGGAAAAAGAAGAAGAGAACTTAAAGAAAAACTCTTGAAATACTTTCTTAGAGAAAAGCCTCTATTCTTGAAGGGAAAAAATAACTGTATAAAGCTTAGACAAACAAAAATCCTCCCCATTTTATATTATTTGTGAGCCTTCTGACAGAATACAAGCATAACATCCACAATTTGAGGAACATGTGGAAACCCTGGAAAACATTAAAAGGAGGGCCACAAAAATTACTCCAGTCTAGAAAACGTGATTTATAATCTGAGACTTAAGAAATGCATTATACTCACATCATCAAAGAGAAGGTTACAAGCTGACTTCATCACCACACAGGTATTTTCACACATAAAAGCTATCTCATAACAGGATGGAAATAGTTAATCGTGCAGACAATGGCATAACTAACTTCCAGTCACTGGATCTCATTAGCAAGTTAAACCTTGAAAGAAGCTTTTGATTACTTTCACAGCTGGGAAAATCAAATTGAAATATTTTACCAGGGGATTCTGCATTGCTTGAAGTCTTTAAAAGAAAATTATGCTATCTTTCTAGAATATATTTCTCTTTTTTTCCTGCAAAAATTCTCTGCAGTAAGCGTGCTTTGGATTGAACAGGAAAGATCATGCTTTGACTTTCAAGGCCAGAAAGACTATAAAAGTAAGACTCCAAACTCTTTGCCTGCTCATTTCTCTTCATTCACAGGTTCTTGTCATCATTCACAGTTTCCTTTTTTCTGCAAAGAGTCAGATTGAATTCTCTTCACCATTAAGATGATTTTACTGAAATCCTGTATTCTAGGGCTTCCAAAATCACCCACTGAAGTCAGAAGCAACACCTTCTCCCTTTCATTCAGCTAACTAGACTTACTCCAAAGGCAGAAGAGAGAGAACTCTATTTAGCCTATGCTACTTCATTAGAGATTAAACACAATCAAAACTTAAAACTAGGCAAATGGTGCTATGAGGTTTCTTTTCTGATTAACTCATGTAATCGTACCTAATAAATTCCGTCATTCCAAGCGTATCATGTATTGGGAGGTTTTGTCATCTCTTTTCCTCTCTGGAATAGTCTCCAGAAGACAAAAGTGCTTTAATCCAAATAAAGAGGTATTTTTTTTAAAAAAAAAAAAAAAAAAAAAAAAAAAAAAAAGATAAATCTATTATTTTCTGTAAAGAAAATAAGAACTAAATTGTCTAGTGGTTCTGTTGGGCCCGAAACCCTGAGAAGTACAGCTTGTATTTTACACAGTTATCCTAGTGATTGTCAGCATGCCAAGATACAGCATGCAAATAGGGAACGAGCAGCCCTGGTGGAGATCATAATTGCACCAAGATTATGACAATTACAAACAGAGAATAAACATCTAGAAAGGTAGGATTGCAGTGAGCACTTTGCGTGAGATTTGAGAAACACAGTACCTATGTCTGTCAGTGACACAAGCTGAGTGGCCAGCTCAGGGAATCACATTCCCAGAGCCACAATTGACCCTGACGCCTCATGTTTCCTAAATGCACAAAACCTGTCACTGAGACTCTCTGTAGCTGCCTAGAAAAACCTCCTAGAAAAATCTCTGAGAGCACCACATACATATGAACCTTATAGCACAGCTAAACCCAGGATTTATGGCTCAACTTGATTGTCTGTCTAGCCTGTGTTCCAGAAAACATGGCACAAAGAATGTATTCTCTTCTTACCTGATTAGTCTTCACTATTCTGGGCTAGGCACAAACCTCTGATACACCTCTTAGCTTAGCAGACTATTTTTGGAAGCTATTTAGCAACCTCTGGTGTCTTTCAAAGGAGTAAGAAAATAAATAAACCAAAGGAAAACAAAGAAAAAAAACTAAAAACAAAACAAACAAAAATGGCAAACAAACAACCTCAGTGAAAACTCCAGGCAAAGAAAATCTTAGTTATCACATGCAAAGATATCTTTCAAAAGAAACAGCAAAGAAAATGTGTTATTAGCCTTGTTTCTGAGGCTAAGAAACTATCATTATGAGCAAGAGTCACACATACAACAGATAGCTAATGTCTTTATTTGGTGCTTCCAGAACCATCTGCTTACCCAGCAGGATTTTAATGCTCTGAATTACTGGGAGATACTCTTCATTGCATTTGCACTAAAAAATTGTACAACATCACTTATTGATGGTCTCCATTACGACTGGATGTCCACAAGTCTTAGCCATAGTCCCTCATCTGTCCACAGTACTATATCACCCACCTGGCATCTTCTAATATTTTCACCATGCCACCAAGGTGTGCATAACACAGTCTGAACTACAAAGAAATCTCAGCGTTCCAAACAGCAAACAGTTTCAAAAAAAGGAGGTAGCCTACTGCTAAGTACTTACTCCTGAAAAGCAGATCACCTAAGCTGGAGTGCCCTTTAAAAAAAGGCATCACAAGGCATGAGGATCCCCAAGAGTCTCCTACAGCCTCCCTGGGAAACAAGAGCCTGCTCCAGGTGTCCCTGGGGAACATTGTGCAGCAAGGAAAATACTCCCAGCTCCTCAACTTGCTGAAATCATTGCACTGGAATTTAAGTGTAGTGTGCATGTGGCTTCCTTCGTTTACACCAGAATTTGTCTTTCTTTTCCTCAAGCAAATAATTTTCTTAGGTTCAAGAAAGCACCAGAATGTCTTTATCAGAGTTAGAAAACATAGCCCAGCTGCCATGGCCATTCTCTCTCTCTCCAAGTGTTTGAATACCTCTCATACACAGTTTCTTTCAGTCAATAAATGTTTGTACGGCAGAAAAAGACATTTGACTTTATTATCTTTTTTGTCACCAAAAAACATAAGGTTTCTTGCAAAACTCACTGGGCCTTGATCTAGTACTGTTTTAGGAAAAAAATCAAGTGGGGAAAGGCAGAGAAGAAGCATGAACTCAGGAGCAAAACCTTCCAAAAGCAAATAAAGTCATCTGTGTTGTTCCTGGAAAGTGTCTATAGAGCTGCCAACCAATTGTTGGTGCAACAAAGATTATTTTTAATATCAGAACTGCTTCTAAGAGAATGTATATTCCCAAGATCAAATCCAATGCAACACCATTAGGATGTGGGTCTAGACAACATCCCTGACATTTTACAGCACTTATCAGCAATACAGTTAAGTGTTGCTGACAGGGGCTGTGGAAGGCAAACTGGGCAGGCAAGTTAGGCTGGGAACTTTAGGCTCTAGGGGTCTGTTCCAGGCAGGTTCTGTGTCCATCTCCAGATCATCGTGCCATTGTCTGCAATGGCTTTTATCTCTCTCCTGCCACGGGCTGATAGTATTCACTCACTGAGGTAGAAGGGAAAGCAAAGCAAGCAGCCAATTCACACGAATGCTCTGCTAAACAAATAAATAAACAGAATTTGTTGCACATACCATATATCCTTATACTCAGCAGCAACACATGGGGAGAATTTGCAGTTCCCATACATTGCACATTCTTTAAGTCCTATTTAACGTTAAGGGAAAAAAGAAAACAAACCAACAAAAAAACCCTTAGAATATCCAGATGTTTCTCAAAAGTCCAGCATTGTTTCTCATTTCACTGCATACGTTATTCCATCATGCAGAAGTTTTAAAACACATTTCGTATTACGTTTTTAGGTCAGCAGTTTTTTCAAACTTAGTGGGCTCAGAGCCTTTAGCACTTCTGCAATTTTTCCTGTTTGGTTTTCTCCAAAGACAGGCCACCATACAAAAACCCAGCTTCCATCTAAGGGCTGCTGTCCAATTCTGCATTTCCAGCCTTTATTTCTGATTCTGTCCCAAGCCACGCCAAGTGAGAGGAAGGAAAAAAAGTCAAGGTTTAAGTTAAATATTCAAAAAGCATTCTGAAGTGCCTTTAAAGTTTAATTTAATTTTGCAATTTTCCTAAAGGAAGTTAATTTCAGGCTTTTCTTGCAGGACAGACAATTCACTCCAACACCGGTGAGAGAACAAAAGGACTGAATCTCAGGAATTATTTCAGAGTGCACCAGAGTCCCCACACTAAATGTGAACTCTTCTGCAACGCAATATTACCACCAGTTCCACCACAATGCCCTGGATTATTAATTCCCATGGGGCATGACTGCAGGCATCCCACTTCTTGACTGGCATTAGGATCAGCTGCCAAACCTGCAGAGCAGGTCACAGGAGGAGGAAGTTCCCAATGAAGTCATTCTGCTCTTTCGAACAGCACTGACCCTTCCACCTGAAGGAGGCATGAAAGATGCCCAACCTTCTCCATAAGCAGCTGTGTAATTTTTGCCACTGACATTATGTAAGACAATAGAACCCTTCTGTTTTTACCATGTGCCCAACTCCAACCCGGGCCTCCAATGGCCATTCTGTCAGAACAGGGAGAAACAAATGCATAGGCAATCTCTAATGATTAGTGCAATCTACTTGTCCACTTCCTACTATTACGAGATCAAACAGAAACCTCAGCCTGGATGCATTACAGTCTCATTAAGCCTTAAAGCCAGAATGGAACAAACCATTGCTCACAAATTCATTTACTCTTGAAATTCAAGCCAGTCAGTCAGGACAGGAAGGACAAGAAAATAACAGCCTTTTGTAGTGAGTAAATTACAGACAAATGGGTTTACAGGGCAGATGATCTCAGTTTTTAAATCTAGAGTCTACTAAAACAACTCCACTAGAAAAAGAGGTTTCTTATTTTCCTTTAATGTGCAGAGCATACATTTGCTGATGTACACAAGTAAACTAAAATGTGTTATTATAAGGTTAGAATAAATAAGGCCACAGTCTCCCCAAGCCCTCCGCTGCCTACAAACCGAGCAAACAGAAAGATGACATTTAGGAAAGAATGCAAACTGAGCAAGTAATTGTATTTAATAATGACATAGATCAGTAGGAAACTGCACAAGAGAACAGAATTTGGAAGGATATCTTGAATAGCCTACTCCCATTTGGATTTTGTTAAGCAGTCTGTATAAAATCTAATATTAAATTTATAAGAATGTTTAGACAGTTTTGCAAGCTTGGACCGGTCTTCTGAAGGAGAGCTGCTCATCACCCATGACAAACATAAAAATATCGCTCATATTTCCATCACAAACATTAATTTTTTTAAATCAAAAGAGTCAAAATATGCAAACTGTTGGAAAGTGCTGCTAGTGAATGAATGCTATTCCATTCCACCTCTTCCCATTCAGCAATGGGAAGTAAGAATATTCAAGTACCACTGCATAAGATCAGTAACAAACAATGAGAAGTTAAAATATCTTCTGAGGCATCATTTTTAATTAACAACATACATTGTATTAATACATGATGTTCTAATACACAATTAAGTACAAACATGGTATTTTTGTCTTTAAATAAATAATTAATTTTAAATTTAATTTTCTTTTTGTAAATAGAAAAAGAACTTACATACAATATATGCATATAAAATCTGGTTTTAAGTAGTATTAGCTGGTAAAGAATATGTATTAAAGCTGGCATATGCCATTTTAACTTAACTTTTTTTAACATTTGGAACAATTCACCTTTATAAACATGGACTTGTACTGTAAAAGGGAATAAAGCTAAAAATACTGGGGTTCACAATTTTTCTGGGTTCTGGATTTGGGACTGCAGGTGGTATTTACATGCAACTCACCAGCTGTCACAGGAAAGTGCTCTGTTCTGAACCTAGAACATCAGACTTGTCAGGTGAATGAAGGAAAACAAGATTCCACCCCAGATCTGCTTGAGCATAATGATGTGAATCTTACAGTTTTCAGGGAATCCAACAGTATGAATTCAACTGCCTCTTCTCAATCTAGGGATGTTTTTGCATGTTTTAAAACATATGTATTTGTGAATTCATATTTGTATTCCAAAACTGTAGCTTTACCTCGGCACTCAATAATTTCAGATGTTACACAGCTTCAGTTGCATTCTCATGGGTTAGCAGAGATGCTGCTTTTCCACATTAAAGTGGTTTGAGAAAAGACAATTTAAACTCACTGTAGGATTTGCTTTGCTCCTAAGTGCTGTATATTGATTGCCCTAAAACCCCTCATGTTTTTGTTTGGTTGTTTGGTTTATTTCCCTCTGATGCTACACAGGGATCTTGAATAATTTTTCAATCAGCTTCCTATAGCGTGAACCAAAAATAACTCGAGGGGAACTCCCCGTGCCCAGGCAGAGGATGGAAAGCTCTGACATGTGCGGGGGGGGAAGAGCCCTCACATGGACACTGCATTCCCACAGCAGCGCTCAGTGACGCGATCCATGCGTTTCAGACTTGCACTTGGTGCCAGGCCTGTTTGGGGTCAGGAGGGAGGATGGCAGCAGGTAAAGCACCCTGGAGCACGAGCTGTTCTCCTACAGCCCTGCTGCAAAAGAGCCATGGGAACAGGGAATACCTACACTGGAACTCAACACTCCTCGGCTGCCCCAGCTGCGGAGCATTACAGACAGAAGGGAACCCTGTTCCAGGAACAGGCATGATACAAGTCTAGCCATGGCAATTATCCTTTCTACATACTGTGGAATCTTATGACAAATCTGAGTATCATCCTGAGACTTCAGATTTTTTTTTCCCGTTAAATGACCTTTCTATTCAGACAGACAATCCCAAAAAAATCCCAGTTTTGTTTTTTTCCTTTATTTAAAGCAGTGCAAAAGAAAATTTCTGTTCAACGTGAAAGTAGGAAAAAAAAAAACACTTTAAAATACCAGCCCAAAAGACAAAAAAATACCAGAAGAAAAGCAAAAATAATTCAATGTTTATAACTCAAGCCTGTTTCTGAATGGCCAGGATTGGAATTGTCTAAAGTCCTCTATGACCCCAAATATTTATTTGTGTTCTATTCTTGTATGCAAATATAATCAATTTCAAAAACATATACACTTCACTACTAAGTCAGATTTCACTTATTTCTAATGCCACTTGAATTATTATTCTCCACTCTTGAAATGTGATTCTCAATCTAATTCTCATGTTGACTCTAACAACTGGTCTTTCTAAATAGTCCAAACTTCCATTTACAAAAGTTATGAGAATCCTGTATTGCATATGATAAAGCAATTTTACATATTTATTATGTTAAAGTTATATGAGTAAAACTGGCATATGAAGTTTCATTGATAACTCATATAATATGCATTGCTCTGCTTCCAAGAAAATTTGCATTATGACCTGACATTGCTTGCTGTATACATACAGTTCTGGTAACTCATAAGGGAATGGGAAGCACTCGCCCAAATTTGCTTTTTAATGAGCATGGAACACTGTTTTCCACTGATGATTAATATCCAAATTTTCATCTGAGTGTCTGATTAAATTCACTGATTTGTTCTAATCCTCTAGAGAGAACAGATCCAAAAGCAAAGTCTGAATCTAGACTTGCTCCATTTCCTTCCTGAAATCCCATCTCTGGGAAATATTACCAAGAAAGGTACAAATAGACTGCAAGCAACCAGAAAAGTCTCTACAAAGGAAGAACTGCCTGAATTAAGACACATGCTCCCACTGGAAATTTATCAATCAACACATATACTTAGCTAACCAATATGTCCATGAAATTTTATAATAAAACATAATAGTCAAGTTAAAATAAACAAACCAAAGAGTGGAATTCTGGATTCTCTGTGTCAAAATAGGCATTAGAAGTTCTTTAATGGGATGAAAGGAAAGTGGAGAACATTGCAAATGTAAACTTGAAATGAAAAAATCTTCAAAGAATCATACATGGACACACACAAAGAAATTGTGCAGGCCCTCACATGACTTCTTTAGTTTTAAAGGCAGTTTAGCTAATAGCAAGAGATTTCATATTTTCCATGGAGGCTTTAAAAGTAATTATTGTCTGTGTGTTCTTTGTCCATAACTCTTTAGTGGCAGCCAGCAGAATTTCATTTTCTTCCCTTATTTCAGCAATAAATTTAACTCTCTTTTGCCCTGACACAAAAGCAGTATTCAAGTCTAAGAAACAGAAGACGTAACCAAGGCAAAACCCCAGAATTATTACAGGTTGTCAAATCTGACAATAGTGGATTACTTCTCTGGGTTCAAGCCCATGTTCTGAACATTCCTCAGCTCTTAAAACACATTTCTAAGGACATGATATCAGGTTGCTGACTTCTAGGTGTAAGAAAGGATGCTCACAAATTGCATTTGGATCCCTGGTTAATTCTTCATCTTGGATACATCACTACTCAGAAAGAACAAGCACTACAGGAATTCTATTAAAAACCTGTTCAAACAGAAAACTTCATTGGCTTTGTAGTTCCTTAATTAATTTTTAAATTGTACATACATAAAACACCAGTGGGTTTTTATGTCTATGATATCTTTTCTCATTGATGAACTAAACAGGCTATTCACTTCTAACTGTAACAATTTTTTATGGAACAAGACTTTTACACTTCATTCTATAAAGGACATAAAGCTACAATATAGCATGTTCTGAATACACAGCAAGTTAATCTATGGAACATAAAAGTTCAACTTGCTAAAGCAAAGCATTTTTCTTTCCATACAGTATTGTATTGCCAAATAAAGGGTAAGAAATATTTCATTCTGCTTCCAACTTGCACACTGAGTTCCTGGGTCACTTCTGACTGGCAGTGCCAGATCCCAGGTTACAGAACGGCTTGGGACAGGAGGTACTGTTGGAAAAAATACTATGGAAAGAAAGAGGCAGAAATAATCTCCTCTGTTGTAGCAGGAAAGAGGAAACGGATGATTCCCTGGGGTTTCTTTCAGTGTAACATTCTGCAGCTTTAAAACATTTACTTGAGAAATCCGTATTACTTTGCAGATTAGACTCACATGAAAGTTAGTCAGTGGCAACATGCCAGAGCACTCAGCTGAGTGCTCCTGTCAACAGGGGGATCCCTACAATACTCAGGAAAAATCTTGAACTGTAAGAATCCAAATATTAACAGCTTGTATCCTCTACCCTGGATCTCAGTTTTATCTCTTTTAACTTCTCAGCCCTAGTCCCTAAGTGCAATAAGTATAAAAACACAGACACCCCCCACCTTACACCATGCCCAGATGAACCCTTAGAAAACAGAAATTAAAGCAAAACTCATCAGAGCTGATGGAGGCAGCCACACTTTCAAAGGCATGGACTCAACAGTTTATAAGATTGGCTTATTTTAGTTGGTGGGCAAATGCTGGAAGAGCAGATAGGCTTATTAATACCTCATCTGTGTGCAGAAGCCCACAGCTAAAAATGGGAAAACCAAATTATTATTCCTAGATGCTCTCAGTGTTGCCCAGGTATTCCTAAGTCATACCCATCACAAGGTAGAGCTATTAAGCCATTTAATGTAGCACCAATGCAATGCATGTCTTCTTACAGACTGTGGACCACATTAAATAATCCAGCAAGACCCAGGAATGCAATATGAATGGCTTGGAAAAATTAGTTAGACTCACAAAAGCTATGGACACAGTAAGCACCAATTGTCAATCACGCACTAGGTGGTAGTGGTTCAACAGGCAACAGCCACAGAGCTGCACCCTCCCTCTACTAAAGATGGACCTTCCCACAGCTGGAGCTGAGAAAAGGCTCCTACCATCACCTTCACTGAACCCCTTCTGAAGATAAAAGGTGGCCCTTGCTTCCCAGCACTGATTCATATTTCAAAAGCACAAGGTGTTCCTTTAATATTTATCCTTTAGATACCATAAGATATTTCTGGAACATGGTAAAATGGAGTTCCCAGCTATAATCTAACTTCAAAATAATAGTAATATATGTGTGTGTGTGTAATTATTCTGGTATGCCCCGTGAAAATGCAAGTCTGATTTGCACTTCCATTTTATTTCCCTTATCACTTCATATATGCACTTACATGGCCATACTAAAACAAGCCTGTCTTCACCTAATGTGTTGATGAAATTTTGCCATTGTCCAAAAAATAAACTTCTCCCAAAATCCAGTTTCATTCGAAGTCAAATGTTGAGCCAAGTTCTGAAATTCTTGTTTTGGGCACTGTTGTAAGCACATAAGGTGGAAGGATGCAAACATCCAATGTTATTACACGTACACCTGAGTGGTTTGATCCCTCTCATAAGCACTTTATAAGGATAACATTTATTACAAGGAGAAGAAACAGTACCAAAATAAGCAATTGTTAAAACATATGCATATGTAAAAGGTAAATACCCAGCCCCACAGATGCCTCAGCAATAATCCCTCACCTCAGTTTGCACAGCTGCTGATGGTGAAATTGCCCAATGCAAAGATCACAGGAGGCTGCACCACAACCTCCAATATTCACTTCCAGCCAACACACCTGTGATTCTATGATCTTGCTTCTACAGCTCACTTATCCCTTCCTGTGAGCTTTAAACTGTGGGTAATTAAGCCTCAGAGACTAGACCACAAACAAACAAATCTGTTTCTACTGCCTACAAAGGGAATTCATATGCATCCGATGTCAAACTTCTGTGCCATGCCATCTCCCCTTGAACACCTACACTGGGCCAGGGAGATGCCTTTAGCTCAGCTTCATCCTGGCCCCTGCTGCCACCACTGTACTCCTTGGCAAGTGGACAGAGAAGTCTCTCTCTCATCTGGTAGGAGGTCTGGGTCCTCAAGATTCCCTGGCTGAAAATGTAACACCAAGAGTTTCATATATGCTTGTTCAGGGACACATCTTTCCAAAGAAAGGCAGCAATAAGAAGAGAAATTTGAAAATTGCACATGCAATTCTGGTATTGAACAGAGAAAGAAATTCAGAAATTTCACTCTTCTATATGCATCAGCTCTGCAACTCCGCCACACAGTTATCCCCTGGTGACTTCTCACTCTCAGAGCTCAGACTTCATTCTAAGCACCATTTCCACAGGTGGGAATCCTACCTCTGGCCTGCTCAGCCAAGGTGAAGTCAGATTCCATGCAAGTGGGCAATTCCAGCTGCAATCCTGATTTGGGCTAAATCTTCCCCATCTGAAGGGTTTACCAACAGCACCTGGTATATTGCACATGAAACACAGTGAACCTCTTTTAGACCACTAAAGCTCTATATCTTAACTTGAAACAAATCCAAGACAAAGGGAAAAAAATCTCCAGTGTTATCACCCCTGTAGGAAGGACCTAGAGAGTTATGGTTCATTTGTTCAAATAATCTCATCTTGAAGAACGGCTTAAGAGTTCAAAAGCCTGAAGGGTATTGCAAGAATGAATTTTATTTTTCAGGGAAGACATCAAACCCAGACATTTCTGTGGCAGACATACCAGCATATCCTTTCAGATCCCTCCGAGTATATTTTCCGCTCTTTGGATTTGAAATCTTGAAGCAATACAACAAACTCTCATTTTGTAATTAAGTTTCCTGTAGGCAATGTTGAAGAAGGAATATCAGTCAGTGTCTCTGAAGTGGGAGCTAGCACAGAACCCCACTAATAGGCCCATTGACCTAACATTCAGACTTTACCATTCCTAAAATATTTTCCACCAATCCAGGCAGTAACAAATAGCAGGTTTTGATGTTCTTAGTAATGGTACATTATCAGGGAATATACAATCCACTTCTCTTTGAAAATGTTGACTGCTATTACTGTTCAAAGTGCATTTATGTGTTATACTCTCCTGCCTGCAGTGCCAGAGTATGTCCTGCATATTCTAATAGGACAAAATGGAAATGTTGCACAGCTGCTAATGGTTATTCAAACTCTATTTGGGCTGATTTTTTTTTAAGACAGAAATGTTCTCTTAATTGAAGGTGTGCTTGCTGAGGGAAAATAATTGTCATGAAACCAAAACTGTCTCCTCCCAAAAGAAAGAAACTCAAGTGGAGTACCAGGATGCAGGTCAGACAATCATCTGTAGAAGACTTCATGAAAAGGGCAATTCCTTCTGATTCTAGATTCATATTCTTGCCAGCCACTTTACAAACTATCAAAGACTGGAGAAAGGAGTTCTAACAATAAACTGCTCTTCAGAAATACTGAATAGCTGATGAAGTTTACACCAATTCCTTCCCACATGCTTCTGCTTTTGGAAGATCTTCTCATAGGCAATACATTGAAAACTAAGCATCAGTGGTTTCAAATTCAACACTTTACAGAAGTTTCATATAATAAGGAAATGTTCTTTAGTAATGCCAAACTATTAATGTTGCATGCTGCAATTACATAATTGCTAAGTATATTGTCTGCCACTCAAAGGTTTATTTTGAATTTATGCCTACTAGAATAATATTTTAATTTGGTTATCCCTTAGTAAGCAAACTTGTCCTCTACCTCAAGTGTTTTCCAAAATGCTAAAATGCTCACACTGATTTGTTTTGACTTATTTTTTAATTTAGCTCTCTAGTAAAAAAAAAAAAAAAGAAAAGAAATTAATTACATTCTGTCCTCAGCTGTGTGGTTAATGTATCTTGCTTGCATTTGGAACCCACAGGACTCTCAGTGTTTTCAAATCAATGTATTCAGAAAGGATTAAGTCACACTGTTTTTCCCATCAAAAAATCACTATGATATCCAGATGCAAAACTATGACTCTAAACAGAGACATGAGATGTTGACAGTAATTGCTCTTGTATCACTTTGGTTTTCTCTCCATTGAAATGTACAGCTCAGAAATTCAGCTTCTCTCGGTCTTTCTGCGTAATCACATACACACACACCCCAAAGAAACCCCATTTAAATAAATGGATCAATCAACATCGAGGTATGTAAAGGTAATCATATTCCCAGGAAATAAAGAAAGATAGGAGTAATTTTTTGGTTGGGTCGGGTGAGGGTTTTTTTTGTTTGTAGTGTTTTTTTTGCAGTTTTTTGTTTGAGGTTTTTTTGTTTGCTTGCTTTTTGTTTGTCTGTCTTGGGGTATTTTTTTCTTTCCCTATAGAAGAAAATAGCAGGGAAACAACAAGACTATAACATTATGCTGAAGGTCCAAATGTTAAACTTCAGAAACATCCTTTCAATATATACAAACAAATTAAAATTACGTAAATATGCACATTTTAATGATAAAACCTAAAAGTTACTGATCGTGACTTCATTAAGACACTATTTTAGTCGCCCTGCCAAGAAAACTTGCCAGCTGATAGAGCTCACCTCTACGCTTCCTAAGGTTTCTGTTTGCCTCAGGAAAGCCTTGAATATGCACCTCCATTATTGGGACACAGAAGAAATCCCTTTGCCCTGAAGTTTCTCAGCAAGCCACTCAGAGTATTTTATGTAGTAAAGACTCAAAAGGAAAATATATTTCCTAAGTTCCTCCTCCAAGCACAATCCAAATGATTATGTGTAGCAACAGTAAGAGAGTACTTAAATGACCAACAGTTTAAAAATGAAAACTTCCCTCTGCTTTGTACAGAACAGAATTTATTTACTAGAACTACCTAGGTAATAGATTTCTTCAGGTGGAATTAACATTTTAATTAGCAATTAAGTAATTTTACACCCTAAGGATAACAAGGAAATTATCAAACATTGTCAGAAATTAAACACAAAGTTTGTAAAATATACAGTTTATATAATTAATTGATTTACACAAGGTTAAATTTTAGAACAAATCATGATGCCATCTCCAAGTAAAGATGTGTATTTAATCACATTTTCAGTAGTATAAATATACTGATATGCCTGTATCAGTCAACTTATATTCCACAGTAATATCTTATGCAATGAATCAATGTAATTATATTGCTGCCATGAAAATATAAAAGATTATCTAAATCATCCAAGGGACAGCTGTAATTTTTCATCTCTTGCTGATTAAATTCCAATTTTCAGTAAGGGTTAAAGTGTATGTTACACCACCTTCCTACTTATATTTTCCAATGTGTGACATCTTTTCCTTTTGTTGGAATCAGTTCAGATACACCTGCTACCAGTCTCTTCAACCAGCAGATGAAGGTGCCACACCAAGCTGATTCTTTACGTAAGAAAAGAAAATATCGCTGCCCATGTCCTTACCAAGCCAGCCAGGTATTAGCTGAGGATGACTGTAGTGTGCATTTTTTTGGAAACTTCTGAGAAGGAGAAGTCTAGCAACTCACTGAACAAGGCAGAAAGTGATGGCAGCAACATCCCTATTCCATCAAAAGACTAAAACTATGGTTATCATCACCTACCTAGGGAGACCTCTGAGGATACAACATACAAGCAGCAAATCATTCTCTACTCCAGAAGTCTCCGGAATGGACTGAGTGATGGGAGTGAACCAGACACAAACATCATCTGAACAGTGCTTGGAAAAGATCAATTTCATCTGCTCCTGTTTTCCTTACTCTGTGACTCAGTCACTCTCCTACCAAATTCCTCCCATCTTCATTACTATCTCTTGCTCAAGAAGGTACCAAGCTGAACTTCATCAACTCCACCTACCCAGAATTGTATTGTATTTTTCTTCCCTCTTTTCCCCATAATGTATTTTAGACCCTCAACAAGAGAATGGCAGAGAGGTGCTATCAGCTGACTCCTCCTCCTTTCCCAAGGGGACTCTTATGATCCAGATTAATCCCACTTAACATTCACCTTATAGGAATCAGTGGACAGAGAAAGGCAAATGCCACGGTCAGGTCACCACCCCTATCTTCCCAAACATCCTCTAGAGATCTATACTCATCTCCACAACAAGGAAAGGACCTTGTCTTGTACAGGAAAGTCATAGGCAGAGTTTTACTACTGCAAAAACAAACAAAAGCTCTTACCTTAAAAAAATATTTAATCATATTTGGTAGGGCTTGGAAACCTTATGAAACTCCTAGGAAACGTAAACCGCAATTATCTTCTTAATAAATGCAATTCTTGATCATTTTTGTTAGAAATGCTAATCTCCTGTTATTAACATTTCTGCTCCTATTTCAAAACTCCCTGAAAAAATGGGTGGCAGGGGATGAAGAAAAATCTCAGGTGACAGACATAAAGGGGAAGGCATAAGCAAGAGGCAAGGAAGGGACCCCCAACATCACTGCTCAAATCACTGACAGGCAGAATCTACTCCAGGCACAAGCAGTAGCGAGAGAAACTACAATCCAGATGACTAAACTGTTTCTAGCTACTAAAATTAACAAATAATGATGTTCTGGAGGTAATGCCCATGAAGCATTAAACAGCAGTTTTATTTTAAATGATGCAAATGATGGCCAAAACATAGAGCTTTAATTGTAAAGCCAGCGGAAAGTGTTGGCTGCCTGGTGGAAGCAGTGTGGGAAGCTGCTGCAGACATGCAAAGTCTGTTTTATTCATCTGTACTATCTCTGTTTTGATTCACCAAAAAAGTCAAAGCCTCTGCATGCTGGTTAGTTTCAACTTGGGTTTATAACAAATATGTATAACTAAAAGAAGAAAACAAAACAAACAAAAAAATATTAAAAAGGAAAAGACCAGATGACAAATGTACACAAAACACATGGCCAAGGATTTTACAAAAGCTTCCTCCCTTCTTTAGTGAGAATTTTCCCAGGGAAGCCTCTGGAGTGAGGGAAAAAGGCAGAAATTCTTTTGAGTTAATGACCCTCTTCCCTAAAAAGAAACAGTTCTGCCTCGTTTTTGGCATCTCCAGTGTGCAAACTCACATTCATAGGAAAAGAAGAAAATAAAAGAACTCCCAAAAAATATATTGATAGTAAAAACATTGTATATATGTGAGTATTTAGCATCACTTTCTTTCCTTTTTTTAAAGCAGAAATAATAATGCTGATTTTTTTCCTCTCATCTTTCTACTTACTTTCTTACTTACATTTGAAGTCAGTAACATGGATAGCCACATGATGAGAAAGCAAATTAAGGAAAGACATACAGAAAAAGGACGTTCAAAAGCACAGAAGGACTCACATTTTGGGACAATGCAACTTTTGCAGAAGGAATGCAAACACGGTACTATTAAGCAAAGAATAGGAGAGAGATTGGTAAATCTGAAACTGCAGATCATTGTAAGCAGCCAGATAAAAAACCTTCATTTAAACAAGCATGAAAAAAGTAGAAAATTATACCAAAGCATAAATAAATTCAATGTCCTTCTAGATATAAACGTTAGATATTCAAGAAATAAAGGGGGAATAGAGAAAAGAAAAAAAAAAACACAAAAAACCCCCAAAAAAACCCCTCAGAATAGCTAGCAAGGGTACTGTCCATCAGAAAAATCTGAAAGCTAAATCTAATAAATGAGTTAAGTGTAGGAAGTAACACGGAATCCCCACGGACTGGAAATGCATCCTGCAGAGGGTTGGGAGCACAGCATGCAGCATTTAGTATATCACCACTGGGCTGGCCTGGCTGGGAGCAGTGAGATTTGCTCCACCAACTCAACACACACAGGATCAGGAAACACAGAAGTAATGGGAGATTTCAACGACCTCATGTAGATTACTTAAAAGTTCTATCAAGGCACAGTGCCAAAAGCAAATTTTCAGAGCCTGCTTTGTGAGCAGCTATCCAGGAAACTCTGAGGGGAAGCCACTCTTCACTGGGTCTCAGCAGGGCTGTCAGTGAGTCACTGCAACCGTGAGCAGCACGGACAGAGATTCGACATCTGTGCAGAAGTAAGGAAGCCAAAATATCCACAAGGAAAGTGGGTTCAGCAGGGTTCTTGCACAAAAAGGAGGAAGCTTGGTTTAAAAAAAAAAAAAAAAGAGAGGAAACTAAAAGAATGATGAACACAACAGGTAAAAATTTGAAAACAGCTTTTTAAAGGTGTGAGATTGAATTTCAGTGCAAGTGCACACCACCTGAGGTGGACCAAAGAAAAAAAAGGCAGGATTGAAAAGAAACATGACTTTAACAAGCTGAATTTTGACCTGCTGAAGATAATGGGGGAAAACATCCTCAGAATGATAAAGCTGTAATACAACAGGCCAAAATAAAAAGTTTTGAAACACAACTTGAAAAAGTCCACACTACAATAATAAATCTTCTGTCAGCATCCCAAAAGAAGTGAAGTCTGCCACAACAATCTGTGGAACCAAGCAAGGTGAGAAAAGAGTATCCAGAGACAAAGCCAGAGCAGAGAAAGCAAACTAATGCTTTACATCTCTGGTCATCCCAAAGCTGCTTTGAAAGGTTCCCATACAAGAGCTCTTCTTCACTGTCATTTTACTAAAAAATATGTCATATTAAAGTGTCAGTAAAAGAAATTTTACACCAATCAATGCCACTCATCTGCCCAGACCAGATGGTATTCATCCAAACGTTTAAAAGGAAGTAAAGGATGAAAGCACTAAGCCATTAATTGCAGAGAGTGTCTTCTCATTTAAAATAATGTTTGTATTAGAGAAATGAATATTAAAAAATTGGAACCCATATTTTCAAACGTCTCCAAGAGCAATTCAGAGAGGTACTTCAAGGCACTAAAGTCTGCAAAATAGTAAAAATTATTCCATCTCTGTAATCTGACACACATCAAAATAAAAGGCACTGAGTGAGAGCCCACAAGACTTTGGGAAGGGAAAGCATGACTCATTAATGTCCTCATTTTTTTTGACAGAATCAATGAATATATAAAGAGTAAAATTCAACCAAATAGTCTTCTCTAGAAGTCTTTCAGTAAGATCTCCCACAAAATGTACTCAAGAAGCTGTATTGCTAGAGGAGAAGAGGACAGGTCTTCATTTGGGAAAATAATTATTCCAAAATCAGGAAACATTAGGCTTGATTAATTTTTGCTGTTGAGGAAAGTCCTCAAAGGAGTCCCACAAGATTCTTCATCAATCCTATTTAACATATGATAATTATAGATATGGGGTAGTTGGTGACAAAAATATGCTGATAACACTATTTCATTCAAAGAACTAAAAGAAAGACAAGTAAGTATCAAGTAAGATAGTAAATATAAAAGTTTGTAGATTAACCTCATGATGCTGAGTGACTGGTCATTAAAATGGCAAAATACATTCACAGAACATAAATCAAAGGGCAAATTTTGACATTAAATACAAAATGAAAGCTTTTGAACAAACCATAAAGGTACTCCAGTGATATGATCCATGGTGCCATGAAAACTCCAACCTGCCATTCAGCAGTGATTCAAGAAACAAACTCAGGTATTTTTAGAAAAGTAACAGAATAAAACAGAAAACTGCATTACGGCACTGCATTATCCCCTTCACCTGTAACATGTTCAACACTGCTGTACTTACCTCAAGCACAAGGGAAGCATAAGAAATGCAACTAAGACAAACAAGGGCAAGCAAAGAAACTGAATGACACCTCTCCAAGGATCAGAAACTGTACTGTCCACAAAATCTAAAGCTTACCAGACAAAGTAGAATATGCGTTTCCTCACAACCCACCACTGTGGGGTTAAAAACGTGGAAAATGTGCCCAAACATTTTTCAAAATGCCCAAGGCGAGTGTTCATGTAAGAATGAATGCCTCCCTATCTTCAAGAAAGGCCAAAAGCAGGCACTGGGGAGCTACGAGTATGTCTGCCTCACCTTCACCCCTGACTGAGACAGAAAGCTAGGAGTGTTCATCCTGATGAAGAAAGTATTCAGGGACCCCTTATTCATGTGCATAAATACATGATGAGGGGGCTCAAGGAAACTGAGGCAGATGTTTTTCTTTAGTGTCCAAGGATGGGACAACAGGCAAAGGGTAGTGAAACAGAGGAAATTCCATATAAATATCTAAAAAAGGACCTTGGAAGGTGAAGAGGGTCAAACACTAGCGCGGGTTGCGGCCCAGAGAGGTTTAGAGTCTCTGTTCAAAAATCCAGCTGAGCATGGTCCTGGGCTGACAGTGCTCTGAGCAACTAGGCCTTGGACTAGATGAGCTTGAGAGATTCTTTCCACCCTCAATTACTGTGTGATTCTGTGAAACTCCACTACAGACTTCTGTCATTTTCCAGCAGTTCAATTTGCTATGAGCAACTGGCAGAGACAAAGGACAACCCAATTCAGTACTCTGCTGTGACCTATAGTCATTCCCATTTCTGGATGATAACTTTCAGTTAACTATTTTTATTTAAAATAGGTAAAGTGTATCATTTTTATGAAGGAATCAGTTTATGTTCATGAAGAATACTCAATGTGACTAATATTTTCTAAAGGTTAAGAAAAAAATAGGAAAGAAAAAAAGAACTGCCCACAGAACTCAGCTTTCTTCTTACATGGAAGAATCAACAGTAGAGCAAATCACAAATTAAAGCATAAACCTAATATTTGCTTTCTTTCACCTCATCTGATTAGAGCCATTAAATTTGCATCATCCTTAGCTGTGCAATTATTATCACGGAAAACTTAGCCTGTTAAATTCAATTCTCACATTGCAAAAGCTTTCCAGGGAGAGATTCTCCTTTTCATATAACTTCCCCAGGATATAAATGGAGGTTATGTTATTTGAAGAATCTATTTTTACTCCTGATCTTCCTTCTAAAGGTGCTTGGAACTCACTCATAAGAACCCAATGGCTTCTTATTCCAAACCAAAGAATAAAGGGCAGAAAATGATGAATGTATAGCTGAGAACCACTTTAATATTGCTTTGCACTACATCATTCTGACTCTCACCATAATCAATGAGTTTAATGTCACTTTCCCTCAATCCTCATCTGATAGAAAAAGAAAAGGAGGAAAAAATTAATGACAAGGAAGGGAATATGTAAAGGAAGAAGTTACTAAAACAATCTCCTAAATGGCTTCCTCTGCATGTACAAGGTATTTATAGTAGGGGTTTTCAAAACCCTATTCTCCAACGGAGATTTCATCTTGATTTATTTTTCCCCTTCATACCCATTTATTTTAAATTATAATAATATTCAATCCATCTAAATTTAACAGAGCAATTCAGAACAAAACTTGAATAATTTTTCAAATTAGACAAGACTTCCTACCCAATGCTGTGCAAATTGACCACTAAAACCTACCAAAGACATACAGTCTTCTGGAGAGAAATGCCCTACATCCAAGCTGTCTAACTCCATTGCATAACGTCTCCATCTAAAGCTAAACAAAACCCTCATTTACATGATTCAGTAACACTATAAATTAGCAAGTCATCCATTCTCCCTCTGAGTACCGACCCCTTTTCCTAATGAGTACATGGGTAATTTGAGTATTTCAAATTGTTAAATGCTACCAATCTCAGGCACTGGGTATTTTGTCTCTTTTTCAGAATTATTCCTCTAAGCAGAACTGACACAGAAGACACACGAAAGATACACTTATTTAATGTTTTCATTCATGCAGCATTTGCTGATAACCTTTCATTCTGAACTACCTTGTTTCTTTTTAATTAATGCTCACTGGGGAAAATATTCTTATTCAAAGTGACAGAATACGTGGATGAGAAGCAAAGAAAACAGGAATAACATCCTTGCCTCTGCTCTCAGAAGGAAATGCCAAAGCCTGATGGTGTATAGGCACCCAAAACCACACAGCCCTGGTCTGTACACACCACACTTCACTAAGACACCTGAGTTAATCAGACTCTCAGTGAACGAGTCTGGATACCTTCCTCTCTCCCTACTGCACAAAGATAAGGATACCTTCTGACTTCACACAGCCTTTAAAAGAATTGACTAACATTTGACTGTTTCAAAATTTAGTATTTATGAAACTACACATTTAAAAAGATCAATCTGAACATTGTGCTGACAGCCAAAGCTCCAGTCTGAATCATCCACATCCCAAGAGAAAAGCATATTTCACAGCTGCATTTGTATCCATTTCCTGGTCTTTCTGCTGCAGCTCCCAACTGGAACAGAAATCATCATCGACTCTGTTGAGGCTTCTGATCACTTTAAGAACTTGGCTGGGAGAAATCAGATGGAGATTACCAACTCTTCCAGTGCATAGTGTACTGCTAATTTATAAATGGGATGAAATTTATAAACTAAGTTAATGTTATTTTAAAAGCATTATTGACAAGTCAGAGTGTTATAATGCTTTTTGTAAAGAACTGTAATAACTTCTTTAATGTACTTATTTTCTTACTTGCCTTACTACTCTTTGACCAGCCTTCCCTTTATCCGACTTGTAGAAAAACAACTGGAGAACAATCATGCCCATCCAACTGAGCAGCAGGACCAAGAAGTCAGAAAAGTATTTTTGGTTAAACCAGGTAAGATGGGGAACTTCAAAAAGATTAAAAAGAATGAATAAACACCTCCATCACTTCCTTGAAGCCTACCAGCTATAGCAAGGGTCACCCAGGGTTGAGCAGAGCAAACATCAAGCCCTCCTGTAAATGGAACCTTAGATTTAAACAGCCCTTTACTTCCCTTTGATAAGCTGAACAACTGAAGGCTGTGCATTGCTCACAGCAGCTTCCAAATGTTCCCATTACTCCGTCTCCCTTTTTCTACATGTCCCAATGTACTTGTCATTTATAGAAATTTTACCCAATCTATTCAGCACTTGAACAAAGACCTACAATGCACATGCAAACAGCTTTCACGAGTCTCACAACACTCTGGGTGAGTCACACTGATTTGAAAATCAAATGAGAGCACCAGAAGCCACACCTCATGTGGCTGACCAAATTCTGAGCAATGGCCCCACAAAACGGGAGGCAATCAATTTTCTTGCCCTTGGATATTCACATCTTCCAGCAGAGGTGGGACTGATCCATTTGCTTGGTTTCACTATGGGGCTAAGCCAGGTGTTGTGAGCAAACTGTGAGAGAAACTCTTGCCTTTCTGCTGTCCAGGCAGGACCAAGTAAAAGCTGGTTAACTTCATGGGGGAGAGGGACTCAGTTCAACACTGGGACTCTTGCCATTTGCTATCAAATGCAGAAGGAAACCAGGAGCCAAGAACCTACTAAAGCCACTTGGCCTCCAGTGTGCCTTCTTGAAATCTTCTCCCATTACACTAAGTGACAAAATGAGTAATAAGGGATGAGGCTCAACAAAGATTCTTGCTTATGACAGAGCAAAGATTAGATCAGAGATGAAAGTAAGTGGGTCAGCAGACTTAGTTCTAACACACCATTTCTCTCCATTTTGATGTCCAAACCAGCACAATAATTGTCAGATGCATAGAGGAAGCCCAAGGCCTTTCAAGTCTACAATTTTTACTCTGATTAATCTAACCTATACATATTCAATATTGCCTTCCTCTCACCCCAAGGGAAAAATCATACAATTTCTGCCTAGTTGAAAATTCTTCATGATGCAAAAAAAAAACCCCAAAATTGCTGAACAAACTGGCACGATGAGAAAATTCCCGCTGTTGAGTTTGAGTTTAACCCCTTTTTTGCTGCAGGACTTAATCTGTGGAACACATACTCCAGCCATCCAACAAATGCCTCCTCAGAAGCCACCAAGCAGAGGGAAAAAGGAATGGGAACAGATGATTATTACTTCCAGAAGAAATAACATAAGAAGTGCACTGCACAGATATTCAGTCTAAAGAATCAATTTGGTACAATTTTAGGACCTGATTTGTAACCTATACAAATCAATAGAGCCCCAGTACTGCCACAGGTGCTGGAGTGCATTTTGCCAATTCAGGCACTTGATTCTCATGCATCCCCAAGTATTTCTGCCCTAAAACACAGTTAGTTTTCCAGGAGAAAAGATGGAGGGCCACACAGGTTAGCTTGACCCCAAGGGTAAGACCACACAGTTCACTTCTCCTGGAGTGGCTGTTTTCTGGTAATCAACCTGTGACTTGCTGAAGGGGAAATCCTGCTCACTGTGAGCACAGCAGCACCAACAGCTGCTACTTCTCATGGGAATTTTACAGACAGGGTGCAAAGGAAAATTAAACAGTGAATTTGTAGCACAATGTGGAGTTCTGAAATGAAAACTGGAACAAACCCTGTGTGGTCCAGGCTCTGCCCCAGTGTCATCCCAACATTTTCTTTGTAATGTGTAACTCAGTAATTCACTTTGCTTCACTACACACAAGAGAACAGACTAGAGCCTTTCTATAAACACCCCCCATTAGCCAGCCAAATGGAACATATAGATTCAAAAAGGACAAAATCATAACACATTAAAGTTATGACCCTTTTTTCTTTTATTTCTCTCCTAACAAAACACTGTGGCAAAACAACATGTGCAAGGGGACAACTCTCAACAGAACAAGTGCAACCTGACTCCCTTTTGTTTCTTATCCCCTGTTCTGAACATTCTCATGACAGACTGTTTCACTATTTTACTGCATGAATTGAAGCAAGTCCATCAGCTTCTCAAGGGTGCTGGGGTGGCTACTGTATATTTGGACTTTCAAAGTTAATTTTGAATTTCATTCCCTTTCCTTTGACTTATTTCCAGTTAACTTGTATTCATCATATACTCCAAAAAAAGAATCCAGCTTTGATGGGAAGATGCCAAGAGACAAGAATCCACCAAATCATACCTCTTAAAATTCCTTCTCAGCTTATAATCACTTTTGAAAGCAATCAGAAGATTTTACTCCAGAGATTTCAGGTGCCTACACTGACCCTTAAAACCTGTCAATTCACAATATACGTATACAAAAGTATAGGTCAAGCTAAAGATGATTCAAAATTATTCAAAACCCAGCTCCAATAGCAATAAAAACTGCTGTATGAAGTCCACTCTTTCAACAAGACTTTAAATTTACCCACCTCCTAGGATTAGTATGTGAATTCTTCCCTTCAAAAAATTCTACTTTGCACTTTTCAATATTCTTACTTAAAAGAACACTCCTTCAAGTGAAGGTTCATTAAAACAAAAATTCTCCTTCCTTTCCTGGCAAAACCTAATGTTTGTGGTCACATTAATGTTTACGGTCACATTAATGTTTACTTGTGGTAGACAAATCTTCAAAAGAAAAAAAATGCTTTAATCTGCCATTCAGTCAGACTTATGCTTTATTTAGAAGACCCTGTGTTACAACCAATTAAAGCACAGCCTGCCTAATTACCTGGGAGTTGCTCTACAACAAAATACAATTCTATTACTTGAAATAATAGGCTTGGCTTTGGTTTGTGGATTACAGCAGCTGCAGCCAAGAGATGTCATAAATAATGTACCAGCAACTAAATCAAAACCTATCAAGAATTCATAGTGCATAACAAAAGTGAGGACAAAAAGTTAATGCTGGCATCCTCACTGTTCTTACACTGAGCAGATCAGAGCAAACATGACCAATGTTATCTTTCTGTACAGGTAATGAAGTGACTTGGGTGTCTAAACAATTTCTAAATAACTGAATTACCCCTGTTAATGATTTCAGCATTTCACACTTATTTTTGCATTCAGATAAATAAGGTAACTATTCTAAATAAATCACCAAAGAACAGTCTATTTTACATTGGGAGAGCAGCAGAGAGGGACATCTAGAAAATAGATAATTCCAGTTCTACAAATAGAATTAAAAAAAAAAAAAAATCTGTGTCACTTCACAGAGGAAAGAGATCAGCAATGTGAAGCCAGTCCAGTGGAGGGTCATTAAGATGCTGGGAACTGGAGCACAAGATGCACAAGGAACGGCTGAGGGAGCTGGGTTAGGTCATTCTAGGAAATGAGGCTAATGGAGAATCTCATTTCAGTCTTTCAGCATTTAAAGAGAAGTTTTAAATAAGACAGGGTCAGGGTAGACAGTGAAAAGGAAATAGAAGGCAAGCCTAAGCTGCAAGATGGGGAATGCCAGCTGACATCACCCCTCACAATGAGGGCAGCAAAGCACTGCCCAGCAAATCTGTAGAGATCTCCAACCTGGAAGTTTTTCAGGACCAGGCAGGATGAGGCCATGAGTGACCTGATTAACTTCTGCAGCAACTCCTGCTTTGAGCATGGGTTGTACTTGATGCCTACTGTGCTCCCATGCAACCAAATTAATTCTCTGCATGGATGCAATATAGCAGGAACTTGCCAGTAAAGCAAGTGACCAACTGGGTATCAGCAAATTTATGTCCTACTCCCAGCCCTAACAAACATGCTAAAGAAAAAATAAATAATAATGTTTATTATAATAACAGCACTGTGCATCTATTCCAAACATGAAATTTAAATTTAAAAAAAATCATAAGAACCCAAGCATTTGGATGTACCAAGACTTCCAGTTAGCAGGGAAATTAAATATAATTTGATATTTAGTTATTGATGTACCTTACAAATGTTTACAGGCCTTTTGAGAAGCTAAGTCCTGTTATCACTGTGAAGATCTTGGAATTCCAGCCCTGCTTTTCACAGGGCCCATTAAGAGATCTCTAACTGTGACCTGTTAAGGTAATGCTTAGGTAGGTTGTGGTGTTTTATGAAGCATATTAGTAGCATACTTTTCTGGGCTCTAAGTAATTACTTTTATTTCGTTCTTTAATTTTATTTAAAGATGATTCTTGGATGCTTTCCACTCTGGAATACTGACAGATATAGTCACCTGAGGCCACCTGGAAAACTGAGGCACAGGAATTTTCACTCCAGGCTTCCACACTGTGCCAGAATGTGCTGCACTTGCACAATGCAGAGGTTTAATCTTTTACTGGTGTATCCTCCCCCCTAGCACTGAGCAGTCTAAACTGTGCTGAAAACTGCAGCAAAAAAAGCATCAAGAGCTTAAGTATTATGCACCTGAAATAATCCTATATACAAAAGTCCATCACAGGTATATTTTGCTTCCAAATGTTTTAAATGAGGATAAAAAGTAGAATACTATTATTTTTCTAATTTTACATGTCAGGCTGAAGAAAAATAAAATTAAAAATTAATGAAACTTGAGAAACCACAATTCAGCATCAAAACTGCATAGGGCTGGGTAAAGGGAGAGAAATCTCAAACTGAAGTCAGCGTACTTCAGAACAGCACGACTTGATTTTTACATTCTATCCCAAAGAGACATTGCAAAATTAAGGACTGGATAGCATATGGTTTGAATTAAGATAAAACAATGATAAATTTCCAAATTCTTGGAGGAGAGTTAAATTTAAAGTAATTTTACATTGAAGTCTTCAGAACAGCCAACAATCCTAAGAAAGGATCAACAATCTAAATCATACAGAAAGCAGAACCATACATCCCGTTCCTGCCAGAAAGGAAAGCTTGGAAGCCAGGCTATCAAAAGGTTGAATGACATAGATGCTTTTGAACTCAATTGTTAAGTTTTTTTAATATTAAAAAAGCTCATTTTACCACGTGTCTCTTTACTTGTCTCTCTGGCTTTTGCCCAGGGGTGGTTGTATTTCACTGATACTGTGATGTCTTTTTTTCAAGGGCGTAATTTGAACTTCATGCACACCCTTCAAGAAACTTTATATTCATTTGGTAGGGAAAGTACATACCAGATTCTTTTAAAAAAAGGAATTTTTAACTCACACAGATGCTTTTCAACAAATAGATGATACGAAATATTGCCCCACTCCTCCCCAAAATTACAATTTCAGATCTTATGATAGAAAGTTGGGATAAAATATATTCACATGTCATTGAAGTATCTCCAGTCTGTCAAAGCAACTATGAGGAGAAAGTCCTGCCATCAGAAGGATATCAACTCTGGAACAGCTTCAAAAAACAGGTTTGGAGCTGATATGTTAAACCAAAATACAAAAACCTAGACAGTTAGCACCTCATCTAAAAAGCAGCTTCTCCAGTCTGGACTGGAGCAGTCAGGCCCAGAAGAGACAGACCAGTCCCATGACAGAGGAAGGGCAACAGCTAGCAAAAAAAGGCCATAAGGAGAGAAAATCAGCGAGGCAGTGAAATATTCTTTTTGAAGCTCTAGTTTTAGCTCTAGTATAGGCATTTGTTGAAACAAAATAACTTGTTATCCCTGTTCTATGTGCAACAGAAGTAAAATAAACCAATGGAAAAAGAAGGGGAGTAGAAGCAGGAAGGGACAAACTCAAGTTACACACAAACCCCCTCCCCAAAATAATTTTTTAAAAATTAGCTGGGATCGAGATTGAATTGACTAATTGACAAATTATCAGTCATCTTTCCAACAAGAGGCTGTGGGGAAAGGGAGGAAAAGCCTTCAACTAACACTCTGCATTTCAGATGGCCAAAAAAAAAAAGATTAAGATATTTAAATCTTACTATAAAATGCATTTCATTTTTGTCAGCTACCCACACCCCTAAATTTCAGCATATAAGATTATATTTACATTTTAAAAACTGGCCTGTATGGAGTTTTTAATTGTCTCAATTCTTACCAAATTTAGCAGAGAAAGCTGCCTAACAATACAATGATCTTAATAAATAAGTTATGTGGGAAATATTGCCTTTGTTATTTTCACACTGAAAAATATATTCCATACTACAGAGATAATGAGGGTATAAAACATTAACAATACATTTTTCTATACCATTCTGCATAATTAACCATGCAGCTGTTCATTCATTCAGTCCCAACAACCAAATTAATTTGCAATCAGTTCACAGTGGATGCTCTGGAGCAGACTGCACGTACTGCAGAATGAAGTGAAGCTGCTCACATTGCACACACCACATCAGTGCACAAGGTGCTCAGCTCTAAGAGATGCATCAGGGTCTTGCAAAACAGCATTTTCAAAGATCAGCTGTGAAAAGGCACTGTGCTATCAGCTGCCTCATAGGGAAATATGGGTGTTTTCAGGTGAGTCTCATGGTGTGTGCATGCTCTGATGGACTCCTGTCCTTCTCAGGCTCAAGCTGACAATATTAAGGACACAAACATTTAACATCCATGAATGTTACAGCTCCATCCTATTATTTGTATTAATGCACTATTAAAGCCCCAGCACTGATAGGGATCCCACGATCAGCTCTCCAAATTACCTATACTGCAAAGAAACTAATAGGTCAAAGACCAAGTGAGGAAAGCACAGTAATGGCAGGTTCTTAAAAAAGGTCACATAGGAGGCTGAAGGTAGAACCAGCAGCATCACTAGCTGCTGAGTGGAATGTCACATGTACCCTACCACAAGTTCCCCAACTTCAACCTTTTCAGATTTTAAAAAAATCCTAGCCCAGTTTTTATACCTCATTCATCATCATGAAAATGTGATGAGCAGTGAAACTAGTTGCTTTGATTGTGATTTCTCATTTATTTCATTTCGCAGAGCGGCAAAGGAAATACTGACACACAGATATAGAGATACATAGAGAGATGGCGGCTGGGGGGAGAGAGAGAAAGAGAGAGAGATGGTGTTATTCCATCTGCCCCAGGTTGTGGGCCTTGCACCTCCCTGCTGTGCCCAGTCTGCTGACAGTGGGAGTTAATGGATGACAATGCAGCAAAGTACCTCTGATTACCAAAAAACCTGATGCCTCAACTGTTTTCATATGAATTTAGTACAGAGGAATCATGCCACAATAAAACCACCAAGATTTCAATTCTCAATTAGCACACATAGAAGTGGATAATGGGCAAAACTTTCCTTTCTTATGCAGGGAGGGAGGGCAAAAGCAAATCACAAGCCGCATGGATGACTAATGCACAGAAAGACAGCATTTCCTGTTTCCCACCTTAAACTCATCTGCTGAGGCTGGCAAAAGAGAGGATCATCTCTTGTAGGAAGGCTTATTCAATAAGATACCATGACAAACCTGACGAAACACCAGTGAAGCAACTTTCCTAGACATCCTACTGCTACCAACCTGCGTGGGTTCTTTCCTTCTTAAAAAGGAAAGATCGATTCTGTTACCATCAGCCCTGGCCAAACAGAGTTTCCTTAAAACAAGAACCTGCGGTATAATTCCCACAAAGCCTCCAGCACTAGTTAAAGCAATCTGAAATTCTATTACTTAGGCTCAAGTTACTCAAACAATGGAAAAGGATTCTTAAGCCATTTAAAATAAATGGTTTTTCTTTCTCAATAAATTGACTCACTCATTATGAGTTATATCTTGCATTGACTTAATTCATTTTCCAGAAGGAGGATTAAGGGGAGGGGGAAAGAAAAAAAAAACCACACCAACCTGTAAAGCAGCAAAATTCCCATGCTCCAAGATGTATTTAACATGTTCAGCCGCCATGCTGCAATCAGCTTCAATAAACAAGTGTGCTGCAAGAGCCCTTTCTTAACCACATAAATCACAGCTTTCTAAGTGGATTTTTAACTCGCATGTCATATATTCTTTACGTGATCACAAGCTGGTGCAGAAACATGTTAACATTCAAAATGATCACCACTATCCCAAGTTGCTGAAGACATGGAAAAGAGTTATTACACAGCACCCTCATCTGTGACCAACAGATATTCAGTAAAGAAACTTGGATAGACTTGCTTGTAGGATATATTTTTTTCAGTTCATACCTTCATCCGTACTAAGATATCAAAATAATTTTTAAATGCGATTATGGCAACACAGACATGAAAGTACCTGCTTAAGCTAAATCCCATACACTGGACATCTCCTTCAGAGGAGTCCACAGGTCACAACTCTGAACAGTCCCAAATACTCACTGCCAAATTTCATTTCTCTGTTGAATGGCCAAAAGCTACAGCCAAAACATGTGGCAGGATGAATGCAACACCAAGGTAACAGCAAGTTTACTGCCTACCAAGTGTGCTGGTCTCAGGAAGTCAATGTAGGTCACGTGTCCATTAGAGCACACACTGCAACATCGGCACCCTCTGTGCTCCTGAATCAATTCCACTTCCCATTAAAAACATCAATAATCACCTCTTCAATACCTTGCACATGCCAAGGTTTGTCAAGACATGTTTATTTAATTTCCTTTACCTGCTACATATTTTTCCTCCTGACACCCATAATAAAACATTGCTGATCTGCTGAAACCCACTGCATCCGCTTTTAAACTACAATTTTACAGCACATTTTAAACGTCCAAAATAAATTTAAAATAAAGGCTTTCCTGCACAATGCAACTCATAATGGCATACAGTTGAGTTTTAGCGAGGCAATGCAAGTTGCAGCAAAGACAACAAAAGCCTTTGTAATATAATTCATACTATGAATATGGAAATATGATCAAAGAGAGTATAAAATATTTGTAGTTCAGTAAGAGAAATAAAATTCTAATTGTAAGGCTGCCTTTTTAACGCTACTGCCCAAACCCTTTGTTCAGTGGAACAGGTGTAAATAAGGATATAATAGGAGCACAAAAGAGCTTCACAGGTATAATTGAGGACAGCCTATTTTGATTGCAGAACTTGCATTACTCATGATGATGCATTAGCTAGAGAAAGCACAGCTAGACATCAGATCCCAAGCTGAGTTCACTGAGCTAATAATTAGAAAACCATTTCTTTTTCTTTTTTAACTTGGAAAGAGAAAATCTGATATGAAAATCACAGACTCAATAACTCCATCCCTTGGGGCCATTTCTACAAAGTCACTTTTCAAAGCAGAGCCACAATATAAGGCCATCTGGAAGTGCAAGTTGTTGCAGAACACAGTTGCTCATTTATTAAGCAGTGCTTCATACCAAAAATTTCACTGGGGCACTGAACCATATATTGGGGGGTTTTGTTTTCTTTTTTAAATTAATTTCAGGAAACAGCTGAAATGAGTTTCACCTACAAGTCTAAAGATTTTGGAAACAAATGTCCATATTCATTTTCACACATTTTGTGAGCCACCTGGAAATTTTACTTTCCTGAGTCGTATGTTGTTCAGTGTATCCACATTAAAAGAAACTCTGGCTCTTTGTAGTCTGGGTTTTAGCCTTAGTGTAGGCCTGCACTAAATCCCCTGCAGTCACTGTGCCCCAGTCGCTCCTGACAGCCCAAAGCTTGCACAAGTGAGTCCTGTCCTTGAAGAGGTGGCTTGTTGTGGGTACAGACAGAAAGAGCTGTGCCACCACAGACAGGATATTCCTGACTCCTTGAGATTTGGCAAGCACGGTGCTGCCTGTGAGGCTCTCCCAACCCCTCTCTCCTCCACCTGCCCAGCCACTGATCTGGACTTACAACCTCCTCCCACAGTGCTTCAACTTTCCATTTCCCTCAGGCTGCATTGAAGTAAGGAGTCCCAAAAAGTTCAGCTGGGATATCCAAAAGTATTTAAGGAGGTGGGAAAGTCTGTTTGTTCATTTAGTATTTCTTTACCAATACCATGGAGCCAAACAACCCAACACCTCTGAAAAGAGGGCTACCAGCATTCAGCAGGCAAGGCTAAGAGGATCCCACAGTGCAGTTAACTCCAAGTAATGCCATTTGTTTTGCTGTGGGGAAGTAACAACATGGTGATGCCATTGAGAACAATGGCAATTACACAGCAATCCACTTTAGCACTAGTGTATCATTACAGCTTGATAATATGCAATCAAAACTTTATTAGCAATCATCAGCAGCATCTATTATTCATTGCTTAGATCAAGCTAAGAAAGGGAAGGCTGCATACCTACCAGTGACAATTCTCTGAGCCAGTCTAAGCACAGGGCTGGAAGATAACTCCATGGTCATATGGTGCTGAATCACCATTGCATAACCTTCAGCAATATTACCAACTCAGATGTCCCATGTATAAAATGGAATAATAATGATCATCTATATTTCCAATATTATTAGGAATAATTAACTCAGATAAATACTATCATTACTTTCTTAGTGGTTACTAATTCAAAATTAAACTATTTGATTGCAAAATTCAAATACCTAACATGTAAAGTTGCAGGCATTCAACATGTGCAAGCAGGTACCTGAGGCTGTAAAATATCTGCACCTATGTATTTGTGCACGAGGTCCATAAAGTACATGAAAACACTGAGTCAACCTAAATGGTCAGTTGGATTCAGCTCCTTCATACTGTAAATATCCTGGATAAATATGCATGTGAACTCTGACAGGAACAGCTCTAGTACATAAAGTATCATCTATGTATGCACAACTTGTGACAATAATTTTAGTACTTGAATTCTCAGCTTCTTTATTATGCTAATGAGCTCTAACACAAGAACTAGCCTGTATTCCAAATACATACCACAGTATAGAAACTCTAAAAGCAGACCTAAAAACAATCCTCTGTACCTTCTCAAAAAGTTTTATTAGTTTATGTTCAAGAAGTAACCAATGTCATCTCTATCTCCCTACCTTAATTTGACTCAAATAATTATATAATTTATACCTTCACAATTACTTAATAAGCAAAACAGGAAAGCATAAGAAATATCTGAATAAAGAAGCACAGTCCAGTATTTTTTAACTGAATATTTCCATCAAGATTTTGTCTTCACCTCCTCAGTGTAACCATACATGGCTGTTACTAGTAAAAAAACTTGTTAAGACTTTCATTGCACAGCATTATTTTCCATATTTATTCAACAATGAAAAATTCCAAGGTAATTTAAATTCAGGCCTCCCAAGCCTTTAACCTGACTTGTGTGGGCAGGCATGAGTTACCTACACAAATTGACAATGCTCTGCAGAGGCACAAAATTGTGTCACCAAGATCCTCCCACAAATCATCTTCACATAGAGCCCGCTGCCCAGACATATACCTGTGATTGGTATTTTCCACCACCATTTCCATCACTCTTAAAAGTCTGACTGCAGCTCCAAGGTCATTAAGAACAAACAAGTATCACTACGCCATCCTCTCAATCTTTGTTCCACTGAACAAAAAGAAAAAAAAATTTGAGTGATGGGAGAAAAGGAAAGGGATGAAGTGGAAATATGTTTTAGAAGATGAAAGATGCAAATAACAAAATAACTGATAAACACCAAGGTAAGCTAATATTTACTAACCAGAAAGAGAAATAGGGATATTAACAGTAAAAAATTACCCTAGTAAGAATTGATCAGTTTATAAAACTAGTTTATTTTCACATAGTGTCTAAGTGACTTGGAGAATATCATGTCTGGTAATATCTAACCAGGTAAGATAGGAACAAAAACATTGGGCCAATTCAGGAAATAACTGGTGCTAAAATAAGGGTCTATTCCCACTAGGGCACAAAAACAGATTAATAGCATTTCTCTGCTGACAAAAAAAAAAAACAAACAACCCTGTATCATTTTTCACACCTGTTTTACTGCATATTTGTTTGACACAAATGAAAATAAAACAAAAGAATTAAAAAATATATATACTATACTGGGCACACTGCCAATGAGAATACAACACCCCAGTTCCATCAGCAAATGTGAATGAAAACTGATGAAGCTCCAACCATTTTACCCAGGGAAAACATAGAAGTCTAGCAACTGCAAAGGCAGCTTCGTTCAGTTATTTAGTACAAATAGTGAGCTACATCTCAACAGAGAGGGGCACTATTTGATACTTTTGCAGTAGTTGGTCTGACTTGCACTTTTCCAGATCCAAGCACTTAGTAACTCTTCCAACAATTGTATGTGTCTCTTCTATGTCACAGCGGGCAGAGGTGGAGGAAGAAGTGAGCCCAGAACATATGATGGCATGGATCACCTAGAAATAACCCATGGCCCAAGGGCACATCTTAAGCACTCACTTCCTTTCAGCTTTTCCATCCTGGTTTTAGAAACCATAGAGTCCTAGAATGGTTTGGTTTGGAAAGGAACCTAAAGACCATCTAGTCCTAACCCCACTGGGCAGGGAACCTTCCACTAGACCAGGTGACTCTGAAACCATTCAGAATATCTGGTCAAAAAGTCCCAGTCTTCATCCCCACCCCAGCTCAGCAGGTTCTCAGCATCATCACGTCAAGGAATGAGCTCCCAGGGGCTCTCTTGACAAAGTGGAGTCCCCCGAGGCCCCATTGCTGCCCCACTAAAGTGGAGCCATGGGCACCCGGCACTTCCCCAAATCCTGACACCACTGAGAGCTCTGAGGACATCTGTGCCCAGCCCTTGGGGTGGGACCCTGACCTGTGCCAGTACCAAAGCATCTGGTACATCTGTTACTTGTGAGAAAAAAGCACGATTTCCAGATGATGCACGCTAGTATTGATTTTATTTGAACGCAGTTCACACCGGTTCTCTACACCAGCTGTCAGCAAGGTCTGGATGACCTTGTTTTAAGTGTTTATGTTCTTAAAAGAAAGAAACATTATCTGAAGCCTGGTTTATGTTTATTTTAAAAGACCAAAGAGTTTATTTTGAAAAATCCAACTGAAAACGTTTAAAAGACTATGATAGATACCCTGAAGTATGAATTGCAAAACTTAAAATACATTGCACATGTTGGAAGGGCCACTGGCAAGTAATAGGAAAGCAATGTGTGCTTACGCAGTTGGGAGTATCCAAACTGTCATTTGGTTGTCTTATTTGCACAAGATGTTAGACAAAAGTTAAAACAAAAACAAATGTGCAATAAATTTTGCATCTTGTAAGTTTAAAGGATAGTTACAAATGAACTGTCATAGCCCGAAAAAGGCCAATCTTGAGCCAATGCTAAGCAGTCTCCATTTATCTTACCCTCTTTCCTGAATACCTCCTTCTTATAACTAGAAATTTCTAGGAATACCCTTATTCTACATGGGCCACTGGCCCTGGCCAGGCTGAGCACTACTCAGACACTGGTATGATAACAAGGTATTGCAGAAGCACTGTCACTGAGAAACCCCACAAGGTTAAAACAATGCCATCTCTTTCAAAATAACTAATAAGGCTGTTTTTTCAGCATATCCTGGACACAGACTTTTCTGACTCTATATTCCCTTACCCAGTCCTTTTCTTGGATTGTCTCTGTAAAGGTTGTTACACACACAGCTGAAGGTTGAGTCCCCATAGAGCTCTTGGGACAGCATCAAGTTTACAAGTACCTAAGCCACAAAGCTTTAGATAAACTGTTTGTTTCTAAACCCAAATCTTATGAGCTACATTTGAATTTCACATATGGTTGCTTAAGTCTCCTGTCATTCACTTCTACTGCTAGAGATAACCAGCAAAACTAGCAGAGCAAATACTTGTGCAGTATCATATCTATCGATAACACTGAAATACTTTCGCTTTTCATATGTACGTGACGGGTCTAGCAAAAATTCATTGTAGAAAATTTATACACACACACAAATATTAGAGCACAAAAAGCTTTCTTAGCAAAACACAACTAAGACCTGAGAAGATAACCAGGGTGACTAGTATAACACAGACTTGCCTTAGCCCTGCTTTTGTGCTAATTTACACCTGAGTTTGCCATCTGTTCACAGAGGCAACAGGTATATTGGCATCTTAATTCACAAATGTTATGGGAATGAGAATCAATTCAGAAATTTATTTGGATTACTGTTTATTCCCAGTTGTCATAAAACACAATATGACCTACACTGCTGGTATATGTCATCCAGACAATCCAAACTACTTCCAAAGCAGGACATTTTTACTAACCTCAGTACGCTACTGAAGCAGCAAGAACTCCCAAAAGACACATCCCAACACAGTAAGCATTGCAAACTTTAAGTAAATTGGGTACAACATTTCTAGGAAAAGGAAAAGCACAGCAACTTGCAAAGTGGCATCAAGAAGCTACCTTATATTCTCCATCATTCTTTGTCTCTTCTGTTAAATCTCATTAAAAACCCTGATTCAACTACAGGAACTGCATTCAAGGAGAGGAGGAGTAAGAGTTCATGATAATTTGGATAATCTTACTATAATAGCTTCAGTCAGCTACCAACTCAACTCAGCAGCAGTCTGGAGAGGGAAGCAATGGATCTGTTCCAGTAACAGCAGGAGGGAAGGTTATAGAAAAAGCAGAGAACTTACCTCCACAAAGAACTCTCCAGAACTTTCCCCATGTCAGTATGATAATACTTGGTAAGGATCAGGATCACCTAAAAGAAAATGAGAATAAATAGATTTAAATATGTAAACTAATATAAGAAACAGAAAAAGATCACGAGCACATTATTTTGGAAAATACAAAAATGAGGCTTCTGAAAATCTGAACAGCATTTCATCTCATTTTTAACTCTTAAAAGTTTTGCTTTTTAGCCTGGCTTTTTCATTTCTCTTTCTGGGAAGAGTGACTTCAGCACCGGAAGTTCTCTGCAAACCTGGTGACTGCAAAAGATTGCCCATTTCACATAAGCAATGGAGTTGGAATTGTGACGTAAATACCCCGATCACATGACATCCCCTAAGCAATCTTTATGTCTCTCTGATTAGGTAAAACCAATATCGTTGCCAGTTTAAATTTAGGAGGCAACTCCACAGACACAATTATTATTTTTTTTTAATCCAAAGTGTTAAACAATGGTGATTAACTTTGATTACCCAGATAAAAATATAAAATAAAATAAAAAAAAATGAGCTCTGGTCTTTCTTACAATATGAGCAATGCAACTTTCATGGCTATCACTTTTCATTTCTTGAAGAATCACTTTCTCCCCTTCATGAACCAGCTCTGTGCTCAGTAAATTACTCATCTACATCACCAACAGTCAACAAAATACACAAGCAAATTTCATCCACAAAACATCTTCACCCTATGAAAAGGGTCAGCAAGAAACATTTTCCATCTGCTCAACACGTGACAAATTCACTGGCCAAATAATGTAAAGCACTAGTCCACAAGCACTGTATCAAGCTGAATGCTATGGTTTTTGTTTGGATCTTTTACAGGGTTCTTTCACTTGCTGCCAGTCCATATGAGTGGTTCTTAGAGCCACATGCTCACAGCAACCCCACAGAGGTAGAACAGGCTGGTTCCCTGGGCAGCTGGAGGCTTTCTTTAATGTGGGGTCAACACCAGTCTCCAACAGTCTGGAGCAAGCTGTTATTCAACTGGCACTGCTCTGCTCCTCACCACCAGATGAAATCTCCAGCAAACAGCAACTGCAGGCATTCACTTTGATTATTCAGGTAATTAATATGCCAATGATGCATTTATGCAGCACTCCTTGTATGCTGGAGCTTGTGAGAGAACAGAATTCCAGACCGAGGATATTATTACATGGAAATAATGCAGTGTTTTACAGAACTGAGGTATAATACCACTCTCACTCAGGGTTAGCCAAACCTAATAAATTCACAACACATATTCCTGGATGTATATTGATATAGGCAAAAGTGGAAACAATCCATAATTCACAAGTAGTATTATTCCCTCCTATTCTCCAAAGACTCACAATCTACCAGACCACTTTTTTGGAATTTGATTATTTATAAAAAAAATATTTGGCTTAAAATAAACAAAAAAAAATCTTTTTAATAGGTTGCTACAAGACTTACAAAGCAAAGAGAAAGAACCATTTCCCAAAGGAGAGTGCATCTATGGATGAGATTGCTGGCTACAGCCCAAGCACGTTCCACCAGGTCAGCTATTTATTGTATTGTCAGTGCCTTAACTATAGCTTTTTCTGGTGCTTGCAATTAAGAAGAAGAAAGAAACTTCACTACTGGGATCATCTATTGGCTCCAATTAATAAGGAAAAGTTTCAGACTGTGCTTTTCCAAACAAGTGTAATTCCTCTTAAGTCCCAAAAACTGATCTGGAATTTATTTTTTTAAGAGACAAAATAATGCATTTTTGGTATATGAAAAAAAAA
This sequence comes from Petroica traversi, assembly GCA_025920805.1. Taxonomy (NCBI): domain Eukaryota; kingdom Metazoa; phylum Chordata; class Aves; order Passeriformes; family Petroicidae; genus Petroica; species Petroica traversi. Next base: position 23,183,043 of record JAHLSL010000015.1, on the reverse strand, counting down.
TAAAATACCTAAACATACAAGAGATTAGACTTTGTTTCCTTCCATTTAGGCAAAAATGGAGCCTGAATCCTAAACTTAATAAGCCAACTTTCTTCATCCCTGTATATTCCCCAAATAGAACTTTTCAAATTCAGATAGTTTTCGGCTAAGCCTGATGTTCCACTCCTGAATTAAACCGATTAAAATCACACAGAAAATCCTACTGGGCCACCCTCAGTGCACCTGCTTTGAGCATACCCTGCCTGGATGCACCAACGAAGAACCTTCCAGATAGGCCACTTCTGTAACTCAGCACCTGTCAGAAGTGTTAAAGGCTTTCAGGCTCAGGGTACTGCTGGCTAGCTGCACTTCATTTGAGCATAACCACTGAACCTGGAAGCCCCTGCTGCTCCCTGCACACAGTTCAACTGAACAGCTTTCAGGTAACTGCACACTGCAGAGGGGAGCAGCCATCAGCAGCAAAACATCTTCCTGACACCATAGGATTGCTGCTTTAAACTGAGTCAGAGCTCTGAAAAACAGATGTCAATACTTTCCAATCTGACTGGAAAATTCACCTAAAAAATAAAATAAGGTATTTTGCACTTTGGAAATAGAGAGAATGACTTAGTAGGAAAAACAAAGCCATAAAGAGCCTCTTTGAATTCTCAAACACCGTTAGCAGATTCCTGCACAACTTAAGAAGTATGAAGCTGCTGAAGGGCTGACCATCATTTCAACTATGCCAGTGGATTTTATCCCAGTATCTGAAAAATGGTGGTCAGCTATTTAGCCAGTTTTATGGCACTGTCTTCTAGATGGTGGGCATCTTTTCAGGTGATCCAGTTAACTATAATGGTACTTTCTACTAAATTAATAGACAGATCCGAAAAACAGAAGGAATTACTTCACAGTGAAAGCATAAAGCTCTTCAGGATCTCTGGATTCTACCCATCATTTTTAAGAGCAGAAGCCTGTTTCACTGATTTAATTTTAATGAGACTCCATAATTATGAGCATTTTACAGGCTGGATTGAAGCCAGTGGTTCATACACATGGTTCTCCTAATGAAAGTGCTTGGATGGCTGGGGAGAAGCACAGCAGCAACTGAGCAATCATCAAGGATGTGAACCAATTCATACTGTCATCAGTCATTGACAGCTAAAATAAACTGAACTTTTTTCTGTTATTATTTTACAGCTAAAATGAATTTAGGCAATGAAGGAGAATTAGATTTACCAGGCTTTTTACTTAGAAGTGGATTTGTAGGATTATCTAGAAATCTCCACTCCATCCAGACTTCTAGAGACCTGTGAAACCATTTTAAACCATTTAATCTTAAATTCACTCACAATTCTTTGAGTTCCCTCTCAGAGTATGACAATGGAGGTGACAACAATGATTTCCATGTGTGCTAGGGACCTATGAACACTTGATGGTGCTTCTGGACAAAAATACTGGAAGGGAAAAAAGAAACTGAAACCTTTCGGCTTTTATCACAAAACTGGTACTCTATTACCTGCTTCTTTACCAAAGCCTTTGGTGAAGGCCCCTACATAATACAGTATTTCTATGTGCCACAGAAGATAAATCCCTTAGATTTCTAAAAATCAAATGTAATGTGCATTACAAGTAAGTTTTGCATAGAAGAAATAAATTAGCTGCAGTCAATTTCTCTGTGCTGGGCCTTCAGAAATTTCTCAACCTCATCCTCCCCCTTCCTTTTAGGGGGATAGAGGGGCAGTGGGGTGCACAGATAGAGTATTGATTCTCCCACATCATTCCCCTGCTTCCATAACTTCATTCCTGCCTTGTGAATCCTCACTGTTAGAGGAGTCACAGCTCAAAACTGTTCTCCAAACAAAAGAGTTGAAGCAGTTTTGATCCAAAATCCTTTCTGGATATAGACCTCTCTTCAGGGGTACACTGGGTTTTCAGTGAATGACAGACCAGGAAAACAAATGGAAAATTCCACAGATATTACTACCTGTGGATAATGAAAGTTAGAATGATCTCTGTTTATCCCCTCTCCTTCTCTGTTGCTCTCCTCTGAAAATGCTTCTCAGCAAGGCTGGGGCGAAAGGAGCACAAACTTCACTTTACAAGACACAATGTGCTTTTAATCATTTCCTAATAAAAATTTGGCTTTAAGAAGCACATTTTAATCCTCTTTTTTCATCACCATGTCAGCTAAGAGGGCTGAGAAAGGAAAAAGGAATTAATTCTAGATCAATCACTTTTCCTGGTGTTTATATTTTATTTTTCTGTGGAGGATTTGCTAAGATCCTTCTCTTTCTGATAAACATCAACTTTTGGAAAACTATTTTATTTTTTCCCCATGCTCCCTCCATGATGCTTTTTTCATGGACCATTCTTAAGATGTCTCTTTTTCTATCTACATGCAGGTTCTTACAGATAAAGTTTTATTTGACCACTGCAATTTGTGATTTTAGGTTTTTGGGGGTTTTTTTTGCATTTATTCAGACGTTTAACAGCAAAAGTCTCATACTTTCAAACACACAACTATAAGTACGATTGCAAGTTTTGTCTTTTCTCAAGTTTTTAGAAAGTGAGAGCATGCTATAAGTACTTCTGGGCAGCCAGAGCTACCAGGAAAAGAAACTCCTCAGACTAACTCAAGTTTCTGCAAACCTTTTAGCATCTGCTAAATTTAATTCATGTGAATGAACCCACTGAAATCCAAAGAAGTGTTTATGAGAGTCACTTGAACTGGCACTTAATCCTCTGTGTGACTGGAACATAAGCTGCTGTTTTGCTCAAGAACACAGCCTCACTCACCTTTTCAGCTCTTTAACTATTCCACTGTACACCACAACTATTTTGGGGAGTTCAAGCAGTTCTAGGCACAACCTATTAATTTGTCATTACCATCCCCTGTAATTTCAAAACTTTTCTGACAACTAATAATCAAGAAAGCTCCCTAACATGTGATAGGCAACCACCTACTGCTCCAATCCCTCAAGCCATTTCCACTTCTGCAGCAGCAGGCTCTTCAATCATCATGCTAAGAGCAATGTTAATTTTCACACTTCTTATTTAAAACAAAGAGTCTTATGAGAAAAATAAAATCCAGGAAATTATTAATGCAAAGGTACATTACTACAAGGCTATTATATGGACAAACTACCATACTACTATTCATAAGTACAACATAATTTGATTATGCTGGGAAAACTAAACAGAAAAGGAGCATTTAGGCTTACTCTCTTGCAGCACTGTGATGAAAGATAAAAAAAAACAAACATTTAAACCATTACTTAAGCTATTAAGAATTCACTGTATAAGCTTCTATTCCTCTCTGGTAATAAAGTTCATAAAAGCAACACATCATGATTTAATATGAAATACTTAAAGAATTAGATTTCTACTTCTTCCAACTAAATTGTATTGGGAGACGAGAGGACTTACTGTGTATGAAGTCACAGACTATACCAGTGCATTTGTCTTAAACATTAGTAATAATTCCGTATAGTGAATTAATTCATAATTCAAAGTAAGACACAATAATGGCTCAATTCCTGTTCTCTAAGAGGTATTTCCATCCACAAGAGCTGAATAAGTGCATAGTCTTGAAAGTGGTGGTTGTGATTGTTTCCAGATTCAAAACCATTTTAAACACAGTACTTCACACACTGACCCTGAAAAATTCATATAGAAGAGTAACTTTAAGATATCAAATATATTTAATTAACTATCTAGCACAGAACAGGATTATACTCTGTTAGCTCTGTACAAACACACAAGAAAAGCTACTGCCTTCAGCTCAAGTTCGGAACACAAGAAGTCTTCAACATCATCACCATCAACCATCACCAACTTATGCCAGATTTTCAATGCAAGCTCCAAAGCAAGTTTTGTTTATGTGATCCCACTCCATGTATATGACACTGAATATATGTGGGTTTGCCTCCTCATCCCTACCTTTTAGTTCTAAATCCACTGATTGATTTCAATCATATTTAACACAGAAGTAGATACCCATATGGCTGAAGTAGCCTTATCTGTTAACACCACAAGTCCATAGCACAGATGCATCTAGAACACCCATAAACAAAAAAGTACAAAAAAATAAACACAGGCATCTATGTGGTACTGCCTGGCCCACCCACACAAGAACAGACCACTGTTATGGTCAGTCCCCAGAAATCAAAGCATACATACAACTGGTCAGCCAGCCTGGACTGCTGCTTTTTGAACATATTCATATTGCTGCTCCTTTCTAGAACCAGCAGGTCCAAGATTTCTGGGCACACTGCAGATACAGAGCTTGCTCAAGCAAATGGAACTCAGTTTGAAGGCCAATGAATTATTAGACTCAAATCTGCAGCTTTGGAAACTGTCGAACATTTTAACTGCTTGTTCAACTAAAGTTCCTGTTCTTTTTCAAACAGCCCAAAACAATGTCACCTCTGACACAAAAATCTCCAGCTTTCTATCACTGCCTTTTACTACAAAACCAGAGCAATTTTTAAGCCTAAATGTTTAACATAGCACTTGGTAAGTTCTTAAACCCACATTTGCAAACATGCCAAGAGAATAAATTTATAAAACATGAAGCAAGAATATTTTTCCCTAAGTCTCTCTAGTCTCCTAATTGTGATTTTTTTTTTTAAATACAGACTAGCTTTACTTATCTTCCCTACTAATGCATTCTAAATTGAATTAGCAATCCTTCCTACAGAACCAAATTTATTATGTGAATATTCTTTCATTCCATGAAAATTCAAGAAGAAGCAGAGCTAACATCAAAAGCTGGCATATGTAAAACATCTTCGGTCTCCTCCAAACATTTCAGGAATCCAATATTACGGATAAGCTGTTTACCTCGGTCATCACTATCATATAGCTATTCACTACTAGAAAAGAAAAATCAGATTTTAAGTGCAGTTTGTGAAATATTCTCAGTCTCTCATGTAATGTTACTGCCCAATAGTAAAATATAAAAATTGAAAATGAGCTTCTAATCTCCATCACTAAATCCTTTCTCAAGGCCAGGGCTTCTTTTTTAAAAAGAAAAAGATTTACATATAAAAATAACCATGCTTTTTATTCAAAAAAAATGAAATTATTATGCAAGACATATGGAAATAGCTATAGAGGAGGATACCACAAGCTGGGCAGGGCATTCCTTTGACGCAGAGCTGTTGGCAGACATCTTCACATTGGTTACTCTCCCTCACAGCTGCTCTGTCTTCACCAGAACCACAGGATTAAATATCATTGAAACAAATAGCATCATAGTTACCAGAGGTTTCATCAACCTACAGCGACCTCAAAATAACATTTAATTATCTCTGAAATGGCTAATGGTGTTCAAATGAGACCTAATTGCCTATCATAAAGAGGCTTTATAAAGACTGTACATGGAAGGAAGGACTTTGATGCTTCATCCAGATCAGTCAAAGAGCTACACTGTTTAATATCCTTCTTCATCATGAATAAGGACTGAAATTTATATTAATTGAACATTGTAGGTGCCTGAATTTGTTCTGTATGAACGAGAAAGATAAACAGGGGAACACAGTCTATGGAGTGGAACATAGGAAAACTCCTACCTGAAAAGAGTTCTGCCAGGACAAACATGCAAAAAACAGGGCAGTTCTATTACAGTGACAGTGAGATGCTGATTAATATTTCAGTCAGAAGACCAGAGACAAACCAGAGGCAGATGCAAAACTTGTTCCACACTTTTTGTGATGTGGAGTGTGTGTGTTGCACTAATCAGCATTTACATGGTCAGGGATACTTTAACTCTGCTTATTCCAAAATCAAAATCAGGTCTGGAAATGACAGAAAAAGAGAGTGAAGAGGATTTAAAAGAAAAAAAAAAAATCAGGTTGCATAGTAAAACAGGAATAACCCAAAACAGATCTGGGGCTGATACTCCAAGTGCTAACAAAAGCCCTCTAGTCCCCCAGCTTGATCACCTTCCCAGTGAGGGGTGCCTGGGTACCACTCCAAACAAGGACCCTTCTCTCTGCAGTTTCCCACAGGAACAGTCACCAACTTTTCCTAGGTGGAAGTTGGTCTCTCTATGACTGCCTTTCATTTTAACAGTTTCATCTCTACTTATCTTGCTAAAATAATTAATTTCAGAAGTAACAACACACTGCCCCTAGCATAATGTGAGAGGGAACTATTCCCCCTGAAATGCCAAATCTCCCTGCTCCCTGTGGCCCCATTCAGAATAAATTTGGAACACCTCAAATGATATTAACAGAATTCAGCTACTGTAAAATACTGGGAATGAACCCCTTTGAGAAGCAGGATGAAAGCACATTTATCTTCAGCATTATTCCTGAAGCAGCAGAACTTCATATCCGTGCCAATGGAAAGGGCGTAAAGGAGCTGAGGGAACATCCAAGTGGGTTAGGAGACTATTAGAAAGGGCTTGGGAGCAGTTGGGAAAATTGGTCAAGGGCCAAATACGTCAAAGAAAACATTGGAAGCGACAGAGGGAGTGCTGGAAAGTTCTCCACATTCAGTCTGAAGCCAAACCAGGAGATTTCCAATCTGTGAGCACTGAGTTTTTGCCAGCTTTTTCTGTTTCCTCACCCAGCCTCTGCCCTGGGTGTCCATAACTTTAAGAGCCATGAGGACATAAAAAAGCTAAGTGGAATTATATAGCATTATCTGTGAAAAGGAACAGCTCTTTCAGCAGGCAATGCCACATCATTTTGGATCCCTCTTGTCATACAGACACTATGCTTTAGTTTAACCAGTATGAAGTATAATAACATAATCAGTCATCTTAGAGCCAGGCTTCAAATTAGCCTCGCATTCCAATCTTAAACCTCTAATACATTTTAAATGACCCTCAGATCAAGTAGATACAAGCAGGAAAATATTGTAGGCCCTGATAAATGAGATCTATATTTCTTTATTTTACTCCAGAAAAGACTTGGTATTCAACAGATTCTTTGGAGACAGTTTTTGCATGTCAGCATTTAATCGGCTGTAGCTAGAGCTGGAAAGCAGTTTCAGTAACAAACTCTTAATGTGAAATTCTCTCCCTTAAAGATTGATGTTTTTCATAGCTGGTCTCTCCCCTGTGACACAGATTGTTTTAAAGATATGCTAAATACTTCTTTCTTCATATTATGAGCACTTCTCTGTTCTGTCTTCATGGATTTAAGGATAGGTGCAACAGTTAGGCAGCACAAGAAGTGAAAAGAAAATATTTTTAATGCATGCCTAGAACTCTTGTGAACAGTTATCTCTACACTTACACCTTCTGGGGTGGTGCATTTCCCTGTAACTGCTCCCCTGAACCTTTTGAGCAATCTCAAGCACACTTGGTCAGGACACCTTCTCATGGCTCTTTTTCTATAGAAACATGGTCATCTCAGTCTTCTTGCACCCCCTTAATGTAGTATCTATTTTACAGCTGAGAAATGGATGCAGAGATTTATCTCCTGGTTTATCCCAACTTCAGGATAAAAAAAAGGAGAGACAGACCTCCAGAGATCAGTTTTGCCCATCTAGATGTCAATGGTCCTTTGGAAGTACTTTTTTCCCCAGTGTTTTATCATACTGAGGACCTACACTTCCAGCTTAACCCTCTCAGAAAAACTGGATGAATCCTTACCTAAATGAGCTGCAGGAGAAGTCCAGGCAGAGCAGATAACAACATATAAAGCAAGAACAAACTGAGAAGCAGGACCGACAGACATGTCTAGATTCCATATGCCTAACCCCAAGGATCTTCTTTTCCAATCCATGATGCCCCCAGACCCAATTTCCACAGCCTCCCTAGACCCCTTCCCTATCACTGCTACCCACGACACACCCACACTGTGGAGCTGAGATCTGCAGTAGTTCTCTGCCACCAATGTCCTAACATGTAACAAAACTGTGCCAAAGAGGCAACATCTTCAATATGGGAATAATTGATTTTTTCCCTTACCTCCCTTTCCACCAAGGAATAAAAGAAAAACTAAGGAAAGAGCTGAAGAAAATTGTAAAACTATATATATATATATCATCTCAGAAGATGATATATATTATATCATCTTATCATATATATATGATATATATATATATATGATATCATATATATATGATATATATCATATATATATCATCTCAGAAGACTAAATTTTGTAACTACTAAAAAAATCACATATTTCATTTCTTCAAAATGGTAGGTATGACTACGATATGCTTCAAACCAAGGTTCTTTACAACAGAACTTTTATACTATCAGACAGTTAAAACTTATGTACAGTGTACATGGCATTTACTGTTGTCCTCCATTATACTGAACATTACTCTGGAACTATTTATTTTTCAATCTTTTCTCCTAATGAGTTTGTTCTATGTTTGAATTGTAAATGCCTGTCTATTTATATTTTATTTCTGAAACTTAGAGAACAGTCTTCTCTGTTTGCCAGTCAACAGTCTTTTTCTTATGAAAATTAACTTATCCAAAAACAAAAAAAGAATCCAACCCTTTTAATTCTTGTAAATTGTTATTCTCAAGTTAGGGGTTTAACTGATGCCATGACAGAAAGACAGTAATAAACAGAGTTCAGAAGCTACAGCCCAAAACCAATGGCATCTTTTCAGCTCAGTGTTGTTTAGCAAATAAATGTTTTTGCTGCTCCCTCCCGACCCTTCCATACCCATGCATATACTCAGAGTCTGATCCAAGTCTAAACCAATGGGAATCTTGATTAAGCCCATTCTAAACAAAAATATATCAGATTTTGAAATTTTTTACATGAAGAAAAGGAGTCACTTTGATGAAAGCAGCATTTTCAAGACTCTGTGCACAGGAAAAACAATCATGTTCTATTTTTCACAAAATGCATGTAATTGTACAAATGTATGACTTTAAATGTCAAGTTATAATGTATATGAGACTACTGAAAGAGAATAGCAGGAGCTAAACGTAACGATGAAAAGCTTTTTCATCACACAGTGTGAACTTACACTGCTGAAGGTACCTCTAAATAGACATTTCTTGAAGTAAAGTTCACTCACAATGTACAACAGAAAGTAAGCAGAACTACTGGAAATTACCTCAGGCCTATTATGTCAATCCCTGATCAACTACATACATTAGTTGCTGGTTTTTTTAAATACTGTATTTTGCAAGAATTTTACAAGATTAGAGGCCACAGGAAAAATGCATCACCCATCTGTCTAAAACAACATTCAATTCCTTTAATTTCCCCACTCTGGAACAAGAAATAATTTTTCAACAGCACAGCAATAATATTCCAAGCCTATCATCATCTAAGATGGGGCAGCAGGCCTGTGTTTTTCAAAAGCTAGTAGAAGGAAAAGTAGCCCAAGAAATAGCTGTAGAAGATTATTTGTAGACAGAGTAAAATGAATAAAACATTCGTTCAAGACTACTCAGCCACTTCCTGAAGACAGAAGCTTGGTCAGAATTGACCAAGTTTTCCTAAAAGAAAAATCCAAAAGAACTTCTGTCTCCCCTGCCAATTCTCCAGTGGACTGTCTTTTACCCAATAGAAGGCCAGTGACATTTCTTCAGGAAACATAGTGTTTAAAATAAGAAAACTAAAGTTTATTTCAACTAAAATTTGACTTCTAATAGTCAGTTGTATGAATGGTAACCCAATGAAAGTGTTTGTGCGTGATATAGGAAAAATACAGAGCAAAACAGCTCAGGCTTTATATCTGAGACATAAAATAAGCAAGGATAACACATCACATCAGTTAATTAATACAGCATCCTTATTACTGCTATCTGAAGAAAGAAATTATAAATGTTGAAGCTCAGTCCTAGAGATTTAAACACAATCCAGGGATTTTCTACCTATGTTCACAAACTGCCCAGCTCAGAGCACTACCCACAGAAACCTAAGCAATTGCAGGGGCATTGATTCCATATCAGAAGGGAAGGAAAGCAAGTCCCCTCCATATTCCCTGGCCTAAAGAAGGTGAAAGCATTCTTTAATCTCTGTGATAACAAATTGACAGCAATTTACCTGAAATGGTGTTTTTTGCAGCTTCTCTACCCCTTCCCCAAATCACAATATAATCAGCCTGAAGTGCATTTCTCAGGAAGGAGACATAACACATACAGCTCTTAACCAGTTGTGCTTATTAGCTAAGCTACCAGTAGGTGATGATTCAAAACAATTTTAACAAAAGAAAGAAGAGATCCAGTGTATGGACATAAAGGTCAGAGGACTACAGTGAATAAGTAGAAATTATCCCATATCTGGAAATAATGCAAGTTCTCCATGAATAAAATAAACAGGCAGTAAATGTGCTACCAGAGAACTGCATCAGCCAGGAAGGGGGAAACAGATACTCAAACACATCAGTTCAGTTTCTTGCTTTCTATCTTAGCTAGAGCAGTGCCTATTTTCTCAGTGGGTTAAGCTATTTGGAGATCTTTCAGTCCCTAAGACATTTTTACTCCTCAGTGCCTTAAGAAAAAATAGCTCAGAGAAACATGCAGGGTCTCTGATCACAGCTCAGGCAAGTCTTTGTTTTGATTTTAGTATCCTGGTACCTCCTGTCCCTCCTTCGCTTCTTTTATATTTTTTTTGTTTTCTCAGAGTAAAGAATAGTAACAGTCTGTGGGTGTGCATGACTGGCCAGTACAAAGACAGACAGAGATCTGCAAACTGAAGTCCAGATCTGCAAACTCACCAGGTCCAGAAACAGCATTATGAATAATTAGAAGTGTAATCTGAATTTTGTAAAATTTATTTGTGTCTAAAACAAAGACTAGTTGATAATTCTTTCTTTTCCTTAAAAAAAAAAAAAAGCAACTTACATACTCCTCCCCCCACAAATCAATGCATTATAGATACATTTCTCAGGATCTGTCTTTAATTATTAATTACCTTTCAGCTCTGCAGTGACTCTCATGGTTATTTCACACTGATAGGCCAGAGAAAAGGGTCTATCCCACTGCAGCTAGAAGAGAGGTAGGAGGATGGACAAAAGTAAAAAGGAGGGGGAAGGTGGGAATCACCAAGATTCCACAACAATTTGTTTATTTTAGTTTCAAATATTATGAAAATTTTATTTTCAATACCAAAGGAAAAAGACAGAAATAAAAAATTAAATAGCTGCCTGGAGCTAAATGTTTCCTACTCGGAATGCTTAGAATTGAGCTGCAAATCTGTGGAAATAGGCATTTCTGCAACTACAACCTTAATTCCAGTAATGTTGATACAGTGAAATGTAACAGTCCTCATAGCAGGTAATAGCAGATAATGATCACAAAGCCAAATGTTTTTTGGCTAAATTCATAATGAATGCAAGAGGATAAAGGCTACAAACCAAGTGTAGGGTGGCAGAGAAGGTAATTCTTTCCTGAACAAAAAAAGTATTTTTGCTTCCTTGCAGTGATTCCTTTTTACTGTAACGTGAATGATTTCTGTACTTGAGCATCCCAGAGAGCCTATAAGGCCTTTTGTAGTCTAGCTTTTAGATTCTCTAAATTGTAGGTTCTAGTTCCTAAGATGTACATGTAGTCTAACTTACCCTGATGCTGTTTGCATTTTGTGCAAGATTCTGTGATTGTACCTGAAGGTTTACATGTCAGAAACCTGATTTATTCTAACTGATTATCTTGATATTTTGCTCTGCTATTGGCATGAAAAGAGAGCAACAGAACTCCACTGAAATACTACCATGGCACAGGCAAAAGGAGAAGATGGTCTGTCAATAAAGCAATGAGGCAGGAACAATTCTGAACAGAGGAAATGGTCCTCAAAAAGCACAAAATACAATCACATTTCCTTATAAGGCTACCTTTATGAAGAAGTGGTAGAGCCAGAGATCTACACCTTTGTGTGCATTACCTCAGGCACTGCCTCATCCCAGGCTCTGGCTGTCCTCAGCTCCCCGAAGGAATATAAGTTTGTTGAGGGGTGCACAAGGGCAGGTGCGACTGCAACTGGAGCCAAGAACACGTTCAGGAGAAAAAGGGATCTTCCATGACCTCCTGTAGACTGGTGTTCTGTGGTGCCAGGTAATTAACATGTCACTTTAGATTTGCAGCCATTATAAACACAAATAACCCTCCAGGGAAAGAAGTAAGCTGAAGGCATCTCAGATGCTAAACCCAAAGCTAGAAGGGATCACTTAGTCCCCTCTGTCCATTTTCCTCCAACATTTCCACACCCAAATCCATATAAATCAGAAACATACTTAAAGCACATCGCTCAAAATGCAGCATATCTACACTTCAAAAAATATACTGCCCCTACTTCTTCCTCTAGCAAAGAGTTACACATTTATTTATGCAGCCAAGCAAATAATGATGACTTATTTCTTGAGTAGATTTATCTACCTTCGATGTTTAGCTACTGGATCTTGTCATATGCTTTTATAGAAGATTAAAAGACCTCTGCTAACAAATTTATTCTCCATAAATAAGTACTTATATACAGTAATCACATTGCTTTTTGACCTTTTCTCTTTGATAGGATCAATGACTGGCCTCCCTACAATTCATCTCTGAAAAGCTGACTTTTCAACATCTGGACAATTTTTTGGGGTTCTCTCCCTACCCCCTCACCCCTTATCCTCAGAATATATTTTTCAGAATTGAGGACATTTCTGAGGTGAGGACACCAGATCTGAGCAGCAGCTACCAAAGGCACAGCCAAGTTAATTTTCTTACTAATCCTTGATATACCCTTTACGGGCAGCCCACAAACAGCTTACAGGAACCTCACCACAGGTTTCCAGGAATAGTGATTCTGGGATAAGCCAGCATAGAGTGCTGCTATTGGAAAACTAAGTTAAAACATTTTGTTCTTCTTTCCCTAAAACTGAAAGATCACTTGGCAAGTATCCTTAATAAAAACAGGCCATGCAGAGGAGGGACCAAATGAATGCATATACATACAAAAATAATCAGCGTTTTTTCAACAACTCCACCAGGTTCTCCCTGAGAATTCAAGAACTTTCTAAGCCCAGACATTATTGATCTCTCAGATTCCAAAGAGCTGTTTTTAATCTGTCTCCCCTTGTTTAGCCTTAGGCTTTGTAGACCTCCACCTACACCTCCAGCAATAACTATTCTAACTAGTCTCTGCTTCCCTGGGCTAATTGCCAGCAGAATTCAACTGATTTTTCTACATTAGAGCAAGCAAGTTTGTCAAGAAAAAGTCTGCAGCTGGAGACAAAGAGGAAAAAAAAAATGAAAGCAAGAACATCCTCTAGATTCATTTCACAAATGCATATATAGGTGAGTATAAGGATCATGAACTCTTGAGCTCTCCCTACCAATTCAGCTGATGAACTCGTTGAGGAAGCTACCCCCAAAAACCTTACATTGACTTCAGGCTTGCTAATTCCCAAAGTAGCCTTCCACCCCGAAAGCCTTATATCTTTTTATGTATAGCTCTCCATCTGTCTGCATAAAAGTGAATTTTTGAATTTTCATCTAATCAATCATTTCAGATAATGCTTGCAACAACCTTCATTATTTTAGCAATTTTTGTGCTATCTACAAACTTACCAGCAAATTCATGTCACTAGCCATATTGCTGATTGAAAAATATGGAAATACTGACTGGCACTGGATTCAGAACTAATGCTCAGAAACTAAGTTAATGAGTTCTCACAAAATTGTGAATTACATCCCCACTGCTTCCTCAAGGGAGAGTTTTCCTTTTTCCTGGCACTTGCCCCAAACGGACTATTCCAGCTTGTGGAAAACATGCTCTGACTTCTGTAGCTGACAGACCTGCCTTGGATCGTAAACACCCAATATCCTTATTTCAACACTAAGCCATCATTCCGATTCACAGCTTTTAAGGAAACACCATGTGTTTCAACTGTCATATTTGCCCAACACTAAAAAGCCTACCAGGAAAAATAAATTTTATTCTCATAACGCAATGGGTTACATTCTTAATTGCAGAACTGGAAACAGTTAAAAACGGAAACTGCTCACTGCATTACATCATGCTTAGCACTAAAGTGGCTCCAGTCTTTCAGTGAGCAATGTGCCAAAGACACCCTCACTCATCTCCCTGCAACTTGCCCCTTTGTCACCTCTCCAGGAAAATGAAGCTTTAGAATTTGTACTTAATATCACCACTATAACTGAGCACTCTCTTCTTTCAAACTGGGTTTCTTCCTTACCTGTTTGGGTTGGTTGCTCCCCCCTCAGAAATGGACTAAAACGTGCAAAGACAAAGATCTACGTAACTCATCATTCCTGGTTGCATTCAGCTTCTCATGGCAAGTCTGGCATATAAACTATGTCCCCTCACATCCAGGTAGGAGTGGAGATCTTTTCACTGATATTTATCATTCAGCAATTCCCTACAGCAGTGACATATATAATCTAGAATACTATGTCCATCTTTGGGATCCTACTGCAATAAAGACTGACAGCCTGGAGCGACTCCATGGAGGACCACTATTAGAGACCTGAAGCACATGTTAGATAAGAAAAGTAAGGTGGCTCTATTTGTCCAGGGAAGAGAAGACTGAGGCACCACCTTCCCCTACTTAAAGAGAGAGACAGACTCCTCCCAGGGTCTGAGAACAACAGAAATAAAACCACAAGCTGGAGGGTAAATCCCAGAGGGATATAAAAAGAAAAATAATTTCACCCTGAGAGTAGTTAGGTACTAGGACAGGTCACCCTGTGAGGCTGAGGAATCTCTAGCCTTGGTGTTCTCAAATTATGCCTGAACCAGAGAGATCCTTAACAGCTCCATCTCACTTTTGATATAAGCCCAAATATGAGGGAAGAGGGCCAGATGACCTCCAGATGTTCCTTCCAACCTCAATTACTCTGCAATTCCATGTCACGTGGATGGCTTAAATTAATCTCATGTGCCTTAATATCTTAACGTGAATATCATATTTTAAAACAAAAGATCTATGGATCAAATTTCTAAGTCCAAAACTTTATAGGAAGCCAAGCATATTTTAACAGCATAACCATTTTCACCACTTTGTAAGGAAAACAATCTTTTCTATCCTTTTAATAACAGCTTCATAAAATATATTTGAATAATTTATAACTTACCAACCCTCTCCCTGCTGTTGCAGTTAGTTGTTATCACTGTGATAAGCACACAGTAAAAAGTATTGATTTTCTTAGATAAAGCAAGTTCAGACATAGGATTGCTACTCAGACTTTACAATCTCTAACTCAGTTTCAAGGCATAATTCATGATCAGAGTACATTACTGGGTTTCAGATCTTCTTTGCTTTTGCTGTTTTCCTATCCTTTTTAATTATCACACTGTGGCAACAGTAACACTACAGCTACAATAACCTAAACACATTGAATAACACTGTGTGAATATACTCACTTACTAATGAGTATGATTAATAACAGTCTCTTCCTCCACAAAATTTATTTTCTCTAGTATGTCAATAGCTGTACTCAGTTGGGGTTGGATCAGATGATCCCACTGGGGTCCCTTCTGAGATTCTGTAATTTGGTGCCAGTCATTGGAAAGGTTGGTGGCAGAGCTGGGACCAGAGCCAAGCACACCTCCTTCACCACTAGACCATGCAGACTTCACACATCTCACCTTTTTTTCCAGTGAGACACTATAACTCATTTTTTTTATATGGCTAAATAAATCAATAAATAGCAACAACAAGCTTTAATATTTTGTGATATTAAACATTATGAATTCAGGGGGATTTGTTATACACTAGCAAGTATATTTTAAATTGCGATGCTCAGAGTTGAGCCAATTTTCCCCAGAGAAGGAACAAGAAAAACTCTCATTGCTTTTCAAAAACACTGTTATATACACTCTTTGCAAAGGGGGGGGCACTATATACCAGTGATACATGAAAGATCTTCCAATACACAGTCTATAAAAGGTTTCAAAATATTCTTGGAGAAACACTGCACTGAAATATAACACCACATCATATGCTGTCATTTTGCAGGTAAAACTATATGCTGCTGCAGTATGTCTTTCACTCAAATCCACAGAACTGAAAAGCAAGAGGAGGAAGGTAGTGGCAGGATGGCTCATTTTGACAGAGTACCCTGTAGCAACCACATCAATTAGGTTTGCATAGATCTCCAAGTGTGAGGCAGTTAATGAAACACTGATCATTTTCCCCAACTCTAACTTAGACATGTTAATTAAAAATTAGAAGAAATCATCATCATATAAAACGAGTTCACTAAGAGAGAGTATAAAAATACCTACCAGGCAGTGCTCTGTACATGAGACTTCTTTTCAACACTAATTAAAATGGATATTTCTGCACAGGCAAGTCTACCCAATGAAACGCAAATAATAGTGTGAGTTTAACATTTAATGATTTCTCTGTAAAGGAGAAGACTTTCATTTGGGAATGCTATAATTTACTCTGAGTAAGATCCACTTAATCATCATGTTTACTGCCTTCTTTTCCTGCTCACATATCCTTTTTCTAGCCAGTCAATGCAATTGGCAATTTAAGATTTAAATTGTGACCACTTAAGACTTTATCTATTGCATTTCCCAATCTCCATTTTTATTCTCCTCCTTACCACAAGTTAGCTAGCTGAAAATCTTCCCTAGCTGATAAAACGAGCCATTTACACCAGCAAATGAAACACTGATGTATACAGCTTCACCCCTCAGCAGAGGAATCACCCCTGGCAGCAGGGCAAGTTCAGTTCAGCTGCGCAACTGAAAAGAAGTGGGGTTAAGAGAGCTTTGCAGAGGGAGGGGTGAAGCCAAGCCAAACAGAAATAAGGAGAAAAGGGAAACTGGTCTGGAGGCACACATCCTGAACACAGGCAATTCAGATCTTCTGAGGGTGAATTTTCAGCCTCAAGGAAGCCTCCTTCACTTAACTCCCCATGACCAGAGAATAGATAAAATAATTCTTTGTTTTCCTCACACAGTCCTTGATTTGCTAAAACTTTATGGTCTCCAAGACAAACACTTTTTCTCATGTAAGTAAAGCATTCAGTGGGATCAAACTCTTATGTTGACTAAGATCTTAGGGATGTGCACAGTGGTTAGCAAAATTAAAGGATGAAACATTAAGCACTTTATAAACAGCCGAAGCTAGGATTAAAACTATTACATTTTGTCATCTCTTTCTCCTGCCTGTCTCTTCCCAGCTAGCCCTGGTTCCCAGTCCATGGAAATCACTTATTACCCAAATCAGCTCCTCGTGGCTGTGCATTCAGAAGCAGAGCTGCTAACTTAGAGGAGCCTATTTTTAGCCAGGGTGCCTGGTTTCCCAGAGCGACCAGGGCTGTAGCTGCAAAGCGTCTCTTTCACATCTTCCCTGCAATGAGGTGCAGCAGCCGGAACGGGCAGCGGGGCTGCTGGGAGCCAGCAGGACCTGCCCTGAGCACTCACTTCCCTCTAGGGTAACATTAACTCCTTTGAACACATTTGTTTCAGTAAAAAGTTTAACAGACTGCGAAGACAAGACTGCATCTCTACCTGACATTTGTAACAAAATGATTACACAAACTTCTTTTTCATAAGATGTACAGGAGCAGATGAGCAAGGGGAGATGAGTCACTTTCCTTTTTCGAGGTCAGAGATTTCTCTTAAGCCCATCCTGTTACAGCAGCAGAAGTGGAAGGATTCTGGGCTAGTAGCCCACTATGAAAAAGAAAGAAAATAATGGTGTATTGTGAAAACCACAATGGAGGCTAATGGCCAAATTGTCATGAATTGAATTGCTGTCTTAATCAACACTGCTAATAAAAAAAAATTAAAGCCACTGCAAAAGTACTTCTTACTGTTAAATTGCATACAAACACACAGAAAAGAACTCAGAACCTTTCAGACCAAAAAGATCCATAGCTTAAGGAAAAAAAATAAGAGCAGTGCAGCTGCAGCAAGTGGCCACAGCTTACTGCAACAAACATGGACTTGTTCAGTTGTGAGCAACATTTTCCAAGCCTGAATGGTGACTTTCTCAAATACTCATCATAAACTTAAAATGACCCTTCCCCACCACCCTGTGCAGGGTGCTCAAAAGGAACAGAAATCATGACCTTAGGAAGCATGGAAACACAGACCTCTATTTAACAAGAGGAGTTTAATATATTAGTTGTTCCACAGAAGGGATAAGTTCTCATAGGTCCCTACTGCACAAGATGTTCCCTCAACTAAAAAAGCTCCAAGTGTGCAGGATTCCCAGAATCTGAATCCCTGCCAGCCACCATTCTGTGACAGCCCAAAGGGGACTCAATTAGGAGGAGCCAAGCCTATCCTTCCAGCACAGAAACCATGATTCAGCAATGCACCCAGGCACATACCAAGTGTTCATCGAATTAGGCCTCAACTCCTAACGCTCATTTTCTAAAGGACAACTGTGTTGCTGACCTAGAAAGCAGCAATTTGTTCCAACCCAACTTTTTATTCCATTCATACAACGGGATAGAGAATGTCATTGATCAGCGGCAATTTAGAACTAAAGATAAAATGCAGTGCAAGAAGTGGGGATTTTATTAATTTATTTTAAAATTCTGATATTTCTCCTGCAAGAGTTGATTCTCTGAATGTGACAGAATTTTACTGTAACAAAGAATAGTGCCATTCTATTGATGCTGGAGTAAGATTAGTTTTGTAAAACAGAAGAATTTTTATGATGATGTCCTATGTACCTGCAGCACCTTGGAAGCTCCCCCCATATTTCAAATCTATTTATAATACTGTCATATACTTGGATGAACTGTGATATAGTTTCAATAAATATCAATGGTGTCATGGGCTTTTGTTTTTAAAAACTTTTTAAAAACTTAAAAAACCCAAACACTTCATTTCAGCATCTAATTCTCATGCCATAAGGATGACTGACCGTTCATGACCAATGAATTTCTGCTTTTAAGAATGTATCAGTGTGACAGACAAGACTTGCAGTTAGGATAAAACTCTTCCCCCAAAATCAAAATTGTCTGATCCTATTCTTATTTTTTTCATTCTCTACAGATACAGATTTTTATTTGAATATCTCTTGTTACAAGAATATGATCACTTCTATAGTCCACTGTGATGCATCAGAATAAGTCCCCTTAGATACTACATGAATACACAAAAAAACCTATACCTTGTTAAAGATGCATTTCTCTTTCTGAACCAAATCATTTCACTTTAAATAGAAAGTGTTGATGACTTGGAAATAAAACCTTTAAAAAGTCATTCAGGATACCTACAGATTATATTTCAAAATAATCGCAAATAATATGATTTATTCTACTGTTGTAACATCAGGCAACTACATGGCACAGTAAGTCCCACTAAAAAAACTGAACAATAGCCTGTTTCCAACAGGATAAAAGCAAAAATTCTCCCCTTAGTATAACTTTGCAATAGTACACAGGACCATGAAAAGGAAGCCTTCCTCTATTCATTCATTAAGAACAATTTATTTCCTTAAGACAATTCCCTGATTAGTTAGTGAAGTTTCATCCTGGAAAATGACCTAATTTTGCAAATAATAAGTCTTCAAACTTACACAAATTATCTGCACCAGTAAGATCCTGCACAGAACATCTGTCTCACAGAGAAGACTTTTCAGCAACTTCTTCAGACTGCAAAATTATCATCTGTTGAAACGATGCTTCATGCAGCTGATCAGGATTTCAAAGTGAGAGTATTAACTAGCTGTAAACTATTAAACAGGTCTTAAAACTGCACAAATAACTTGCATGAATTTACAACCAGATTTTCCCCATAAATCAGTATATTATGCACTTCTGATATTTTTTTCTTTTGGAGGAAAGACTTATTTCAAAGCATTCCTTTCTTTCACAGAAACCTATATAACACATCTAACACTGCTAGACTACAAACATCGGTTTCAAAATAGCAAATCAGGGTGTTAATAATGTGAAGGAGAAACTCATTTTACTGGAACAAAAAAGAAATAAGAAACATCCAAAATAATAGTAAAATTTCCTTAAAAACTTAGAGCTTAGAAATAAGAAGTATTCAGCACTATGCCTAGTTGTGCTTCATCTGCAGTTTGATTTCATTTAGTGCCATTGCATAGAGGCAGCACCTGGGTAGCCAGACTCAGACTGCTTATTTTTACATCTAAAACTAAGATGAGCAGAATCTGACTGCTAGTTAGGAATAGCTGTGGTGCTCACTGCGTTCAAACATCTCTCACAATAAGGTTTCCAAAGAAGTTGAGGACATACAACCACGCATTTTCTTACATTTCACCAGCGGCTTTGCATAAATAGCTGTTGAATCAGAGCTAGGCTGTTGTTTGACACTACTGCAGAGCTACCCCTTGGGCTCCTAAAAAAAACACCAAAGCACTGCTTCAGTATTAACTCAGCCTGACAGTTCAAATCTGACAAGCAAATGCTGAAAAGTTAATTTGCTATTGTCAAGCTTTATGTTGGCTCAGGTATTATCCGTCTGCACCACTCCAATCACCCCTATGGATCAGGTAACATCTGTCTTCCAGCATCAGGCACAGAGCCAGCACGGATTTCACGCTGTGCTGCCCAGCTAATTTGACAGCAGTGCTCCAGAACACACTTGGTCTGCTGGATGATAAAGGAGTGCCTGGTCTGGGATTAACAATCATGGAGCTGGACTCTTATTTCTGATTCACACCAGCCTGGGAGAAGCAACAGTCTCCTAGGGAGGACACAGGAACAGCACAAGAGCCAGCACCCTCCTGCCTGAGGGATCGCACAGCCCTGGGACCAAAGGGAAGAGAGCACACATGGCCATGCCCAGAGCCCGCAGGAAAACCTTCCCCCACAAATGTGCACCAAGACAACCTCAGTCACAAGGACCTGAAGGCTGTCAGAGCTCATTCACTGCTTTGCAGCTCCAGCAGTCAGATTTCTCTTACCTAAAGTGGACACGGGGACAGAAAAACAGCCTCACAGCAACTGATCCATACTGCACAGCCCCAGGTGTGGGTGAATTGCTCCCCAGCCATTCTCGGCTGAGCAGAGGTGTACAGCTGCAATTCTGACCAGACCAGTCTGGGTCATGCAATGCTGCAAAATGCTAGCAACTCTTGTCACTTGTGCCTAGCCATGGCCATTATTTAAGCTGCCAATTAACTGTCCTGGGTTATGGATCCACACAGAGCACACTAAGGTTTATTATCTCAGGTGCAGCAACATCTCATTTTTGCGGCTTCTCGCCTAGGTTTTGTCTAGAAGCAGACCAGGGTATTTCACGTTCACAACTTGAGCTAATTAGCCTTTCCAAAATCCTGGGGTCTCAGATTCAAGGGTCTTTAAATTGCACTCCAAATATGTCTGGATGACACACATTATCCGAAGCCTACACCAACCTCCCAATACCCTGGGTAATAGAGATATGACTACAACCATGATCTCCTGACTTAGAGTGCAAGGATCTAATCACTACACCAAGTGATGAGAAAGGCCACCTGAGGCCTTTACACTGCTACAGATTCTCAGAAGAGAAAATTTGATCAAATGCAGGCACAAATACAACACATGCAGCAATCCTGAGCTTTACATGAAGAATTCATTTCCATTATCCATTTAGACACAGGCAACAATACTGATTAGACATGGCAATGCCAGAAAAAAAAAACCCAAAACATGTTTATTCCCAGTGCCAAGGCTTTGTTTCCATTTCCAAGGTGCTGCATACAACTAAAGTCTCTGTTAATCCTTCTGTGATCCCCTTCTTGCTGATTTTGATTTGACCATCTGATGGTATCACCTGAGCTTGTTAAATTATTTACTGGCTGTTTAAGCACTTTTTCTTTGATCTCCATTCTGTTTATGCAACAGAGGCCACACGCATGATAGCAGTATCCGAGCCCATTACAGAAGTATCCTAAGCAGCAATTAAAAACTGCTATGTAACCTTCTCCAAGATTTCTCTGGCCAGAATTCTGCATGCTACCAAGAACTTTGAGAGTTTTAATAAAACAGAAAATAATCTAACCAGTTCTGTGTTTGCTTTTTAAAAGGCAAGCAGATGAAGCATGCCTGGTACAAGCAAAAGAGGTTGATGAGCTTTGCAGTGCTCAATATTGCACAGAAATATTACACAGAAAGATACAAATGCCCACAGCCTATCACGTGTTATCCCTTACTAGAAGGTAGGGGTAGCCATCTCATACTGCACAAGTCCAACATTCTCCTTCTGCCAAAGGACTTTTCCCAGTGTTGTGGGGAGAGATGCTCCCAGAGACCCTCTGGATTGTTAGATTCATCTTCAGTCAGAGACTACTGATGTTAATATTCCTTTTTGCTTACATTTGTGACTGCATCACATCCTCTAAAATGGGTTCATTTGCTTTCATGCACCTGAGATATGTCACCCAGTCCACAGAAACCCATCTAGATAAATAATATAAACTCTGGTGTTACCTTTCTGCTTTATAACTATTCTTTCTTGCTTGGTAGCCTGGTAACCCTAGCAATGAAAGCCACCATTCTGATACAGTTAAAAAAAACCCCCAAAACCATAAGTTTCAGGGAACGATTCAGCAGTAAGAACACAATTTCAGTCATAAAATGATTTTTCTCCTTTTCTTTTGTTTTTCTTTTTCCTTCCCTCCCTACCCCCTCCCTCTCAAATACAACAAAAAGTCCTTGGCCTCAAGATTTTTGCAAGCGGGTTTTACCCTTACAGTCCTTTCAGAACACAATCAAATCTCACCTGGGAAACAGCACCACACAACTCTGTCAGCAAGGTAACTCTGGATGTTTCCATCAAGTTGACAAAGATGCATAACTTAAATAAAAATTCATGTTCAAATTATCAACAAATGAAAGTTAATGATGGATCAAATTTGGCAGAACCATTCTAACATGTAACACAATTTGGTCCAAAGCTATAAGATGTGAAATTTAAGTGATAAATGGTTGCTGGAGACCTTTTAAGATAATTGACATGCTATGGTGCATTAATATTTCTTTCATTAGTATCAATCTGGAGCACTCATCTGTTGGCAGAAGGCCAAGTGCATTGTGTAGAAAATACCCCTACCACAGAGTCGTCTACTTAAAAGACAAATGCCTTGGGAAACCAAATATTAGTCAGATAATATTAAGAGTCTGATTTTTGACCTTGGTTCTCTGCTGCCATATCTTTTTGCATCCATATCTTTTACAGAAATGATATCTCCACAATCTGAATTATTTATTGTTTTAAGTACTTGATTTTTGTCTGAAACCAGGTATTTTGATATAAATATGACCTGACTATCCCGCCTGCAGATCCTCACAAATCAAAATTACAAAAAGATTTTTGAAAGATAGGTTTTTGTAGCAAGTGTCATCTAAGTCCATTGATTATTTTAAGAGTAAATCAGTTATAATTACCATCTTCTTTATCTTTTCTAAGAAATATAATTGTCCTCTCCCTCTTCTTCTACCATACAAGAAGTCTTGTTAAAAAAAGAACATGGACTGGACTCACATGCAGCTTGATTTTACTATGATCTTATCTCCTCCACATGTTTCATCATAATTGTTCCATTTGAAAGCTAGCAGTCACTCATCATGAGATTCTCATGCTCATTCTCAACACACTCAGTATCATCCACCTTTCAGCTCTACTGGGTTCTTTTAATTTGCCACAGAGACTTTTGCTGTAAGATTCTCCCAGTAAATGCTTTCAGCAAATTAAATCTGTCAGAGTCCTGAGAGCACAAGCAGGCTTTATTTGCCATGGTCAGTCTCACCTTGGACCCCAACCCATGCCCTCCCCTGTGCAGAGCCTGCCATCTTTATTTCAGCTCTGCCACAGGGTCCTGGCCTGGGCTGTGTCACAGGTGTGCCTGTTCCCCATCCCAGCCCCTGCTGCTCCTGAACTTTTACTTAGATCTACTGGCTTGACTTTGGACCTGACTTGATACCTTTTCTGAAACTAGGGAAATATTCATTCTACATGATTTTTTATCCGGTTTTGCTATTCACAGATCAAACTTAAAAAGCAAGAAAAAAAGTGAAAGTTTACAACTTTTCAGACCCTGGCTGACCTGTTCTTTTTGCCTTGCTTTACAATATTCTTTCAGTTTCAGAGAGGTGGTTACAGCACACACTGGTCACTGAGGTGGAGAGACAGCACCATCATTCAATTAACGTTAAAAAGCTAATAAAAATACTTTTAAACCAATCATTGGCAAAAAGTCAAATAAGTACAAAAGAGAGAGAAAAGATAAATCCTGTGGATTCCCCTGAGCCAAACAAGCCTTGAATTCCTAGCATCAATAAAAAGAACAGAAAAAGAAGAAATAAATGCAGTTGTCCCTTGTGTCATCATACAGAAGTTAAAAAGCACAAGACCCTTTTCACCCTGCACAATCACAGTTCACTTCTCTTTGAAAAGATCTAAAGATCTTTTGAGAGATGAAAATACATCTATTTTCTGCTATTACAACCACAGGACAATGATCCTTGTATGGGTTTTGTGCCCACACACAGACAGCTGAAAACAGATAGTGATGTGAGCAGCTGCTAACCGAGAAGTCTAGCACAAATAAAAAGAAGACAACACCATAGGCTAAGCTGCTGGAGCCACAGCAAGTAGCTGCTAATGGTGTTGTGCAGGTACTGCTTTGGAACCCACCTGCTACCAACCAGCTCAGCCACAGAAACTCCCATCAAAAGGAAAAGGAGCAGGAAAAGCCATGTTTTTTCTAGCACCAATCCAAAACATTAAACATGGATTTCAAGGGAATGATAATATAATAAATCTAGAGTATCCTGGAGAACATGGTTTTAGCATAGGAGACTTAATTCCTTCTACCACAAAAAGAAAATAGAACTGAACTAATGGCCTGGGAGAAAAAGCTAAACAAGCAGGCAAGTGGAAATGCAAACGAAGATTATGTTAAATGCACATGGGACAGAATTCAGAAGAGTAGGAATGTTACTGAACAAACAGCATAAATCCACCATACTAGAGAGCCACTCAAGGGACAAAAAGCAGAAGAGAGCCTAAATTAGAAAGAAAAATGGGGTAGAATAGCATATATATAGATGAGAAAGATATTCATTAAGAGCATATTATACATTCCTTCTCAGTTATACAATCACCATTGCCAACCTGCTTAATAATGTGTAATTCTGTGAGATAGTAATTCATCCTAGGATCCACACACATCCATCATCATCATTTCCTATTCCTCCTTCTGTTTTAGCATGTATTGCCTCCTAAAATACAAACAAATAATTTACTTCCCAGCCACATGGATCTCACCCTGACTTTCCTGAATGTTTTCTATACCTTCCCCACGCAATTTTTGCCTATTTGGATATGCAATAATTCCACCCAGAATTTATTCAGTAATGATTTATTTTTCCTGCTGCTTAGAAACTCTAACAGTCTACCTGATCCCACAGATTTTTCAGGATATGATCTATATCAGAAACAGCATCATTCAGCTGTATGAGTGATTCCTGAACAGAAAGGCATTTAGCAAAAAGACCTTTGAACTGAGGCTACATGGGGCTACACATCTCGCAAAACGTACCAAATTCTACGTATGCTGATGATTGGGGTTACAGTGGCCATGGCATTCCGTAGGAAGAACAAAACTCTGAGGTACTCAGACCACATAATCAACAAGAATGTTGCATCAAAAGACTAACAGGCAAATGCACACCCATCTCTGATCAGAGCAGCCCTCACAGGGATGTACACTGAGAAGGGGAAGCAATATGGAGCAGCACAGTGACAACAACCTTACATAAAATTCAGCCATCACACAACCTTTGTCATAGGTAGATAAAGGGAATACTGACCAGCTAATACTCTTTTATTATTTCTTTCTATTACATGTATCACAGGAACAGCAAACTATCTCAGTCAGGGTTCAGTCCATTCAGTCACATTATGGAGGCTTGTCCCAGCTGGACTTCTAGTGGTTTTCAGTAGCATCATGGCTGACAAGCTGCTTTTCCTAAGTGTTTAAATTTCACTTGGTTGGGTGCAGCTGTTCTTGATTTAGTCAAGGTGAACAGCCTGTGCTTTTCTAGCTTAGTGATCCATAACAAAACTAAATATAAATTTTGTAAGGCTTTGATATAGAGCAGTGTTCAGTGAGGGCACCAATAAGGCAGCAGGAATCTTCATAAGTCCTGTGGGGGAAAGGCATATATTTATTCTGGTCTCCATCACACAGAGGAAAAAATAGACCAAGAGTATAGGAATTCCAGTCCTTGAGTAAGAGCATCTGTAAAATCAAAGAGTGAAATGGGGGGAATGGGGAAAGAAGATTAAAAGACCTCATGTACCTCTGAAGTACAATAATTTGAGACAGGAAATTGGGATCACTATAGCAACCAATATAGAATCATGAATGGCTGAAAGGAATTTTTTAAGCTTATAGGGGTGGGAAACTGGGTGTTTGGGACATTAGAGGAACATTTTATTTACAGTTAAGCACTTAAAGAAACAAATCAGTCTTATGGTATATTGTATTTCTAATAAATTTTTCCTCCAACCTGGCATTATGCAGTTTTGTTACATCTAATTAGTAAGAAGTCTGGCTACAGATCACAGATTGTGAATTCTTTAACAGAAACAAAAACACTACTTCTAATCAGTCAGCATCTTACTTTGGTAAGTCCGTAGGCACAATATCCAGATGTAAATAAAATTTAAAGTGCCAAAATATCTCCCATGAGGGAATGACTTGCAGCAGCCATTGAGAAACAAAAGTTTGCAATAAGACAACCAAATTTATATACAACTCCAGTAGGAGAGTGTGGAAAGATGGCTTGGGGTAAAATTAGAGGAAACTGAGAAGTTATATTCACATCCTAAAAAAAAGTTACAACACTACAGAAATTATAGGATAAAATACAGCTGCTGCTCCCTGGATGGAATATGGTTGGCAGCTCAAAACCTCTGCCAGGATGCTCCCCATCCACAGATCCTGCAACCACAGCACCTGCTAAGGGCATGAACAGAGGGTGGAGCAGAGCAGAAGCAGCACTGCCAGCTCTGCTGCAATCCTTGCAGGGAGGGGAACTCCATGGTACTTTGCAGCTGATAAACCACGCAGTGTCTGTCAGCCAGAGGAGATAGAGGAAGATGTCCTGCTGCTGAGCCAACAACTCAGTGTAGAAATTGCTCTCCTCAGAGGAACTTAGTTCAATAAAACCTAGTTGTAATGTAACACATATCCATCCCAAAGTTACCCACCTCCAGGGTACAAACCACCTCTCACTGAGTATGCACTCTGAATTTACTGACTATTGACTTCAGGAGCAAAGTGAGAGAACTTTACACCAATCAATAACAATGGGATGTATGAATAGAGTCACTTGAGCTCCACCTAAACAAAGAAACAGTACAAAAGTAAGTTGAGAATGGGGAAAAGTCAGGGAAGATTCCATCATAACTGCTGGGATCAGTTATGATAGAATCATAACTTCGATGGGCCGAATGTCTTCTCACTCATAGGGACATCTATTGAGTAAGAACCCTACTCTGTGCATGCTGAATACTCTTACTGGGGCTTAGAGTTTCTCTATGAGTTGTTTTGAATATGTTTTTGCAGTCAGACACTATAACCAGCAATCCTCAAAACTTAATCTGTCACAATTTTATATTTACAAAGTGTTATTCCATAAACTGTTGGTGTGAGTCCTTCATGGGCACCAGCAGTGGGTAACAATCAAATAAGGTGGAAGACCCACTGAGAGGTCTCCCTTATGCTGCTGAGCGCCCTGCCTAGGTCTGTCAAACCCCTCTGACCCAGCAGCACTGCTCAGTGAAAGGGCTCCATACTGAGACACCAACAGGCTGGTCAGGCACTCGGCTGTCCTGGGCACTGACAAATCAAACACCAAGGACTGAAGAAATCTCCCCTCACTAAGGACCAAGGAAAATGCTCTTTTTCATGGTCCTTCTTATGTGACAGAGGTAAATACAGGCATGTCCTGTGCGCAATGTGTTGGAAATTTCTCTTCCAAACCACCAGCAAGAGAGGCAAGAAAATGATATAATTTCTCCTGTCAGTCAACTTCCCAGTTACCAATGAAAGTCCAATCAAGGGTAAGGAAAATGGCCGTGAATCGAGAAAACAATGATGAGCCTCTAAACAACATGCTGGGAGTTCAGAAGCATTGTGATGGGGGGAAAAAAAAAAGGGAAATAGCTGATTTTTCAGTTGCTGAGAAAGGATGAAAGCATTCTGAAAGCATGAGAAAATAAATAGGAGTGGCAGGGAAGACAGTCAGCATGGTTAGTCTGGCAAGCAGTATGGAAACCTGTGTCTACTCTGTAGTTTTTCTTTATATTCCGCTTTGATTTATCTGGAACTATTTAAAGGCAAAGATTTCCTGAGAAGACAGAGAGCCTACTAAAGTTTGGTACAAGCTTGGTTTAAGCTGTCCCCCGAGCTTTACCAGACCATTACTTTCATGATGATACTGCACAATAGGTCTCTTATTAAACCCACTGCACTAGATGCTGTACAAACATCAAGCCCAAAAAACCCCCACCCCAAAGAACTTACAAGTCTAGGTAAGCCCATTTAAAGTATATACACAGCAGATTTAACAATACTAGAGGATCCTAGAGCCAGAGTGCCTAAACCATGAACTGGCATGCAAAGGAAATTTATTTCACATATATAGAAATAATTTTGAATCACTGTCTTTGCATAGTCAAAAAAATGCTCTTTTTCAGACACAGCAACTTCTGCTGAAATGCCAAGCCAACCTTTCCATCCTGGCTGTGGAAAAGGCACCAAAGGCAGAGCAGCTCTTGCTCAGTGCATTCAAAGCCCAGGGAAGCCACCACCTGAAAATCCACATGGACAACAAGAAACATCTACGGATCCAATTGGCAAAATAAGACATCATGATGATGACCCTGATGATAGGCCAAAGACTGATGATAGGCTTCTTCCTCATTCCATAAGCAATTATTTCAGCATGCTAATGGTCTGAACAAAATAAAATGCCTTTCTAGAAGACTAATCTCATAATCAAATATTGAGCCCAGATGTGACATGAAAAAAAAAACAGCATTCACCAGGCCTTCTCAGAACTCTGACCAGCCAGAGAAAGTGTAAAACCTAACAAAAAAAACCTCTCTAAGACTCTAAACACAAAAATTGGGAGGAGCTAGAGGGAGAATCTCACCAAAATCAAGTAATAATGGAGATTCTTCACAGTAAAGAGCAAAAGGAAGGAGTTCAACAGTGCCAGTTTACCTAGAATTTTGCCAACTGTACTTCTCCATGTTTTCCAAATGTAGAAAGCTGACAGGATCAGGCAACAGCAGCATTTCCTGCTACAGAAAATGTTTTTAATAAAAGACAGATTTACAACCCACAGACAGAAGTTGATTAATTTCTTTGTATGCAATCCTTACAATATTAACAGAAGGAAGCCTTTAATTACTAAAGTAGGGGTTTAAAAATAAACAAACAAAACTCCCAAAACCAGGACAGACATTTCAGCTAGAGCCAAGAAGATACTGCATGATGCATTCAGATGAGACTTTTGTGAGCTAGGTTTTGTAGCAATTAAGAAAGTCTGAAACAAAGAGAAAAAAGAAGAGGGAGAGACTCTCTAAGATCAAAAGCTGGGAAAGAATCTGTGAGAAAAAGTGTTTTTGCAAAAATTGCAGCCATGAGACAGATCACATTGTTAAACTTGCAAAACCTGAGACAGCACTGAAATAATTTTCTTCTCTTTTGCTTATGGCATTTTCTTGGAGTACCAGGTATCTTTTATTATCATTACAACTAACATGACTGCAACTTGATAATAATCAGTATGAGAACCCAGGACTCCTGGCAGAAGAACACAGAAAGCTGAAGAAACTACTCAGAATCCATTTTAAAATATGCATTTCTTGGCTAAGATGTGGTGAGAATGATTTAACTGAGTTAGCAGAAAATTCGTAAGAGCAATAAGAAATTAAGTGCTTCAATTTTAGAATGCTGTTTTGATTATAAAAATAGGATAAGTAATGGAAAACCCAGTATTTTGATCACTAAACATTTACTACACCTTATGCTATGAATACATCTGATAGCACGATCACGTGTTCTGTGGTCCCCACAAATATTCCTAATCCCTAAGAACTTCAGGTTATGCACAATGGTGTTTAACTTGCAAGACACATAACCTCAGAGATAAATGATAATCAAAGCTGTTCCAGCAGGAGCCTGTTTCAAAACTAGACCTTCCAGCTATTCTTTCTCCTGATCACAGAATTGCAGACTGGTTTGGGCTGGAAGGGACATTAAAGATCATCTCATTCCAACTCCCCTTCCACTACACCAGGTTGCCCTGAGCCCCATCCAGACTGACCTTGAACATTTCCAGGGATGACTAACATTTAGTACTCAGCATTTTCACTACAGGTAACTGCAAACCTTTGTGACCCATCAAGAAATAAGAATTTTTAAACGAAAAAGACTCAAAGAATATTTTTCAAATTTAATCAGCATGCATCCATTTTCACTTCAAATATCTGAGTCACATTACTGTAATCATAATTCTAATAAGGTTACTATTTTGCTTCTGTCTCATTAGTTTTATTACTAATTGCAATGATTGATATCTATTGTAAATATTACTATAAGGCACATATTTCAGGGTTACATTCAGGCCAAACTGTGATTCAAATCTACATTTTATTACATTTAAATTGCATTTCCCTGATACATAGTTCAGCTATCAGATCTACACAGGACATGCTAGGTCTTGAATTACTTGAACAGAGCTGCTAAGGAATTTAAGTAAATTCAAGATTTTCCTTTTACCTGGAAACACAGATATATCCTAATACAGTAAAATCAGTCCCAGTTGCTTACTCTGTATTGCAAGGTGTAGTAGGAGATGCAGAATCTAGACAAGAAATTAGACATATAAGATTTTCATCCCTCTTTTTCAGGGGGAGAAGAAAACTGAGGGGCAATTAGCTCAGGGTTGTGTCTCTTTAGTACCCCTCATTCAGAATTTCACAGCTGAAAGTTCACCACCTACACAACAAGTTTGGCAGAAAGACTGTAAACTCTAAAATTAAGAGCCCACTACAACTGCATTTAGAAGGGCAATTGAGGAAAACAAGGTCAGCCTTAGCAGGATTCTTGTTGACCATGGACTCTGAGAAACTCAGGTCAACCCTTCCAACATGCAGCTCAACACCAACCCAAACCAAAACAGAGTGTTCTCCTCTGCAGTAAGATGACAAAGTCACTCTGGTTTGTCCTTGAAATGATTCTCTTTCATTTCCAGCAACTGAACTTCTTTGCCCATGAAAATCCTCAAGAGGTGTGGGTCCCTCATATAAGAATAAAATCTGCACCGCAATTTCTCCAGATACACTCAGAATATGAAAGCTCTATGGCATAGTAAAAAGTGGAGAAGTCAGAAACAGGGAATAAATAGCCCTTATACTTTATCAGGTTGTTGGATTTTTTTCTCAGAAAGGGTACATTAAAAACAAAAGAAAACTACAAAAAAAAAAACCACACACACACAAAAAATTTAAAAAACCGAACCAAACACAAAGCCAACAACACAGCATGTCAGCAACATTTTCATAAAAGATGTTTAACACACTTGAACTGGATCTCCATTCAACCTTTATGCCCATTTGAAACATTTCTTTCACTAACAGTGGAATACAAAGCCCTTGCTGTACAAATTGCTCTTTTACTTCATGGAACATGAGGCCTAATAAAATCCTCCTGTTAAAGTTTTGCCTCCCAATTAAAAATAGGGATTAGTTCTCTCAAGCGAAATCCAAGAAACACTTTCTTTGAGTTCCAGATCATGAGATTTGTTTTCTATCTCAAAGGCAGTGGATGCCAATAACCTTGATTCCTGTTTATAAGGACTTGAGAGGAACTTGCATTAAAGATATTCCCCTCAGAGCATCTTACTTCACAGCTGAAATGAGAAGCACTGAAGATCAGCAGGAAAAGCTGTCTCTCCTGGGAAAAGGATTTGATCATGGCCAGTTGGGATGAGAGGAGTGATCAATCTGCACGAGCTGTTTGTATGATTTCAATACTTCTCATTCAAAGGGGTCAAGATCTCCATCCCCTGTGTAAAGGCTGAGTGTACTTAGTGTCTAAAATAAAATCAACAGCAGAAGGAGGTCTCATTGCATGTGCAGGAAACACTGCTCAGCCACCCAGTGAAAAAGAACAGCAGCTCTCTTTAGACTTCCACAAAACCCCTCAAAGCTCTCATCTCTGCTTCCCATTTCACCTAAGTTCTTGAAAATATTACAGTCCCACATCAATAAAATGCAATCAGAAATTTTAAGTGATCCTTCCTCTGTGTGTATATATATGTATATCTATAAAGCCTTACAAGTAAAAAGAAAAAAACAAAAAACTTGTCAATTCTCCAAATGCTTTAAAAGTGTCCTAACTACCTAATTACTCTGTAAAAGTATCTAAGAACTCCAGGCAATGCAATACTAAGCAATGTGCTTAAGTCTGTTATTCTAAGGAATAAAAATATATTTAGGACTTACAGCATGTGATGAGTTTAAAAAAATAAATCAACAACAACAAAAAATCCTGAACAGCGCCTTTGTGTCTGTAACAAGCAGGCTCTTTGGACCCCTGTCCTGTGCTCCCATACCATGTGACGGCTTCAAGTCACTGGCCTCTGCTTGCATGAAAGATCCATTTAAAGAGAACATGTCAAGAGACTGGAAATCGCTGGGTATGGACAACAATGTGTTTTTCTCAACACATGAGCCAGGACCCCTTGGGAAGATGTTGCCAAACTATGTCAAGAGAGATTTTCTATGCAACTTGTGTGGTTTGGGACTCTTTTCATTCCTACTCCCCACATTAACCCCAGTGCTAACCCCACAAAGTGGGACCAGTTTCTGAGCTTAGGAGAAGAGGGACTGCATGAAGATGGGCACTGCTGAAAGCATGCTCACATTTGGGTTTTTATTTTCTCTGAATATACGATGCTTTCAGGATGCTTTCCTCACAAACAGGATGTTAAGCTAAGTGCAGGGCCATGTGCACTAGCAATGCATCCTGAACCAACAAGACCTTCTGCTCTCCAAAGCTGAACTACTGTGGGCAGGATGAAGCTTTTCAAGGCTAAATTGTTTTGTGGAAAGCTTGTCTGCACAGCCTGCCAGCAGCTCACTGCAGCAGTGGGCAGAGGCTGGCAGACAAGCTGGGTCCTTAAGCAGCAGGAGCCACAGTTGTGTGAGGGGACATGGGGCCAGGAAGCTCATTCAGGCTTGGCACCAAAATACAATACGATGCCACCTGACAGAATATTGCAGTGATTTTGTTACCTCCATCAGCCTTTGCTCCCAACACCTACTTTGCCATTGCTGAGGTGCAGAAACTGTTCTGATTTTCTCATTTTCTGCACTGGGGCTCAGTACAACCCACGAGCATACGGTGCAATTTTACCCTATAACACTCCATCCATGGCTAGTTTGTTTTTAGGAGTGTAAAAGGTGATGTGTGTCTTGTCACAAAACTGCTTTATGCATTTCATCTGCTTGACACAAGAACTGGTCTGGGCAATTTGGATTACTGCTAATGATGCAGTTACCACCAACGCAGAGATCTCTGTCCTTGCCTTTCCTGGCTTATTTATTTTTCTCATTCCTAAACCTAAAGTGCAGCATTTGCAATTTTATATGGTTATACATATTATAATAAGGATGCAACAGGGTTGTGACCTCTTCATATAATGAGGAAATACTATTACTCTGCCTCAGAATTATACCACCATGAGCACCAGGATGATTTGGCCCTTTGCCTTGTCACCTCTGCAATACAGACCGATCATATTTTTAAGTAAACAGCAATATTTTATAAAAATTGCTCTTCTACTCTCTTTTTTTTTTTTTTACATTCTGAAATTCTTTACCTTTTCCCTGTCATATTGGCTGTGATAACCAGTATCATCTGCTGTGTCACTTCTGGGTGAACAAGAAGAGCAAGTCAGCTGCACTTGCCAAGTAAAACCATACCTACTCAGACAAAAACTTTCCAGATCTACATCTTAGTGTTAAAGCTAGATAACAAGACAGTGGTTATCTATTACAGTAGATGACAAACAGTTGCATTCTGATGATGTCTGAAATTGTAAATTTTTCTGTTCAAGAATTCTGAGCTTTCAAAATAACCGTAAGTGCTGCCAACAAATTCAGATGGTAAAAGCATTTACACGAGAGTAAACTTACTGATCACATTGCTCAAAGCAAGCATCTCTGTACTCGAATCTTGGAGTTGTTGTTCCTGCTTATGAAAATGCTAAGAAAAAGCTGCATTGTATTCGTCAGAATTTTCAATGGCAATACCAAAACCTGTAGCTTGTGGTTTCTCAGTGAGTCTTAGAGATAGCTGTGCAACCTTAGAGCTCTTCCAGGGAGGGGAGAAGGCATTTAAGACTGGCTTTCTAAAACACTGGAAGGGACAGCAAGCCAGAAGGCAGACAAGAGGAGTAATTCTGAATGCCTATTTGTATGCACAGCAAATACATCCATGCAGTTTTCCTCGTGCCAGCTGTCTTAAGAGACAGCTCAAGTGAAGTGAGGCCAGCTGTGCCAGGCTTGGCAAGGGCATCCCAGCCAGAGTTCTGTGCCCAGATGTAAAACATAAGACATCATCTGCAGAAAGTCAGTTTGCAAACAATCCTAAGGGAGCATCCTAATGCACTGGTGAGCAGTGCAAACACACTGCACAAACCTACAGACCGCGTTGTGTGCAGACCTATCTATAAAGGAGATGCCAAATCTGGGGTTTTCCTAAACAAACAGGCTCTAATTCTTAGCCTCAGGGCAACTACTTCACACCAGATGTAATAATTCAAGGAACGACTGCTAGGAAAGTGGATTAAAAAAACTGAAAAGGTCCATACGCAAGTTAGTTACTGGTATCACGAGGATCAGATGAGAAAGATCATTTACAAGGCAAGTCCCCAACCAGCTGATATATAACAATAATATGGAGTCGGAGAACACCAGAGAACTGCAGAGTCAAGTCATGCCAGGGAACTGAGAAGTGGCTGATGCAGAAGAGTAACCAGCAGCAATTAGCAGAGCAGCCTACACAAGATGCTGCCCTGATATCTGTTGGTATCTGGTATATAGACACATGGAGATGCTGAGCATTCTGAGATGCTGCAGAACCACACTGCAGTCTGACACAAGGCCCTGAAGCAAGTCTGCATGAGCTAAAACTCCTGAACTATTAATGGAGACTTTTTTCCTTTTACTTATCCAAAAATTAGTCATAATTCATCACCAGCCTTTTCAACAAGGAAAAATTTGCTTGCAATGAAATGAGAAGTCTCTGCTCACTGTATATACATACATAGCTTGAAAACAGTATTTCTAATATTGCTGTACGAAAGGTAAAGTTAACCCCTTGATGACAACATCTTAAGACTTCATAGTATATTTGTTAATTAGAGCAAGCTTACTTTTGGGTGATGTTAAAGGTGGTCCCACCAGACGTCCCTCCAAAGCAGTCACCTCTCATTCTCAGACATTTTTGCTCCCTTACCAAGTGATCAATTACCTTCTTTGGTGGTTCACACGAGCTCCTTGTAGATTAATCAAGTCATGTCCCCCAGGATATTGTTGCAGCAAACCCGGAAGCATATTTTTAAGCTAAAAAGCTACAACTGAGACTGCTGTTTCCACTGCAGCCATGTGGACAAAGATAAAGGCTGAGCAAGGGAAACTAGTGCAAGTGATCAGTAAGGACAGCTGGGGAGATTTAAACACAATGAGAACAGCTGAAACTAGCTGAATGTATGCTTTTCAGTGTAACACTAACTTGAAAATAAAAGTGCAGTTTAATATTCTCTCAGCCTCCAGAAGGGAGTGAAAAAGCATTAGGTGGTCTTCTGACAACATGAAGTATAAACAGCCTGAGGAATTAGTGTTGGCTCATCAATATATCTACCAAAGGAAAGTAATGCTGCTGAGCCTGGAGTAGTTCAATAGCAGTTCAGTCTACTGATCTAGTTAATGGTTTTGCTTCTGCTTGCACATTTTGCAAGACTGTGTTCTCAGTAAGGTCACCCCAGTCCAGGAAGTTTCCAGAAGACAGCAGAGGATTTTTTGGGGAGAGAGCACCATGCAGATAGACTGCAGATCTCATATCTCCAGTTATTCAGGTAAGGCCTACCAGGTGTGTGTTTTTGTTGTTCTGTGGAAGGTAATTAGATTATTCTTAGTGATTAAAAACATGGAGGAGTTCATACAACAAAAACTATCTCAGGATTCTCTAAAAGAAAGGAGATGAACAATGATGCAGGGAGGAAAGGATGGTAACTCCCCAGGATGTTTCATTCACAGCAGTGGGGTATCAGATATGAAGAACTGGCAGAATAAACCCAGAGCCTCAACTCATGTTAGTCTTCAACAAGGTTTTTGCAATCTAACTGTGTTCTCTTTGCTCTTCTTCATACAAGTGGGCAGATATATACACTTCTACGCGTGTGATGGGCTAAAGTATTTGTATTCCTGTAATTAATAAAAATAATAGAACTTCTAGTTTTGCTTTCAAATGCTTACTTAAAAATGCAGATATATGAACTGGTGAAAACAGTCTCTGCACCATTAGATGCTGCTGCTTCTTTATCTTCAAGGTCTTTGATGTTGTATTTTTATGGATGAGGAGTTAAAGAATGTTAATTACTGCTGATATATAGCAGCAACTGCTGCTGCTTGAATTCCAATAAATCCTTTGATATCAATGTATGAATATTATGGGAGACATTGACCCATTGAAGTGACTAAAAAGAATGGCAAAAGAGGAAACCATGTGTAGGTCAGCAGGCAAGTAGAATGAATATGCTGCAGAGAAAGCTACCATATTTCTTGTCAACTTTGTCCCTTTTGATCTAGGTCACTTAGGAAAAGCAGAGGCACAACCTCACATCCCCAGCAAAACAGAAGACCGGGAATTCTTTGGCGACAAAAGAACTGAGGAAGGCATCTGGCACACAGGGATAGCTACATTGTGGCAGGCTGCTCAGAAGCAAAAAGAACTTCAGATGGAAGCAAAAAATTTGGGAACAATTTATAAAACAGATTCCAGCAGTGGCTGGGAAAGAAGAAAGAAGTTCTTATCTATATTGACTTGGGAGGAAGGTAGGGCAGAAGAACCTGACCAAGGTACATTATCTCTCTCTTCTCAGAAGACAGGGAACTAAAGAGAGCGTCCCATAAGTTAAAACTTAAGAGGCTGAAGTTCCTATTACAAGGATCAAGCAATCAGTTTCCACTTTGACAACTGTTTTTAACCACTACACCCACAATGTCTGCAGCTTCTGCCTTTCCTGCCAGCTCTATGAGGTGCTGTTTCATTTCAACCATATATCCAAGTGCCTATGCTACTGAAGCAGGACCCCTGTCCTTCTGGCCCACTTACTTGGGGAAATCTGGTGCACTGCCCACTCACCGGGAGAGAGGTCCTCACCACACCTCTGACCATTTCTGACCCATAGCTCAAGTCCTGCTGAACAAAGCAAGTGCACAGCCAGAGCTTCAAGCCACAGCCATCTCTGGAGAAAGGGCAGTCAGGGACCTCCCCACCAGCTGCCTGTACTTACGAGCAGACCAGGGGTGTGGCAGCACGTCCATCAGCTCAGGGGCCTTCTGCTGCCTTAGCAGTCCCATGTTCTTCAAATCCAGCTGGAACTTATATTCGTCAAGCACTCAGAACCCTTTTTTCCTAAGTACTTGCTCTTCTGTCTAAAGTAGCCCAAATCCTTATTATTTGTGTTCTTCCACCAGCTGTCAAATACCTACACAACCTATGCTCTCGGTACACACAACCAGTCTCACAAACCCATTTTTAGTGCCACCCACCTCCTGGTGACTAAGTACTCCCTCCACATATGGCTTTCCTGTCAGATGTCTCTCAGCTCTCCTTCTTGTTTGCGGGAGAGGTCAGTCAGGGGCTGGATCTCTTGTACACTTCACAGGGTCTGACGTCTCCTGTCCCTTCCCTACACGTACAATATTTTAAGCAAGATTCACTAATGAAAATCCAAAATTTTATTATAAATCCACTTACGTATATATAGATTTTACTTCATAAACCCGAACAGAATAATCTCAATAGTATGTGACAATAATTTTTGGCTTTACCTAGCTTAAAAAAAAAAAGAACATAATCTTTTTACTGTGTGTGGATGTGGATGTGCGTTGAAGTGATATTTTCCCAAAGTAATCTTAACAAGTATAGCATTACAGCTATTTATAAAATTAAATTCTATAGCAGACTGTTTTTCTGTGAGCTCAATGCTTCCAATGATTAAGATCACTTTGCTGGAAGTCAGAAGTTCTATACTAACCAAGTCACACATGGAAACTGAAGTACAGCACTAAAAGGTATTGATATTCACCACTAATCTGATAGCCCAGATTAAAACAGCTAACATGTTTTCCCAAAGGTGAAAGGTTAGCAACAGCAAGAGTGAATAAAAAACAAACTGCATGTACTTCAAGATACAGTAACAGGAATCCCCAGTCTCAGGGACAAAAATTATAATAAATCCAGGCTGAAGTTTGCTATATAAACCCATGACAACATTTAACACAACCTATGCTTCTGCTAACAAAACCTGTTGAAATTATGATTACGGAAATTCAGGTATTATTGTAATTGATGCATGTTTCCATCATAAACTGAAACTGTTTTCATTACAAACGTCCAACCTTACATTCCCTTATTGGTCAGCAGGACATGGTCATGCTCTTCTTTACTAAAAAGTCATTAAATTATTTAAGCTTGGCTAAAGATTTATATCTGTTCAGAGGCTTTTAGTTTACTTGTTTGCTAGCATTATTTATTGATTTATTTACAACAGGATATGGGAGGCAGGGGAACACTTTCCCCTATTATTTGTCACCATCCAGTTTTGGCTGCTGCAAAGCTCTGTGTTTATCAGCAGTGCAGCCCTGCCCTTCATGCTGCACACAGTCCTGTATCAAAATTTCTGAGTCTGGGTTTCTAGTGGCTATCATTCTTTAATTAAAAAGGACAGAGGACAAAGCTAATGATGATAATGACATCAAAGAAATTAGAAAGATTCTATGACTTCCAATGAAAGGAAAAAAAATAATTACATATTAGTGAAGATCCATAAAAACAGGTACATCCTTAGATAAAATTGTATTTTTTTAAAAAAGCATTCACCTACTAATACCTTATCTACAACGCTTAGAGCACTTGCTATAGTACATATCTACATGCAAAAGAATGATCGAGATTCTTAAGACAGCTTTACTGTTTTACTTTATGTAAAACTGGTAAGACAGAGAACAACTAATCTTCATGTTATTAATCTATGATCAGAAGTTGTTCCTAGAACTTTATAGGTGACTGTTTTCATTAGCACATAATTAATGTCCCTTCTAAATATGCAGATCAGAGACTATATAGACACCTCTCTCTAGCAAAATCATACTCAGCATATTCTAAAATGGGAGACTGGAATCAGCCTATCCTGTAATTTAACCAGCAATTAGCCTGATTTTAAAACACAGAAAATAATCTCTTCTCCCATAGAAGTCAGTAGAAAGTGCAAGTTATCAGCATTCAGGAGATCTAAGTTGTTTCTGTTTAGCAACCGAAATTAATTTGAAAATGTTTAACCTGCTGGGCCCAAACCTTGAGTAAATGACTTGTGACTTGAACAACATCTTCCGTAACATAATTAAGAACATTCACTGGTAACAGAGCACTTAACAAGGCACCAGGGGGCCTATACATATCTGACAATTGGGAAATTGCAATTATTAAGTTGTAACTTCACAGAACCTACAAGCAATAAGCTGCTGGACATGAAGACCAGCCAAAAAAAGGTGAGAAGGAAGGGAGAAGATTTGCTGCAAGGGAAGAGATTTTGTTATTCATAAATGGATCATTATTTTAAAGTCAGGACATCTCTGCTCCATCCTCTGTGCTCTTCTCTCCTAGGCTTCACTATAACCAAGCCTCTGTACCACTTTCTTTCTATACAAAAAGGCAGGAGCCAAAGTAATACCAGCACTAACAATGCACATTTACAGCAGAATGTGAACTGCTGGACTTTGTGGCTTGCAGAGGAAAAATATCAAAGGAAGAAATGTACCTGGCAGTGAAAACTGCTGCTACTGATTAACAGATAGACAAGCGCAGCCTCCCCTCCAGAGATCAGCAGACTTCCACAAAGGCTTTCAGAAAGTTGAAAAACACACCTCAAGGCATACAGCAAAAATCAAACCTGTGTCTATCCCCTCAAACACTTCAGGCTCTGCTGAAGTCCTCGCCACTCACACCGATGCAATGCATCACTGATTCTCAATACTGTCATAAATACTGTATATTGAAATTCTGCTATAACTGGAGAAGGAAATGAACCTTGCCTTAGATTTCCCAAAGAAAGCAGAAAAACCTTAACTCAAATGTTTGAAGTTGCAGGATAAAAGGTATTTCTATGGACAAATCTGTAATAGACAGAGATGGTTATTGTTTATTCTCATATGCAGTGTGAACAGAAATCAGTAATTACATAGTACACTAAAAATGCCAGTCATTGAAAATTTAATTTGGCAACCAGAAAACGCAACTGAACATTTGGGACAAATCTCACCAGACCCAGTATGTAGCAGTGTCATGCTGAATGCCCTTGGTCCCACTGACACAATTCTTCGGGGGTCCTCAGCAAAGCACACAATCCTTTGATTGCTTTCTTTCCTTCCTGTCTAACAAGAAGTGTTGCCTACACAGAAATATAATACAATACAGGACAAGTAGGCATTGCCTAACATCTTCACTTCAGTTTGCTATCGTGCACCTCTTTATTTGTTAAATAGTGCTCCAAAAGTTCATTAACTAATACTTGTGAAATTTTTGAAGATGAACATAAGTAGATAGGGATGACTATTGTTATTATCCAAGAACAAAGCAGGGGTCATCTAGTGTCAAGCAGATTTGTTCTGCATGATAAAAGCTTTACAAATTCTTTCCCATCTCTCTAAAAATTCACCCATATCATGAAAAGATCTTGCAGGAAGGACATATTACTTGAAAAGCTCTTCCAATGCTATTTACTGATACTAAAACATAATACCAAATACAGTTGGGGGGGAAGAAAATGTTTTTAAAAGTTATTCTTCTATTCAAGTCTAGCACAAAACTTCTACTAAAAATCTATATTTTGAAAATACTGATGGATAGAAACACATCAATCTTCTACTGGACTGAGGTTTGTGTTTGGTTTTACCAGTCTGTTATTTCTGTTCACAGGTGACATGCATACGTATCTCTCCCTCTATAAGAAAACTGAAACAGATTTGCAGCACTTATCACTTTATTACAACATAAAAAACAACAATAAAGAGCATATCTGTTGAGAAAACATATAAGAAAATGTTAATATTGCTGCAAGGACCCAAACGATCCAAGTGCAGGATGATTCCACAGTGCAGCAAGACCACATGGATAGACATGCAAAGAACATCCTAATTTAAGCTGATGTGTAGGCAGGCAGCTCTTCTCCAACAGCAAGGATGGAAGATTAATCACAATTCCCTGTCTGTTCTTTAAACAGAAAGTAAAATGGTACAGAAACCTGCAGATGCATCTCCTAGCAATAGCAGCTAATTACCATTCAGGCTCCGGCTCCTCTCCCAGCTGCTGAAGGATAATTGCCCCTAATGAAAGTGGTGGTGCAGGCTTCTTGGCTCTGCTGAGTTGTCTTAGAGTAACAGACGGCCAAAGGCATTTGGCATTCAGTACACCTTGCCACAGAGGAACACTATTGATCCACGTGCCATGGCATCACATTCAGGCTGAGAAATTCAGTTGTGAAAAACATATGATACACTCAAAAGCAGAGGAAAACATCACTCCCCAAGACCAGACAGCTCCTCTGTGTCAAGACTGTCTGAAATGCAGCCTGCCCACAGGACAGCACAGCTCTTTAACACAAAGCCATTTGAGGTGACAGAAAAGTAATGCTCTTGTGTACAGAGCAGTTAGAACAGATAAGGGTGCTAACAGTCACAGCAAGCTCAGGTGTGGTTGGGGCAGACCCTGGTCCCTTTAGCCACTTCAGCCATTTACTGTTGTACTGAACAAAAAACTTCTCACTATTTTCATCAACAGGGTTTATTCCCACTCTGATTTCCCTTCAGCTCTAA
This sequence comes from Petroica traversi, assembly GCA_025920805.1. Classification (NCBI taxonomy): domain Eukaryota; kingdom Metazoa; phylum Chordata; class Aves; order Passeriformes; family Petroicidae; genus Petroica; species Petroica traversi. Next base: position 23,141,005 of record JAHLSL010000015.1, on the reverse strand, counting down.
ACTTGCTCTTTCAGCAAAACATCCAGTGAGCATCCTATCACTAGTGGTGTTCCCAGGGATCAGAGTTGGGCTCAGTCCTGTTCTGATGAAGGGATTGAGTGTACCCTCAGCAAATTTGTGGACTACACTAAGTTGGGCAGGAGTGTTGATCTGCTGTAGGGCACAGGAAGGATCTGCAGAGGGATCTAAACAGGCTGGATTAATGGGCTGAGGCCAGTGGTAGGAGGCTCAACAAGGCCAAGAGCTGGGTCCTGTGCCTGGGTCACACCAACCCCAGGCAGTGCTACAGGCTGGGGCAGAGTGTCTGGAAAGCAGCCTGGTGGAAAAGGACCTGGGCATTCTGTTTGACACATGAGCCAGAGTGTGCCCAGGTGGCCAAGAAGGCCAATGACCTCCTGGCTTGTATCCAGAACCGTGTGTCCAGCAGGACCAGGGAAATCATTCTACCCTTGTGCTCAGCAATGGTGAGGCCACACCTCGAGTGCTGTGTCCAGTTCCAGCCCTTCACTGCAAGACACTGAGGTGCTGGAGCAAGGACAGAGAAGGGCAACGGAGCTGGTGAAGGGTCTGGAGCACATGTCCTACAAGGAGTGGCTGAGGGAGCTGGGGGTGTTTAGTCTGGAGTAAAAGAGAATAAGGGGAAACCTTATTGCTCTTTACAACTCCCAGAAAGGAGGTTGTAGCCAGGCGAGAATTGGTCTCTTCTCTCAGGCAACTATCAATAGGACAAGACGGCATAGCCTCAAGCTGTGCCAGGAGAGGTTCAGACTGGAAATCTGAAGGAATTTCTCCATGGAAAGGGTTGCTAAACATTGGAGTGGACTGTCCAGGGAGGTGGTGGAGTCACTGTCCCTGGGGGCGTCCAAGAAACAACTAGATGTGGCACGCAGTGCCATGGTCTAGTTGGCAAGGTAGTGATCAGTCAAAGGTTGGACTCTATGATCTCAGATGTCTTTTCCAAACTAAATGATTCTATGATTCTGTCTTACAGTTTCAGCTCTAGAAAAATACCAGATATCAGTATTTCCTGGTCAAGATATTTTGTTTAGATGGCTTTTCCTTACATGTGCTGCACAGCAAATGGATGGGTAATATTTGCCTGTGGTTTTGAGAAGGAATGATTCTCATTTAGTCTAGCAGAAACAGTAGAAAAATAATGCTGCTCACTCTCCTTTTCTACACAGTCATAAACAACACAGATAAACCAACATCAAGAAGCAACTTTGCATGACAGAGCTGGGAACTGATACAGAACATTTACAGAAAGCAGCCTCAGGAATTAACAAAACAGAGGAAATATTATAAACTTTTGTCTTACTTTGAGTTTGTCAAACAAAATTTACCCTTTCTTTTTTTTAACCTTCAAAATATATAATTAATGACAGCAATACCAAGACAGAGCAGAATGACACAGAAATTAAGATACAAAGAAAAGGGAGAAAGATCCACTCTTAGACAAAACGTGCCAAAGGACTGTCAATAATGTGAATTGATGAGCTGGAGAGATAATTTTTTTTCAAACGATAGTAGAACTAAGGAGTTTCTCTTACAGCAAGAAGACTTTTTGATTTGCCAAGGAAGTGGTCATCAAGACAAAAGTACAGGAAGCTGGGAAAAGTGACAGGAAAATACAAATTGAGAATGTGGAAGATTTGAGGAACCTCTCCAGCTTTTTAAATTTTTTTTAATGTGAAAATCATCAAGTCTTATCGTTATTGAGATGAAATGACACTTCTGCCTTTAAGTATGAAAAAGGAACAAAGAAAGGAATAAGTACTATGATGAACAGCTATGAACATAAAGTCAATAAACACAATGTTTGAGAGAATATCCAATCAATACACTAATGTTATAAATAATGTTTTGGACATCATACTACTTACTTTTTTCAGTTTGCATATGATAAGCCTCTGATATGCTGAAATTTATATTTATTTGGCAGTTACATATTACTGGCCATTTTCTATCCCTGTCTTTGGAAAAATCAAATACTTCCTAGCAGTAGAGACTAGGAAGTATAAGTTCTTTTGATGCAACTCTGCAAGTTTTGCATCCTTCCTGTGTTTGGGTGACAGTTGCATTCAGAGTTTACCTAGAGAGATGCCTAAATTGATGGTCCTTAATTCCACAAAATTTGAATACCACGTTGCTAACTTACACTTCACAAACACTGAGAAATATAATGTGAGACCCCAGAGACTGTAGGTTCCTAGCACAGCTGAATTTTAACATCCTAAGTTGTGTACTCACACATTGTCACTTAGAGGTTTAAAGAATACAAAAGTGATTTGTAATTAAAGTTAAATAAAAGCCTTCTGTGCTAAGGCTCAACACAAAAATGGGAAAAAATTCTCCTTCCAGTATCTGAATAATAAGTGGTCTCAAAGCACTGGATGACCTCGTTAAGCAGTGGCATGGTTAAATTGCAAAGCATTTCACTATAAATAGAGCATCTGCAGACAACGCTGTACAACAGAAACTAATTTAAGTCCTAATTCCGTAGAACCCTGATATGGTAGGTTTGTCTTTCCTGGAATTTAGGAAATTATGTGAATGCTATTCCAAATCCCACACCTGTGCTTCAGAAGAACACCTTGTGCTTAGAGCATTTCAGGATGTGCACACAGACACACACAGCCCTGTTTAGAAACAACTTGCTCTGCACTGATAGTACTCACACTTAAGTCTTTTTCTTTCTCTTAACAAAGCTGTCAACTGGCTGATAAAACTTCCTTTGTTGTCACTTTGAGATTACCAGTTTATCTAAGATTCTTCTCAATTACAGCACAAAAGAACTCTCCAAGTCCTCCACACTCACTCCATCCATCTAGCATGACGCCCCCTGCTCTGGTTAGGAAGGAAAGAGGATCTTTACATTTGCAGGTTCTGCACACAGGGTGATATGTGACATTGCCACCTAGTTCTCAATAAAGATCACCCACTCCACTGCACTCAATTTGCTTCTCATCAGCTGTAACAAACATTACTTATTTCTCTACTCTAGGGGAGAGAAGAACAACCTTAACTAAATTGGGGCTGCTGGTAGAAAGGCATGAAGTCCAAATAACAAGGAGACCAAACGATTTTTCTTTTAACCTTGTTCCCTCCTACAGCCCTGCCACAAAGGCTGGTGATCTGAGAAGTGAGATGTAACCTGCAGATCTCTGCACTGTGCAGCTGGCAGAGAATCCTCCCTCGAAGCCCTTACGTAGGTACTTACTGCTTCTGTCACAGCCCCGTCTGATCTGAATGGCAAGGGATGAAAATTAAAGGATCAACAGCATTCAAAATTACAGTCTTCTGTGTCAGCTAAGTGTCTGGCAAGGCAATAGCTCCAGTCCACTTCAATTAGTTTAATTCCCATTTGGAGTGCATCCACCCTCCATCTCAGTGAACAGCTCTGTTGCCTTGTCTCTCTGCCAGACTACTTGGCCTTCTTACGTGATGAAATACATGGAGAAGGATGATTTCTAGGATACAAACCACAAGGTACAGTTTATTTTACTACAAAAAAGTCACAGCTTTGTCAAGGATTCTGAACTCTCCCACACAAGTAGGTTTGTCCTGTTTCATGACAATACCTGTGCCTAATTTAACACATCGTTTTAATTATTGCTAAAAATCAAATAAGCAGCACATTATTTCTGTCTCCTGGGACAGACTGCAATTTACATCTCCAAAAATAATATAATTCATAGCAAAATTGAAGTCCCAATGTGTATAATAATTTTCTAAAACATACCCACCACTGTCAATTAACCAAAGCCTATCTAAACCATTCTCTAATGCACCAGATAATTTAAACACTAAAATAGCCTTTAAAATCCCATAGAATAAATACAATACCTCATCCAAGACAAAGTGATTATCATTTTCATTTCACTCCTTAGACAGTTCCTAATAGGGCCTATTCTCCTAATATATGTCCACAACATCCATTAAGGATAATGAGAACAATGAGAATAAATCAAGTGGGAGACTACAATTCACATTTTCTGGTAGGGACCAGACTGTGACCTCCCTTGCCACACAGGTCTAGAACAGTTCACCTGAGAAGTTCCTCCACACCCTGGCAATTGAAAGCAGAAAAGAATGCCCTAGATTGCTAGTATTTACATAACCTAATGAAATCAAATATTTAAGGAAATAGCTTGAAAGAAACTTCAGAAATCTTCACACAATAGAGAGAAATAAAGGAAAATATTGTGACTAGCTGAAGAAAAGAGAATAGAAATCTACTGCAAGTTTATATACTAATAGACAGACGTATTTCTAGATAACTTACAAAGTAGATAGGAGTTACTCCACAGCTGCTGGTGGTGTCATTCTCTTTGGTGTTCTGAGTTGCAGTATCAATTTAAGCCAGCCTAATCTTTTGTAATAGATGCTGTTTCCCAAGTTAAAACACACAGCCCCCAGCAACACAGGCACTGGGCAAATGCAACCCATAAGACTCTCCAGTACAATTATAACACCAGTGTCCAGCACTGTGTCATTATTATAACCCTCCACATCCCAGAGATACCAAGCAGGAAAACACCAGCCCAACTGACCAGGTACTCTTCGACTGCAGAGATGGCTTATACAGAACCCTGTTACACTCAGGGCAGGGAAATTATATAAGGAGCAAGAAATGTTCCTGTGGAATGGGGGAATTTACTCTTTTTTCGCAAGCTGAGCCGCTCGTGTCACTTTTATCTGTTTAACACAGAAATTGGTTCCCAGAACTAGCAGACTGTGATGCAATGTTTCATTTGTGGAGCCATAGTGTTAGCAATGGTTCATTGAGATTATTTCTCATAAACTACCACTAAAGTACTCTTTGTAATTATGTGGAGCAATTAAGCATAAATTAAGTTACCAAAAACGACATTGAGCAAAAACATTTGCATATATTAATTCTGCTGACCCCTGTGACTTTACATAGGGAAGAATCTGGAGCTAACCAAAAATATGCCTTGATGGGCAACATGGAGCTAGGCAGAAAAAAAATAATATTTTAAATCTATTTAATTTAAAATACATTTATTAAAGGCACTCCTCCTGATCTATAATCGTTTAAATTATTTACTGAATAGCAAAATATCCTGAATTAGAAAAGCCATTTTTAAAACCTTCCCAAATTGAAACAAAGGCATTACTACACACCTGGCAAAGTTCTGCTAGAAATGATGTTGTCCTGTTGCTGTTGTTCTGTTCAGCCCCTCTGCTGAACAGAAAGGAAGAGACTTGGGTCCTTTTTGAAAAACTCTATACAGATTACAAGAAAGTTGATTTTGTTTCCAAATGTTGAGGGTTTACTTACATGTGCCTCCACATGTACATTAATATGTGCTCCAAACCATCTGTAGAAAACTGAACACCTGAAGGATCATATCTTTCAGTGTAAAAACTTAATGAATACATGGAATCATTTCTCTGTCTTCTTGTCTCTGTTTCCCCGTGACTATGTTGTCTTTGTCTATATTCAACAGGGATGAGTGCCATAATTTTGAAATGCAGACATAATATTTACAAAATAAAGAACAAATATTTTCTAAAAAAATGTGTAAGTTAAGTATTCCTGATTCTTCTTTTTTGATACTTTTTTAAAGATTCCATTTAAAACACCATATTTAAAATAAGCTTCCTCTTTCACTTCAAAAGAAGAGCAGATAAAAATAGAAGTCTCTTTAGTTTGATCAAAAAACAGCACAAGATAAACAATATGCATTCTTAAACCGAAAAGCAAATGTATGTCTAGTAAGTTAAACATTGTAAGCACTAGAGAAAAAGCCAAAGTGGTTTCCACCTTAAACAAAGAAACATTTTCTTGTCCTATACCACTGTAGTCTGGAAATCTGACAGATAGTATTAAGCATATAGCCTTTATGGTCTCCGAGATAATAAAAATACTTATCTTCAGTCATCAGCATTTTGTTTAAATCCACAAAAGATTAATTGATTTTGTACAGTCGAAAGCATTTGTAAAAAAATATTATAGTCACCAATTATCCATTTAAGAAATTGCACTGTATTAGCCAAGAAGCCTTTTCCCTTCTCCTGTAAGAGCAGCTTCACGTGCCATGTCAAGTTACAGGAATCACAGGGAAGTGGTTACATGTAAGGGAACTTATGTTCCAGAGAGAAATCTACAAAATCCTCACTTTTGTGAGTTTTCATGAGGTTTCAGGAAATATTTCCATGTCCATAGGCTCTCTGTTACTCTTATTTTGATTACAGCTGCTGATATGTCTGTGTATTAAATTTACAGGGCTCATAACATCATCAGAAGAAAACCAGAGTATGAATTCTGCTTTGTTCAAGAACTGTTTGTTGTGATCCACAGAGATTTGCACCCAGAGCTTTATCTTGTTGAGAAGATTCTGTGTGTTTCACAAAATAATGGGTAATGGGTTGATAACAGCATCTAGCGCCAATTTGATGACAGATGAGAAAAGATTGTGCATTCCTATATCATCCCTAGAGACTTCCCATAGCATGTACAGGGTAATTTGGGTCAGGCATCATGATTTCTTCAGCTATTTTCCATCCCTCCTAAAAAGAACAGATTGACAGATGTGAACATTTAACACACTTCAGCCTTTCCTTATGACCTCTGGTATGGCCACCCTGTTCTTTATTATTATAGTATGTGCAGAAACTGTGCGTTGACTGAAAATCATTTGTGGTGGATTAATTCATGGATGGATTCTATTCTGTCCTGCTCTGATCTGTTCTATATGCATGAATAGCTGAGGACATCCAACACCTTTTACCTCTCACTGATTTACCTCCAAGGAGAAGCTACTCAAGAACTGCCAATATAAGGCTCTAGCTTCTCTCTGATTTATTCACTTGCTAGAAAGGCATATCAAGTTTCTAAACACTCTAACACAGGAGTTCCAACAACACAGAGAAAATAAATTCCATCTCTGACCTTTTTTAAACTGCCCTTATAGCATCATTCTGTAAGACTGAATTCATTATTCTACTCAATATATTCCATTCAGTGGCTGCAAGACATTAGCAAGGATTAAAATCAAGTCAACATCACTAAGAATAAATACACTTTAACCTGAAGAATACAAAGGCACCAAAACACCCCAAAATGGTCATAACTGATCTGTCTGCTCTAGGAGTCAGTATTCTCTGTGGCAAATCCTCTTTCAGTTTTTATGAAGAGTAACAATGAAGACTATTTAAAATATCGATATTTATAAAAGAACATGATGAGGTCAGGACAGGCTTTAAAGGTTGAAATGACATTACTGTTATTCATGACATGATAATACCCAGGACCTCTGGGTATGATATGACATGATAATAACCTGGGCACTACTGTGTTAGTTATTTTACAAAGAATGGGAGGTAAATGGAGCCATCTCATGAAAAAATATATTAAATATATAGGTAGATATAGACAGAGAATGGGCCAGCGCCTCAGGGTCACAGTGTCTCACATGAGAATTTGAGTCCATACAGTTGATCAATTTATTTACTGATCTGCCCACAACACTAAAGACCTCTTAAATTAGTTCCTTTTAAAATTAGTTCCTCCCTTGCAGGTAGTATATGTGTATGTTAGTTGTACCTCACACCATCCAGACAAGTAGGGATGTCACAGAGAATAGGTGCACCTAAAACCTCAATCAATGAGGACAGAAATAGAGTATTTCCAGTTAGGTTCATCTCCAATCTGTAACACTTTCTCCCTTCCCCACCTACTCTCTAAATATGGGCATTACATGTGGATACCCAAATTACAGATGCGTGCATGTCCCAGCTCATTATCTGCATCTGTTATTTGCTATTTCAGCAGAAAATCCTCCATCACAAGCACTACTCCTCTGCTTGCCAGTGGGGTTAGATGAAGCCCTCCTGACCTGAAGCACGAGGTCTACAGTTCTTGCTGAAGAACTAAATCTGCCTGCTGGTAGCTCAAGCAGCCCTAAGAGCTCGGTGGGTGAAGCACCTTCACAGCAAAAGCAACACATCGTTGTTTGGGAGCAGCGCGGGTCCCTTTGGGCTCTGGCGGGTCCCTTTGGGGTCCGGCAGTCCCTTTGGGGTCGGGCGGGTCCCTTTGGACTCTGGCGGGTCCCTTTGGGGTCGGGCGGTCCCTTTGGGATCTGGTGGGTCCCTTTGGGGTCGGGCGGGTCCCTTTGGCGTCTCCCGGCGCCCTCTGCTGGCGGCCGGCGCTC